>OU744810.1:22362097-23562097 GCA_916614155.1 Mesoligia furuncula | reverse complement strand
GAGCGTGTGTGGACGATGCGATGCAACGTGAAGGGTCGGGGACAGAGGGAGTTTTATAAAAATGTACCTGTTATTTTAGTATCTGGTGTAGGTACCATACTACTACCACGCGAACAAAGTCGCTGGCAAAAGCCATAGATATTTTTTTTTTTTTTATTAAATTCTTAATTTCGAGTAACCATGAGAATCATACAGTGTTCATCATCATCATCATTTCAGCCGAAAGACGTCCACTGCTGGACATACGCCTCCCCCAAAAGGGGGGGGTTTGCCATAATCGCCACGCTTAACAGGCGGGTTGGCGATCGCAGTATGGTATGGTATACAGTGTTAGTAACAATAAAATAAACTTACAACTATGTTAGTGAAACAATTACACAAACACACACAACAAAACAATCACTGCTTCCGCATTCCAGCCGAGATACTGGAGCAACGACTTCAAACACAGCAATCCAGCCTATCAGCAATAACTCCCAGAATGCTGTTGGAACTGGCTCGCACCCTGTGCACCAAGGACGTACATCTTTTACGCATTATCCTTTTGAATGTCTTAAGTTACACAGTTCGACATAAGCATTGTCTTTCTATTGTGTCTCTAAATACGGCATTCGATGAGTCAATGCATAAAAGCAATCAACACGCAATTCCGCAAACATCCCTGATGAGCTACAGTAGCGAGGCAGCCCCATCAACACCCTGAAAGCATTATTGTATTGTACGTGAAGGGCACTGTACGATCTCTGCCTAAAATGTACCCACAGGCTACAGGTGTAAAATGAGGAACAGAATGCTCTAAAAAGTGTTTTTATAACCACAAAAGAAGCACGCTTAAACCTGCGGGCAATCATATTCGCTCTGACCGACAGCGCTCTCCGCTCTCTCTCGATATCGTCATCATCCTTATTTATGGCTAGTGGTCAAAACATGCCCAAGGTACTTGAAAGAGTGCACTCTCGATAACGATTATAAAAGATATGTTATAATATTATAGTTTCCTCAAAATAAGTGTCCCAAAAAACTGGGCTTCCACTTGAAATTATTTTTCCCCGCAGTGTATGCTTAGGTAAATTTATTCAAATAGGTGATCTGGGAGGATCAACGAATTATTTATATGCTCTTTGCTTTGAATGTTTTCCTTTGAACGATAGATTGGTCACGCACAAGACCGGATAGAATGAAATGGACACAAGTGTGAGAAGCCGAACGCGAACCCTAATTCGAAGATAGTGCCTGCTGCAAATGTAATAGCAAAGTGGAGGAAGGAATTGATGCTATGTGAAATTTAACACCACAGGATGATTTTTACCGACTTCAAACAAAAGGAGGTTATAAATTTGACACGTATGTATGTAATATTATTGGAATTGCATTATATTCACATATGACAATCTATTAGTTAGGGCTTACAAAACAAATATATCAAATTTTATAGACGTATGTATGTTTGTCCACGCATTTCTCCGCAACTATTAATCGGATCGTGAACATTTTTATGGGCTTACATTTACTTTAACTTAGGGAACAGTGCAAGCTTCATCAAAATCGATTCAGTAATTTTCAAGATATGGACATTAGTCCATATCTTGAAAAAACGATAACTATAAAATACAAGTCCCAAAGACACCGACTTCCGAAATTCAAGTTATTTCATAATTTTGAGTTAATTTGTTTTTGAAGTCGGTTTAATTTTTTTTAATTACTTTTTAGGATTAACGTTTTTGAAGTGAAAACTTCTTTAGACGCGCTGCGAATTTTTTGAGATGGGAAAATAACCATTGAACTCGCCACTGTTACCGACACCGCGCTACATTCGGATGTGTTCAGCTGTCGTGGGGATGTTCTCGGTTTTAAATCCGATATGTCAGTGAGTGATGGCAAAGTATTCTGTTTGTGTTTTGTTTTCAATTCTGTCCGCACTCCCTGAGTGCCACTGTTATTTTTTTAATACAATGTCCCTACTAGGACTAGAATAATCCAGCTTCATCTAGTTTAAGCTTGTCTAACAGACGAGAGGAGATAGAAATAAAAATTAAGAATACGAAAATCATGAAGAAAATGAAGTAATTTAGCTAAAAAATTAAATTGACTTTATTATTATAACGGTCTATATGAAAACTATGCTCCATGATCCTTCAAAAATGAAATAAGCCCATAACATAATTCCTTCATCATCCATAAAATCAGCCTAGGTAAACCTTCTGTTAAGAACATACCTATAGAGAAAACTTCCACGACCCACCACACTTTAAATAATTCCTATAAAAGCAAGAGTACCTACAAAATGGCTACCGTACTAAAGGACCAACTAATCTACTGCTGATAAGTGTTACAAATAGGTACATATAATAAAACTCTCACACGAAAGCTAACGCGGAAAATTTTTCACGTCACACGACACTCTAGTATGAAATTGGATAGCAAACGCAATTTGTACCGCGGTGAGACGACACTTCACGTTTCGCAAATAATAATATATACTTAGTCAAAATGGGAATTTGAAACGATGGGCTTTGGCGTAAATGGGTATTTATTATGCCTCTGGTAGCTGTGGTTTTTAAGATGCTGGGTTTTACGGAAATTTAAAGGTTTGGTCTTTTCTATTCGGTTCTGAATCTAAATGGTCTGATTTCACAGCAATGACTCTAAAACATTTCACTTCAACTATTAGCTGACGCCAGCGTAGATGACTTCTACGCAATTATGCGTAAAAAAGTTGCGTCGGTGGTACGACGAGTACGGGGGAGCCCGAATAGCGTCCTGAACATGATTGGTGAGAGAACCGATACTGTTCTGCTCAGTCGTCGTCGTTTCAGCCGATAGATGTCCACTGCTGGACATAGGCCTTCCCCAATTTTGGGAGGGTTTGCCATAATCGCCACGCTTGGCAGGCGGGTTGGCGATCGCAGTATGGTATGATGGTGGAATACATAGAGAACGCTGCTGCCCATTCTCCGGTACGATCCTTAGTCGCCTTTTACGACACCCACGGGAAGTAAGGGGTGGTGGTATTCTTTAAGTCCGGCACCACACAGACGTTCTGCTCAGTAGGTTCACTGAACTCCATGTGTTGCGAGACCGATGAGCATACTGTGCAGGGGTAGGTGGTGTGTCTAGTTTCTTCTTTTTTTACTTTTTTAAATTACTAACATTAGTTATATAAGCTAAATTCTTGTTACTAACAACCTTGCCTTACCTATGGACTTTTTTGTCTGAAATAAATGATTTTTATTTTTATTTTATTTTATTATTAACCAAATTGAGCTTATCCCAACATCAAAACAGTACCTCACAGTACGACCACCCATTCCGAATTTACAACCATTTGCTATTGTCAGAATATTTTGGTAATAACCGCTGAAGCAAGTTCATTACACTAGCCTTGAGACCCATCCCTAAATATGCCAATTTCTAGATAATTTGGGTCCCGAATTAGAAATTCCCTTGGTCAGTAACCGCTGGGGTCTGTTAAATACGAATTAGAATAGTGTTTATGGATTGTAGTGCGGCTCAGACCGTTGTTAATAATGTATTTTAGTGAAAAGACATACTTTACCTATTTTGGGTTTGAATTATTAATTTCTCAGTATTTACCTACCACAAAATGGTAAGAGAATTTCGTAGAGTTAAGACTGTGTTTCGAGGAAAAATAACGCAGTGATCCATCGTTGTTTCAGCTCATTATACAAAACGAATAAACTGAATTTTGTTTCGTCAGATCATTTTGGAAACAAAAAGGAATATTGAGGGAATAGGCAGCCCGTTACAAAGGTTAACTAACAAAGTCTACTATCGTACAAGAATGATGGAAAAATTTATAAGTAATTTCAATTTGACAAGAAAATCCAGATGGATTGCGTGAACGTTGATATGACTACAATGTGCCTCCTTACAATCATGTCAGCTAATAAAGATTTCCTCTGCGCTGCCACCGGCGATGCAGTGGAAGTGGCGATGTTTTTGGCCAACAAGAACTAAAATACAGTCATTACATCGACACGAAGAAGTAACTAGTAGAGATGTAGGTACGGAAGAAGACGTGCAGTGCCAACGGCCAACCGCAAATAAATCAGAATACGCACAGGAGGGTGACGATGGTGAAGTAAGTAGGTAATCTCCTTATTTTGTTCTACAGTGTTTACATGAAGAGAAACAGTAAGAAATAAGCCTTAGCTTAAGGAGGCTTAAGTCAGTAACCATTGTACAAAAAACAAAAGCAGGAAAGCCCCTTTTAACACCCTTAAAACCGAACAGGCTTATAACAATATGCATCCACAGGAGCGTAAAGTTAAATTGTCCTGTTTAGTCTACCACTGAATGGCGCTAGAGGCAATCAGATTAGTGCTCCCATCCTCAATGCGTTTCCAAATGTCCATTAGACTATGGGTATCCAATTGCAATGTTTAGCGGATTCACTGAGAACTTTACCAATTTACTCTTGACCTCCACCAAGCAAGAACTTACTCTATGCTCAGTAAGTTTAAGGGTTATGAGGACTGCAAAATATATTTCATTGTTTGTGAATGCTATTGGTGTGAAAGTGGACTTTAAGGAAGGTGAGATAAGGGTGCTAATACAATGTTTTGTGCAGCAGATAAGGAAAATCTTTGACGTGTATTACAGTGGATCTTGTAGCTGATATTGTTGCAGTCAGTTACAATGAGAATTAGATTGAACATCGTTTTTGAAGACTGTTAGTAGGTACATTTAGTTTAACATAATGCTCCGGCTGGAAGTTTTAATACATTGTAGGAATGTACTTTTTTTAAAGTTAAGTGTAGTTAATTTGACATGGACGAGTTGCTATGTCACAGACAGTCAGGGGGCCTAAAAAGGCTACTTTAGAGAATCATAAAAGGATAACATTATGAATTATAAAATGGCGAAGACAGTCCGTGCTTTTCTTTTTTTCGCTGCACTACGTAGGTACAATCTTGGAAAAAGGAATTGAATTTGGATTGGATTGATTGGTATTTTAGCACAGACAAAAAAAATAACTGAAAAGTGCTTCACCAATGGGATTTGATACGATTAACTTAACAGATAGCTGTCCATTCTTTTATCTTTTTATGATTCTGACAAAGTGGCCTTTTTAGGCCATCTGAAGTAATTATCTTTTCCGGCTGAAAGTAGTTTTAACTGTTTTATTGTACCTAGTTTATTTCTAAAATAACTCAATCATCATCTGCCTAGTCTTTTCCCAACTACGTTGGGGTCGGCTTCCAGTCTAACCGGATGCAGCTGAATACCAGTATTTTAAATGGAGCGACTGCCTATCTGAACTCCAAAACCCAGTTACGGAGTAATACGATACCCCTTGGTAAGCTGCAATCAGAATTTATCTAAAATTGCTCAATATCTACATCAAAGTATTTACGCGTCTGTGAAGTGCAAAAATGGAGCAACAAAAAATGCCTATGTAAGCTCGATTTAGATAATAGTTTCCTATTTTGAATCAGTATAAACGAAGTAACTTTTTTGTAAGGTAAATTCACGCCACCAACTATTACGTAAGTTGAAAACATGATTTTGTGTTTGTGTGGATATTGTGTTGTTTTTAGTGTAATTTGATAGGTTTAGGTCTAAAACGGATAGAGCAAAATAGTTTGTGTAAATAGGGTAATCCGTTTTCAAGTTATTAGGGATTTTCGATAGTGAAAATTGACAAATGTAAAATTTTATATGTTTTTGTTCTGTAAACTTTTTGTATTGTTATACTATGTTTATTGTTTTGTTTTAATATTGTAAAATACGCTCAGCAATAAATCAAACAACTAGATACGAGTGCCACTACCACGATAGTTTTTTGTGCATAAGCAAAAGTTGACAACCCTAGCGTGACCGCCGAGCGTAGGTATGAAAAGTGAAGTACATACATGTGATTGCCTTCTGTACTATCTGTATTTTGTGCCTATGCTTTGCCGGAAATAAAACAACATTCAACCAGAAATAGAACTAGTCCAGTTTATAAAGTTTTTTAAACTTCTAATTACTGAACTTTAGACAGCGTTGGTCAACTAGTACCACATAAAAAAATAATTACATGTAAATATTTCACGTACCTATATACTAAACGCCAAAATAAATATTTTACTGCTTCTCCACACAATTTCTATATACTTACAGCGTGATAACGACCCTCACAAGATAAACGGTATCTATTAGCCAATCTATCATACTCAAACTAATTAGTGACGCTACGGTAACTGCAGTTTGTCAATTAATTAGTATATAATAGGTAATAAGTCTTGCCATTAATTAGGTGACGGCAAGCACTAGTCGGTAGGTATTAGATCCAAGAGAATATCCTGAAACTTTTTATAGAATACCACTCGACAATCTTCAACTTAAAAAAAAAAAAAATATCATTTATACAAAAAAATACAAATAAAAAGAAAATATATATATATATATGTCGGAGAAGGTATAGTGTGTCTCGTTATCATCAGGCACATTTTAATTACTGCGGGCGTACTATGGGTAGTGTTGGTTATTGCGCAATAGAAACACAGTTTACAGTTCAAATCAGATTACAATTTTACGAACAGTTTAATTACACTAGCGAATCACACACTGTAGGTACACACTCAACGATACGGAACGCGCGACAGTTTCTGAGCACATGTTGTCCGTGCGATGCCCAATGGTCAAGTCCTCCGCTTTACCTCGAAGCTCGCTCTCCTAGACCCCCCACGGACTCAGGCTAGACTCTGTCCAACGCCACCAGATGGCGCTGACGTTCCGAATAGTCAAACGGATGACGTATTTTCGACATATATATATATACTTGGTCCAATGCAAAGAGAATATAGTCTTTGGTCCAGTGGCAATAGTTACGGCTCCAACTTGTGAGCGTTTATGGTAGAAGAACTGAGTTGCGAGACTTGGCTTTTTTTACAAGTTATGTTTTTGATGGCAATATCTCACTTCTTTTTGTAGATAGTCAACTTTTTTCCTTTTCGGTACCTACCTTTTTAACTATCAGAACCCCTGGGTCGACATCAAGAGGTGGGTGCTTCTTTTTACCGATAAACAAGCCGAGCAATGGTTCGTGGTGGTTGGCTCCCCTGTGGACCAAATCCCGACCCTGATGGAGGCCAGACGCCGTCTCTCAATTGGATTGGGGGCGGTGTACGTTAAGTTCCAGGGACGGACGTCCCTAAGGGATGGGACCCTGACACGGGCACCGTCGGCGAGGTGACAAACCAGCCACAAGCACTGGCGGGGGAGTCATCTCCCATTCTAGACAACCCGGAAGCATCCGCGACTGAACCTGCTGCCGACACCGTGGGCGCCGTCCCTTCATCGGGCGAGGAGCTGGACGACATGATCCTGTCCCCGGTTTCGAGCCGGGTGGGGGACGGCTTCGACGAGGGCGACCTGTTTGCCGGGCTTAAACCCGGGGGGGTCGAGGAGGGGCTGGCCAGCGATGGCGTCCCTTTCGTCGGCCTGTAGAATCCTCCAGGCAAACCTCCACCATAATAGTCAGACCGCGACGGCTCAACTTCGCAAGTGGCTGGAGGTTCAACACACGGCCATAGCCTTGATCCAGGAGCCATGGATAAAGGCGGGCCTCATACAAGGCCTCTCCAATCTTGGCGGTAAGCTCCTGGTCACCACAGATCACGACCATCCCAGATCGTGCATCTACATCACAGGTAACCTCAATACACAGCTCTTAACTGACTTCTGTTGCAGAGATGTCTCTGCAGCTATGCTGCTAATACAGCGTGATGACGCCATGGAGATGGTGATCGTCCTCGCCTCGGTCTACATGCCCGAGGTGGAGGCGCCGCCCCCGCACAACCTCGCCCGCCTGGTGAGCCACTGCGAGAGGTGCTGGCTTGAGGTCGTCATCGGGGCTGATGCCAACGCTCACCATCAACTGTGGGGTATGGACACGCAAAACGAGAGGGGTAAGGCCTTGGTTGACTACTTATTCTTGACTAACCTATCCCTACTAAACACGGGTTCCGAACCAACGTTCGTAACCAGGCGTAGCCGCACTATCATAGATCTCACTCTGGCAACAGAGGGAGCGGCGTAAGCTATCACTGGGTGGCATGTCTCCAAGGAGGCCTCCTGCTCTGATCATAGGTGGATCCGCTTCGACATCCAGATCTGTGTTCCACCCACACAACCTCGGCGTAATCTGCGCAACACGGATCGGGCCACCTACACACGCAGTCTTGAATCAAAGCTAGCGACATCAAACGATCCGATAACATTTGAGGATACAACACAGATTGAAGTACAAGTAAGGCACCTGACTAAGTCAATGATAGACAGCTACTAAACTGCCTGCCCAGAGACCACCCCGCGCAGCACATCGGGCAAACAACCCTAATGGGGCGCTGAGCTGTTATTTTATTTATTATTATTATAACTATTATGCAGCCAAATCCAGCTACAAAAAATGCATCAGGTTCAGGAGCACCAAGGGTTGGCGCAAGTTCTGTGGTAGCATTGAATCTTGTCATCAGGCTAACAGGGTACGAAAAGTTCTAGCGCAACAGCATACTACTGGGCCCGCTACCTTCCGGAAACCTGACAACACACTAACATCTTCGTCAGAAGAAACGAGACGCGTCCTTGAACGATTGGCTCTACACTAGCAGGGTGATCACGTTGGAGAAACTCCAATGGGCCATCCGGAGCTTCCATCCTTTTAAGGCAGCTGGTCCTGATGGAGTGTTCCCCGCCTTACTGCAGTGGGGTGGCATCTCTGTCGCCATAAAACTGCTGCCTTTACTGAGAGCGTGCCTGGCCTTTAGATACGTTCCTAAAGGATGGAGGGAAGTGAAGGTAATATTCATCCCTAAGCCAGGTAAGGGTGACTACACAAACGCCAAATCCCATCGACCAATCAGCCTGACCTCCTTTCTACTGAAGACTTTGGAAAGGCTGTGCGATAGGGAACTGAGGGATGGTGCTCTGAAGACCATACCGTTACACGGTAACCAACACGCATACAGCTCAGGTAAGTCGACTGAGTCCGCCCTTCATCTGGTAGTCAACTAGATAGAGGAAGCGATTCAACAGAAAGGCACTTGTCTGGGCACTTTCATAGACATCGAAGGAGCCTTCGACAAAACCAACTTCTCCAGAATCAACAGCGCCCTCTCCAGACATGGAGAAGAACATCACAAACATGCTAAGTAAACGAGTGGTATGCCTTGAAGGCGAGCAGCAGCTGGCCATGATAGCCAGAGGATGCCCCCAGGGTGGGGTCCTGTCCCTATGGAATTTGTTGATTAATGACCTAATCACCAAACTCAACGCCAACCGCTATTACACAGTAGGTTATGCCGACGACCTCGCAATCCTGGTTTCGGGGAAGATAACGGGCACGATATGCAACCTCACTCAGCAAGCGCTACGTATCGTGGAGAGATGGTGCAGGGATTTTGACCTTACAGCGAACCCCGCTAAAACTGAACTGGTGATGTTTACCCATAAACGAGCTTTAGGCCCTTTTCGCCTACCTAAACTGTTCGATACTGAACTCCAGTTGGCCACCGAAGTCAAGTACCTCGGAGTAACACTAGACAGTAAGTTAAACTGGAGCAGTCTTCTGGACAACAAACTGAACAGGGCTTGCATAACCTTTTGGCAGTGCAGGAGAATGATAGGTAAAAAGTGGGGCCTATCCCCTAAAATTACACTTTGGCTGTACACTACAGTGATTCGTCCCATGATCAGCTACGGAGCTGTGGTTTGATGGCCCCGCACCAAGCTAGTGACAGCCTCCAACAAAACTACAACGCATGCAAAGACTAGCCTACGGGCGATGTCGATGCCTAGTATGGCGACTACGGGCTGCATGAGGACTACTCCGACTGCAGCGGTAGAAGCCATCCTGGGAATCCCACCGCTCCACCTGTTCATACAGCAGGAAGCCACGATGGCGGCAGTACGTCTTAACACACTAAATCTCTGGGGTAAGAGTAATACGACACACACCACGCTGCTTGAAGGACTCCTTAAGGAGTTCCCCGTACGAAAGCCATAAACGACCGGGTTCCTAAACAATTCATGTTTGATAAAAAATACAAGATCTAGCTTCACGAGGATCGCTGATGCGAGAGGTTGTGCCCTACAGAGCTGCGTATCTTTACAGATGGATCCAAAACAGGTAGTGGCACAGGTGCTGGAATCTTGTCGGAGGATTTCAACATACATATAGCCACACAATTGGGGGTCCAGACAGTGTTCCAGGTCGAATGCTTGGGCATCTCTCTAGCCGCTTCAGCCATTATGGCCAGGGAAGTAAAGGAACACTCAATCCGTATACTCTCAGACAGCATGGCTGTTCTGCAAGCGCTGAACAGTTACACAGCTGACTCTGGGCTAATATACGAGTGTCACCAGCGCCTCAACCAGGTGGGTAACCTCAATAATATAACCATTCAATGGATCAAAGGACACAGCGGTTCGCTAGGCAACAATGCAACCAACGAACTTGCCAGAAGAGGGTCGAGCATGGCACCAGTGGGACCGGACCCCATCATGCCACTCCCCTTCGGGTACATATGCACTCTGGTAAGGAAACGCACAAGAGACCAACACAACAAACTATGGACGGACCAAGGTGAATGTAGGCAGGCTAGAGAAGCACTTCTCACATTGTATGGCCGCCTCACGAAACAGGTCCTCCGTCTAACTAAACAAAAGCTGCGTACAGTTACCGCAGCTTCAACTGGCCATGGGTCATTCAATAAACACCTCTTTGTCATAGGAGTAACTGACATCCCGCTGTGCAGGGCCTGCATGGAGGACGACGAGACAGCGGCACATGTGCTTCTAAACTGCTACTTCGGTAACCCAGGTACCCTACGTGAGACGGTCAGTAACATCAAGGCCTTGAGGAGCTGGGGTGGATCTAATAATCGATTTTCCCACCCATACACAAAATACGCGCCTTGACGTGGAGTTGCGGACACTAGCCCGTAGTACCTATAGTACCTATAGCCGAAGTGCGGCTACACCTAGTTTTAGCCGAAGGGCGAAGTAGCATGCCAGAGCGAGCGAAGGGCACTCCGAGGTTAGGTTTAGTTAAAACTAGGTGTAGCCGCACTTCGGCTATAATTAGCCGTAACATATTCAACACCAAACAGTGTCCTCCGATTTTGTTTTAATTGGTTTTTTTACTTGCCTCCTACTATGGAAGCAATTTTAAAGACATATTCACGTCAAAAACCATAAAGTTTTCCTATAAGACGCAGTGTTACAGGAAAACGACAATAGGAAATAAGTAAAGAAAAACATATATTAATTTTAATAAGTAATAAAATAAAACACCGCCTTTTAAACAAAAAGAAGTTAATGTTTCGTGTGTGGGAAGCGCAGATCAGTATCTAGCAGATTGTCTTCCATCCAGCGATCAGCTTGTTGTGTCATCTCCTCGTCGAAATATGTACGCCAACCTCCGGTTTTACCTGAAAAAAAAGGTAATTCTACGATCAACATACGACCAAAAAGTTATAATTAGGTATAAAGTTCGTTCTGCCTCGTTTGTCTAGTGATCACAAGCGCTACTGCTGAGCTAGTTCATAATACCAGCCTATTATTGCCCCCTGTCCCTACAAAGGCCTCTTATCATACAGAGAAATCACGAGCAGTGATCAGTGATCACCATTGGTAGCATACTTAAACAATTAATATAATAATACTCAGTAAGTAGTAGTGCAGGAAAAACGACTAACCTTTCCTTATAAAAGTTTCGTCCTTTGCAAAAACGCCAAAATCCCTCTTATCTCCAAAGTTCACCGACATGTTATTCTTAAAGTTTTCGATGCTCAGGTGATCGCGGAGGCGATTCATTTGTTCTTCATTAAGTTGTTTGCCGAAGAAGTCTGCGACACGCCGAATGGATGCCGGCAAGTCCTGAAATATAACTTATTGTGGTTAATTTTGGCTTTTAATATTTTTTTAAATGAAGTTCTCGGGGTGATCACAGCTAGGCTATTGTTGGTGGTACCTTACTTATACAGAGTTTTATTGCGTTTTACCACGGACGATGGGTAGATAAACAGAAAAAGAATGGGTTATTTACCAAAGTCAAAGATCACAGCATAATCAGCGTATAATTTTAAATAAAATGTTGAGAGGGAATGGTCCGTAAACCACCACGCGGGGGCAGTGCGGGTTGGTGATGTCACATATCTTGGAGTTTGATGAATGAAATAATTTACACAAAGTAAAGCGCCTGTCTGGGTTCGAACTTACGACCTACAACTCGTAAGTCGCGGCCGTTACGACTGGGCCACCAATGCTCAAGGATCATTCATAAGCCACCGATTAATTATATCAAAAGCGTGTATTTATGCAATAATCTTGTTGTTTCACAATATTGCGTACGTGAAAACATGCTCTTCTTTGTGTTGATAACAAGTGTTGATATTGCCCTTGACGCCGATACATGTCCATGATAATGTTACCGAGTTTCTGGAAAACAATAAAACTGGTATTACCTTTGATAGATCTTCATAGAACAAGAACAGCATGTTAGGATCATCTCTCTTCCCCCAAGCTTCTTTGACGTGCTCGAAATATGGCATCAGATTATCTGTGAATGATGAGGTTATTACAAAATGTAAAAAATATATTGTCTTCTGAGTAAGATCTGGGGGTTCCAAAATCTATAATAACTAAAGACTTTTTTAGATGATTCAGAGGTAAACCTACACAGTTCGCAAAGTTTGCCAGCACTGAAGCTGACACATTAAAGTAGGGCATGATAAACGATGCCCGACTACAGGGCAGGGTTGTCACTACGACTACACTTCTAAACAGTCGTGCACATCCCGTCAACTCCGTTAAGGTCTACCGCGTTTTTGTGTGTCAAGTAGAGGCCAATGGAATAAGCCTAACACCTAATAGGTCCCATTAGGCCCTAGGTTTGTTCCATTGGCCGGGACGACATTTCACAGAACGTCATCATGACAAGCAATTGCATAGCATACATTTTCTCTACTTACATAGACCCCTACGGAACACATTCCAAAAGTCTTTGAAGCCTTTCTCGTACGTCTTAAAGAATTTGGCGATGTGGTAGCAAGATACAGCAACGTCTCTTGGGTCCCGAGCCACATATACCGTCTTTGCAGTACCCAGGAGATTTGGCGGTAGCAGAGACAAAGGTAGGTGTGTCTTGATGAAACGAGTAGCCGTCAATGGAGCCGCAGCCAGCATTGGACTCACTGGCTTAGCCAAGATATTTATTAATTCACAAAATTTCTCTCTGTCAAAGTTTTCTTCTGTTTTCGCGATTTTGTCCATGCGTTCTTCTTTCATGTCTTCGTCCCAGTACATGAACTCGCTGTAATAATTTTTTAAAGGTTAAGGTCTTGCGTTTTTCAGTAAGTATATATCTATAATGAAAAAGAAAGAAAGGAAACTATTTATTTTGCACAGTACCGTACTATATCCTTATGTTTATGAATAAAATATTAATATCTGTACTCACTCCAAGAAATAGTATCGATGGATAAGGGGTATCTCTGCCGCTTTTTCGTAATTCAAATCATTTGCAATCAACCAAACTAGTTCTTGGGTCCATGTAGTTCCTGAAAAATGATTTAAGTAGGTATATATGAAATACATAAATTAAGAGTGGCATTTTATCGTAATGGTAAAGGAGAAATATGTTGTTGAGAAATAAGAATGTAGATTCGAGTAGATCATTCATTTTTCAGTAAAACCTGATAACAAAACCTGGTTTTGCTGAAAAATATAAAATAAATATGTGTTTAGTACTGTAGCGGTAACTACGACGCGTGATGAGAACAACGCGTCACACTGACGTCACGGAAAATCCTGCATCTCGCAAGCAGAGTTTACCGCGCAACTAGCGTAGATACAACGGCCCGACATGAATCATTGGGCAGTTGCCCGCCAGACACAACACCCGTCTGGTCGGAGGATCCTCACTATTTCTAAAGAGTATCAGTGAACTTTACACCCTGTTCCTCATACCTCTATAGTACTAGACCAACTAATTCGATGTAACTAGATACCCACCAGATCGCTGATAACTGACGACAAACACGTCAGTAGGTCTCAGGGGCATGTTGTAAATGTTCGCGGCATCTTTCTTGTAAGGTTTGTATACCAAGTAACCTTTAGGACCCACACGGATGTAGGTTGACGGCATGCCTGGAAGAAACGGGTACGTATCAAAATCCCGAATTTTAAAAGACCGAATTTTAAAATACCGATGGACGAAATCGCGAAAATTGAAACGCCGAATGGTTGTATGGTCGAAAGTTTAAAATCCTGAAAGTTCATTTGCCCGAAAGTTTCAAAACCCGTAGCTTAAAATCCCGAAGTTCAAAATCCCAAAATTACCACCGTTTCCGAGGAAAACGATTTTTTGTAAACCTAAGCTCAAAACACTTAAAAGTTGCCTAAAAAGCGTAGTCGGAGCCTATTGAAGTACTAGCCCCGCTTTGCGGGGCTCTAGGGCTTACAAAAAAAATAACCACGAAGGTTTGGCGGAGAAAGAGAGGGCGCTGTAGTGCGCAAGTAAATATTAGCTCTGCGTATTTTTTTACCCAAAAATAGATACAGTGCTTTTATCTAAGCAAAAAGTAATTAAAAGTGGAAAATTAACAACCCAACGCTGTCAGAACTCAAAGTTTATAAAAATCTAAGAAGAAAAGTGAAGAAACTTTCAAATTAAACTGTGTCAACGTTAACGGCCAAAATCACAACGTACCAGTTGAATTGTAAAGGAAATAAATTGCAAAGCATCCCGAAAAGGTGAGAAACCGATATTGAATACCTAAGTGGATAAATATTAAAAAAACAATAAAAAGTGCAAATCACTCTGCATTCCTAACAGCTCCATCTAGCGTCAAACTGCGAAAGCACTATCGTTATATTGACAGTTATCAACGTTTAACTACTTATTGAGTTTCGACGCTGTTACACATATTACAAAATAGAGGGCGCTATTATAAATATCTTCAGATGTCATCTACGATTGTGTGTGCAGGATGTCAACAAAACCCACCCTTAGTTATTGAGTTTCACTCTATTGTATCCTATCGTTAATCTGTGAACAGCGTTGTGGGCTTCAATATTTAATTGTCTATATTATTGTCTTGTGTAATTTTGTTTCTATGTTTTATATTGTAGCTGTTTGTTGTTCCTCTTGAATAAAAAACTTTTTTACAAAAAAAAACAACCGACTTCCGAAAAACACTATAAAGTGAAAAATAACTTTAATTTCGGAAGTCGGTGTCTTTGGATTTGTATTTTAGTTTTTTGCCACCGACTTCCGAAATTAAAGTTATTTTTCACTTTATAGTGTTTTTCGGAAGTCGGTTGTTTTTTTTTGTAAAAAAGTTTTTATTTTTCACTTTTTAGTGGGTCAGTTTGTAATTTATCTAAGTTACAATAGCCTAATGTCAACTGCTTATCACCTTTTACAAAATATTGCTTTACCCGATGCAGGGACGTTAATTGTTGAGGAGTTCCCATAAGCCAAGAGAACTGGAGCTGTTTGAGAAGTCACCATCAGCTCCATTTCACCATTGCATATGGTGGAATGGAGCTTGTAAAGAGCATAAATTGCTTAGCAACCATATTAAAGTAATCGAATCGCAACCCGTGAAATATTTGTCATTGTGTAGTTCCGATAGCCTGGTCTTTATTATCAGCTCCACTTTACCAAATGATGATTTTCGAGAGCAAATGCTCAAAAAAGTATTTTCCAAATCGGTTCGTAAATGACGGAGTTATGAAATATGAAAAGATCGTTAATGTAGATAAATTTTTAGGTTTTTGTTGATTTTTCAAAAACCGCTTGTCCGATTTCGATAAAATTTTCATGGGACCATTTGGGAAGCATACCCTTTCCAACAAAAACAGAATTTTTCAAATCGGTTGGCAAGCGACGGAGTTATGCGCGAACAAACATAAAAAAAAAAAAAAATACAAACATCCGAATTGAGAACCTCCTCCTTTTTTAGAAGTCGGTTAAAAATAAAAATAATTAACAATCCCGAGCATGTCATGGACCACTGCTCTCGTTCAAGGCAACGCGGTAAGAGCGAACCTCACACTGTCACCGTAAATGGTGACAAGGACAGCGATAGTCCGGGGTTGCATATTATTATGGGAAAAGGATAGGACACGATAGGATAGTGACGCATTTTGCAAGTCATATTAACTTCTACCCTATAATGAAAATAATAAAGTAATACGAAATCCAACACTATATCTTTAATTATTTTCATTTTTATTATATTATTTTGTGTTTGTTGTGCATAACATGGCATCAAAATGTGTCTAAATAAATATGTTATTTTTATTTTTTGAATTTATATATCTCGGAACCTTGGGGTTCCGGTCCTTTGGAAGGCGTACGAGGGCCCGAAGCCAACTCGCAGAGGCCCCTTAGGAAATTTTAATGAAATGCGGCACCAACCGACGATTATCCCTGTATGCGCTATGCAAGTGCACCCAAGGATAACCCCCGGTTGGTGTAGGACTATTGCAGGATATGGAAATATAAAAAGTTGGACTATGGGTTTGGGTGGCTAAAGTGGACTGGTTACCAAGAACTATGGAATAACTAGCCCCAGCCTGATCAATGTTTTATATACACCCGGATAAAATAGCAGCGGGTGACTTGCACACTCAATAATGGGCCCCCGGAAACGGTCGCTAGCACATAGTAACGTAGCAACAAGGGCGCAACATGTCCTGAAGTGCTTATGAGAAGTGGAGAGGTATTCCACGGCTATCAGGACAATCCCGGAAGTACGGTCAAGATCCATACCAGCATCTTACTGGAATACTTCCTTCCTCCGAGCACGTTTGCTCTTGCGAATCTCCACTCAAGCCGGCCAATAAATGCAAGAATGAGGTGGGAGCTCTGTTCCTCGTCATTGTTCACTCCAGCCGGCCAATAAAGGCAAGCCAGAGGTGAGGAACAAGACTTCTCCCTGAAGATAGGGTCCGTGGGGTCGCTACTGCCCAACAGCTCGCCACATGCTGCCCTGCGGATTTCTGTATCTCTCTTGGTCTGGCTCCTCGCCTTAGACCTGTTCCAGCAAAGTAAACTCTTCCGGCATAGGCCTAGAGTCGGAGCGCGCAAGCCCCACCACGGCGTCAACGTAGAGATACGGCGGCGGGGTTATTATTATTATTATTACAAAAAACAAATATTCCAGTTTTTACTTAAAACTAATAAAAATTACGAAATAAAAAATAATTTAAAAAAATAAACCAACTTCAAAAGAAATTAAGTAACTCAAAATTTTGAAATAACTTTAATTTCGGAAGTCGGTGTCTTAGGATCTGTATTTTAGTTTAAGTTTTTGGCCACCGACTTCCGAAATAATTTTGAGTTAATTTCTTTTTCATAATTTTGAGTTAATTTCTTTTTGAAGTCGGTTTATTTTTTTTATTACTTTTTTATTAGCGTCATGTTTACCGCGTTTTCTTTTCTTTATTATTGAGACTTCTGGCTGAAAATTAACTCGATTCTAATTGTATCCCGAGAAGTCTCGAAGTCCCGGGACTTTGATCGTGGGTTGTCCGTGTCCCGATAATTTGAGACTGTCGAGACTTCCCAAACCGTTGTCTATCTATTGTTGTCTATCTATTTATGTGTTTTCAGCATCTTGGATTCAAGGAACATGACTTGAAAATACAAATAACTTACAGCTAAAAGTAGTATTTAGTAATTCTTCTTCCTCAGGCTTCAGCTCCTCGTATTCATAAGGAAACGGCAATTGTTTCTGTTCTCCCATTGGTATTGGACACAACACAACCTCAAGATATGAAATTTATGTACAAGACTGACAACATCTGAATTTCATAAATATTTATAACTTAGGTACATAAGCGATACACCCGTAATCTCGTAATCTGTAGATATCGAAGTAGCAACTACGTAACCATAATTTTATGAATACAAATTAACAACAAAAACCGTATTTAGTGCAGTTTCTTGACGGCTCTTTTCCATAGGAAACGACCAATTGGAACCATAACCTTACTTACATGCTATGGCAGCTTGGAACATCACATAGAACACTATTACTCCTAGCGCCCCTAGCACACAAGTAGCAAAACGAAAAATACTGTGATACAATATAAAAATATTTAGTAATGATACCGGGAGATGTTGTGACGAACAAACACATACATAAAATAATTGTCTCAAAATATTGGACATTAAACAGCAAAAATAAAAATTAAACCTAAACCAAGTGTAACTTGTCTATAGTGATTTGTTAAACGGTTCTGAAAGGTGTTTTTTTTCATTTAAGTAATGGGAATTTGTTATTGTTGCATTGGTAACACTAATTGAAATGTCTGTCAGCGCGAGTGTCAGTTTCAGTTTCGGATTTTGCTTTTGCAATAAAATTAAATTCTGGTTGTTTCGCTAGTGAGCATAGGCACTATTTATAGTTTGGACCCATAATAATATTATTGTGAATAGTGAACTGAACACTGAGTGCACTTCCATCATGTCTTAAAACTCTTGTTGTGTACCTGGATGTCTAGTGACTATAGGAAAGAAAAGTGCTTATTCTCAGCCTACATGATTTTGATTTTAATATATTAGTAAATGTTTAATTTGTATGTGTTTTTGTGTTTTTTATAAGAATAAACAGTTTGTTTATCTTTAATATTCCGAGTTACCTACTTTTCATTCATACTCCTATTCCTAATGCAGATAATAATCTGGAATTTTACATTGTCGTATAGATTATTGTTTACTACTACTTAGTGTGTTTTTAATAATTATGTAATTGTTAAAAAAACATTAATAGGTAGTAAACAATAATCTATACGACAATGTAAAAATTCCAACACAATAATAATATAATAGAGCTCCATCTACCATCTATATCCGTGACTATTAATAGAGCTCCATCTACCATCTTCAGCCGTAACTAATAGTTTTAGAAACTTGAGCACTAGATGGCGAATTGTGCTGTCAACACAAAATGATGAGAGCTTCCTGTCTATTACACCGCATTATATTGTAGTCTTTGCTTACTTAGGTTTGGTGACAGAACTCCTTTTATTTACAGCTAAATTTCATTTTTCTTTTTAAACTAACCATGTTTTCTACTGCTGCCACAACAACCTTCTCTCTTCTGATTTCTTGTTGCTTCCTTACTAGTTTTAATCATGATTATGACACGCAGCGCCCGTGCTCGCCTCGAAGAGTCCAAACTCAATGAGGCTTTGAGCGCTTTAAAGGCGTCAAAGGAGTCCTGTGACCAACTAATTAAGGAAAAAGATGACAATGAAAGGGTACTCTTTGATGCCCATGAAAAGAATAGGAAGTTAAAAATTTAAATGGCTCAGATATATACTCAATACACTGATGCCATAGAAGAACGGGATAGACTTCAGCTTGTTGTGGAGAGATTCAGCCAGTGTAGCGTAGAGTATGAACAAGCTCTTAGCCACAAACACTTATTACAATAGCAGCTACATGAGGCTCAAAGTCATATTACACAACTTGAGACTACAAACCTTAACATCACTGCCTCTCTGAATCAAAGTCTGTTCAATGAGTTGGTGTCTATTGCCCCGTCAATGGTTTCTGCCACAAAACCCACTTACACTGTTGATTTGACAGGTGATGATGAATCAACATCGTGTAAATCAGTGAGGGTAGTCACTAGTAAAAATAAACTTAAAATGTAAATCAAGGGAGACTGAAACAATTACATACAATCTTGGGCCTGGGTGTAAAAACATGAAAGTAGTGTCAATTAACACATTGAAGGACACTGAACGAGACACAATAGAAGTTTTATTGTTATTACGTCGAGAGGCGTTCAGTGTCCCGCAAAGTGTTAATAGCTTATATATTATCAACCATTCAGTGAAAACTCTGCGGATGTTGTCAATCTGAGAACAAAGATTTATGAGATTAAGTAAAAGTGAGGTTATGTTACAATATTTAACTAACAGCTGATTTCTGAAGTGCAAAATATGTTCTTTTGCACTAATAGTTATTATATTTAGTAGAAAATGTTTGAAAAATCATACGAATGAATGTCAATGAATTCAAGTCATAAGTATGTAGGTATGGAGTTTAGGAAAGGATGATTGTCTGCTAAAATAAAAAAAAAAATCATTGATTATAGTGTTTTATTCGTCTTCTGTTACATTTAAAATGTCGTCTAGGAATGGTGCAGGTGGTACTATATGATCTTGGTACCTAGCCCAGCTAAGATACCATATAATGCACATTATATGAACGCAGCAATCCAAGAATTGCTTCATCGTGTAAGGGTCGTCTCGGCCCAGTGTTGCTACCCCACAACCTCACACATCGATCCATAGTTAGAACAATATCCAATCCACAAGCCGGCGGTAAAATCCAAAATAACAATCCCAAGTCAAACGTGTGAGTGATCTTCGGTGTCCAGTGTGAAAGCAAGGGTCGTACAAGGTAGGCAGGATCGGAATCCGTAAAATACAAAGCAGCGGTCGTGAAAAATGAAGAATAATTGAGAAAGCACTTAAAACGCAACTGAAAACACGAAACGAGTGAGCAAACAAGAGCAGCCGGCAACTGTCACAGAGTACCACAGAGTACTTTTTGATAGACTGAAAGCAACTGTCTAGTGTCAATGTCAGTCAGCTGTCATGCCAGTGTATTGACCTCATACAGGTCAGTGTCCCAGTGACATAAATACATAGACTAAAAATAGAAGACTGATTTTAATCGACATGAAATCGATAATCATTAATATAGGTTTTTCAGTAATTAATTGATATTTTATTTATTAATATGACTGTAATTATATGCAATAGCAAATAGTAGTGCATTTAATTAGTTCGAGTTAATTATTTAGTGCAAAGATTTTATTTTCGTAACTGTGTAATCGATTACGCAATCGATAATCTCACGAAAACTATCTTTCTCATATTTCTCCGCTTCCAGATTGCGGATTGAGGTGATTTTTCATATTCTAAGATAAAAAAATATGACTAATTTTTAGAACATATCTCAATTCATTACATTTGGGCCCACCGTTTTTCATCTCCTTTGTAGCACGTCCATTTACCTTAAAAATTAAGGAAGTGTCATCAGCAAATAACACCATTTGTGTTTGATTTTTTAATAAATGGAGTAGATCATTAACATATACTAAAAAGAGGAAAGGACCCAATATCGAGCCTTGTGGCACACCCATTTTTTTACTGTTAAACTATGTGAATTGACACCATTTATTTGAACTTGCTGTTGTCTATCATTTAAATAATAACTAACTAAACTGAGCGCAAGTTTTCCAAGTCCGTAATGCTCAAGTTTCAAAAGCAAGGTTTCGTGATCGACGCAATCAAATGCCTTAGAGAGGTCACAAAAGATTCCTATGGAGTCTTGGGCCTCTTCCCACGCGTTAAAAATGTATTTTAATAAGGTTACACGGGCGTACGTCGTACAACGTCCTTTGGTGAAACCATATTGTTGATCGTGAAGGATTTTATTCGTGTTAAAATGATTGAGTATTTGATTAAGCATTATCTTTTCAAACACCTTACTGAAAACCGGCAACACGGATACGGGTCTATAATTATTGGTGTCTTTACTGTCCCCAGATTTGTAAAGGCGCATTACCTTACCATATTTCATTAAATCGGGGAAGACTCCTTGATCAACACACGAATTAAATACTAAGGTTAAATAAAGTGCAATAGTCTCAATTATGGAGGCACAGACTTTAATGGACATTCCCCAAAGATCTTCGGTCAATTTGATCTTAATTTGTTTACAAGCTTTTATTACTGTTACGGGGTTAATATGTGTAAATTGAAATTCAACCGGGCAGGCTGGAACGTTCGCTCTTAATTCAAATTCAAATTCAAAGCATTTATTTCAATTAGACGTTGTACAGGCACTTTTGAATTGTCAAAATTAAATAGTCTGTCAGTTATTCCGAAAGTTGAAGCTAGTTGGCCATTCCAAAACGTAGATCTCTATGGAGAAGAACGGGCAAGAAACTCCATAGACACTCTTTTAAATCAAGATATTACAAAATCCTGGGTACATTATTCTTGTTGCTTCTATATGTGAGAACAATGTAAAAAAAAAAAGTTTGAATTTGAAAATATAATAAAAAAGATATAGGTCCCGCCTGCTTCCAACTTTTATTTAATTTAAAATGGGCTTGTTTTTAGCTTTTCAGTTTTTTACCGCAGTCGGGTTTTTTTATTTTTTTAAATAACTTTTTTTATTTCCAGCTTTTTAGTTGACAAAATAAATGTGAAAGATTTCGCATACGATTTAGCTCTTGGTACCTACGTGTTTTTTTTACGATTTGTCCCTTCGAATTACTTTTAAACATATAAGTTGTATATATTTTTGTAATCACCTTTAAAAACCCTTTATTTTGATACCCCACTCGATACGTTTCGAGAAAAATATTTTTTTTGAAGACATAATATTGCGCCAAAAATCGTCCATTTTATATTTTTTCAATTTTGATATACCCAGTGACACTCGCGCTACCAAGACAAATCTAAAGACGTATAATTTATCAAAATCCGTTCATTCGTTTAGAAGTTACGAGGGAACAAAGAAACGGACATACATACATACATACATACATACAGGTCAAACACATAACCCTCCTTTTGGGCTTCGCCGCAGTTGGGTAAAAAAGACACAAAGAAGAAACAATTCAAAATATAAGATTAAAAATAAGCATTGGCAGTTAAGAGATGACCAGTCTCAACCGACGGCGCCCGTTCACGAACATGACGCGTGGATCATCGCACCATCCAGCTCAACCAGTTTGTAGGGAACTGAATGATCCAACACACGCGCCACCATCGGTGAGACATTTAAGTGAGCATCACAAGTTCTCAACTGCCATACTCATTCAAGTCAACATAAAAAAAAAATCATAATAAACGGAAACATGGTTCTTACATTTACAAAATTAAAAAATGCTTCTAAATTATACAAAACTATAGTTTGCAATTTATTTAAGAGGTTAATAGAATTTAAAAAAATAATAAAAAACAATTATATGAACTCATATTACTTGTCAGTAAACTAATTCTGGAGAAAGAACATAAACATTGTCTTGGAATAAATCAATTGATACGTCGGATGAGGAATTTCAGGCTTCCGTCGTTTTTGATGGTATATTAGTAGAGAAATTTACAAACTCCTGAGCTACTTCTAAGTTAGAGCTTATGGCACCACGTGAAGTCTCCAATGTGTTATCAGTGTTTCGTTATTTATTTCTACTAATTTCGTTATTTATAATTTTCCAAACTGTTTTTATTTTATTTTCAGCTGATTTTATTTTATTGCTAATATACTGGGCTTTGGCTATTTTGCAAGTATTTCTAAAAATTTTGGAATATGTAGCAACATACTTGCTGAAAGTTACAGTATTGATGTAAGGCTTAAGGCCATACAGCTCGAACAGTCTTTCCCTACTTATCCTAATACCTCTAGTTGCCCAGTCACTAAATATATAATTAGGGCAAATGTTTTTTGTTTTCTTTTCAAAAGTTGTATTAAATTGAGTGTACACTACTGAAAAGAAATCCTCGTACAATTTATTTGCATCATCCATATCATGGCCCAGATCATTTAACTTATTATTTAGGGTACTATTGAATCTATTTTGTTGACCAGTCGTTATTGGTCTAAATTGTATTTGCACTTTTTGCGACGGTGTTTTAAACTTAAGAGATACCGTTTGTCCACTATGATCAGACGGCAGATAATTTACGATGGCTTTATCTAAATAATCACAATCGCAAAAGACATTATCTATACAAGTAGCAGAAGTTAGAGTTATTCTAGTCGGTTCTGTAAAAAGATTTGATAAATTGAACGATTTAAAAAGGCTTAATAATCTACTGCTATTTGAATTATTTTCCAAAATATTAATATTAAAATCACCACAAATAATTGCGGCTTTATTATTGGATGCAAGTTTTGCTAAGACATTTTCCATTATTATCTAAGGGCTGATTTTTCAATCGTCTGATAACTTTATTTGAGGAATAATTTTGAAATTTTGACAGTTACTTCATACAAAAACTGTCAAACGTCAAATTTATTTCTCGAATAAAAGTTACCTGGCGATGGAAAAATCACCCCTAAATAAATGATAAGATCATAAACATACATTTTCTAAATTTTTAGAGGAAAGTACGAATTTCACGCGGACGAAGTCGCGGGCAGAAGCTAGTACCTAAGTAATAAAATAAAACACCTCCTTTTATACAAAAATAAGTTAATGTTTCATGTGTGGGAAGCGCAGATCAGTATCTAGCAGATTGTCTTCCATCCAGCGATCAGCTTGCTGTGTCATCTTCTCGTCAAAATATGCACGCCACCCTCCGACTTTACCTGAAAAAAAAGGTAATTCTACGATCAACATACGATCAAAAAGTTATAACTAGGTATAAAGTTCGTTCTGCCTCGTTTGTCTAGTGATCACAAGCGCTACTGCTGAGCTAGTTAATAATACCAGCCTATTATTGCCCCCTGTAGGGCAAAGGCCTCTTATCATACACAGAAATCACGAGCAGTGATCAGTGATCACAATTTTATTGGTAGCATACTTAAACAATTAATATAATATTACTCAGTAAGTAGCAGTGCAGGAAAAACGACTAACCTTTCCTTATAAAAGTTTCGTCCTTTGCAAAAATACCAAATTCCCTCTTATATTCAGAGTTCACCGACTTATTATTCTTAAAGTTTTCAAAGGTCAGGTGATCGCAGAGGCTTTCGTCGGCCGCCGCCGGTACACCGTCCCTCGAGGCTGTCAAGAGGGGACGGGGTTGCGTGGCAGCACGCTTCGGGGAGATTGTTGTGGTGGGGGTATACTTCTCCCCGAACCGAACTCTCGCCGAGTTCCACAACTCCCTTGCGGAGTTGAGAGTCGTCGTCGTCGGGTTCCGTTCCCTCCCCGTGCTCGTCCTCGGGGACTTCAATGCCAAGAATGTGGCTTGGGGTTCCCGGTATACGGACACGCGGGGCAGGATGGTGGAGGACTGGGCTCTGGAGACAGGCCTGGTCGTCCTAAACCGGGGTTCTGTCCCAACGTGTGTGCGGATGCGGGGTGAATCAGTGGTGGACATTTCGTTCGCCAGCCCCGCTCTGTTGCCGCACGTCGTCGACTGGCGCGTCATGGAGGGGGTGGAGACCTACTCCGACCACCGGTACATCCGGTTCGACGTCTCCGCCCAGACCTCAAGCGCGCCGGTCCGACAGGCCCCGAGTGGTCCGCGGTGGGCGCTGAAGCAGCTGGACCGGGAGCTTCTCCTGGAAGCCTCGATCGTGCAGGCCTGGGTGTCACCACCGGACAGGCCTGCTGACATCAACGACGAGGCGGAGTGGTTCCGGGAGGCCATGTCCGAAATATGTGACGTGGCAATGCCCCGGGTCCAGCCAGGACGCGCCTGGCGCCAGGTGTACTGGTGGTCGCCGGAGCTGACGACCCTGCGCGAAGCGTGCGTCGCTGCGCGGCGCCGGTACGCCAGGCACCGCAGGCTCCGTATCCGCCCTCCGGATACGGAAGCCATTCAGGCGGAGCTGTACGAGGGGTACAGAGCGGCGAAAACCGCCCTCCGAGCGGAGATCCTGCGGGCCAGGGGACTGGCCCGCGAGGAGTCGCTGGAGACTCTGAACCGGGACCCGTGGGGACGCCCCTACAAAATGGTGCGGGATAAACTCCGCCCATGGGCGCCCCCGCTAACGCAGAGTCTCCGGCCCCAGCTCGTGGAGGACGTGGTGGGCGCTCTGTTCCCTTCACGAGGGGAATATACACCCCCGCCCATGGCTCCGCCTCCTGCGGTGCCCGATGCGGACCACACTGCCGACGACGACGACGACGATGCTCCGGAGGTGACCGAGGTAGAGTTGAGAGTGGCGGTACGTAGGCTGAATGCCAAAAATACCGCCCCAGGACCCGACGGCTTACCTGGGAAAGCCTGGGTTCTGGCCATGGAGGCTCTCGGGCCTCGACTGAGGGGGCTCCTAAGCGCATGTCTGGAGAGGGGCCAGTTTCCACTACGTTGGAAAACGGGGAAGCTGGTCCTCATTAAGAAGCCGGGGCGCCCTGCGGACACTCCGTCCGCTTACCGGCCCATTGTGCTGCTCGACGAGGTGGGCAAGCTCTTTGAACGAGTCATTGCAGACCGCCTCGTCGGGCAGCTGATGCGGGTGGGGCCGGACCTGGCAGAGGGCCAGTTCGGTTTCCGCAGGGGGCGCTCTACGGTTGACGCTGTCATGCGCGTACGAGCCCTCACGACGGGGGATGCTGTTGCCCGGGGTGGGGTCGTCTTGGCGGTGTCTCTAGATATTGCCAATGCCTTTAACACCCTGCCCTGGAGTTGCATCAGGGAGGCACTCCGGCATCACCGGATGCCGACCTACCTCTGTCGCGTGGTCGAGGCCTATCTGTCGGACAGGGCCGTCATCTACCCCGGTCATCAGGGAGAGTGGAACCGGCGAGAGATGTCGTGCGGTGTCCCACAGGGATCGGTCCTGGGGCCGCCTCTGTGGAACATCGGGTACGACTGGGTGCTGCGCGCCGACCTCCCTAGCGGCGTCAGCGTAGTTTGCTACGCTGACGACACGCTCGTCCTGGCGCAGGGGAGGTCGCACCAGGCGGCGGCGGAACTAGCGACACGCGGGGTTGCGACAGTCGTTGAAAGGATCCGGCAACTGGGACTCGAGGTGGCCCTGCACAAGTCCGAGGCCATGTGTTTTCATGGCCCTCGGAACGCGCCACCGTCGGGTTCCCAAATAACGGTAGGAGGGGTTCACATCGGCGTCGAGTCGACGATGAAGTACCTGGGACTCGTCCTCGACAGCCGGTGGAATTTCGTGGAGCACTTCAGACGTTTGGCTCCCAGACTGGAGCGGGCCGGGGCTGCGTTGAAGCGGCTCCTGCCCAATCTAGGGGGTCCAAACGCCTCCTGCCGGAGGCTCTACGCGGGGGTCGTGCGGTCCATGGCCCTTTACGGGGCACCGGTGTGGGCGCGTTCACTGAGGCGGCGACCAGCCCGGCGGTTGAACGCGTCCCAGAGGGTCATGGCCGTCCGGCTAGTCCGGGGTTACCGCACGGTCTCCGGGGAGGCAGCGAGCCTCCTTGCCGGATTGCCGCCATGGGATCTGGAGGCCAAAGTCCTCGCTCACATATGGGAGTGGCGAGAGGAGGTAAAACGCCGGGGCGTAACTCCGCTGCCGCGAGAAATCGCGGCGCAGCGGACAGAGCTCCGGCGGGATCTCATGGCGACATGGAGAGTGCGACTGTCGCAACCCAGTGCTGGGCACGCCACAATTGCGGCGATAAGTCCCCTCTTTGAGGAGTGGCTAGGGAGGCGCCATGGCGTCCTCACCTTCCGCCTAACGCAGGTCCTCACCGGGCACGGCTGCTTCGGGAGGTTCCTGTTCAGAATAGGGCGGGAGGAAACGCCCGGGTGTCACCATTGTGTGGATCGCCCGGAGGACACGGTGGAGCATACGGTGGAGATCTGCCCAGCTTGGGCAGAGCACCGCCGTGTCCTCACGGAGGCGATCGGCGGCGGCGATCTCTCGCGTCCGGCCCTAGTCCGGGCCATGGTACGGAGCGAGAGTGCATGGGAGGCTGTCGCCTCCTTCTGCGAAGCAGTGATGCTCGCGAAGGAGGAGGCGGAGCGCGTGAGGGAGAGGCAATCCTTGCGCCCTCACGCCCCTAGCCGCCGCAGGAGACGCCCTGGGCGTCGGGAATCGATAGCCGATTCCCGGCCACCGTAGGCGCGGGCTTGCGGACGGCGAGCAATGGGCAGCTCGCCGTCCGGTAAGGACCAGGCCCGGGTCGACGGCGCGTTGTGTTCCACGCGCGCCTCAAGGAGATGTCAGCACCAACTGAAGGGGTCCGCTAGGGCCGATGCCCGCCAGGGTCGCGGGTTGTTCGAAAGAGATACCGTGGCCCCTGGCACAGGCAACTGAAGGAACACGGGTGGGTTTTAGTCAGTAAGAGTCTGACACTCCCTTCCGCTCCGCCCAGAGCGGGAGGGGTCATTTGATGATTTCCCACCCAAAAAAAAAAAAAAAAAAAAAAAAAGGTGATCGCAGAGGCGCTTCATTTGTTCTTCATTAAGTTGTTTGCCGAAGAAGTCTGCGACACGCCTAATGGATGTCGGCAAGTCCTGAAATATAATTTATTGTGGTTAATTTTGGCTTTTAATTATTTTTTTTTATGAAGTTCTGAGGTGATCACAGCTAAGTCTAAGACCCACAACGATCACCCAAGTCCCAGTTCTTGAACCACCTACCTACCCGAAGACTAGCAGGCACTTGTTGTCATGGCAATGCCGTAAACCTATCTTTCATTGTTGGTGGTGCCTTACTTATACAGAGTTTTATTGCGTTTTGCCACGGACGATGGGCAGATAAACAGAAAAAGAATGGGTGATTTACCAAAGTCAAAGATCACAGCATAATCAGCGTATAATCTACACTAATATTATAAAGAGGAAAACTTTGTATTTTTGTTTGTTTGTTTGTAATGGATAAACTCAAAAACTACTGTACCGATTTTAAAAATTCTTTCACCATTAGAAAGCTACATTATCTGCGAGTAACATAGGCATATTTTATTTTAGAAAAAATAGGGATCCGTAAGATATTTGGTTTTTTCCGACCCAAGGTGTAAAAAATCATCCAAAAAAGTTCCTTAATTGGCGTACGCCGCCTAAACTATAAAAGATAGAACCATAAAATGTTCTAATTACATGCGTGTCGCAGACTTCTTCGGCAAACAACTTAATGAAGAACACTTCATTAAGTTGTTTGCCGAAGAAGTCTGCGACACGCCTAATGGATGTCGGCAAGTCCTGAAATATAATTTATTGTGGTTAATTTTGGCTTTTAATTATTTTTTTTTATGAAGTTCTGAGGTGATCACAGCTAAGTCTAAGACCCACAACGATCACCCAAGTCCCAGTTCTTGAACCACCTACCTACCCGAAGACTAGCAGGCACTTGTTGTCATGGCAATGCCGTAAACCTATCTTTCATTGTTGGTGGTGCCTTACTTATACAGAGTTTTATTGCGTTTTGCCACGGACGATGGGCAGATAAACAGAAAAAGAATGGGTGATTTACCAAAGTCAAAGATCACAGCATAATCAGCGTATAATCTACACTAATATTATAAAGAGGAAAACTTTGTATTTTTGTTTGTTTGTTTGTAATGGATAAACTCAAAAACTACTGTACCGATTTTAAAAATTCTTTCACCATTAGAAAGCTACATTATCTGCGAGTAACATAGGCATATTTTATTTTAGAAAAAATAGGGATCCGTAAGATATTTGGTTTTTTCCGACCCAAGGTGTAAAAAATCATCCAAAAAAGTTCCTTAATTGGCGTACGCCGCCTAAACTATAAAAGATAGAACCATAAAATGTTCTAATTAATTAAAGACCTTAAAAATATCTACAAAAAAGTCCGCAACACACTATACCTATCTATTTCAAGTTAAGCACAACAACCATTTTTTTATTTATAAATCTTGAATTTTTTAACACAGAGGCTAATTTTTGTCGCGAAAACCGACATCCACGCGGACGGAGCCGCGGGCGACCGCTAGTTTTAAATAAAATGTTGAGAGAGAATGGTCCGTAAAAAACCACGCGGGGGCAGTGCGGGTTGGTGATGTCACATATCTTGGAGTTTGATGAATGAAATAATTTACACAAAGTAAAGCGCCTGTCTGGGTTCGAACTTACGACCTACAACTCGTAAGTCGCGGCCGTTACGACTGGGCCACCAATGCTGGATCATTCATAAGCCACCGATTAATTATATCAAAAGCGTGTATTTATGCAATAATCCTGTTGCTTCACAATATTGCGTACGTGAAAACATGCTCGTCTTTGTGTTGATAACAAGTGTTGAAATTGCCCTTGACGCCGATACATGTACATGATAATGTTACCACAAATATAATCGTTTTCCGAGTTTCTGGAAAACAATAAAACTGGTATTACCTTTGATAGATCTTCATAGAACAAGAACAGCATGTTAGGATCGTCTCTCTTCTCCCAAGCTTCTTTGACCTGCTCGAAATATGGCATCAGATTATCTGTGAATGATGAGGTTATTACAAAATTTAAAAAATGTATTGTCTTTTGAGTAAGATTTGGGGGTTCCAAGATCTATAATAACTGAAGCGATTCAGAGGTAAGCCCACACATTTCGCAAAGTTCGCCAGCACTAAAGCTGACTGAAGCTGAATGATGCCCGACTACAGGGCAGGGTCGTCACTACGACTACACTTCTAAACAGTCGTGCACATCCCGTCATCTCTGTCAAGGTCTATCGCGTTTTTGTGTGTTAAATATAATCCAATGGAATAAGCCGTTAGGCTTATTCCAACAAACCTAGGACCTAGGTTTGTTCCATTGGCCGGGACGACATTTCACAGAACGTCGTCATGACAAGCAATTGCACAGCATACATTTTCTCTACTTACATAGACCCCTATGGAAAATATTCCAAAAGTCTTTGAAGTCTCTCTCGTACGTCTTAAACAATTTGTTGAGGTGGTAGCAAGATACAGCAACGTCTCTTGGGTCCCGAGCCACATAAACCATCTTTACAGTACCCAGGAGATTGGGTGGTAGCAGAGAGAAAGGTAGGTGTGTCTTGATGAAACGAGTGGCCGTCAATGGAGCCGCAGCCAGCATTGGACTCACTGGCTTAGCCAAGATATTCATTAATTCACCAAACTTCTCTCTGTCAAAGTTTTCTTCTGTTTTCGCGATTTTGTCCATGTGTTCTTCTTTCGTGTCTTCGTCCCAGAACATATAGCCCCTGTAATATTTTTTTTTAAGGTTAAAGTCTAGCGATTTTCAGTAAATATATATCTATATGAAAAAGAAAGAAAGAAAACTGTTTATTTAGCACAGTACCGTACCGTATACTTATGTATAAGAATAAAATATCAATTTCTGTACTCACTCCAAGTAAAAGTATCGGTGGGTAATGGTTATCTCTGCCGCTTTTTCATAATTTAAATCATTTACAATCAACCAAACTAGTTCTTGGGTCCATGTAGTTCCTGAAAATTCATGTAAGTCATCATCCTGCCCTTATCCCAATTTATTTGGGGTCGGCGCAACATGTCTTTTTCATCCATACTTCTCCATTAGTCGTCATCTCGGTAGTCAAGTAAGTATAGAAAAGAAATACATACATAGATTAAGAGTGGCATTTTATGGTAATGGTAAAGGGGAAATATGTCGTTGAGAAATAAGAACGGAGATTCGAGTAGATCATTAATTTTTCAGCAAAACCAGGGCTGCATCCGGTTAGACTGGAAGCCGAACCCAACATAGTTGGGAAAAGGCTAGGCAGATGATGATGAAAACCAGGGCGGTTTTGCTGAAAAATATAAAATAAACTTTTATTTAGTACTAGACCAACTAATTCGATGTAACTAGATACCCACCAGATCGCAGATAACTGGAGACAAACACGTCAGTAGGTCTCAGAGGCATGTTGTAAATGTTCGCGGCATCTTTCTTGTAAGGTTTGTATACCAAGTAACCTTTGGGACCCACACGGACGTAGGTTGACGGCAGACCTGGAAGAAACACATGGAACAATCATAGTACAGTCTGCGTCAGAGAAATCGAACCCCCAAGACTTAAAGATTATCGCCCGAGCACGCTCGGGCCCGCCGTCGCTCGTCGCTCGAGCGGCGGCGGGCGCATCACGTGAGCCTTGAGCAGCTCCCTCCCCCGCCGTCACACCCATCTCTCCCCGAGCGCATCCACCGATCCGCCTCAAATATTACTTGCAAGTTTTTAATAATTTTATATGGTATTTTTTCAGCTTCCTTCTGGCCGAACCGTACCCCAAGTAACACAGTTATTCTGAATAAAGTTTGAGTAATAGCGATCCGCGAAACTATAAGCTGAAACTATTGTCTGGATAATGTCTGACTAAACGTCTATTCAGATGTTAATCAAGCAATTTGGGCACAGTTTTAAATGCTTGAGTCTGTATAACAGCGATTTAAAGTCTGGGTAATAGCTTAGTAATGGCCCACTTAGCTTAGTAACATCTGAGAAAAAGCTGACATCTCTTTTATAGAGCTGTTATTTCATATTTATTCAGACAAATGCATATGGATATTGATATTCAGAAATTATTCAAGATTAAGTTCATTGGCGTAATACTTTTCAAACAAAATTAAGAGTTATGTTGTAAAGTAGAAAAAAAGTGGTGTTTAATCTTGAAGTGCGGCATTGAATAAAATCAATAATGACGTGCACAGCGGAACAAGAATTGGTAAGTTAATGTTATTATGTATTATAACCATGATACACGTTAAATATTACTGCGCAAGTAGTTTTATCGTGAATAGCATATGAATTATCTCAATATTTTTCACGCGCCGCTTAGGTAATCAAGTTTAGTGATAGTAAATAAGACATAAATAAAGACTTTTGTGTTGACAAAAATACTTAGGATAACACAGCTAATGCTTATCTTTCAAAAGTCATTAAATAAATTATAACCTGTATTTTTAACTGTAATTAATTACTAAAATGAGGCATTTGATATACATAATGATTCAATAGTTTACTTAAAAATAAGTTTTAATGGCGATTCATTATAAGCTGAATAAAAGCTCTCCACGCACTGCAGCTATGTTACATAACTCTGAATAAAAAGTCACGCCTTTCTGATTATTAAGCTTTTATTTGAGAAATAGTCATCTGGTAGTACAAATATCTGAATAACACTTGAATAAGTTACTAAATATGATTAATTATACTGCTAATTAGGGTTCAAAATAAATTCCGATAGACCCAATTTTTCAGGAAAATTTATATACTTACCTACACTCGAGAGCAATGAATTAGGGTTACTTATATAAAAATATCTGAAATTCTCGGAAAGTAAGAATGCTAGCTTAATGAAGTAAATTGTGATTAATAGACAAACTTCTTAGTTAGCAATCAGCTGACCCATTTGCTCAAATGGTTGAGGTTTTTTTTACTAATAATTCGTACGATTTTCATATTGCACTGTGTTCCTAACATAAAGCGAAATGTCTTGCAGGAAAATGCCGTTTAAGATAGTGTCCACACGTCGAAGGGGCAGAGCAGAATTATCTACTGTACCTTTCCACTGGAAAAACAAAGGAAAACTTCGATGGCCCAAATATAATTCCGATTCACTTTGTAAAGACGAAAATGCTCAACCTGGTCCAGATTTTTTAAACACAGATTTCATGGACATTCACTTTATACTGTTGTCTTTTTGAAAGTTTAAGAAATAAAAGAAATTGAGATTATTTTAACGCTTTTATTTATAATAATTGACTACCTACTATTCTACAAGTCACTTTTTTCAAGCTTTTTTATTTAGCTTGCACTGTTCGTATGTAAGTATGTATGTATGTAAGTTGTCCGTAAATATTTGCAAACCATTTTTCGACATTTGTTAGTATCCGATTGAGCTGAAATTTTGCATACACCTTTAATTAGCTTTTAAAATAAATATAAATTTTAAAAGCTTGAGGCACTGATGTACGTTATCCGTTATACAGGTGTACCTACCTACTACACAATAACAGTGCCTCAAGCGTTTAAAATTTATATATATTTTAAAATGACAGTGTCACTTAAATTTATTTTTCTCTTTTTAGTTCGCGTTATTCTTTTTTTTTTAGGTTACGTTTTTATTTAAATAAAAGCTTGTTTTAAAAAACTTTTTTTTATTTTCATTTTATTTTTAACTTTTTAGTCTTAAAGATTTATTATTAACATTTTTTTAGCTATGAACGGTGGTCAGCTTGTTTTGTAAAACTTTTTTCAAACATTTACGCCGAATTCCTACAATTCTTCTCCTAGATTTCCATGATTTTCTTTCCATTTTTAGGGTTCCGTTGCCAAATGGCAAAAAACGGAACCCTTATAGATTCGTCATGTCTGTCTGTCTGTCTGACTGTCTGTCTGTCGGATGTCTGTCTGTCTGTCTGTCTGTCCGTCCGTATGTCACAGCCACTTTTTTCCAAAACTATAAGAACTATACTGTTGAAACTTGGTAAGTAGATGTATTCTGTGAACCGCATTAAGATTTTCACACAAAAATAGAAAAAAAAAGCAATAAATTTTGGGGGTCCCCATACTTAGAACTGAAACTCAAAATTTTTTTTTTCATTTAACCAATACGTGTTAATGATATTGAGGTTTCTAATATATTTTTTGAATATTTTTTTTTTCACCAAAAATTGGTTTGAACGAGATCTAGTAAGTAGTTTTTTTTAATACGTCATAAATCGTAATCCGCAATTTACCATTTATTCAATCAACTCAAATATAAAATTTAAAAGAAAAACATTTAATTTCATAAACATAGACCTTATGCATAAACCCGGATGTTACGGAACCCTCGGTGCGCGAGCCCGACTCGCTCTTGCCCGGTTTTTTTAACAATCTGTTCACATCAAACCCGCGGTACAACAATACACAACGACAAACAATGTTTTAAACGTCCTAATTCAATGACTACCCAGAAAAACTCTGTATAACTTGTTTGAAAATGGTACTTATAGAAGTCATTGCGGAATAAGAATACATCATTCAACTTCCATTTGTGTTAGTTAGCTATAAACCATGACTTAATTTCTAATATACCGAAATAAGCTGTATAAAGAACCCAGAAAACATTTTTATACAGTAGCTGAATAATTGATAAAATATTAGCGGTTATTCAAAATCAAGCTGTTTAATAGAAATTAACTACACCATTATTGAGAAGACTCACTATTTTACAGCATATAGTGGTTTCATAAGCAATAAGCTGAGTAAAGTTTGTAGATTAGTATTAGATATCTACGTTTATTCAGCTACTCATACTATTATACAGATAAATGCTGTTCCAGGCACTCTTTTTCAAATTAAAGTCATCTGTAATGCTTTAGGCTTAAAAACATCTGTGTTATATGCGGTATAGAAGTTATTACTAAGCTTTTAGAAAAATAGTCAACTTAAAACAACTTTTACTAAGCTAAAAGAGTTATAAAGGCCAAAAGAGAATATTATTCAGAATTTGGCTCTTTCAATATCCACTTACTCACACGTTTTGTAACTTATAGCTGTAAACATTTGCGAATTGCTATTACTCAAACTTTATTCAGCATGCCTGTGTTACTTGGGGTAATACCAAGAATAACTTACAAAAAGACACTTTGCGCGCGATTAAGATACGAACCAGGCGCCAGCCGATCATCTAGACCGTGCGTGATACCACTAGGCTATTGGCTCAGTTATCAACCTCAACGAAAATTGGAATAGCATTAGGCTACTCCTTTTATCGAACAAGGTTATTAACGGTCTAATCTTCTAGATATTAAGGTTTAAATTTCAACTTCCGTGTTATATTTAATACCTTACTGTCTTGTTTTACAAAATGCAATACGATAACCCTCAATTAACTAAAAGATAAGGTTGAAATTAGCATAGATTTCTTGTTTGGTTAAATAGAATGTGTTGATACCGATTGTTGCACTACCGTCATTTTACTTCAGAAACTTAACTGCTGTATGAACTGCGAGTTAAGGTTGAATTTAGAATACTTCTTCGCCTTATTTACTAAACTGTGATTGAGGGTATAATTACTTTTCAAATGGTTTCGTTTTCGTGCCGATCCGCTTGTGTGTAATTGTCTTCGTCGTAATCTTAGATTAAAAAATGTCCAGATTCCGTGTTCGAAACAAAACGCAACGTTTTAAGTAAATGAAAAATGCTACCAATTCTGGAGACCCATGTAGAAACCTACTAAAGGACATATATATCGCGTTGGTGCAGTCTGTCTTGGTGTACTGTATCCCCATTTGGGGTGGTGCAGCTAAGTCCAAATTTATTGAAGTGGAACGAGCGCAACGAGCCCTAATAAAAATAATGCATTTTAAAAGGATTAGATATCCCACGGAAAGACTGTATCAGATAAGTGATTTGATCTCGGTGAGAAAATTATATATAATTCATACTGTTTTGAAAAAACATAAAGAGCTGCCGTATGATACCGCTATCTTATCAAAAAGAAGGAAAGATATTATAGCACCGATTCCAAAAACAAAACCCAGGTTTTGTAGTACGCAATACGAGAAACGTTCATCTCAACTTTACAATAAAATAAATAAAGAAATACATGTATACACTAAACAATATTATGAATGTAAGAAAGTTATAACTAAATGGATAAAACAACTTGCATATGAGGACACTGAGGCCCTCCTGCACTACACAACACAATTCACTCATTCACGCGTACACACCACATACACACACATAAACCTCACACACATCACACACACATACACATCACACGAATATACACCTCATACACACTTATCACACATACCCACCTCACATTATAATATAAGTACACAATAAACACACCCATTATTATAAGCTGATACAAAGTAAAGTCTTCTGTAATTCTCTTTTGTCTCAATTGATTTTCTCAAAATTATATAAATAGTAAATACTTTCATAATTTTTTTGTAAATAAGAATGTACATACGTTACGTAAATTTAAGTTGCGGAAGAGTGGAGTGTCCTAATACAGGCATTTATTTGCTTAAAAGGACGCTTCTATCACTAGCTATGTAGTACAAAGCTTGTTAAAGAAATAAACTATTTTGTATTTGTATTTGTAAGTGAAGCCACTTTTTTATAAATGTGTGAGTGAGCGCCACGGTCGGGAGTGTATTACGTATCGTAATTGCGTTTGTGTGCAATGTGCGTGTAATACCAGTGGCAAAGTGTTGCCCTTAAATGTGGGAGATTTTCAGTATTTTACGTTTAGCGTAAAATATATCATCAACAGTAATGACATGATTTTTTATTATTACGGATGTTGAGTTTCAACGTTATTTCTTTAATTTGTGTAATTTGTCATGTTCGACTTTATCAGAAATTATTATGTTACGACTTTTTGTGATATTTGCTTGTAAGTTAGTTAAATGTTTGTTGTTTTGGTGTACTTAAATAGGTAGTAAGCAGAAATAGCACAAACGGTAACTGTTAAATAGCACAAACTTACAAATAATGGGTAAAAAAAATTATGCCCCTGGCAACCCTTAACAAATATAGCGTGACAGTAATGTCAAGTTATACTTTTTGTTTACATCAATGATATTTTGGTAAACAGATATGTTATGAGCGCGCAAATCGTGAAGACTAGAAAACGTCCTAATTGGGACGCATTGCCTTTAGTCTGTGTCACGCACGTCTACGAGTGAGACGGTGCGCGCAGCTACGTAATTACCATCCAAAATGCCATTTTGTGTATTTAGAAAGTGTACCAATTATGATACCAAAGTTAATAAAACACAAGAAATCTCATACCACGCGAAAGTACACATTATACTTCGATTTATTAATATATTTCAATTATTTTCCTAATATTCTGATATTTGGAGGTTAGGAAAAAGAAAGAGATGGAAAATACATTTTTTGTCGTAAGAACGACAAGGATGCGAGCACTCCGGACATAGAATAAAAGTACAGATGCGAATATTAGGCAGTAAAGTCATCTTTACAGCAGAGTTCTAGTTTCCTTTTTAATAACTTTTCTTTATAATTTTGTTTGATATATTTAATTATAAATTAAACATGTCATAATATGTAGGATAAGAAAATATTAATAGCTTATCGTTACCATAGTATGTCACAGATAGTGTTAAAATAAACCTACCATTGATATCACATTTATATATATACATAAATTTACGTTATACTCACAATGGGCCTTATAAGAAGGCTAAAAGTCACCCAAAGGGCAATGGAGAGGGCTATCCTTGGAGTTTCCCTACGTGATCGAATCAGGAATGAGGAGATCCGCAGGAGAACCAAGGTAACCGACATAGCCCGAAGAATTGCCAAACTTAAGTGGCAGTGGGCAGGGCACATTGCTCGCAGAACAGATGGCCGGTGGGGCCGAAAGGTTCTGGAGTGGCGACCGCGTACCGGAAGAATCTTTTGAATACGAATCTAAACATTTAAGATATTCGCCAATAATCACGACGAAAGAAGGTATTAATAAAAAAAATACTAACAATTTCTATTACCGTATTATCACTAGGTACTATTAATGTAATTATGTACTGATTAGTGTAATTATGTAATTAATAAACGACGCATAACGAACAAAAAAAAAACGACTGACCTTCGGAATTGGAATCACTAGAATAACGTCTGCGCAGGCGTTTCTCCAACCGGTGAATTTTCTTCCGAATATTATGTTCATCGGAGTTCTTACGATGTTTTCTTTTCCCCATATTAATTATATCGGTTGAAGTCTAATCAAAATCTCTAAATTACTATTAAAACCACTACTTTAAAAAAAAAATTGACGCTGCGATGCCTGCACAAGAAAAATTAATGACAGTTGGGTGTGTGTTGCACCGGTGGGCCGAGGGTAGTGGGGGGTGTGGTAGGTTGTTTTTGTTTTTTTTAGCTCTGAAATTGTGCTCGGTGCCCAGTACATTGAGAAATGTACTACCTGGTACCTGGTGAATATAAATCTCGAGGATGTAACGGTTATTGACAACACCAACAAAGTTTTATTATTTTTTATATATACTCGCAACATTGTCTTGTGAGTTGTCAAGCGATTTTCGTAAATGTAACGCACGCGAGTTGTTTGTTCTACAATTATATTATTTTTGAGAAGTTATCGAGTTTGCATTGACATTCACCACACACCCTACCACCGACGCCAAAAAAAACCAAAACAGAAATATACAGTCCACTCATCAAGATCCCAACATTTGGTCCTTCGAGCCGGATATGAACCAGCGACCTATGGATCTACAGTCCACTCATCAAGATCCCAACAACGGTGAAGTATAATTAAGAACATTTGGCACCTTCTTTTTCCTCTTGCGATCATAATTTAACACGCTTTTATTTATAAATTTGGACTGTGATAAAAACGGGAAGATTAAATAATTAAGGTGTAAAGTTTTAGTGTTAAAAATATATAATTATGTACGATATGGATTTATTTTGTCGTAGACGAAGAAGCTTAATTATCGTTAAAGGTTACAATGAACTTATAAAGTGTCATATTTCTTATTAGAATTAATTTATTTTTAACTTTTTAGTTCATTTTATTATCAAATATTAAAAGCATGTTTTAAAAAAAGTTTTTTTTTCTGTAATTTTATTTTTATGTGTGTTTATTTTACCTACCGACTTTAAAAAAAGGAGGTTATCAATTCGACACGAATGTATGTAATATTATTTAAATTGCATTATATCTCTGTGTGGTGCCGGACTAAAGAATAGCACCACCCCATCTTTCCGTGGGAGTCGTAAAAGGCGACTAAGGGGCGTACCGGAGAATGGGCAGCAGCGTTCTCTGTGCATTCCACCACCATACCATACTGCGATCGCCAACCCGCCTGCCAAGCGTGGCGATTATAGCAAACCGCCCTTTTCGGGGAGGCCTATGTCCAGCAGTGGACGTCTTTCGGCTGAAATGATGATGATGATGATGATTATATTCACATATGACAATCTATTAGGGCTACCAAATAAATATACAAAATTTTACAGACGATCTATATATGTATGTTTGTCCACGCATTTCTCAGCAGCAATAAATTCTAGTGCAATATTTAAAACAAAACTATTACCTACTTATTACAAAAAAAACAAATATTCCAGTTTTTACTTAAAACTAATAAAAATACGAAATATAAAGTAATTTAAAAAAATAAACCGACTTCAATAAGAAATTAACTTAAACTCAATTCAAAATTATGAAATAACTTTAATTTCGGAAGTCGGTCTTATAATATCTGTATTCAAAATTATTTCGGAAGTCGGTGGCCAAAAACTAAAACTAAATTTAGTTTTTGGCCACCGACTTCCGAAATAATTTTGAATTAATTTCTTTTTACCCGACTGCGCGACGCAAAGAAGTGGTAATGTGTTCATCAGCCTATGTACGTATGAATGTATGTATGTATGTATGTTTGTATGTTCCTTTGAAGCACTATACAGACCAAACTCCTGGGCCGATTTTTATGATTCACACGTTAATCGATTCCTCTTAGTCTGGCTAGTGCCACTAAAGACATGACGTCAGTGAAAATTCAATATGGCGAGTACTGGACGCCATATCAATTTTTTTTTTTCGAAACCTATTGAGTGGGGTATCAAAACAAAGGGGTTTAAAAGGTGATTACAAAAATATATACAACATATAAAAATTAAATAAAAGTTGGAAGCAGGCGGGACCCAAACCATTTTTATTATATTTTCAAATTCAAATGGGTCCCGCCTGCTTCCAACTTTTATTTTATTTAAAATGGGCTTGTTTTTAGCATTTCAGTTTTTTTTAACTTATGTTTTTTACCGCAGTTGGGTTTTTTTTATTTTTTTAAATAACTGTTTTTATTTCATAATTTTGAGTTAATTTCTTTTTGAAGTCGGTTTATTTTTTTTTATTACTTTTTTATTATGCGTCATGTTTACCGCGTTTTCTTTTCTTTATTATTGATACTTCTGGCTCAAAATTAACTCGATTCTAATTGTATTCCGAGAAGTCTCGAAGTCCCGGTACTTTGATCGTGGGTTGTCCGTGTCCCGATAATTTGAGACTGTCGAGACTTCCCAAACCCTAGTTGTCTATCTATTTATGTGTTTTCAGCATCTTGGATTCAAGGAACATGACTTGAAAATACAAATAACTTACAGCTAAAAGTAGTATTAAGTAATTCTTCTTCCTCAGGCTTCAGCTCCTCGTATTCATAAGGAAACGGCAATTCTTTCTGTTCTCCCATTGGTATTGGACACAACACAACCTCAAGATATGAAATTTATGTACAAGACTGACAACATCTGAATTTTCTAAATATTTATAACTTAGGTACATAAGCGATATACCGGTAATCTCGTAATCTGTAGATATCGAAGTAGCAACTACGTAACCACAATTTTATGAAAACAAATTAACAACAAAAATCGTATTTAGTGCAGTTTCTCGACCAATTGGAACCATGCACCTAGCTTCTAACGTTTCATAAGTGCCCATGTAGGTTTATGTGAAATAAAATATTTTGATCGATTGGTTAAATAAATTTAAAAGCCGTTGCGTAATTTAAAAGAACAATGTGGTTACAGACACGAAAACCGTTTTAGGGTTCCGTACCTCAAAATAGAAAAAATAGATTTATTTTTTATCTTTATTCGGATCTGGTTTTAGTTTTTTGCCACCGACTTCAGAAATTAAAGTTATTTCATAATTTTGAGTACTTAAATTTTTCTTTTTGAAGACGATCAATTTTTTTTTATTTTTTATTTCGTAATTTTTAGTTTTAAGTAAAAACTTGAATATTTGTTTGTAATAAGTAGGTAATAGTTTTGTTGTAAACATTGCACTAGAATTTGCCCAAGGTTTTGAGATGTTATCCCTTAAAATAGTGTAGCTCGTAGCAATAAGCCAGGCCGTCACACTTACACGTATTAGTCGATATCTTGAAAATTACTGAATCGATTTTGATGCAACTTGCACTGTTCCTGTTCACTGACTAAGATGAAGTAAATGTAAGCCAATGAAAAAATTGTCACCATCCGATTAATAGTTGCGGAGAAATGCGTGGACAAACATACATACATATGTATGTCGGAGTTGGTTCTCAATTATTACAATTATTGTGGGTAGTCCACAAATAATTTGTTATGATTTGTTGTTCTTATTATGAATTTAAGTGATTTAACTATCAATTATTGTCTAACAAATTGGAACATAATTTATTGAGTACTTGGTGTACTTACTAATTGATTTTGGTAACTTATCTCGATAATTGTAACCGATGGTTTTGTCCAAAACAATCGATGTCATGTTAATGTGATTTTAAAATGATTTACTTTGTGAAAATCACCATTGTTTATTTACGACAATTATTCTTGTAATATTTGGTTACTTATAATGTAAGTCTTATTAGATTTATCACATTTCAGTGTTTTGTATCAACTGAAGTAAACACGTTGACGTACTTCCGTGCGTCATCGGACAGAGTTGTTGTGGGGCGAGTGCGTGGTGGAGACAAACCCTTTATAACTAAGCGTACTCGTTTGTGCTAGGAGAGTCAGTCGGTCTTCGGACTCGACTCCTGACAGAGCACTAGCTCCCGACAAACCTGTCGGTTTACTAAAGTTCAGCCTTATACCTGTATTCTGAATACGCTATATTTGAGTAGCTATCACTATACGAATAGTAATCGATCCTACGATTTGTTCGCAATTACTTTGTCACTGTAGATAATTATTTTACTGTGTCAAGTTGTTTCATGTAACTACAGTGTGTGATTTGCTAGTGTCATTAATTTTTCATGAAATTATAATCTATTTCAACTGCAAACCATTTTTCTATTGCGCAATAACCAACACTACCCACAGTACGCCCACAGTAGTAATTCAAATATGCCTGACAATAACGAGACACTAAACCTACCTGCTCCGATATAAGATCTATAAAATTTTGTATATTTGTTTGGAAGCCTTAATCGATTGTCATATGTGAATATAATGCAGGTATAGTGTGTGTGTATTGTAGTGTACATACATACGTGTCGAATTGATAACCTCCTTTTTTGTGAAGTCGGTAAAAATGAGATAGGACTTTTAGTCATGCGAGCGACGATATTAAGTGTAAACAAAATATTCTTGATCAGTAGAATTTTACACATACTAAAATAGGTTAATAATGGCTTAAATAAGTGCAGGTGATGACGTATGAGAAGTAGGTAAGGTTTTGGAGCCTTCCTATAATATAGGGAAGCATTCTGCTATTCTGAAAAAATATAACTTAGGTGAAGTGAGCTTAACTAAAGAATTCTTGATAAAACGGTTTCCTAAAATACCGCTGTTATTTTTCTTTGTCTGAACTGGTCCTTCATTGAATAAGTGAGTAGGAGTACTGTTGTCTTTATCGGACATAGGTGGCCCGGCCCTCATTAGATGATATCTATTCCGATCACTAATCAATGGCATCAGAATGATGACTATTACGGCCAATTACGGCCATAGTCTTCAGTCTTGGGCCAGAGTATGCCCAAACTAGTCTTCTGTTCTTCGGTAAACGAGTCACTGGAGATATATTTTCTGGTGTGTCCGTTATTCCAGCAAGAACATCTCTTCTAATTAGAATGAATTGAGTTCAACGAATTATTAGAGCGTAATCTGCTGTAAATGTGTGCTTAATATTTATTTCTTGGTAGCTGTAGTTTTGAAAAAAAACCGGGCAAGAGTGAGTCGGACTCGCGCACCGAGGGTTCCGTACCATCATATGTTTTTAAATTTTCATCAGGGAGGCCTATATTTGTCAGAGAAGTTTAACACAGTGCACTGCGGTGTAGAATATTGCAGTTTTATGTCAGCACGATCTCTTGACCGATAGTGGAACTAATTTAACTTTTGTTGATGATTTCTGAAAAAGTGTGCTATTTAGACTTTTTTATTTTTCTTGTAATACAAGTAAAATAAAAAAAAAATGTTTCTTGTATTACACAAATTTCAGATTTTTCTCTTTGCAAATTTCGGAGATAAGGTGGGGGGGGGACGGTATTTTTTTGCATTTTTCATAGCCCCACAACGATTTTTTCAGACCCCCTTTCAGTCCCAGTTGTAAAAAGTATACACATATTTTTATTTAGTTTCTTATTTGCAAAATAGTTGGGCAAACGTCGTCTAAAACTATTTCAAATTTCAAGTTGATAGCATTAGTAGTTCTTCTTCTTCCCGCTATCCAGCAGACACAGACAGATAGTCAGAGAGACAGGCCCTTGAACCAATCTAAACTCATGTAAATCACATTACACACATTGAACACTATAAATAATCTAAGCATAGACACATCCGCTGTCTAAAAATAATAAAACAATACAACAGCAAAAACATAGCAAAAGTATAAATTTATCAAAGTATCCGTCACATATAAACAGTAAATATTCAAAACTATGTGATGCGGATCTAAAACAAATTATACTTCTGCAAGTATACCTTACCTAACTGCTTAGAACCATTATATCGTTTATTTAACGATATAAATAAACGACGTACAAACTTATCGTGTTTTTCCTTTGCCAACGGTTTCGTTAAAACGTCGGCCACCATTTCATGAGTAGATAGGTATTTTATAATGACTGTACCTTCCTCAACGATTTCCCTGATGAAATGATGTCTTTCGTCAATGTGTTTCCTTCTGGCGTAGTACATAGAATTAGTGCGCAACTTCAGTGCAGACTGATTTTCATTAAACAACGTAATCACTGTACCCAGTAAATTTCGAACAGAAACTTGCGTAGAAAAAGAGCCTCTTTACAAGCATCTGACGGACACATATATTCGGCCTCTGTGCTTGAAAGAGCCACGGTTTTTTGTTTTCTACTCTCCCAAGAGATGGTAGAATTTCCAATTTTGAACACATAACTGGTATAAGATCGGCGATCGACCTCATTTGACGCAAAATCAGCGTCAGCATATGCAACAATATCCAACCCTGACTTCTGAAAAGTTAATTAATTATCAGGCGTACCTTTCAGATAGCGAAGAACACGTTTTGTCGCCTTCCAGTGAGTCCGTCGTACGCGTCGTTGAACTGGCTGAGCGAGCTGACAGCGTGCGCAATATCCGGCCGCGTACATATCGCTATGTACATCAGACATTCTATCAGGCTTCTGTAGTTGTGTGTACAATCCTTCTTTGTAGATTTCACGAGCTTCACACCTGTCTCCATATGTGTTCGCGCAGGTTTGTAATCTGACACGTGAAAGCGTTCTAGCACCTTGTTATTTTCTTGTTCTCTCTTCAAAGCCTCATTACAAGAATGTGATGTGCTGGCCTTAAATCTTTGATTTTGAAGGCCTTCTTTTATTCTTCTTTGATTCCTGCCGTATCACGGCAACCAGCTGAAGAAAAAAGCATTATGTCATCAACATAGAGAGCAATTATAATCATAGATTTCCCGGTCGACTTGACATAAACACAAGGTTCGGAAGATAAACGTTTGAATTTCATCTTGCTCGTCAAAATGCTATTTATTTTCTCATACAAAGCCTTCGAAGCTTGCTTCAGTCCGTATGTGGCCTTATTCAACTTGTATACTTTATCTTCTTGGCCTTTAATCTTGTAGCCCTCTGGCTGTTCCATAAAAACGGTTTCTTTTAAGTCTCCATTTAAAATCGCCGTTTTTACATCCAGATGCTCGATATTCATGTTATGTTCTGTTGCTGAAGCTAGTAACGTATGTATAGTAGAATATCGTACTACAGGGGAGAACGTTTCTTCGTAATTAATACCGTATTTCTGGGTATAACCTTTTGCAACTAGGCGCGCTTTGTGCCTCAATATTTCCACATCGAGGCCAAGCTTTCTTTTAAAGATCTACTTGCATTTGACAGGCCGTTGCTTCGTATCGCGGTCAGTCAGAGTCCAACACTTATTATCGATGAAGGATTTATACTCTCCCGCCATCGCGGCTTTCCACTTACTCGCTTCTGGGCGATTCAGTGCCTCGCGTACTGTCTGAGGGTCCCCCGTGTCACTGCATACAGTGCGTGCTACACTAGCTGACTCAAACTCACTAGTTTCGTCCGTAAAGTTCTCGTAGTCTTCCAGTGTGGAATCTCCTGGGAGATATGTCTCATCCGCAGGATCATCTGGGTTCTCCCTACTTCTCTCAGAATCATCTATCGTAATGGCGCTGTTATCTTGACAATTTTCGTTAGATATTTCTGCGGGCTCTTGGGGTAAGGCGGGTTGCACTGGAATATTATCGGCGACAGTTACATTGTTTGGAAACAAACCAATCTGAGTGTAACGTGAACTGTCATCCTTATCAGACGAAGTGTCATTCCAAAAATCATGTTCTAGAAAAGTGACATTTCTTGCTTTAATGACATTCTTCGGGATCGCCGGATCTATCAATCTGTAGCCCTTTGACTGGTCACAGTATCCGACAAAAATATATTTCTTACTTTTGGGATCCAATTTGTCCCTACTATTTGTTTTGTTTCCCTACTATTTGTCCAATTGGACCTTTGCTTCGCTTCTGGCCAGAATTGCTTTTTCAAGCCTGCTTCCTGGAGCATGCACCTGGCTTTCTTCGTAACGCTTCTGATCGCGCGTTCCGCGACTCCATTCTGAGCTGGTGACCTTGGAACCGTGGTCTGATGTCGAATCCCATGCTTCTTCAGGAACTTCTGAAAATTTGAATTGACATATTCACCACCATTGTCACTACGAAGAACTTATATTTTCTTATTGGTTTGGTTTTCTACGAGAGTTTTAAATTCTTTAAACAACTCAAAAACCTCATCCTTTCTCCTGAGAAAATAATCGAATGTTTTTCGTGACAGGTCGTCAATGAACAACAGAAAATATTTTTTTTCACCTAGGGACGGGCACGGCAGTGGTCCCATGACGTCACTGTGAACTATTCCAAGGATTTCCTTGGCGCTAGTCTCAGATTTCTTTGGAAATGGCAACTTAGTCTGTTTACCTAAGAAGCAGGAAACAAATGACTGAAAGTCCTTGTTGTCATAAGAAATACCTTTGATCATACCTTTTCGCAGTAACTCCACGCTTCGGGTGTTCAGATATGATAGACGACAGTGCCAAATTTGTTGCGTTGACTGGCTTCCAGTAGCACGGTACTGCGGCGCTTGCTTCACGCTCACGGCTACAGGACGACTATCATCCTTCAGTTGACGTGCCGGCACTGCTTCGCTGTCACCTGTATCTACAGACAATGACGAACACATGGCCGCATCATTTTCCAGGATGGATAATCTTGGATCCCAGATAATTTTTCAATAGAAACATTCTGAATGGCAGTTGCCACCTTTTGTTTTCTTGCGAATTAATTTTGAAATTAATTTTACGAAATCACACGCGTACACTTGGAAAACGGTTATTAGAGTAGCGAATTTAAACGCTCTGCTACCATGTTGGTAATTCCGTGGACTACTCAATAAAATACCTTATTAGACTCCAAAATATATATTGTGCATCCGCACAGGCAAACGATCAGAAGAACAAGCACGTTTATGAATATGACATCTGTCTGGAAAAAATATTCTATATTAGCAGAGTTTATACTGGGATACATACACGAAATCCATGATGTGTATTAGGCACATGCCAACATCATTGTTGTAATTAAGTAATTTCCAACAGATAGCATTAGTAGTTCTTGAGATATCCAGCTGGGGCAGACAGACAGACTGAGACTCACCATAAGGGTTCCGTTTTACCGTTTTGGTACGGAACCCTTTTTTTTTTTTTTTTTTGTGGATGGGTAATCATCAAATGACTCCTCCCGCTCTGGGTGGAGCGGAAGGGAGTGTCAGACTCTTACTGACTAAAACCCACCCGTGTTCCTTCCTTAGCCCTTTATGTTCCGGGCCAGCGGTAACCCTTTCGGACAATCCCGCTGACCCGGCAGGCTTCGGCCCTAAGGGGCCCCTCCTCGATGCTGACATCTCTTTGAGGCGCGCGTGGAACACGTACGCGCCGTCCGGCACGGGCCTGGTCCTGATCGGGCGGTGAGCTACCCATTACTCTCCGCCCGCAGGCCCGCGCCTACGGTGGCCGGGAGTCGTCACGCGGCTCCCGACGCCCGGAGCGTCTCCCGCGGCGGCTGGGACGGGAGGCTCTCTCCCTGAGCCGTTCCGCCACCTCCTTCGCTAGCATGACTGCTTCGCAGAAGGAGGTGACTGCCTCCCACTCCCTCTCGCCCCGGACCATGGCTTGCACCAGGGCCGGACGCGAGAGGTCGCCGTCGCTGCCAATCGCCTCTACGAGGACACGGCGGTGCTCCGCCCAAGCGGGGCAGACCTCCACCGTGTGCTCCACCGTGTCCTCTGGGCGATCCTGGCAATGGTGACACCCGGGCGTTTCCTCCCGCCTGATGATGTGCAGGAACCTCCCGAAACTTCCGTGTCCGGTGAGGACCTGCGTCAGGCGAAAGGTGAGGGCGCCGTGGCGCCTCTCTAGCCACTCCTCAAAGAGGGGTCTTATCGCCGCTATCGCGGCGTGCCCTGCGCTGGGTTGCGACAGTCGCTCTTTCCATGCCGCCATGAGATCGCGCCGGAGATCCGTCCGCTCCGCAGCGATTTGCTGCGGAAGCGGATCCTCCCCCCGGCGTAGTGCCTCCGCGCGCCACTCATACAGGCGCGCGAGGACCATCGCCTCCAGATCCCATGGCGGCAGTCCGGCAAGGAGGCTTGCCGCCTCGCCAGAGATCGTGCGGTAGCCCCGGATAGCCCTTATGGCTACCACCTTCTGGGGCGCGTTCAGGTAGTGGGCGGCTCGCCGCCGCAGTGAACGCGCCCACACCGGGGCCCCGTATATGGCCATGGACCGCACGACCCCCGCGTAAAGCCTCCGGCAGGAGGCGTTTGGCCCCCCCAGGTTGGGCAAGAGCCGCTTGAAGGCGGCCCCGGCCCGTTCCAGTTTGGGGGCCAAACGTCGGAAATGCTCCACGAAGTTCCACCGGCTGTCGAGAACGAGACCCAGGTATTTCATCGTCATCCCGACGCCGATGTGAACCCCTCCTACCGTTAGTTGGGATCCCGATGGCGGCGCGTTCCGGGGCCCATGAAACGACATGGCCTCGGACTTGTGCAATGCCACCTCGAGACCCAACTGCCGGATCCTCTCCACGACTATCGCAACCCCGCGTGTCATCGCGTCGGCCGCCGCCTGATGCAACCTCCCCTGCGCCAGGACCAGCGTGTCGTCAGCGTAGCAAACCACGCTGACGCCATCAGGGAGGTCGGCGCGCAGCACCCAGTCGTACCCGATGTTCCACAGAGGCGGCCCTAGGACCGATCCCTGTGGGACACCGCACGACATCTCTCGCCGGTTCCACTCCCCATCGCGACCGGGGTAACTGACGGCTCTTTCCGTCAGATACGCCTCGACTATTCGACGGAGGTAGGGCGGCACCCGGTGATACCGGAGTGCCTCCACAATGGTGCTCCAGGGCAGGGTGTTAAACGCGTTGGCGATGTCGAGTGACACCGCCACGACGACCCCACCCCGGGACACCGCGTCCCCCGTCGTGAGGGCTCTCACGCGCATGATGGCGTCCACCGTCGAGCGCCCCTTGCGGAAACCGAACTGGCTGTCCGCAAGATCCGGCCCCGTCCTCACCAGGTGCCCGACGAGGCGGCCCGCAATCACTCTCTCAAAGAGCTTGCCGACCTCGTCGAGCAGCACGATGGGCCGGAATGCGGACGGAGAGTCCGCAGGGCGCCCTGGCTTCCGAATGAGGACCAGCTTCCCCGTCTTCCAACGGCGTGGAAACTGGCCTCTCTCCAAACATGCGCTTAAGAACGCCTCCAGTCGAGGCCCGAGAGCCCCCGAGGCCAGGACCCAGGCTTTACCTGGCAAGCCGTCGGGTCCTGGGGCGGTATTTTTGGCCTTCAGCCTTCCTACCGCCGCTCTCAGTTCTACCCCGGTCACAGCAGGGATGTCGTCGTCGTCCGCGTGGTCCGCTTCGGGCACCGCAATTGGCGGAGCCATGGGCGGGGGAGTGTGCTCCCCCCGTGAAGGGAACAGAGCGCTCACCACCTCCTCCACCAGCTGGGGGCGGAGACTCTGCGTCAGCGGGGGGGCCCAGGTGCGGAGTTTATTCCGCACCATTTTATAAGGGCGCCCCCACGGATCTCTGTTCAGAGTCTCCACCATCTCCTCGCGGGCCACATCCTTGGCCCGCTGGACAGCCTCTTGGAGGGCGGTCTTCGCCGCTCTGTACCCCTCGTACAGCTCCGCCTCCGTGGCTTCCGCATCCGGAGGGCGAATGCGGAGCCTGCGGTGCCTGGTGTAAAGGTGTCGCGCATCGACGCACGCCTTGCGTAGTGTCTCCACCTCCTGCGACCACCAGTACACCTGACGTCGGGCGCGTCCTGGCCGGACTCGGGGCATTGCCACGTCACAGATCTCGGACATGGCCTCCCGGAACCACTCCGCCTCATCGTCGATGTTGGCAGGCCTGTCCGGTGATGACACCCAGGCCTGCACGATCGAGGCTTCCAGGAGGAGCTCCCGGTCCAGCTGCTTCAGCGCCCACCGCGGACCACTCGGGGCCTGTTGGACCAGCGCGCTAGAGGTCTGGGCGGAGAGGGTCAACAATATAATGATTTTTTTAATATGTATTGCACACAATTTGATAACACTTTTATTCCAAAAAGATTATCAGTTAATAGTAACGCTTCCTTCAGTGACTGGGCCACCATTGGTATACATAAAAGTAGAAAACGACTTTATGAATTATATGAAGAACGGATTTGTATAAACACTGCTGAATTTAATTTATATGTTAAGAATTATTCTAAAATATTTAAAAAAGTTTGTAGTATTGCCAAGTCACGTTATTTGAGTTCAAAAATTAAAAATAGTAGCAACATTATTAAAACGACTTGGAATGTCATTAATAGCGAAACGGGAAGGTCATGCACCCGAAGTAGTGACTACAGCCTTGCTATTGATGACAATATAATTAAATCAGATTCTCAAGTCGCCGCGGCCTTTGAAAATTTCTTTGCAGAGATTCCAGTATCAACTACTAAATCTCTTAACTCATCACCCGCTGCCGCAGAGTCTTTACTTAAAGAAAACGTTTCAGTTTGTGATTCTGAATTTCACTTTGAATATGTAACCTGGAACGATATAATTAAAACCTTTCACACGTTAAATGTTAAAAAGACCGCAGATCTATAGGGTAATTCTGTGGATGTTGCTAAGTCGATTATAAACATTGTAGCACCTACTTTAGCTGTTATATTTAATAATTGTATTGACCGTGGTGAGTTTCCTGATCTTATGAAAAACAGTAAAATAATACCGTTGTTTAAATCGGGTAGTACATCAGACCCTACTAATTATCGACCTATTTCAGTACCACCTACCTTTAGTAAAATTTTTGAAAAACTTATTTTGAATCAATTGCAAAGATTTTTTAATAAAAATAAATTACTGCATAATAAACAGTTCGGTTTTACAAGGGGTCGTTCGACTACCGATGCAGGAGTTGAACTTTTAGGACATATTTATAATGCATGGGAGGACAAATGCGATGCCTTGGGCGTCTTTTGCGATTTGTCCAAGGCATTCGATTGTGTTCTTCATGAAACATTAATCAGGAAACTGCACCACTACGGAATCCGGAACGCCTCTCTGGATCTTCTTACTTCTTACTTGAGTGATAGGATTCAGAGAGTTGATGTTAACGGAAAAAGGTCACCCGGATCTGTAGTAAGAATGGGGGTCCCCCAGGGCTCAATTCTTGGTCCTTTCTTGTTCCTTATTTATATCAATGACTTGCTACGGCAAGTCAAACAACACTATATCATGATTATCCTTTATGAGGTACGCCTCATAAAGGATAATCATGATATAGTGTTGTTTGCAGATGACACTTCTCTTTTGTTTAAAATCAAACGTCAGCAGCTGGTTACTGACAATGTAAATAACGCCCTTGCAAAAGTAGTTAACTGGTTTAATGTCAATAACCTACTTCTTAACGGAAAAAAAACGAAATGTATTAAGTTTACGATACCCCACGTTAGACAAGTAGAAACTAGTGTTCTCATTAAGGATGAAGAGTTAAAACCCGAAGATACCACAGTATTCTTAGGCATAACGTTGGATGCCAAGCTTCAATGGGGCCCCCATATAGAAAAATTGTCAAAAAAGCTTAGCTCTGCAGCATACGCCGTTAGGAAAATTCGTGATTTGACTGATTTAGAGACAGCCCGTTTAGTTTACTTTAGTTATTTTCATAGTGTGATGTCGTACGGTATTCTGTTGTGGGGAAATGCCGCCGATATTCAGACAATTTTTATTTTACAAAAAAGGGCAATTCGTTCTATTTATAAATTAAGTCCTAGACACTCCCTCAGAGACAAATTTAAAGAGATTAATATAATGACTGTGCCTTCTCAGTACATTTATGATAATCTTTTGTATGCACATAAAAATATTAATCTGTTTAAAAAATACAGTGATATCCATAACATAAATACTAGGAACAAACACAAATTTGTTGTTCCTACAACAAGGCTCAAGAAAATAGGTGGCTCGTTTAGATGCCAATGTATACATTTTTATAATAAACTTCCTAGCCACATTCAAGAACTAAGCCTAAATAAATTCAAAGCTTTTATAAAGCGAAAACTATGCCAGAAAGCCTATTATACTGTAAAAGACTATATTGAGGACAAAAAGGCTTGGGATTGAGCTGCTCCAATAGGTTTAGACAGTGAATGTTATTTTGCAATTTTTTACACTTTAATATTTTCTTTTTTTTTTTTAAGTATCTATTTACTTACACAATGACATGTACATTTACTGTATAAAGTATTATATTATTTTAATTATTGTGAATGTGAGGACTATGTGGGTCATTGTGTACATTTTAATCGGGGTCTGGCAGTTTGAGTAGTTTATGCGGCCTACCCAAATGTCCTGTCTTTGGTATTGTTCGTCGAATCGTTGAGCTCCTGAAGTTCTGAGTTGAGCTGCACGGTTACTGACAAATGCGTGCACTGACTGGACAGGTCCACTCAATCTGTGTGGTTCTTTCCTCAAAAGATCTTTTCAGACACTAATCTACATGGTCCTCAAAGATTATGTCCGGATTTTTATAAACACATTGACATTGATGAATTTTATTTAGACAATGACATGAATATTTACTTTGTAAATTATTTTTTTTTTTCCTTTTCATTTAATTATTGTGAATGTGAGGACTATGTGGGTCATTTTTTTTTTCTGTGTTCCTTCTTAGTTTTAATCATGATCTGGCAGTTTGAGTAATTTACGCGGCCTACCCAAATGTCCTTTCTTTGGTATTGTTCGTCGAATCGTTGAGCTCCTCATTTCTGAGTCGAGCTGCACGATTTTTGACAAATGCGTGCACTGATTGGACAGGTCCGCTCAATCTGTGTGGTTCTTTCCTCAAAAGACCATTTCAGACATCAATCTACATGGTCTTCACACGATCTGACCAAGATTTTGTCTGGACTTTAAAAGAGACTGTGACCTCTGAGTTTGTTTCGGCCTTTCTTCTCAGAGTAGTCAGATAGGAAACGCCGACCACATCTAGTTTTAAAAAATATGATGACGTGTAAAAGTGTTTGTAAAAACCTACTTACAGAAAATAAATCATTTATCATTTATCATTTATCATAGACGTCGAACCGGATATATCGGTGATCGGAGTAGGTCTCCACCCCCTCCATGACGCGCCAGTCAATGACGCGTTGTGACAGAGCGGGGCTGCCGAACGAGATGTCCACCACGGACTCACCCCGCATCCGCACACACGTGGGAACAGAACCCCGATTTAGGACGACCAGGCCTGTTTCCAGAGCCCAGTCCTCCACCATCCTGCCCCGCACATCCGTGTAACGGGAACCCCAGGCCAAATTCTTGGCATTGAAGTCCCCGAGCACTAGCACGGGGAAGGGATGGTTTCTGGCGACGACGACACTCAACTCTGTTAAAGAGTTGTGGAACTCGGCGAGAGTTCGGTTCGGAGAGAAGTACACCCCCACTACTACTATCTCTCCGAACCGTGCTGCTACGCACCCCTGTCCCTTCGTGACGCATTCGAGGGACGGGGTGCCGGCGGCGGCCGACGAAAGTATGGCCACTGAGCCGCTCAGGTCCTCCACCCAGTCATCCCTGGGCGGGACAAAGTACGGCTCAGCGACCACGGCGATGTTAATCGACCACTGCGCCACGCTCTGGAGCAACAGGTCCTGAGCGCAGGCGCAGTGGTTGATGTTCGCCTGGAGGAGGCGTAGGGGAGCCATTACTCCTCCATTTCAGCCCCCTCCCGGGCCCCTTGTGAGGGCCCCTCGACGATGGCGGCGGCGGCAGCGGCGGCAGCGGCGGTGGTGGTGGCGGCGGCGGTGGTGGTGGCGGCGGCGGCGGCGGCGGTGGTGGCGGCGGCAGCAGCGGCGTTGTTGGCGGCGGCAGCGGCGGCGGCGACGGTGGTGGTGGCGACGGTGGCGGAGGGCCTGCCTTTCCTCCTGGTTCCGGCGGGTGGAGCGCAGGACTTGCTCCCCGCCCGGTGATCGGCCGGCTTGCCAGCAGCCGCACATGCGAAGCAGTGCGGCGCGGCGTTACACGAGCCGGCCTTATGTCCGGGCTGACCGCAGCGGAAGCACAGTGTGCTGCGGTCCACCTCCGAGGTGCACTGGATGCCAACGTGGTGTCCCACAAGGCATCGGTAGCACCTCAGAGGCTTGGGTTCCAGCAGTTTAACCTGCGCTGAGACCCAGCCCACCAGAAGCCTTCGGCCCTCCACAATTGTTTTGGCCGCCGTCACGGGGCAGCTTACCGTTACGGTTCGCATCCCCGCGAAGTCAGGACGTATGGTGCCCGCCTTCACCTGCTCGGCCAGACACCCGCCCGTCCTAACGACGGCGGCCACCACCTCTTCCTCCGTAACGGAGTCATCCAGGCCCAAGATGCGCATGTCCGCGCACTTGACGGGCCTGGAGACCCGAGCCTCGTCCGCATCGAGGGACGCCCTTAACTTGTCAGCTAGGGCGTCAGCGGTGGGGCCACTTGTCGCACCGGGGATCTCCAGCATGCGGGCGCCAGTGGCGGTCACCCTGTGCCGGAGGCCCCCGGTGATCCCCAGCTCCCGGAGGTCCACCGTCTCCCTTGCCTTCGAGAGCACGTCACGGTACGTGACGCCCCTTTTGACCGCGTCCGGCTGTAGTGTTATTACTACAGCCGCGGTCTTCGGGGCGCGGAGCCTAGCCGCGACGGCTCTCTCCTTGCGGCGCCGCCTCTGCGCCTTTTTTCTGGCCGCCTTGGCCGCCTTCTTCTTCTCCCCGACCACCTGCCATTCGGCGTCGGTCGTGGGAGGAGTGGGAGGGTTTTGGGGGCGGGGCGTTGGCTCTGGGGCCTTCACCTCCCGTGCCGGTCTGCCCCTCTTCCGGGCCTGCGCCGGGGTGTTGCCGGTAGGCGCCGGGGCCCCGCCAGCTGGCGCCGAGGCTCCTCCAGCCGACACCGGTTTGACCGACGCCGGTTTGGCCGACGCCGGTTTGGCCGACGCCGGTTTGGCCGACGCCGTTTTGGCCGGCGCCGGTTTGGTCGACGCCGGCTTAGCTGGCGCCTGGGCCCGGCCGGACGGCCCGCCCGCCAGAGGGGGGCGCAGGACTATGCCCTCCAGGACGGAGAACCGCGCCTGGAAGGCCGCCAACTCCTGTCGAACCAGGCTGAGGACCTGGTTCTCTACTGGGACGGGCTGGCTCGGCGTCTTCGCCTGCGCGCCCCCGGTGACCCGCAGGCCGGCCAGGTCTGCCCGGAGCCTTCCATTCTCCTTTTGGAGATGCTCCATGGCAGCCGTAAGGCGGGCGACCTCCGCCCGCAGTTCAGCCACCTCGCCGGCCGAGGGGCCGGTGTAGTTGGCCGCCTCCGCTGCCGCCATGATGGAGGCCGTCGCCGAGACTACGGCCTTGTTCTTAGAAGCTTGGAGCTTCTTCAGTGCCACGTCTCGGATCGCGGCCTCCACGACCGCCGCAAACCTGCGCTTGCAGTCCGCCTCAAGTTCAGGGCCACTAGCCTCCCCCGCCTCGTCGCTTGAGGGCCCCGAAGCGACCGCGCGACCGGTCTCCCCCTCCTTTGTGGGCTCCTCCGCTCTTTCGGCCGCCTCGCGGGCAGTGAGCCCCCTCCCCTTGCCTCGCTCTCGGACTCCACCCCGCCTGGTACGGAACCCTAATAACTAGATTACTTACTGGTCAGCCGACCAAATTCGAATGACAAGAAAAAGCGATGGTTTCATAGATGTGGATAAGCTGATTACAATCTGGGTAGCCAAAAAAACGTTTTCTTTGATGATGGAAAAACCGAAAATAGGCCTTTTCTGTGTCCCACCTGGCAATCGTAACTCGTAGGTAACTACATTCCGATGCAAGAGTTCAATGATAAATACGTACGACGTTTACAACACACAAGCGAGGAAACAATAAATACAAACATAATAGTTGGTCGGACCACCTTCCATTGACTGTTGAGTGCAATCTAAACACTATCATGCCAAAGGCAAAGCAAACTACAGGAAAAAGCCTAACAAAGTGATATGGCGAGAGCGAAATAACAGTCAGATCAGAAGATACCAAGACAATAAGTGTAATAGTAAGCTTAGAGACATTGACTTTCCCGAGCAATTTTTAACATGTGCTGATAAAATGTGTAATAACACTGAGCAAAGAAAAGAACTGGACAAGTTGTTCTGTCTGTCACATTGTGTCTGTGTTATCGGAGTCAGCTATTCATACCTGTAAGCAGAAACAGGCACGAATGAAAGGTCGTGTGGTTGGATGGAACAAGCATGTGCACGAGGCTCACAGGGAGGCTCGGATAAGGCATCAGGTTTGGGTACAACTCGGCAGACCTCAGTTCGGTAGTGTATGGGATGAGATGAGCGAGAGCTAAAGAGTTTCTAGAGGTAGCCTTAAATGGTGCCAGAAAAATCAAGACCAAATTTAAAATGGACATTTTGGCTTCGCAGAGGTCATCGAAAAACTTTACTCAGTTTTGGAAGTCAACCAATAAACTTAACCCTAAGCCGGGCCTTCCTGTGAGTATCGGGGGCCTTGATACTTCGGAGGATATAGTCAACATGTTCAAGGATCTTTTTGTAGTGTGTCACAGTTTGGGTTTATGCCCATGCTTTCCCCTGAAAGCGCAATTCTTGGTCTCAAGCAAACTGTCCGATATTACACGGATAGAAATACCCCCATTTATGCCTGCTTCCTTGTCCTTTCCAAGGCGATGACCTTGTGGCCTATAAGGTCTTGTGGGAGAGGTTGAGGGAAGCGGGAATATCAATCGAACTCCTGGAGATCTTTAAATATTGGTACACTAATCAGCTTAATTGTGTTCGATGGGGAGGGTCTCTGTCCGAAATGTACGAGTACAGGTTGAGTGCCGGGTAAGACAGGGTGGTTTGAACTCGCCAAAGCTCTTCAACCTGTACATAAACGGGCTCATCGCTGGGCTCAGCAGTATGCGTGTCGGATGCTGGCTAGACAACGTTTGTGTAAACAACTTAAGTTATGCAGACGACATGGTGCTGCTGGGCCCACGGCCGGCTCGATCAGGGAGCTGTTACACGTGTGTGAGCGATATGTCACGAGTCATGGGCTTGTCTACAATGTAAACAAAAGTATACATGGCGCCGATATATTTGACAGGACTAAACTAAAATTTATCTTCTGCCCTTTTTTTAAGGAAATGCTGAAGAAAAGATGCACTGAACTTAAATTTAGTTTAGTTTGTGAACGAGGAAATCGGCACCAATATAATATTTCTCAGTAGCAGTGCAGGAAAAACGACTAACCTTTCCTTACAAAAGTTTCGTCCTTTGCAAGAAGTCTGAATTCCCTAATTTTTTCAAAGTTCACCGACTTATTTTCATTATTATTCTTAAATTATTATTCTTAGAGTTTTCGATGCTCAGGTGATCGCAGAGGCACTTCATTTGTTCTTCATTGCGTTGTTTGCCGAAGAAGTCTGCGACACGCCGAATGGATGCCGTCAAGTCCTGAAGTATAATTTAATGTGGTTATTTTTGGCTTTCTCGTACTCGCACACGAAGGGTTCCGTACCACAAGGCAAAAACGCCGAAAAAAACACGTTTGTGTGTGGGAAACCCCTTAAATATTTATTTTATCCTGTTTTAGTATTTGTTGTTATAGCGGCAACAGAATAATAATGATTTATTTTCTCACCACAATACACGTAGATTAGAGAGACAACAATACAAAATACGTACCAGCAATAATTATACTGTGGGAGACTGGTGCCTAAACTAGACGTGAGGTCTGCATTTCAGGTCACCAGGTCTCCAACCATTGGGCAGTGCTTACATTTTGAATAATCAGTGCGGTAAGAATTTAGAAAAATTATAGACAAAAATGGAGAGAAAAGAAAATAAGTGGTGTTAGTATGTTTAGTAGGCTTTAGTAGGTATTTGTATGATTGTGTATTTGTTTAATGAGTAAGGTGTATGTGTGAGGATAGAGTGTGTGTGTGTGTTGGAATATAATGTTTTAGATTGGCTATTTTGGGACAGCCAGTAGTTTTTATTATTTATTTATTTATTAAAACTTTATGCACAAGTAAAAGAAATACTGTACAAAGGCGGACTTAATGCCTGAGGCATTTTCTACCAGTTAACCTTAGGGTGATGCAGAGACAAAAAATGGTAGGTGTAACTTATGAAATGATTATAAAATACAAGACTACATACTAAGACTACATACTAATACATAGATATACTAATACATACACATATATAAGCAAAAAGAACTGTAAGGAGAAAAAAATCATCGGTAGAGGAGAAAAACGAATCCAGTAAATCAGCGCTGGACAGTTCCGGTCAACTTTTGACGGACATGTTCACGTGCCTTCACTTTAAAAGATAACCGACTGGTTGCCATCCTGATGTTCAGAGGGAGCGCATTCCAAAGAAAGACCACCTGGACTAAGAAAGAAGAATGAATGAAGCTAGAACGGTGAGAATTATATCGTAGAAGACGATTGTTAGTGGAACGAAGATTTTTAGCATGCATATTGAGCATACATATTGAATTTGGGAAGTCAAGTAAGAAGGAGCAGTGGGATTGTCGAGAATAGAGAACAACGTATTCAGAGCCATATTAGACAAATGTGGCAAATTCCTAATCGAATTACAGGAAGAATAAAACATTCTATTGATGATGCTTTTCAGAATTCCTTTAATAAAAGTAACTTAACTTCAACAGATAGGTACGTGAAACTAATTATTCCTAAGTGCTCGAAATCATTGTTAAATAAAACAAACTACACAACTCCAGCTAACGTTTCTATGCGTATAAAGCCTGCAGAGCCTAACTCAGTAAAAAAAAATATTATGTCTTTGAATAATAATAAAGCACCAGGAATAGATGGAATTAGAACCATAGGTATAAAATTGCCGCGTAGGACGCCCCCGGCGTCGGGAGCCGCGTGACAACTCCCGGCCACCGTAGGCGCGGGCCTGCGGGCGGAGAGTAATGGGTAGCTTACCGCCCGATCAGGACCAGGCCCGTGCCGGACGGCGCGTAAGTGTTCCACGCGCGCCTCAAAGAGATGTCAGCATCGAGGAGAGGCCCCCTTAGGGCCGAAGCCTGCCGGGCCAGCGGGATTGTCCGAAAGGGTTACCGCTGCCCCGGAACATAAAGGGCTAAGGAAGGAACACGGGTGGGTTTTAGTCAGTAAGAGTCTGACACTCCCTTCCGCTCCACCCAGAGCGGGAGGAGTCATTTGATGATTTCCCATCCAAAAAAAAAAATAAAAAGATATAAAATTGTTGTGTACGACAATCACCGCAGTGATTTGTAATCTCAGCATACAAACAGGCAAGTATCCATCGACACTTAAAACAGGGATTGTCAGACCGATTCACAAAAAAGGAAGCAGGCTGGATTACAATAACTTCAGACCTATTACTATATTACCTACTTTTGATAAAATAATAGAAAAATACATTTATAAACAAATACACGAATTTTATGAAAAAAATAAAATACTAACTGACAAAAAATATGGCTTTTAACCAAAAAAGAATACCACTCAACTTTTATCAACGTTCACAGATAGTATTAATAAACATTTGGATGAAAAACAGCACGTTTTTGTAGTATTTATAGACTACAGCAAAGCTTTCGATACGCTCAGACACGAGCGTTTACTGGAGTGTCTTCAGGACAGCGGAATTAGAGGCAAACTACATGATTGGTGCGGAAACTATCTTGATGACAGAAAATACATGGTCAGAGTCAGTGACGCGACTAGTGATCCAGTCATCGTAACGGAAGGAACGGCACAAGGCTCGCTTGGACCGCTGCACTACCTCACCTATGTAAATAGCCTTGTTAATGTCATAAAAAAGTGCGAGATCTATCAGTTCGCCGACGACACCTGCCTTGTTGCTGCTGGACGGAGTGTTAGTGATCATCATCATCATCATCATTTCAGCCGAAAGACGTCCACTGCTGGAGATAGGCCTCCCCCAAGAAAAAGGGGGGGTTTGCCATAATCGCCACGCTTGGCAGGCGGGTAGGCGATCGCAGTATAGTATGGTGGTGGAATGGATAGAGAACGCTGCTGTGCTGCCCATTCTCCGGTACGACCCTTAGTCGCCTTTTACGACACATACGGGAAGTATGGGGTGGTGCTATTCTTTAAGTCCGGCACCACACAGAGCCGGCCGGCGGGCCGGAGCCGTGTTAGTGATGCCCAAAGGCAACTACAAGAGGACTTTGACTTGTTGACTAAATGGTCTCATGACGCTGGTCTAGTATTAAACGCTAGTAAGACCAAATTGATGTACATCAGTTCCAGTCAAAATAGAAGCATTTTCTTGCCTAAACTAACAGCCCACTGTCATGAGTGTTTGCATGACAATTGCACCAATCAAGTAGCCAACCCTTGCAGCTGTGACTCCATAGATCTCGTAGATAGCCAAACATACCTAGGACTTACCATTGATAGCAGACTTAATTGGAAGGAGCACATTAACGGGGTGTGCGATAAATTGAGATGTATGCTAGCTAAATTCTCTATTATAAAAAGCAAAATTCCTTTCCAAACTCTGTTAATGCTTTACAAAGCCCTGGTCGAATCAACGATACCATATGGCCTGTCGAGTTATGGTAGGATATATAAGACACACCTTGATCAAATTTAGGCAATCCAACTGGGAACACCCAAATATTCCGAAATATTTTATTCCGAATTTCGATGTTCCGATTTTCAAATGTCCGAATTTCATAATACTTAAGAATTATAATGTCTATTATTAACCATCACGAAATTTTTACCGAAAGTCATAAATGCGATTTGTTTGTTTTCCGATTTTCATATGTTCGAAGAATCAAATGCTCGATGGGTTCTCGGTCCGAAAAACGTCATTCCAATTTTCAATTTTCCGAATAACCTGTTAAAATTGGTACCCCCTTTCTTCTCCTATAATTGTTTGTCCGAAAGTCATTATCCATAACACGTTTGTTATAAACTTCAGTAACCATAATGTTCAAAAATTCTAAATTTTGTTGTACATAATTATCTTTACTTCTAAATATATTCTGTCATAATATCAAGTACTATAATAATTGAACCTCCTAATTTTGCATGAAATAAAGTCATATGTCCTAAGTATTGTATTATAGCGTCGTTTCAGCCGATAGACGTCCACTGCTGGACATAGACCTCCCCCAAATTTGGGAGGGTTTGCCATAATCGCCACGCTTGGCAGGCGGGTTGGCGATCGCAGTATGGTATGATGGTGGAATACATAGAGTACGCTGCTGCCCATTCTCCGGTACGACCCTTAGTCGCCTTTTACGACACCCACGGGAAGTAAGGGGTGGTGGTATTCTTTAAGTCCGGCACCACACAGACCATTGTATTATATAATGTGTATTATTCCGAATGTTCATTTATAATAACATTTTTAGCTCTAAAACATTTGCTAAAAGTTAGGTTTTAGTGACAGAAACGAATCGCTGTAAATCCGACTCCACGCAGTCATGTCTGCCCTACCCCTAGAGTGTAATTTAATATCGCGTAGGCGCATAGGGGCGAGGCGGCCCGCGGGCTGAGGTGCAGGTGGCTGGGTGGTGAGCGAAAGCCGTCTGCGACGATTAACACGCGTGGGGCCGCCGGAGAACCGCAGCGCCGGAGCCGTGACTGCGTGTTTGCTTCCATGCTGCATGCTTGCTGCATGCTTGCTGGCATGCTGCATGCTGCGTGTTTGCTTCCATGCTGCATGCTTGCTGCATGCATGTTACTTTAAACCCTTTACACAGAAATAGGGGCCCCGCGAAGCTGGGCTCCGTCGACACTAGGATGCAAGAGCGAGCGAATGACAATATAAATACCTTTACCGTGCATCGAAGTCTAGTAGTATCGCAGTGAAGATCTATCGCGGTAACGTCCATGGAAGTGTAGTGGCGTCGCAGAGACGGGTCTTTCGCAGTTACGTGCATCGTAATTTTGTAGCATCGTATTAGCATTTATCGATATTTTGTGCTTCGGTATTCCGTATTGTACTCGTATATTTGTCTTGCTATTCATTTTTACAAGGCGTTTTTCTTTCGGAATTCTAATTAATCGGAATTCGTATTTTTCATGTTTCGAATTTTCATTAATTCGGACTTTTTGTTATTCGATCTATTAAACTCGGCATTTTGAGAATAATAATTATAAACGTTAGGAATATTGAAATTTCGGATTTATAAAAATAGGGTGAATGATAAATCGGAGTTGTTATATTAGGAATTTTGAACCATTCGGAATTATGAAAATCGGTTTTTTGAAATTCGTATTTGTGACTGTTGGAATAAAGTTTTTCGGAATTATGTAGTGTACCCAATCCAACTACGTATATTAAAAGCAATTTTCCCGCATAACATTAAGAAAAAATACAAAAATGACTACCACAAATTATTTGAATTCTGCAAGATAATACCAATACATGAGAAAACTAAATTTGCACTGCTTTGCAGATTTTTTCAATAAAAATCTAAAGAAAACAAAAAACGTTAATAGTAATGAAATTAGGACTCGTAGCGTCATCAATGCTCAGCTGTTACTTCCAAAGTACACTAATCTACACGGCAAGAGAACATTAAAGTATTTGTCGTGGATAGATGACGCCACAGTATAGTGAACAGCGCCATCTAACAATTTGTTTGGTAAACAAAGAATCATGTGATCGGAAACGCAAGCGAGCTCTACCGCTTGGACACGATCGTCGGTGGAGGGGATGCAGCGAGGACTGGTGGAGAGACCGAGTGCTGCGACAGTACAGTCGACCGCCGTCGAGCTCGGACAGTCTCGGCAAACGCTCAATACCAACGCACGTGTTTGTTTCCGACGCACGTGTGCGTTTCGGTTGTAAATAGCTAGTTTATTAAAGTTACTGTAAATTCAAATAATCTTTTCGTTCGAGTACCCACTGCAGTGCCCACACCTATCTAAACTATGTCGGATCGTGAAGAAGACCCGATGTATCGCATCTCGGCCACCCAGTGATGCGACATATACAATATGTTGATTTGCATCCTCGTCAAAGTTCAGGAGGTTGTCATAAAATACATAAATAATCAATTGAAGTACATTATGGGGCAATAACTAGTCAGGGGCGGGCATTCCATAGAGTGATAAAGACAGTGTCTACCTCGTAACACTGATCTAATATTACATAAGTAAGTCAATAAACAAAACTTAACAAAATATAAAAATTCTTAAATCATAAATCAGCTCCACCTACCGAGCGTCGGTAGTATTATTAAGATTTGACTAATTTCGGAACCTTGATTCGCGCTGCAGTCGCGCCACCACACCATCTCAACGGCGAAGACACAAACTATTCGTCACTAAATGTTTAGATGTGTGCTCTCGCAGTCAGTCGTGCTCATACGATTTTATGAGTGTGTGCGCGCCTATAACTACGTGGCATACAATGAAAAAAATAACGCACACAACTGCGATAATAGACAGTGTCTTTACTGTAGTTTTTCATAGAGCAGAACACGAAAACTGCCGAGGAACAGGCGAACTCGCACCGAACTTGCCCGAACCGAAGTTGGCTACGCAATGCAAGTACCTATTTTAGAAAGTAGCATTAGTTCATTAAATTTCAATAAACTTTTTTTTTGTGTGTTTGTTACGCAATTACTCCGCCAATTGTGGACCGATTTTCAAAATTCTTTTTTTGTTTGAAAGGGTATACTCTCGAGGTGGTCCCATTATCATCAAGTTGGAAACTGATGAGAGAATCCCATGGAAATCGAGGGAAACCCTCAAATTTTATAGGCAAAGCTATAACGATTTGGGTATTTTTTAAAATAACTTGAGCATTTGCTCTCGGAAATCATCATTTGGTAAAGTGGAGCTGATAAAGAAGACCACAGATGGCCATTGGAACTACTCAATGACAAATATTTCACGGGTTGCGATTCGATTACTTTATTAAGGTTGCTAAGCAATTTATGCTCGTCACAAAGCGTATGGTGAGTGGTTGTTGAGGAGTTCTCCTGGTAAGAACCAGGAGAACTCCTCAACAAATAACGTCCCAACATCGGGAAAAGCAATATTTTGTAACAAGTGATGAGCAGTTGACATTAGGCTATTGTAACTTAGATAAATTACAAACGGACCCACTAAAAAGTGAAAAATAAAAACTTTTTACGAAAAAAAAACAACCGACTTCCAAAAAAAACACTATAAATTGAAAAATAACTTTAATTTCGGAAGTCGGTGTCAATAAACGAAAATGCGGAACCAAAGACTCCGACTTCCGAAATTAAAGTTATTTTTTCAATTTGTAGTGTTTTTTTGGAAGTCGGTTGTTTTTTTTTTTTGTAAAAAGTTTTTATTTGTCGTAAGTATAATATCCTTTTTGTACGCGTCAACTCGGAACTACGAGCGACAGAGACCCAATAAGCGTCAATCTATGGATATTTAAGCTGGCATTTGGCAATTACCTACATCATCGATCGACAAGACGACGAACCGAAACCAAAGTGCAGTAAGTATTATTTGAGATTTTTTTTTTGCCTACCTTCTTTGAAAAATCTGTGCACGCCCCTGTAACTAGTAAGCGCTGCTTTTTTTTTGTTGTTGAAATTTAACAGTATTTCAGAATTACACCCTTAATTCAATACAAATAAAACAGAATCACCCGACTACGCACACAGCGACAATGCATGCAGCTGTTTTTCCCCGAAATGGTAGCGCCGTCGCGCCAATGCGCGTGCGATGACCGGTAGCAATAATTTTACCTAATTTTATTTCGAAAATCACCTACATTATTGTCATAAATTTCGCTTGATAATTAACTCATTTTTGAGCATCATTGGAGTACGGAAATCTTACTAATGACAGTAATACTAGTGCGCCAAAGAAAAGTTCACTGACCTGTTATCAGATGATTAATAATATCCTTCAAGCTAAAGTTTTCGTAGTCATTTTGTTTTTATTTGTGGATTAAATTGGTTGATTTGAAACTTTCCTTCCTACTTAACGGGCTTAGGACCGGCAATAATTCTACCTTTGTTGGTGTACCGATCTACTAAGTCTAAAAATGTTTTCTACGTTTGATGGAAATGGAAAGACGTTCTAGTAAAGTGTAAGTACGTGGTATACTTTCGACTCTTAGGTATTATTAGCGTAGGTAGTTAAAAATTTGAAATAACTTATTTACACTAATGAAATTGATTAAGCTAACAACGTATTTACAAAATGTACAAAAAATAAATTACCTACCTATGTTACCGGAGGTAAAGTTGCCACGTACTTAGGTAGTACGTACTGGTTTTCCTTCAGCTTAACAACACTAACACATTCGTTTTTAAATTGTCGAAAACGACAAAATGTAATCCGCACGGCATTATCACCTGGGTGAATGTCTTGTGCCTTGGGGTAGTGGAACGGGTGTTGCAGTTCACGCTTCAGTATGCGCAACACTGGTGTGGTGCATAGCAGCCAGCATGACGTGATGAGGGTTCCCGATCGGGAAACATCCGGATGACTCCACGTAGGCTGTCTCCACTGATGGCATACCCACCTGACCATCTCCACCAGCACGACATTTGAATTGAACACTTTGTACCTACGTCTCAACGATGTACCGAGAAGCGGAATTCGCAAAGCGCACGAACGCTGCGGCGATTTCAATTACACTGTTAGTTCCGGGGCCGCGGGGGCGTGGCTTAGGGTGCGCGGGAGACTAAGTACCCGCTTTGCCGCATCGTGATTGGGGGATGGGATTGATTACCTACAAATTTATCGAATGATAGATTCTCATGCGCATTTGAATGTGTGTGTGCAATTGTGCATGAAAGCTCGGTTATAGGGCTAGTAACAGACGGGCCGCGTTTAAATACGGCTGGTTCACACTTACGGATTTCCGTAAATAAGAAAAAAAAATAAAAACAATACCTACCCATTTTATTGTTGATTTGGGTCGAGAATCATTAGCATAATTACGTCCTTGAATTTGACTAGGATGCAAATCAACAGCCTGTATAATATTATTAATCAACTACCTATATCATTGAGGGACAAAATTACTTAGGAAAACCTAAAATACAAATTAAAACAACATTTTTTACAAAATATACATACCTAATATATATACATAGATACATTAATAAAAATATGTTATCTAATTCATTATAGCTAAAAAATATTAAAGCAAAAATAATACTTAACAATAATACCATAACACAAATAAAATTTAAAATTAACTTTTACTAAAAACATATAGGTAATCTTAGGAACAGCCTGTATCAATTCAAAAGCTTTCCACCACTTTTTGTTCTAAGGATGGACGGCCGGATCGGTCACTGATGTGCACTAGTTAGTTTTTAGCTGATAGTTCGCTTATACCCGATGTAATTTTATTTTTTTGTTGTTACTTTTTATCTAAGTACCTACGTAAGTGGTTATAATTCTCTAAATTATGTAGTCGATGATTTTGGTGCACGGTAAAACTCTAATAAGTTTATGTTGGCACCAACTTAAATGTATAAAATGTATGTGTACTAGTGAATAAATAAATTAATTAAAAAAATAGCCCTCAACTCTCTGCGCTGGCGAATGGGTAACCATTTTAAAAGCAGCCGATGCTCGGACACATGGTCATACTTACGAAGATTGAAAACAAATCGAATGCAGTTATTCAGAAGACGGTCAAGTTTATTGAGGAGATCTGCATTCAGGTCATAGTAACACACATCACCATAGTCAATTATGGGAAATATTAGGGACTGTACAAGCATTGCCTTTACGTGTGCAGGAAGAAGGTTTTTCAACCGATAGAGCGACCGCAACGTTCCGGTGACTTTATTACTTACAGTCGTGACCTTATCGCCAGTCAAGACAAGTGTCGACATGCAAGCCAAGATTCTTAACATCAGAGCTAAACGGGATGACTGACTTGTCGAAGATTACAGGTGGCACAATTAATCCATTTAGCTTCCTCATGCTGTGGGGGCTGCCTACTATGATAGCCTGACACTTGGTGGGGTTAACGGCCACCCCGAATCGGTCAGACCAGTTTTTAACGACCTAAATCCCGGTTTAGCTCGTCAATCGCATCCAGTATGTTGTCAACACCTGCCCGGCAGTAAAGCTGCAAGTCGTCAGCATAAAGATGATACGCAGTCCGAAACTCGGTAGTAATGCTAATGAGATTAATAAAAACTGGCCAAGTGCGAGTCGGACTCGCACACGAAGGGTTCCGTACCACAAGGCAAAAACGCCGAAAAAAACATGTTTGTTGTATGGGAGCCCCCCTTAAATATTTATTTTATTTTAATTTTATTATTTATTATTAAAGTTATAATACAACTGAGTATTTTGTGAATATTTCAAATACCTAACTGTTGCCATTTTTTATATCGAGCAAAAAAGGGCAAAAAAATCGCGTTTGTTGTATGGGAGCCCCCCTTAAATATTTATTTTATTTTGTTTTAGTATTTGCTGTTATAGCGGCAACAGAAATACATCATCTGTGAAAATTTCAAATATCTAGCTATCGCGGTTCTTGAGATACAGCCTGGTGACAGACAGACAGACAGACGGACAGACAGCGAAGTCTTAGTAATAGGGTTCCGTTTTGTACCCATTGGGTACGGAACCCTAAAAATGGAGAATAAGAGAGGAGATAAAATATCGCCTTTCGGGACGCCAGCTGCAAGATCACACAAATTAGACGAAGAGTCTCCAGCATAAACAGACTGCTGACGTCCCCGAAGATAAGAGGAAAACCATTCCAATACTTTCGGAGAGACCATATGATAGGAAAGGATGGATAAAAGGACTTCGTGACTGACGGTATTAAAAGCATTGGAAAAGTCAATTAACACTAAGATTGTGACTTTAGTGTCTTCCATTCCCCGCCTTATATCGTCAGTCACTTTAAGGAGAACTGTAGCTGTTAATACTGAGTCTACTTGTTCAGTGAAGTTAATACTGAGTCTACTTGTTCAATGAAGTTAATACTGAGTCTACTTGTTCATTGAAGTTAATACTGAGCCTACTTTCTTAGCTAGAATGGATTACTGAACAGTCTAGCTACTTTGCTGCTGTGGGCTAAGTCACAAACTTGCGCAGTGTCATGTGACTCCGCTTGTGCAAGCCCAACTAAGGAGCTCCTGTCAGAACCATAACAACACGGTTTTCTTCTGATTGGGTTTATGCTCGATCACAAGTATCTGTACTGTGCCCGGGCCTGAAACCGGATTGAAACGGGCTGATGAGGGAGTTGTGGTGAATAAAGTGGGAGAATTGTTTGTGAACACAGGCCTCGAGCACTTTAGATAGGAAGGGAAGGATAGAAATTGGGCGAAAGTGACTAGGAAGAGAGGGATTTGGAATCTTAGGCAGGGGTCGAACAAGGGCTTTACGCCACAGGGAAGGGAAAACACCGGTGTAAAGGGAAAAGTTTATGATATGGGAGATTACAGGGAGGAATTCATCAAGAGCCGTCACGATCATATGGCGGCTGATATCGCAACCCACGGCTCTAATGGATAGGAAAATCTTTTTGATCTCTCCCGGGTCAGACCAGCAAGGTAGTCGAGAGTTTGACATTTGGTTAGACTATCTAATACTGGAACAGTAGAGAAATGGCGATTTAGATCGTCCAAACCAATTGTGCTAGGCAGGTCTGAATTTCGCGATTTGCCGATTCCTAAAGTTCCAAGGAACTTCCAAATATCGGCAGGAGAAGAAGAAGTGATATTACTTAGGATGTGGCGGCGTTTAGCGTTGCGTATCATCTGGTTACACCGATTTCTAGCAGCCTCAAAGAAGGTCCAATTGTCCTCCGGACGATCCTTTTTAAATTTCCATAACGCACGGTCCCTCCGTCGCATTGCCATCTGAACTCCCCTGTTCATCCAAGGAGCAGGCGGACGCTTCATCTTTGTTTAGTTTTTCTGTTTCTTCATAATTTAACTCCTGGAGCCAGCTACTTAGTATAGTTTTGCATTTGGTTTTGGAGAGGCTATAAATTGGGAGTATCCTATTTATTTTATTATAAAGATAGCAGCCAAGATAGCAAAAGAATCGACGGGAGGAAGCAGTCGAGAGCCGGATGTGTGGCGGTCTATGGGATCGAATCGTCTACTTCTGTAGGAGAGTGAGTGGTTGAAGGTGGTGAGGCCATGCTGTTTTATAACCGTTTGCAACATGAACAGCTGACGAACAGTCAGCACGTTTGCTTCCTTATATAGCGTAATCGTTGAATATCAGAAAGGTCTGAATAGAGATACTTTCAAGATGGCTCTCTGCGCTCGTTCAAGCTCTAACATAGTATTTTGTGGAGGACCACCCCAGGACGTTATGCAGTATGTTAGTAGGGACTGATCGTGAGCCAAGTACATCGATTTCCTTAGCTTTCGTCCCCCACGTGTCGTCTTAAAAGTGGGTCTTAAAAACGAATATAAGTGTCCGTAGCCTACTGCTAAGAGTACTGATATGTTTTTTGAAGCTTAGGGAACTGTCTATTATTACCTCTAGGTACTTTGCACTGTCTGTTTACTGAATGCGCCAGTGCAGATGCAGTTATTAATATTTTTGGAGCAAGTGTGGGCTACTATGGAATACGACGAGTTCATGTGTGTGGTTGACGCATTATTTTTCAAAAAGAAGGGCATGTATACTGTTTTTTCCGCGTTTAAAGTGAGGACGTTATCACGCGACCACTCCGTCACGACTTTGAAACCCGACTGAACTTGCATGTATACATCGTGCCATGTTCTAGCGCTGAAGAGAAGGGCAGTATCGTCTGCGAAAGTTATAATTTTGCCTTTGGGAAGAGTGAACATACCCAGCTCGTTAATGTATGTATATAAGGAAGAGTGTCGGGGCGGTTACGCTGCCCTGTGGCACGCCGTAGGCACAAAATACAGATAGTACAGAAGTAAATTTACATACAAAATGCGCTCTAGCAACGCACACATAGACACCGCTCACGGACACGTTATCTCAGACGTGTTGGGAGCAGTGCGAGCGCGCGTGTCATCCGCTTGAGATACGCGTCTGTGAAGTGCAAAAATGGAGCAACAAAAAATGTCTATCTAAGCTCGATTTATATAATAGTTAGATTTTGAATCAGTATAAACAAAGTAACTTTTTTGTAAGGTAAATTCATGCCACCAAATATTACGTAGGTAAGTTGAAAACATGATTTTTTGTTTGTGTAGATATTGTGTTGCTTTTAGTGTCATTTGATAGGTTTAGGTCTAAAACGGATAGGGCAAAATAAATTGTGTAAATAGGGTAATCCGTTTTGAAGTTATTAGGGATTTTCGATAGTGAAAATTGACAAATGTAAAATTTTATATGTTCTTGTTCTGTAAACTTTTGTATTGTAATACTATGTTTATTGTTTTGTTTTAAATATTTTAGAATAAGCTCAACAATAAATCAAACAACAAGTTACGAGTGCCACTACCACAATAGTTTTTTGTGCATTAAGCCAAAGTTGACAACCATAGCGCGATCGCCGAGCGTAGGTATGAAAAGTGAAGTACATACACTTGATTGACTTCTGTACTATCTGTATTTTGTGCCGTAGCGCGTAGGTGACGGTGCGTTCGTCACTGGTGGCATCCCCTATCTTAACGCACTGGGTACGCTCACTCAGATAGTCCTCAAAGAGTTTGAGCTGAGAATACATCATCAATGAAAATTTCTACTGTATATCTATCACGATTCATGATCATGATCATTCATAAGCCACCGATTAATTATATCAAAAGCGTGTATTTATACAATAATCTTGTTGCTACACAACATGTCCGTATTTATGCAAAAAAGAACCATCCAGAAAACACGCACTTCTGTGGTATCAAAGTATTTACAAAAACTTGTGCAGCTCTGGTAGATGAAGTAAAATTACTATTTATTTTTATATTTAATTTGATTGATAAATTACTTATTTATGTATGTGTATATAAATTTGCTCTGAATACTCTAAAACTTTCTAGATAAATAAGAAAATGTGAATTTGGTTCCTTTTAAAATTTACTGATTGATAGGTTTTCTCATACAATGTTGATACAACAGAGGGGCTTTCCTTTAAACTGCCTATACCAGGTACCATATAATGGGAGCAGTAGTTTAGTGGCAAATGATTTTTTAAGTTTTTGCCCCGTTTGAACACGCTGTATCTTTCCTAACAGCTGATTATGTCTACACACTAAATACGTTGTGTACACACTAAATACCCTGTGATTCACAGGGTAGTCAAAAACTTCTGTGAAGTCGATTATTTTGTAGCCATTGACTGTACTTCAATTATTTCACGGTTATTTGTCATAAAATATTTATCTTTACATTTTGAGCAATATGTCTCTTTATTGCCCATTTTTTTACATTTTTTTTAAATAAAATGAATTTCATATAAATATTTTCTCCGTCATCTTCATATGTCTGGCTGATCAAATCCATTAATTGTACGGAACTATGATCATTGGTAACAAAATGTATGTGTCCGGAACCCTCATTTTTAATCGACACCGGCACGTGACTGCAGCTAGATAAATGAAGGAGATTTTCACTATCCTTGCTCCTATGCTTATTATATACTTTTGAAAGTTTATTTTTAACTGCATTAGTTCTTTTCCATGGTTTAACCGTATTCATTTTAAATTGTATATTATTCTCGCACGAAAATTAATTAGCGTTGCGAGGTTATGTCAAAATTGACGTTATCATTGCACTACTAACCTATGTTTACTCTTCAATCATTCTAGAGGCTGTAAAATAGCTAATATTTACACTATAAGCTTTGGAATTAAAGTAGAGTAAAGCTACACTAATTTACAGCTCATGCAGTCTTAAATGCTTTTACCCAGCTACTACCAAGCTCATTAAGGTACCATTATAATAGAATTGGTGTACGCCATGAAAAAGCAAATGGCAAAATTTGATTCTCTAATACAGCTCACAACTGACAAAAGGTGTAACTTTACCGCGTTAAGCAGCTGTTTACAAGTTTTGGTCTTCTTAACCAGCTGGTAGCATTATACGTAGCCAAAAGCTGGACAATAGTTCTTTCAAATTCTACTTAAATGCGTTTTGTGGTTTTTTTCTCCATTATACAGCCATTAGTCAGTTGTGCTGCTTAACAGAGTAGAGATCACCCCTCATACAGTCTCAAGAGTCGTCTTATCCGCTAGTACAGCTACATAAGAGCCTTTGACTGTAATGTAGTTTGTTTATGGATGTAATTTCCGCTAATGTGTTGCTTGGGTATTTAGTTTATTTGAAAAAAAAATCTCTGTTTTGGCGCTTTTTATTTTTGTACCATATCGAACTAATACGTATAGTATACGTAGTGTAATTTAACGCCCCTCTGTCATATAAACTCTATATACAAAAAAGAATCACAACCCAAGGATTTACTGATATAAATGTATTTATATTAGCGTAATAAAGTTTTAATTTACAAAAAATATGAAATAATACCTAACGCGTTAATCCGACGTTATCATCAAATTGGATTTCGAAATCCACCGTTTCTAGTTCATCTATTGCATCATCACAAATGAGACCATTATAAAAACTTTCTGCATCTTGTGGAATGAGATGTTTATGACGAAACCCGAAATCGCAAAAAAAAATCTGCTGTTTACATTTATATTGTTAAATGGTGTACATAATAAAGAGTATAAATATTAAATACGGCTGGTTCACACTTACGGATTTCCTTAAATAAGAAAAATAAATAAAAAAATACCTACTCATTTTATTGTTGATTTGGGTCGAGAATCATTAGCATAATTACGTCCTTGAATTTGACTAGGATGCAAATCAACACATTGTATACAATTGCAACCAAGCGGTGCCAGGCTAAGGTGCATTGAATAATTGAAGACACCGAGTAGAAGAATCATCAAAATTAGCATAGAAATGCCGGAGATGCAGTACATTTATGCATATAACTTCGTACATCAGAATAATTACCTAAGGTATTATATCCTAAAACTTTCCTGAAAGTATGTTGATCACGTTAATGAAAGGAACATCAAAATTGGTTCATTAGTTTTTGAGAAAATCGCGGACATACATACATACGGGTCAAATACAGAACCTCCTTTTTTGAAGTTGGTTAAAAACCATAGAACTTATTGCGCAGAGAAAAAAACGGCCGTCACACATTCGAACTATTTCGTGGAATGTTTTTATTTATTATTTTGTCAGATGTTGACGTTTACTTTGAATAATAAAGTAAATATTTCGTTGTTAAAGATGAGAGGCATGTAACAAGTCATGTCATTTGGTAGTTTTGAGCGATGATGGGTTTCAAAACCTTATATGTATAATGGAAATACTAGTGTTTTAGTAGTATTTGTATTTAGTATTTTACAATATTTATTTATACGTGATAGACCGAATGCTTGTGGTTCCATTTTGAAAAAAAAATATTAGCAATTAAATTATGAATTTGTTTTACGAATAATGATGCCCACAGTTTGGTTCCATTTGGTGTACTAAAAATAATCGTTAATAATAGAAATATGTGTAATGTATAATGGTACCAAGTATGTGTGGATCTGTTTTGTATAAAATGTCATGGTAGTAATATCGTTTATTTGTTTGAACAATCGAGTCCCGTTGTGCTGTGGTTCGCTTTTGCTTTATATGTTATATTTGTTTTTGCTGTTGGTTCTGTTTTGCTTTTAGTATATCTTTTTACCAAGGGAAAAATCATGTGGTTCTTTTTTGTATAAGAATTTAGACCACTTTTTAATTAATATTCTTAAAAAAAAAATTCGAGATTTGTAGTGTGGTTCCTTTTTGCATAAATACGGAAATATTACCTACGTGAAAACATCCACGTCTTTGTGTAGATAACAACTGTTGATCAATATCAACAGTTGTTACACAAAGACACACACACAAAGACGTGGATTTTTGATAACTATTATCATGATCATAATGAGTCGGCGTCAAGGGCAATCCCTTGACGCCGACTCATTATGATCATGATAATAGTTATCAAAAATCTAATCGTCTTATGGCTCTGCTTAACTCGGAAAACAATAAAACTTGTATTAGGTACCTTCGATAGATCTTCATAGAACAAGAACAGCATGTTGGGATCATCTCTCTTCTCCCAAGCTTCTTTGACCTGCTTGAAATATGGCATCAGATTATCTGTGAATGATGAGGTTATTACAAAATCTAAAAAATATATTGTCTTCTGCGTAAGATTTGGGGGTTCGAAGATCTATAATAACTGAAGCCATTCAGAGGTAAACCCACACATTTCGCAAAGTTCGCCAGCACTGAAGTTAAGGTAAAGGCAAGGTAAGTTTGTTTTGATACATAGGTACTCATAATTTTATAAGTACGTAATATTTTACTAAATAGTGTTATGATATAGATGATAGTCACTCAAGAATTGTTTAATTCAATTTCACCTATTTATAAATTGTAAAGTTTTTAAAGTACCTAAAATATAATTATTTCATACTCCAGAAAACATCTTTGTTACTGTGCAAGTACCTACCTAGGATTAAAAAAATCATTCAAGAACGCACTCCTTTATTAGGTACTAGCTTCTGCCCGCGACTTCATCCGCGTGAAATTCGAAAGTCACATGGCTCCATCTATTATCATAATAACGTTATTGTCATTTTCTTCGGGAACAGCACTTTTTTTCGGGATGAAAGGTTCAGTGGTTTAGGCGTGAAAAGCTAACAAACAAACTTACTTTCGCATTTATCCTAATATTAGTTAGGATTATATTAAGCCAACATTGTCCCATTGCTGGGCAAAAGCCTTTATAAAAAAAAAAAAAAAATTATTTGATTAGTTTTTTTCGGAACGAGCGATATTTCAAGCAAAAATGATTTGGGTAACAGTATTTTTCTATGTGATCGTTGAATTTCCGAAATTATTTTTTTTTATCACGAAACTTGAGTACAAATGCTATGACGATAATAAGCGAAAAATCGAAGAAAGTTTATTAAAACCTATGACTCTACGTTTACTAACCTTTACTGCAATCTAAAAGAAATTGTGGTCACCCTATTTCCTAATTCAGAGAATAAAAATAAAACTCGATTTTCTTATACAATAAAGGGTCTTTTAATTTCTTTCTGGTATCGCATGTGTTGCAGATTTTTTTTCACAAAAAGAGACAATTTTGTATTTGTCTTATCTTTCATACGATAAGCGTAATAAATCGGAAACAAAAGAAATGGAGGACTGAGGGCCCGAATTTTATCAAGGTCATATCTTTAAAACAAAAAGTGGTGACCTGTTCTTGATTTCATAAATTTTCACAATTTATTTAGTAGCATATAGGATTTCAAACAGTAGCTGTAAGTTAATGATTTCATTTTATTTGCGTTATAAACTTTTATGTGTATGAGAATTGAGGGCCCATTTTGTACGAAGATATACAAAGTAGGACAGTGTTTTGAGATAATATCTTGTTTTCACAAATTTTGTTTGGCATTAGCTTAGATTTTGGCATAAAGACTTTTTCTGTAGTGTCCATAGTTTATCAGTTCCAGGTGGGCCCTCAATCCTCCGAGAACTGAGGGCCCAACTTTACAGTCTATAACACGGTTATTTGACTTTTACAAAATCTGGTGCCAACTTTCACAATTCTTTGGGTATTTTCACTTAATCCTAAGCATATTTTCAAAGAGTTTTAACAAAGTGGCCCTCACACCACACGCACATTATATGTTTTCTTCTGACTAAGAGTTTGGGGTTCCAAAATCTATAGTAAATGAAACGATTTATCAATGCAGAGCCTGGCCCACTGAAGCTGGGAATATAAAAGTAGGGCATGATAAATGATACCCGATAATAGGGCAAGGTCGTTAATATGACTACACTTCAATTAAAAGTCGATTCACTTCAATTACTTCTTCAATGACTTCAATTACAATTCTTAAAAGTCGTGCTCGTGTCATCTCCGTCAAGGACTAGCGCGTTTTCGTATGCCATGTAGAGGTCAATGGAACAAGTCTAACACCTAATACGTCCCATTAGGTCGTAGGTTTGTTCCATTAGCCGGGACGACATTCTACAGGACATCGTCATGAGAAGCTATTGCACAGCATACCATACAGTTTCTCTACTTACGCAGGTCCCTACCGAATACATTCCAGAAGTCTTTGAAGCCTCCCAGGCTGCTGGACAGCTTAAACAATTTGTTGAGGTGATAGGAAGATACAACTACGTCTCTTGGGTCCCTAGCAAACCAACACCAACTTCGCAGTTCCCAGCAGTTTGGGGGGTAGCAGGGAAATAGGTAAGTGTGTCTTAATGAAGCGAGTAGTCGTCAGTGGAGCCGCAGCCAGCAATGAAATGTCTGGCTTAACTTGGTGAATTTGTCGAGTGTTTAAGTGGGATTCACGCAGTGATAGAAAGTAGTGGTGTAGACGCGGTCTATATTCTATTCGGCAAAGAACTATTGAGTTTTTCGGCTGAAGTACAGTGGCGGTGCGCTGACGTTTGACTGCTCGGTGGTGAGTCGGACACGTATACCTACGTAAGTGATGCACATGGTTCTACTAGCTGGTTAGACCACTGCGTAGTGACAGATGCGGCGTGGAACACTATTAGAGACACTAGTATGCTCTACGACGTGTCTTGGTCGGACCATTTACCTCTAATTGTAATGTATTATCTTAATTTATTAAGGCCAAAAGTTACACCTGGACTACCTACATGTAATAAAGTAATATGGGGTGACAGAGACTTGCAGTAGACTGAGTTATATAGCAATTATTGTTATGAACTCTAAAATTTAGACTTTCCCTTAGAATTTACTGAATGTAGTAAAAGTAGATGTAGAATTAAGGAACATGAAACCATTTTAGATAATTATGTATGCGGAAATTGTGCATATACTCTGTGAAAGTGCAATCACCAGTAACTGTAAGAACGGAATACAGCGCAAAAAGCGTTACATGACGGGCAGGAATAAGCATGTGAAGGACGACTCGACAGGCTCGGCTTGATTTTCAAACCTGGACGTTGTTTGGTAGGCCAAAAAGTGGTGATTTGTATGAAAAAATTGTGGAAACTAGAAGGGTTTTTAAAAGTAAATTAAAGAATAAGGACTAAATAAACATGAACATCATTGCAAGTCATCATGACGCAAAGAATTTTGGTAGTTTTTGGAAAGCCACGAACAGGTTGAATCCCAGGTCGGGTCTGCCTGTGAGCGTTGAAGGCCTTAGTGATCCTACTGATATCGCCAACCTATTCAGCAGAGCCTTTAAGGTTGGGTCTCCCCTGGGTACGTCGTCTGGCGGGCCGGGGGTGGTGGAGGGGGGGGGGGGGTGTGGTTAGGGAGGTAGCTACTGTCATACGCAACTTAAAGAAAGGCTAGTCGCCGGGTCATGACAGCCTAAGTATAGAGCATTTGCTACATGCTGGTAAGCACTTACCGCGACTGCTAGCAATGTTTTTTGGCATAAGCCTTAGTCACTCGTATCTTCCAGCTGATTTACTTAAAACTATTGTTGTGCCCATTGTTCAAAATAAGACTTGAGATGCGACTGACAAGACAAGTAACTACAGGCCTATATCCCTGGCTACCATCATTGCAAAGGTGTTGGACAGTCTGATTGATCAGCAGCTGTATAAGCATTTAACACTCAACGACGGCCAGTTTAGATTTAAGCCACGTTTATCCACGGAAACAGCTATAATATGCCTCAAACAGACTGTTCAATACTATGTAAGTAGGAAAACACCTGTATATGCATGTTTTCTGGACCTCTCCAAGGCCTTCGACCTCGTATCTTATGACTGTCTATGGAAGAAACTGTCAAGTGTTAAGAACCTCCCAAGTGATATCATTGGGATGCTAAAGTATTGGTATAAAAACCAATACAATTATGTTAAGTGGGCGGGAGTTCTGTCGGATGCATACGGGTTGGAGTGCGGTGTGAGGCAGGGGGGAATCAGCTCACCCAAGCTATTCAACCTGTATGTAAATGAGCTGATCTGTGAGCTCAGCAATACCAACATCGGGTGCTCCATTGACGGGCACTGCATCAATAACATCAGCAACGCGGATGATATGGTATTGCTGAGCCCATCGATCAGTGCACATAGGAGGCTTCTTTGCATATGAGAGGACTATGCAGTGGCTCACGGCATCAGGTACAATGCGACCAAGAGCGAGCTACTGGTTTTCAAAGCGGGTAACAAATGTTATGATACTGTCCCACCAGTCATCTTGGGGGGCACTCAGCTTTCCAGGTTCACGAAGTTCAAGTACCTGGGGCATTGGGTCACCGATAGTCTGTCCGACGATGTAGACGTGGAGAGGGAACGCAGAGCATTGGCAGTTCGATGTAATATGCTGGCTCGTAGGTTTGCACGTTGTACTAGGGAGGTGAAAATTACACTATTTAGAGCGTATTGCCAATCTATGTACACGTGTGCCCTATGGGTCAGCTATACAAAAAGCTCGTACGATGCTCTGCGAGTCCAGTACAACAACGCCTTCAGAGTTATGTTGGGGCTGCCGAGCTTTTGCAGTACATCGGGGACGTTCGCGGAGAATGGCGTGCCAGATTTTTACGCATGCGGACTACTGACTACTGATGCGGACACGGATAGCATCCCTGATGCGGCGAGTGCGCGACAGGTCCAACAGCTTGGTGGCTATAGTAGCCGACGGGACCGACAGTCCAATGATGTGGAAATGGATGACCACTCATCGTGCGTCATTCCAATATTTAAAATAAGTTGTTTCTTAGTGTATTTTTTGTGTAGCTATGTGTTTTTATGTCTGTATGTATGTTTTTGTGTATAAAATTGTAATGTGTGTTGTTTTATGGACTTATGGTCTGAAATAAATTTATTATTATTATTTCCTATATTAAGCTAAATACATATAAATTATAGTTTTAAATATTAGTATAAAAAATTATAAAAACATTTAAAAATATAAAAAATAGTAGCCCACCGGTATCGGGAACAGGGTCCAAGCTACCGACGGTCAGGGCTCCAGAGAGAGGAACCTCCTAACAATGAGGGCCGTGTCCAGAAGTACCCAAGGATCAAGTCCTTGATCCAGCTGCCCAACGCGAGCCTCCTCAGGTGTTGGTCGAAGCTCTTGGCTATTAGTCCATTGGCTGTCACGACTATCGGCACAATGATCGCTGAGTCCACATCCCACATGTCGACAACCTCGCGAGCCAAGTCAAGATACTTGATTTGTTTATCTTTCTCGGCTTTCACGAGGTTCTCATCATGCGGGATGGTTATGTCAACAATCATTGCGCGCCGCTCTGATCGATCCACCACCACTACATCAGGCTTATTGGCAACAATAGTCCTGTCAGTGATGATGGATCGATCCCAGTACAATATGATATTTCCATTTTGGAGAACTGGGTCGGGCACATACTTGTAGTACAGTACCTCCGATTCAAAAAGGCTGTATTTCAGAGCAAGTTGCTGGTGGATTACCCTGGCTACGAGGTTGTTGTTGCAAGTACTCTCCGTTAGCTAGACGAGAACACTCGGAGATAATATGCCTGATTGATTCCCCCGGCCGGTGGCATGCCCGACAGATGTCAACCGTGCCGTCTTTCACAATAAATCTCCGGTAATTGTTCGTCATCATAACTTCGTCCATAATTGCACAGACAAAACCTTCGGTTTCTCCAAAGAGGTCACCGAAACGCAGCCAGGCTACGGACGCTAGTAAATCTACATCGGGTCCATGTAGGGCCCGGAAAAAGCGTCCGTGAAGCTCCTTACTCTGCCATACCTCCATGCGATCATTAGTGTCAAGCACTACTAGTTTGCGCCAGTTCTTTATAGCCAAGGAGAGAGGAGTGAGGTTTTGTCCACTATGACTACATCTCGATGCATCCCCACGTCGGTTTCTAGGAAATATTCCCTGAGACTGCATATCTCGGGGATGTGGAGCGTCTTAGCGTTTGAAAACCCTCGACCTCCACATTTTCGCGGGATATACAGCCTCATTACCGATGACCGTGGGTGATGCATTCGTTTTTCAGGCGGCCAAAGAAGCGCTCCTTCACCGATTGCTTCATGTTAGTAACATTGATCCGTAACGCTTCCGACATACCCAAATACTTATAGGTTTCAGATGCGGAGAGGGCTCTAAGGTTTGTGGAATCCGAGAGTTGGGTTCCCATGGATTCCACAATCTCCCCTCGCTTTACATGCATGACCACACATTTGTCCGCACCAAATTCCATCCTGATGGCGCTACTGAAAGTTTCAGTAATTTTCAGTAGCTCCATCAGTTGCAAATTGTTGGGGGCAAAAAGTTTTAGGTCATCCATGTAAAGGAGGTGAGATATAACCTGACCACCTCTCCTCAGCCGATAGCCTAGACCTGAATCCTCCAGCAGTGTGCTTAGAGGATTCAAGGCTAAGCAGAACCAAAGCGGACTCAAACTGTCGCCCTGAAATATGCCTCGCTCAATCCTTATCGGTTCGCTATTCCTCTGAATATTTTGACATCCTGGATAGCGAAGGACCGTCCTCCATTGCCCCATACACGACATCAGGAAGGTGCGTAGAGTTGTATCTACTTTATACAACTCTAACACCCTCATGAGCCATGTATGTGGCACCTAGTTATAGGCCTTCTTATAATCTATCCAACATGTCGACATATCCTTTCGGAAACGACGAACCTGTTGGCTAATGGCCATATCAATGATATCAATTTATCAATTAATCAACCATATCAATTTATTTCGTTTATTTATTTACATTCCTTATTTATTACATTTTTAAATATTTCAATATAAAAAATAACTATAAAAAAACATTTAAAAATATAAAAAATAGTGATACGCCGGTGTCGGGAGCAGGGTCCAAGCTACCGGTGGTTAGGGCTCCAGAGACAGGAACCTCCTCACAATGCGAGCCGTATCGAGGAGTACTGCCTTCTGAATCAGGCCCTTGATCCAACCACCTAACGAGAGCCTCGATAGATGTTGATCGAGGCTTTCGGCCATCAGTCCATTGGCTGATACGACAATCGGCACAATGATAGCCGAGCTCACATTCCACATGTCAACAACCTCGTGTGCTAAGTCGAGATATTTAATTTGCTTCTCTTTCTCAGCTTTCACGAGGTTCCCGTCATGTGGAATGGTAACATCGACAATCATTGTGCGGCGCGCTAATCGATCTATCACCACTATATCAGGCTTATTGGCAACAATAGTCCTGTCAGTAATGATAGACCGATCCCAATACAACGTGACATGGTCATTTTCAAGAACTGGGTCGGGCACATATTTGTAATACGGTACCTCAGAATCCACAAGCTTATATTTCAAAGCAAGATGCTGGTGAATAATCCTGGCCACTTGGTTATGCCTGTGCAAGTACTCGCCGTTAGCCAGACGAGAACAACCAGAGATAATATGTCTGATAGACTCACCCGGACGGTGGCATGCCCGACACACGTCAACATGTCTCCGGTAGTTATTCGTTAAGATAACTTCGTCCATAATTGTACAGACAAAACCTTCAGTTTCCCCGAAAAGGTCACCAAAACGTAGCCAGGATACGGACGCTATGAAATCTACACCGGGCTCATGAAGAGCCCGATAGAAGCGCCCGTGAAGCTCCTTGCTTTGCCATACCTTCTTGCGGTCATCAGTAGAAAGTACTACAGGTTTGCGCCAGTTCTCTCTAGCCATGGAGAGCGGGGTGCTTGTCCACTGCGACCACATCACGGTGCATACCCACTTCGGCTTTTAAAAAATATTCCCTGAGACTGCACACCTCGCGGTTGTGGAGGGTCTTCGCATTTAAAAATCCTCGACCCCCGCACTTCCGCGGGATATACAGTCTCATCACCGATGATCGTGGGTGATGCATCCGGTTTGCATCGGTTTGCGGTAGTAGTAGTGTACGGACTCTTCTATCCAGGGCGTCGAGTTCGGTCTGAGTCCATTTGAGTATGCCGAAAGAGTACATCAAAACCGGCATGACCCAACCGTTGAAGGCGCGCACCTTATTTCCGCCCGAAAGAAGACTAATTAATACCTTCTTCAGGCGACAAAAGAAGCGCTCCTTCAACGATTGCTTCATGTCAGCATCGTTGATGCCTAACGCTTTCGACATACCCAAATACTTATAGATTTCGGATGAGGAGAGGGATCTGAGGCTTATGGAATCCGAGAGTTGAATTCCCTCGGATTCCATAATCTCCCCTCGCTTTACATGCATGACTGCAAATTTGTCGACACCAAATTCCATCTTGATGGCGCTACTGAAAGTTTTAGTTACCTTAAGTAGCTCCATCAGACGCAATTTGTTGGGGGCAAAGAGTTTCAAATCATCTATGTAAAGGAGGTGAGATATGACCTGACCACCTCTCCTCAACCGATAGCCTAGACCTGAATCCTCCAGTAGTGTACTTAGAGGATTCAGGGCTAAGCAGAACCAAAGTGGACTCAAACTGTAGCCCTGAAATATTCCCCGTTTAATCCATACAGGCTCATCATTTCCCTGGATCTGTCGACATCCTGGATAACGAAGGACCGTCTTCCATTGCCCCATACACGACTCAAGGAAGGTGCGTAGAGTTGCATCGATCTTGTACAACTCCAGCACCCTCATGAGCCATGTATGTGGCACTGAGTCATAGGCCTTCTTGTAATCTATCCAACATGTCGACAAATCCTTGCGGGATCGACGAACCTGTTGGCTAATGGCCATATCAATGAGGAGTAGCTCCTTAGTACCGCGGGACCCGTTCCTACATCCATTTTGAGAAGCAGACATAATCGAGTTACTCTCAATGTGCTTATTAATTTTCGCTCTCAAAATGGATGTAAGAAGTTTATAAACCGTCGACAAACACGTAATCGGTCTATAATTCTTGGGTTCCGCGGGACTACCTGATTTATGGAGCAGGTGGGTAACGCCTGTTGTTAGAAACTGCGGTAGCGACCCAGACTCTAAGGATAACTGGAACTGAGATGCCAGGCAAGTGTGTGAACTAATTAGCCATTTCAGCCAAAAGTTGTGCAGTCCGTCCGGTCCCGGTGATTTCCAATTCGATAACGGACGGACTGCTCTGGCAACGTCTGATTGCGTAATCAGGACTTTTTCCATTTCTGGTACAGACTCCCACACTCGCTCGACATCCTGCATCCAGCCAGCCTCAGTGTGACAGACGGGCACCGACCAGATGCTGCACCAGAATGCACTTGTGGCGGCATCATCTGGGCGGCATACGTCTGTCACATTTTGTTCAGGTCGCTCCCAATCTCTGTACACCCACCTTTCATCGCTCTGGAACATGCGATTCTGCGTGTATCGATCCACCCGCCGTTTATACCGCCGAATTCGGCTCGCCCATGCACAAACTTTCTGCTTCAGGAAGTCGATGCGCTCTGTGACACGGGGCATGTATTCTCGAGGGCTGATTCCAGTCCCCGAGAATGCCCGCCTTATAAAGCGCATCACTCGTGGTCGTGTATTGCCCTCCCTGAAGCAGTATAGTTTGCCGATGAGTACCCTGGCCCCATCGATACGACGCTCGATCCTGCGCTGCCAGGCTGGTACGGCTGGTTTTGGTCGAGTAGCTCCGTCACAACTTGGAAATTTGACGTTAGCTAAACGACATGCCGCAACAGCCGCACAGTACAGGATCGAGTGTGTATCAACGAGATCCTCGCTGCTCTCGAAGAAATTCTTGAGCTGCGAGTCCAAAGCACACACCAGCGCCCTATTTTTTTTGTGCATGGGTAACCGTGGTAATCGGGGCCTAAGTTCGGTTGGAGTGGACCTATACTCGCGTAATGCATCCTCCAGTGCGCTCCTCAGTCGAACGTTGCACTGGCTACTTACTGTGTCAACCCTATCATCTTCTTCTTCAACACGATTGAACCGCGGCGGGATGGCATCAACAGTTGACACTTGTGCCGCAGTTTGTGCCGAAGTCGAGACGATATGGTTGCTCAGTACCTCTGAGCGCAGCCTATCAAGTGCGATATCGTCCAACCTGTGATTGCGTTGGATGACCCGCACCTGATCCGACAGTCGTTGGGCCGAAACGTTGACGGTTGGTTCCAGATCCTGGAACAGAGACAGCATCCTATCGCGGTACGCAGTGAGTCTAATTCCCCCCTCTGTAGACCCGTAATATGCGCGCATGACGTTCTCGTTCATAGACTGAGTCCATCTCATGCGCTGCACACAACCACCGGTAGCGGGGACCGGATCTTTCTTTAACTTATAGACCCATTTACATGGTATAACTTTCTTGTTTTCTCTGTCAACCAATTTCCATGTCTTCAGCTTCATCAATGAATTATATAACTATTAGGATCTTCTGTATAGCCTACAAATACAGCTTCATCAGCTTTAAGATCCAATTTCTTACGGTGACAAGAAGGTATATGTATAAGAGCTTTACACCCAAAAACTCTAAGATTACCTAGGTCTGGTTTGCAACCATTCCACAACTCGTAGGGAGTTTTATTATTTAAGGCACGGTGTGGGCATCTATTCTTTAGGTATACAGCCGTTCGAACAGCATCTTCCCAAAAAGCTTTAGAAAGATCGCTTTCAGCCATAAGAGAGCGTGCCTTTTCTACAATTGAGCGATTAGTGCGCTCGGCAACACCATTCTGCTGAGGGCTATATGGTACCGTAGTTTGATGCTGAATACCAACAGATCTAAGATAACTTGAGAATTCACTATTGACGAATTCCTTCCCATTATCCGTCCTTATTGTTTTAATTTGAGCCCCAGTTTGTCTTTCAACAATAGACTGGAAGTGACAAAATCTATCTTTTACCTCTGTCTTAGAAGAAATAAAATATACGAATATAGTTCTCGAAAAATCGTCTATGAAAACTAAAAAATATTTATTACCCTGAAAGGAGCTAACTGACATTGGTCCACAAAGGTCAGAGTGGATCAGTTCTAATATTGAAGTTGCTCTTTTAAGTTGCTCTTCTAAGTAATCGGCTTAAACGGTTTTCGAGCTTGTTTCGCTTGAACACAAGCAACACATGGATTTTTATCCACATCTTTATAATCAATAACCTCATGACTATTTTTCAGCAGATTTACCTAAACGCTTATGCCATACCTGATACTTAGATATTGAATCAGAGTGCACATCATAGGCTCTAAATTGGGGAATATTCACCGCACAATCAAGTGTGTACAATCCACCACTGGGCGAGCCATGTAGAACCGCATCACCTGTAAAGGAGAAGGTTTTTGAATTAAATAAATTACAACCCGACTTATCAAACATTACAGTAAAACCTTTTTCTACTGCTGTCTTCACAGATAGAAGATTTGTTTGCAAGTTAGGTACATACATAACATCTTTAATTGTATTGACTTTGTTTTCAGTATTTATAAAAAATTTACCGATGCCTTCAGCGTCAATCTTAGTCCCATTTGCAACTGTTACCTTGGTATCAATAGGCTTTAAGTCTACAAACCAATCTCGTCTTGAAGTCATGTGTTTGGTCGCGCCTGAATCAATATACCACTTGTCCATGTCATAGTTATTTGTTGCTCCTAAAGCAGACACAGAGGTCGAGTCCGCATTAGTGGGATTCTTCCTTTTCATGACCTTCTTTTTCTTCAAAGGACAGTTTGGTCTCTTGTGGCCAGGTTCTCTACAACCATAACACACAATTTTCTTTGCCTTTGACTCAACAGAAGAGGCATCAACCTTTGACTTCATAGCTGTCTCCAGTTTTATCGAGCTTTCCTTGGACATTTCGTTCAGTAATTTGGACTTTACCGGTTCAGTGGTAACGTTAACATTACTATTTTCGAGAGACATAATCAATGGGTCATATCTCGACGTTAGACCTCCCAATAGAATAGCAGCAATGGACGCATCATCTATTACTTTGTCTATATCCGCCAAATCTTGGGCAGTGGAAATAACAGTATTGATATACGACTCAATATTATTATCAAAGTCTTCAAGTCTCAATCTGTATAACTTCCGTTCTAAATATAAACGCCGACCCATACCTTTGTCCTCATAAGCATTTTGTAGAGCTTTCCATGCTTCCGCTGCCGTGGTTGCACTTCGGACATGCGTAATTGCAGATGATTCAAGGGTAAGACAAATTTTTGTTAGTGCCTTCTGATCGCTCCTCATCTTTGTGACATTGGAAACGTTCATCCCTGTTGGGTAGCCACTGATCGCTTCCCACAACTCCTCATGTAATTACGCATTTTAAACTTCCACGTACTATATCCTTCTCTATTATGGAGGGTGAACATTGGAATTGAGGAACTACGCATACCTCGCTCATTTGTGTCTCCATTTGGGTTCGCCATCTCAGAAGAGTATACGAAGAACTATTTTGTTTCGTACCCAAATAAAAAATCGCACAAATATCACTTCAACAAATTATTACGAAAACGCGCATTGCTTTTCTTGAATAAACAAATACTAGAGTGTCGTGCTGATAACGATTTGTTGTAATTTTGTATTTGTAAAGAAAATATGTGTTTCATCTAGTTGTTATTTTATTGTTATTATTATTATTATTATTTATTTTTTGAATTTATATATCTCGAAATCTTGGAGTCCCGGTCCTTTAGAAGGCGTACGAGGGGCCGAAGCCAACTCGCAGAGGCCCCTTAGGAAATTTTAATGAAATGCGGCACCAACCGACGATTATCCCTGTATGTTGGAAAACCAGCAAAAAAACGCTGTTTCGTCGTGAAGGGGTAAGTACTTTAGAGTTTTTAATGCATAGGTAGTGAATTTAAACACAAAAATTGTTATTTCAACGAACATCGAAAAATTTTATGCACGCGCGTGCGTGTCATGGCCGCCGCGTGGCGCCGGTTTACCAAATAATAATTATACGAATGATATCAAACTGTCGTTATTGCGTATGTTTTTACGTATAGTATTATTGTTAATAAGCAGTAACGTAAAAAAATACCGTAAGGAATTTGCGTAACACTGAAATTAGTAATTTGCGATCAATCAACAGGTGACTTTTGTACCTCAAATGACCTTTAAAAATTTTATTTTGATTGTTGATTTATGAAATGTGTTTGTATGGCAGCACGCCTTTTTATTATGCTTATCGATTTGTAAATATCATCTAATTGTAGAATGTAAACTTTTATTTGAAAAAAATGCAACAGAATTTACTCTGTGATCCAAAGAATGCCCTTGACCTTTTTTACGCTTATTTTCAAGTGCTTGGTTAGTTGTTTTGATTTCTCGTAAACTAAACACTTCTAACAACTGAAACTCTGTATGTAATAAGTATGTGTATCAAACTATGGTATAAGTTAATAACCTAAGCCAATTAACGTTACAGTGCTCTCGGAATTGAAGTATAAACTCACCCTATTTTTTGTTCGTGCGCTCGCGTCGCTTTAATGAAACACGTTTTTGTAAAGATCGTGGTGTGAAAAAAATATATGGGGAGGTGTGTTCTTTTTATTGATTAATGTGAAATAATGTATACTTACATAATTAAAATAATAATATTTTGAAATAATGGTATATTTTGTTAATTATAACGACGTTTGTACAATAAACTGGAAAAATGTCGCAAGTCACCATTCCAGTTAGATTCTAATTGAAATGAATAATATATTACACTGCGTTATATTTTTTAATGTTAGCTTGTTTCATAACTATTCCAATGACAACTCTATGCAGCTCCCATGCAAAACTTTAGAGATATCGTCATTTTAATCGCACGCGCCGACTGCGGAAGTTCCAACCGGAAGTCTCTCACACGTCCCCTACGCAAGCGCAAAAATGGCCACCACCTATGAAGGGGGCGCTATGCAAGTGCACCCAAAGATAACCCCCGGTTGGTGTAGGACTATTGCAGGATATGGAAATATCGTCGTTTCAGCCGATAGACGTCCACTGCTGGACATAGGCCTCCCCCAATTTTGGGGGGGTTTGCCATAATCGCCACGCTTGGCAGGCGGGTTGGCGATCGCAGTATGGTATGATGGTGGAATAAATAGAGAACGCTGCTGCCCATTCTCCGGTAAGACCCTTAGTCGCCTTTTACGACACCCACGGGGAGTAAGGGGTGGTGCAATTCTTTAAGTCCGGCACCACACAGACATACGACACCCACGGGGCATATAGAAATATAAAATATATGGAAATATAAAAAGTAATTATTATTATTTCTTTTATTTCACTAAATACATATAAATTATATTTTTAAATATTAGTATAAAAAATCGTTGTCGTTTCAGCCGATAGACGTCCACTGCTAGACACAGGCCTCCCCCAATTTTGGGAGGGCTTGCCATAATCGCCACGCTTGGCAGGCGGGTTGGCGATCGTAGTATGGTATGGTGGTGGAATACATAGAGAACGCTGCTGCCCATTCTCCGGTACGATCCTTAGTCGCCTTTTACGACACCCACGGGAAGTAAGGGGTGGTGGTATTCTTTAAGTCCGGCACCACACAGACCAACACACCACACCACAACACACCACACAGACAGTATAAAAAATATAAAAACATTATTATTATTATTTTGAGAGTGTTTTTTTTTTCTCAGCTCTTAGGCTGGTTTTAGCTACATTTACGGGCCAAAGCCAAGTAAATGCATCAAAATGTGTCTAAATAAATGTATTATTATTTTTATTACAAAAAACAAATATTCCAGGTTTTACTTAAAACTAATAAAAATTACGAAATAAAAAGTAATTTAAAAAAATTAACCGACTTCAAAAAGAAAATAGCTCAAAATGAAGAAATAAATTTAATTTCGGAAGTCGGTGTCTTAGGATCTGTATTTTAGTTTTAGTTTTTGGCCAGCGACTTCCGAAATTATTTTGAGTTACTTTCTTTTTTCATAATTTTGAGTTAATTTCTTTTTTCATAATTTTGAGTTAATTTCTTTTTGAAGTCGGTTTATTTTGTTTTTATTATGCGTCATGCTTACCGCGTTTTCTTTTCTTTATTATTGATACTTCTGGCTCAAAATTAACTCGATTCTAATTTTATTCCGAGAAGTCTCGAAGTCCTGGCCCTTTGATCGTGGGTTGTCCGTGTCCCGATAATTTGAGACTGTCGAGACTTCCCAAACCTTAGTTGTTTATCCATTTATGTGTTTTCAGCATCTTGGATTCAAGGAACTTGACTAGAAAATACAAATAACTTACAGCTAAAAGTAGTATTAAAATTATTTTTCCTCAGGCTCCTCGTATTTATAAGGAAACGGCAATTCTTTCTGTTCTCCTATTGTATTGGACACAACACAACCTCAATATATGAAATTTATGCACAAGACTGAATCTTCAAAATATTTATAACTTAGGTGCAGCGATGTACCCGTAATCTCGTAATCTGTAGATATCGAAGCAGCAACTACGTAATCACAATTTTATGATAACAAATTAACAACAAAAACCGTATATAATGCAGTTTCTTGCCGGCCCTTCTGCATAATTATGACATGACCAGTTGGAACCGTGCATCTAGCTTCTGACGTTTCATAAGTGCCCATGAAGGTTTCTGTGAAATAAAATATTTTGATTTATTGAGTAAATAAATTTAAAATCCGTCGCGTAATTTAAAAGAACAATGTGGTTACAGACACAAACATCGATTTAGGGTTCCGTACCTGGGGTGCATGTTGAAGAGCCTCCTCGTGGCGCACCCTGGGCAACGTCGGCTCTAATTGCCCACCAGGTTTGGGTGGACAATTGGGGCGGGCGGCAAATCTTCAGCAGGCGGAGAAAGGTCATGGTTCCAATCACCGATCATCCTGGATGGTCGGTGAAGGGAACCGGGCTACAGACGGTCATGCGTCTACTCCCCCTCTGCTTACAGAGGGAGGTGAGTGGGCGCAGACCGTCACGGGGCGGTACCCACGAGAGCGTGGGCGTTGGAGGGTGTCCCATGCCCGCGCTGCGTCTGTCCGGCATCCGGCGGCAGCGTGGGGACGCCGGAGCGGCGGTTGGTTTTGCCCAGCCGTCGGCCACCCCGTAATCCTGAACTCAGGACCGGGGGTCCGAGCCACTGAGGCCCGGGCCGCGAGGAAGAAATCCTCTATAAAAAATTACCCCAATCCTAAGGTCTAGCGTGCCGAGGGGATGAATGGCCGGAGGGGATCCGGTCGTTAGCGCGAACAGGGACCTCACCCTTAAAAAGGAACAAACAAATATGGAAAAGACAGACGAGAAAAAACTACCCCAGGGCGGTACCGGCTGCTCAGCAGTCGGAGTATCCGCCACGTTCCCTTTGGGAACGTCAAGCCCCCATTCGTATTCTGGGGGGGGCAACGAATGTCTTCCGCTTGCCATTGGCAACAAGAGCCGAGGAGGCTCCTGTCCCTTAGGGGACCAAAGAGAGGAGAGGAGAGATGCGGGCTCGGAGTCCGACGCCGCATCAGGAGGCGCGAGCACGGGAGGCTCAGGGAGCCCCTGCTGTGCCAAGGAGGTGGCCGCTGTTGCGCAGAAGCTCAGCAAGCGGCCAAGGTCTGAGGACGGTCAGGGGCTGTCCTCCGACGAAGAGCTGGCCTCGATTAGAAAGATCCCCACCAGTAGGCGGGGTGGGGTGCGCGAGCGAGGCAAGGGGAGGGGGCTCACTGCCCGCGAGGCGGCAGAGAGAGCGGAGGAGCCCGCAAAGGAAGGAGGGACCGCAGTCAGTTCGGGGCCCTCAAGCGACGAGGAGAGTGCGGCTAGTGACCCCGAGGCGGACTGCAAGCGCAGGTTTGCGGAGGTCGTGGAGGCCGCGATCCGAGACGTGGCCTTGAAGAAGCTCCAAGCTTCAAAGAACAAGGCCGTAGTCTCGGCGACGGCCTCCATCATGGCGGCAGCGGAGGCCGCCAACTACACCGGCCCCTCGGCCGGCGAGGTGGCTGAACTGCGGGCGGAGGTCGCCCGCCTGACGGCTGCCATGGAGCATCTCCAAAAGGAGAATGGGAGGCTCCGGGCAGACCTGGCCGGCCTGCGGGTCACTGGGGGCGCGCAGGCGAAGACACCGAGCCAGCCCGTACCGGTGGAGAATCAAGTCCTGAACCTGGTCCGGCAGGAGCTGGCGGCCTTCCAGGCGCGGTTCTCCGTCCTGGAGGGCATAGTCCTGCGCCCTCCCTTGGCGGGCGGGACGGCCCCGAGGCCGAAGGCGGCCTCGTACGCGGCCGCTGCGGCAGCTGCCGCCCCTAAACCCGGGCCGTCTGGCCGGGCCCAGGCGCCGGCCAATCCGGCGGCGGCCAAACCGGCGTCGGCCAAACCTGCGTCGGCCAAACCTGCGTCGGCCAAATCGGCGTCGGCCAAACCGGCGTCGACCAAACCGGCGTCGGCCAAACCGGCGTCGGCTGGAGGAGCCCCGGCGCCAGCGCCGGCTGGCGGGGCCCCGGCGCCTACCGGCAACACCCCGGCGCAGGCCCGGAAGAGGGGCAGACCAGCACGGGAGGCGAAGGCCCCAGAGCCAACGCCCCGCCCCCAAAACCCTCCCACTTCTCCCACGACCGACGCCGAATGGCAGGTGGTCGGGGAGAAGAAGAAGGCGGCCAAGGCGGCCAGAAAGAAGGCGCAAAGGCGGCGCCGCAAGGAGCGAGCCGTCGCGGCTAGGCTTCGCGCCCCGAAGACCGCGGCTGTAGTGATAACGCTGCAGCCGGACGCGGTCAAGAGGAGCGTGACGTACCGCGACGTGCTCGCAAAAGCGAGAGAGACGGTGGACCTCCAGGAGCTGGGGATTACCGGGGGCCTCCGGCATAGGGTGACCGCCACTGGCGCCCGCATGTTGGAGATCCCCGGTGCGACGAGTGGCCCCACCGCTGACGCCCTAGCTGAGAAGCTAAGGGCGTCCCTCAATGCGGATGAGGCTCGAGTCTCCAGGCCCGTCAAGACAGTGCGCAGACATGCGCATCTTGGGCCTGGATGACTCCGTAACGGAGGGAGAGGTGGTTGCCGCCGTTGTCAGGACGGGCGGGTGTCTGGCCGACCAGGTGAAGGCGGGCACCATACGTCCTGACTTCACGGGCATGCGAACCATAACGGTAAGCTGCCCCGTGACGGCGGCCAGAAAAATCGTGGAGGGCCGAAGGCTCCTGGTGGGCTGGGTCTCAGCGCAGGTCAAACTGCTGGAACCCATGCCTCTGAGGTGCTTCCGATGCCTCGTGGGACACCATGTTGGCGTCCAATGCACCTCGGAGGTAGACCGCAGCACACTATGCTTCCGCTGCGGTCAGCCCGGACACAAGGCCGGCTCCTGTAACGCCGAGCTGCACTGTATCGCATGTGCGGCTGCTGGCAAGCCGGCCGATCACCGGGCGGGCAGCAAGTCCTGCGCTCCACCCGCCGGAACCAGGAGGAAAGGCAGGCCCTCCGCCACCGTCGCCACCACCACCGTCGCCGCCGCCGCTGCCGCCGCCACCAACGCCGCTGCTGCCGCCGCCACCACCGCCGCCGCCGCCGCCGCCACCACCACCACCGCCGCCGCCGCCGCTGCCGCCGCCGCCGCTGCCGCCGCCGCCATAGTGGAGGAACCCTCACAAGGGGCCCGGGAGGGGGCTGAAATGGAGGAGTAATGGCTCCCCTACGCCTCCTCCAGGCGAACATCAACCACTGCTCCTGCGCTCAGGACCTGTTGCTCCAGAGCGTGGCGCAGTGGTCGATTAACATCGCCGTGGTCGCTGAGCCGTACTTTGTCCCGCCCAGGGCTGACTGGGTGGAGGACCTGAGAGGCTCAGTGGCCATACTTTCGTCGGCCGCCGCCGGCACCCCGTCCCTCGAATGCGTCACGAAGGGACAGGGGTGCGTAGCAGCACGGTTCGGAGAGATAGTAGTAGTGGGGGTGTACAGTCGGTGACCAACATTGTCTGACCCACCCAACATTGCCTGACCCATCGGCATAACTTGTCAAGCCATTTTAATCATTATCTTCTTGTCGTTAAAGTTGAAAAGATTTTAAGTAACACGGCCATACTTACTACCTATTCTTTAATTTCGCGTATTTTCAACCAGTCATTGTGGCTTCGCGGTTCGATGCTGGATTCGCGACGAACAACATGTGGGTTCGAAAACACAATCCACCTTATATCAATTTCTTTATAATTTATTTTTCTTTATTTGTTTTCATTTATGATTTCTACAATATTTCTTGCATTATTATAGAACGACCAATATGATTTTTGCCTAACAACTTTTCTGGAAAACAAGTGGGTAAATTAAAAAAACTATAAGTCCTCAAATAAGTAGGACGAAGTAAAAGTTTACGTCGTGGGGTAGATGGATAAATAAAATAAATAAATTGATCTAAGTGACAAAAGTCAGTCTACCTAAACTACCTAAACAGTGACTGCGGCGCACAAACATTTCTAAAACGTTTGACGTAAATCGTGAAAAGTATTTTTAATGAATTTGGTGTAATCAAAGCGTCATGTCGCAACTTAAAGACTGTACAAAACATTGCAGGCTGGATGGTGATGGTGTGACGTCCTGTTGCCGACTGTGCGAATTGCCTATCCAAATACAGATATTTACTTCGTGCAAGATAACTGCTCCATCCACCGTGCAGGCATTGTGAAGAATTGGTTAGCTGCTCAAAAAGGTGTAACTGTTATTTACTGGCCATCTAAAACTCCCGATTTGAACCCTATAGAAAACCTATGGGGTCAAATGGTTTTAAATTGGGACACATCCGAAGGGCGAAATAAAAACGATTTGGCTGAGATCGTGTCATCGACATGGGAGCACATGAGAGGAAAAGATTTGTGTTGGAAGATGGTGAGCGGTATGCGTAGCCGCTTACAGCAAGTTATAGAAGGAGACGGTGCGCCACTTCGCTACTAGCTAATCTACTTATAAGTATTTTGAAACACACTATGTAAGTAAATGCTCAATTGAATGAATGCTAAACCATTAAAATGTAAGATTCTGTGGTGATGTTATTGTTATAAATGGAAATGCATTTTTCTATTTAAATAACATGTTGATTCACTACATATACTTAGCTATAAATCTGTAAAACATTTCACAAATTAATTATTTTTTCGCATTTACCTATAGACATCAATGTTTTCTCGATAACACACTTCCAAGCAATTACCATTAGCATGACTTTTTTTAAGTGTTTATAAATGGTTAGGTTTGGATATGATATTATAAAATGTATTAATTTAAGAGCATTTACTTACTTTATCTTACTTATGTATATTTTAATGAATTAATAAACATTTTTATTACTTGCAATGCTTTTGTTTCATTTCTATACAAACTGCCCATTTAAAAAGATATTTCCCGACTTCGTTCGTTAAAAAAAAGTAAAAAAATAGATAATAATAAAAAACAAAACATTGCTAACAAAAAACTGTTAGGTTTTTCCTAGTTTCGAAAGCAGTGTAAAATCTCCAAACCACCCAAGGTCCAACACTACACAATAAAACTCACTGGTAGCGTTTTAACACAATGTAATATAGTTTTACATTAATACGGAATCTCAACCTTGAACATAAAATTTCTAAGCTACTTATAGTTTCAGCGGTAACGAAACCATAGTGAGATCTAACTCGACGCCATCGCCATCTAGTTAGAAAAGTGGTACTAAAATTTGCACAATCTCATTTATTGACTACAAATTGTTAAATAAAATGTGATATGGTTTGACATTCCGCCCACCAAGGACATGCTCGAATGAGTTGTCCTTTAAATTGAAGCCACCCACCATGAGGTCAAGGGGGCTATAAAATAATATAGGAAAACACAATACAATAATAAGAAAAAAAAACATATTAATCACTGGTTGGCAATACACAGAGTTTACAAATTGGTCTTTTAAATACGGAACCATTACACTTTATGGTCACCACTCGTGTGAGTCCGTCCGAACCAGGATGCTTTTCTAAAATCCTACCAAGTAACCATTTACCTGGAGGCAGATTGTCCTCCTTTACAAGAACAATGTCGCCAATATTCGGCTCTATTTCTTTTTGCGACCATTTATAACGCTGTACCATTGAACTTAAAAATTCTCTTGACCATCGTCGCCAGAAATCTTGGGTCATTTTTTGCAAAAGTGGCCATCGCCTCAGCGTGCCAACAGAGCTATGCTCGTAATTACGTTCCGGCACAAGAACCAGAGGTTCCCCGATTAAAAAATGACCGGGTGTAAGCGGCATTGGATCATCCGGGGTTTGGGAAAGATAAGAAATCGGTCTTGAATTGAGGCAAGCCTCAATCTGCACAAGTAACGTGGCCATTTCCTCGTAGGTAAGAGTGGAATCACCAATGACACGCTTCATGTGGAATTTTGTCGACTTGATGCCGGCTTCCCAAAGTCCACCAAAATTTGGGGCATGGGGAGGGATAAAGTGCCACTTGACACCTTTACAACTGAGCCAACTCCTAATTTCGTTAGCGACCGCTGACTGTTCAGCAGCGACTAATTTCTGCAGTTCCTTAGCTGCGCCTACAAAATTTTTTCCATTATCGCTCCAAATATCACTGCAATGGCCTCTTCTAGCGACAAATCTCTTGAAACCGGCTATAAAACCTTCGGAGGTAAGGTCACTAATGGCCTCGATGTGCACTGCTCGAGTGACCATGCACACAAATAGGCAGATGTACCCCTTGTAAGCTTTATTGCCACGACCCTTAGAGACCCTAATATTAATTGGACCGGCGAAATCAACACCTGTATGCAAAAACGGCCTGGCTGGTGACACTCTACAGGTCGGCAATTGACCCATGAGTTGATTCTTAAATGTTGCTGCATGCCGAACACATACTACACACTTACGTACGTAACCCTTTACTAAATTTTTTGCAGATAGTATCCAATATTGTGAGCGCAAATAGTTTAACATTAATGTTGGACCTCCGTGAAGAGTGTTTTTGTGAGCTTCGCTGATGAGCAGAGTAGCGAAGTGATGGTGCTCTGGAATTATAATAGGATGTCTCATGCTTACTGACAGTTGAGACTTTTCAATTCTTCCTCCTACTCTTAAAATTCCTTGCTCATCCAATATAGGACATAAAGGTCGTAATTTGCTCTTCTTACTTACACTTCCTGTCTTCTTAATGTTTTCAATGTCTTCCTTAAATTCTTGTTCTTGACATTTTTTTATACAGATTTCCAGAGCAGCTGTCAACTCCTGACTTGTCAGGTAAGGTTCTTTATGTTGCTTAAATCTTAAGAATCGTCTACAATATGCCACTACTCTGATCAATTTTTGATATGATGAATATTTTGTCCACAGCCCATCTTCTACATTTGTTGTGACATGTGCTTTAACGCCTTTCGATGATTTTTCTTCGAGTTTAGTTGACATCGAGTTTGGTTTGACGTAGTCAATTGGTTCTTTCTTTAACCACAACGGACCGTGCTTCCACAGAGATGACTGTGAAAGTGTTGAAGGTGTCATTCCTCTTGATGCGATATCTGCTGGATTGTGAGAAGATTTCACATGTCCCCATTGAGTATTATCCAAATTAGTTAGAATTTCAGACACCCTATTACCAACAAATGTTGTCCAGCGGCTGGGATGGTTACTGAGCCAAGCTAGAACAACAGTCGAGTCTGTCCAACAGTGTATATTTTCTTTAGGTATTACTAGTATCTCAGCTACCTCCATAATTAATTTGGCCAACAGAACAGCACCCATCAACTCGAGACGAGGAATCGACAGTTGCTTTACCGGAGCAACCTTGGTTTTTGCGGATATTAAATTAATTTTAATATTCCCGTCAGCGCCAATTATCCTTACATACGCAACAGCTGCATACGCTACGTTAGAGGCGTCACAGAAACCATGTAGTTCTACAACCACATCATCTTCTCTGGATTCAACCCATCTTGGTACATGAAACTCAGGTAAATTTAGTAGTTCCTTTTGGTACGTTTGCCATTCTTTCAATAAGTTTTCAGGTAATCGATCATCCCAATCGATCCCGGCAAGCCATATCTTTTGAATCATTATTTTCGCCGGTATAACACACGGCGCTACCCACCCTAAGGGGTCGAACAGTCGTGATATATCTGATATTACTTTTCGTTTTGTTACAGATGCAGGTTGCGGAAATGTTTCTCTATCCCAAGAAAGTCCTAGTATTTTCACTACCTCGTTTAATTTTATCTCTACTATTCCTTCCTGATTTGTTCCTTCTCCCATTATTTCCTCTGCTAATTCTTTGTTGTTTGTCATCCACTTCTGTAGCGGAAACCCACCTTTTTCCAGTAGTTTTTCCATTTCCTTGTAAATCCTTTTTCCTTCCTCTACCGTTTGACATCCTGACATGTAATCATCTACATAAAATTCGCTTTTTAATGTTTCAGATACCAGCGGAAACTCAGCTCCCTCATCGTGTGCCAGTTGCTGCAACGACTTCACGGCCAGGTAAGGTGCGGATGCAGTGCCAAAGGTAACTCTAAGCAACTCATACTCTTTTATTTCAGATGCAGGTTCACTCCGCCAAAGTAGTCTCTGGAAGTGTGTGTCTTCAGGAGCGACCTTGATCTGCCGATACATTTTTACTATATCTGCACATAATACAATTGGATACGTGCGCCACGTCATGAGTATGTGTCGTAATTCCGGTTGTATAGTAGGACCTACCATCAACATATCATTAAGGGATCCACCATTGGTACCTTTAGAAGAAGCATCGAACACAACTCTGATTTTGGTAGTGGTCTTATCCTCACGAACCACTGCGTGGTGAGGCAGATAGACTGCTTCCGACTGCTTAGTATCAGTTTCGCGAGACACCATCTTCATGTGTCCAAGGTCAAGGTATTCTTGGATTACTTCGGTGTATTTTCTTTTGATCTCTTGATTTTTCTTGAAACGCTGTTCAAGCTGATGAAATCGTTTCAGTGCGATGTCTTTGGTGTATCCGATTTTACTTCGTGGATCTGATTCGCGAAATGGAAGCTTGACTACGTATCGCCCGGTAGAGTCTCGTCGAGTAGTACAAGTGAAGAATTCTTCGCACAGCTGTTCTTCTTGGGTAAGTATCTTTTTCATATTAGTAACATCAGATTCGATCTCCCAAAACTGTTTGAGCATATCATTGTCACTGAGGTTTGAATGCATACTAACTATAACCTTGTGACAATTTGCTGAATTGAGATCGCAATCTGTGGGTGTTAGTCCAGACAAAATCCATCCCAGGGTTGTATTTTGAGCAATTATGGGCCCTGGAGAGTGTTTGACTAAACCCTCCTTAAGAACTTGGCTGTAAACTTCCGCTCCAAACAAAACGTCGATTTTGTTTGGAGTGTGGTATTCTGGATCCGCCAGAGTTATATCTTCTAATTCAGGCCAAGTTGACATAAATAGTTTAGTTGAGGGAATCAACGTTGTAATTTTGCTTAACACATATGCTTGAACTTGAATAATTGCATTTGGATCGTGACGTGAATGAATGGTTACGTAAACCATGTGTCTAGAGGCGCAAGCGCCTTCGTCACCTCCTATGCCTGAGACAATACTGTTATTTGGTATTTTCTTCAGTCCGAGCAATTGGACTGCTGACTCGGTTATGAAAGAGGCCTGAGATCCTTGATCTAATAACGCCCTCAGCAGTTGTTTACGACCATTCTTAGTCTGTGCTTCGACGAGAGCGGTCGCTAATAAAACTCGATTTGGCACAACCTTTGTAGAAAAGTGTGTCGCTATGGTTGAAGACTCTGATTCTTTTGCCGTACCGGAAGCAGTTTGCAGTGTGGACACTGCTGAATTGACAGCTACTGCCCCTACCGGATGGCTATTGGGTGATGATGATCTTGAAGATGCCTTGGGGTGTAATAATGAGTGGTGTCTACGCTTGCAAATGTGACATGATGTTTTAGCACGGCAATACTTAATTGAATGATTCGCGCCTAAACAATTGTAACATAAGTTGTGAGTTCGGACAAACTCACTCCGAGTTTGGTAACCTTCTTTACTAAACTGTTTACAATTACTTATATAATGATCTTGTTTACAGAATGGACATACAATTTGTGCAGAGCTGTTACTATTTGATTTGACTGCGTGAAAGACCTTCGGTTTACTATCTGTGGACTTCTGCTTTGACTTGGATGTGTCTAAGTACTCCAAAGAGCGAAACCTTGACTCTAGAAATGTTTTAAATTCTTCAAAGGTTGGCAGTTGTTCATCTGCGCTAATTCTCAATTCCCACAACTTTCGTGATTCACTATCTAGCTTAGCGCTTATTATATGGATGACTATAGTGTCCCATGATTTAACATCAATGCCGAGAGTGCTTAAGCCATGCAAACAGTCCACAGTGGTATCCAATAATTCTTTAACCGCAGTTGATGACTCTGTTACATTTGATTGATTTATCAATCTCTTCAACATAGAATTAGACAAATATCGTTTATTATTATAGCGTTTATTTAACATTTGCCAACATTCCTGATAATTAGCGGCTGTCACAGGAGTGTGACGCAACAATTGTTCTGGTTCGCCCGATAAATGACCTTTCAAGTAATGCAGTTTTTGTACATCGTCAATTGAATCATTTTTGTGGATAAGTGATAAAAACAAATCACGGAATGAAGTCCACTCTGTATACTTGCCAGAGAAAGTAGGAATAACAACCTTAGGTAATTTCACATTCGTATATGTATTTGACGATGACTGTTTATCTATACTAGCCTTTGTAGTTGTTAGTTGTTTAATTGACTCTTTCAACTCGGATTTATAAGTTATGTAAATATCCTCGGTATTATCATATGTTTCCGAAGTGAAGTAATTATGTTTCAAATCTAGTTTTTCTACTATGTCCCTGTGCGTTTTAATGAAATTAGACCACAGTTCTTCTAATGCTTCCAACCTGGTTTCTAAATAAGACACTGATATCCGTTCTTTAGGAGATTTTTTATAATTTATTCTACCTTTTTCAATATTTTTCTTGTTATCTAGTTGTAAGTTTATTAATGAATCCATGACTTAAACTATTGAATAATTCACACAAATAGAAACCAAGTTGCACAAGAACACAGAAATTTTACAAGTGTAGAACTGATGAAATTATTCTAAGTCTATGAAGACAACTGAAAATTTTACAAGTGTTTTTAACTAATAAACTTTTTAGAAAATCGGGCATAGGTTCCCCGTTGGTTCACTTTTTTCGTAAATAATCTAAGTCTAAAACTACTCAAATTATTCTAAGTCTTGAAGTTAAATTTAAAGTCCAAATCTTGATAATTTCACAAATAAAATTGTACTCACGGTTTTATCTTCTAAGTCCACAACACTTCACTCACTCACTATTACTTCTCTAACTTATTTGTTGCTAACGCCCACCAGGGGGCGCGCAGTACGCTCTCAGGTTCGGTGCTCAGCTACTTGGGATGCCACATCCACTTCTTCTAGATCCGGCTGTCCACTCGGGATGTCCGGAAGCCCGCAGAACTTGCTGCGGTGGCGCCCTCTGCAGGCGACGTCCTCAGAAACACTCGGTTCCCGCGGTCGCGCCCTCTGCAGGCGACGCTAAAGCACTTCAGTGGCGATCCACCACTGCTTTCTGTGCTGATACACAAAAACTCGGTGCGCAATATTACGCACTGATCCGGCTCGAAGGACCATGTAAAATCTCCAAACCACCCAAGGTCGAACACTACACAATAAAACTCACTGGTAGCGTTTTAACACAATGTAATATAGTTTTACATTAATACGGAATCTCAACCTTGAACATAAAATTTCTAAGCTACTTATAGTTTCAGCGGTAACGAAACCATAGTGAGATCTAACTCGACGCCATCGCCATCTAGTTAGAAAAGTGGTACTAAAATTTGCACAATCTCATTTATTGACTACAAATTGTTAAATAAAATGTGATATGGTTTGACAAGCAGACAACGATGAATATCGAGCTGCCTTAGTGACCACGAGACCAACACAACTCTTGGAATATGTTTTGAAATTCGATCTTTGTTGTGATGACAGACGCAATATTGTAAAGAATTTGAACCGTAACGTATATTTTCATAAAGTTCATTATCGCACAATCACAACCAGCTATAAAAATGAATCACGGAATTTAGCTATTAACCGTAGACACCTTTAAAATGTTACTGATGCGCGATATTTTTTTTTATTCATCCACCCTCGCCTTGGTTTTTTTTTTAGTAATCTTGAAACTCATTAGCCTTTCAACCTTAACAACAACAATATAATGATTAAAATCGCCTAACAACATGATTTATCGAAATGCTTGCACGGAGTATTCCAAATGTTCACGATAAGGTTCAAATTCGCTATCACTCAAGTGGGTCAGATAATGTTGGCCACCGACTGTACTTCTCTCCGAACCGAACTCTCGCCGAGTTCCACAACTCTTTAACAGAGTTGAGTGTCGTCGTCGCCGGAAACCATCCCTTCCCCGTGCTAGTGCTCGGGGACTTCAATGCCAAGAATTTGGCCTGGGGTTCCCGTTACACGGATGTGCGGGGCAGGATGGTGGAGGACTGGGCTCTGGAAACAGGCCTGGTCGTCCTAAATCGGGTTCTGTTCCCACGTGTGTGCGGATGCGGGGTGAGTCCGTGGTGGACATCTCGTTCGGCAGCCCCGCTCTGTCACAACGCGTCATTGACTGGCGCGTCATGGAGGGGGTGGAGACCTACTCCGACCGCCCTCCAAGAGGCTGTCGAGCGGGCCAAGGATGTGGCCCGCGAGGAGACTCTGAACAGAGATCCGTGGGGGCGCCCTTATAAAATGGTGCGGAATAAACTCTGCACCTGGGCGCCCCCGCTGACGCAGAGTCTCCGCCCCCAGCTGGTGGAGGAGGTGGTGAGCGCTCTGTTCCCTTCACGGGGGGAGCACACTCCCCCGCCCATGGCTCCGCCAATTGCGGTGCCCGAAGCGGACCACGCGGACGACGACGACATCCCTGCAGTGACCGGGGTAGAACTGAGAGCGGCGGTAGGAAGGCTAAAGGCCAAAAATACCGCCCCAGGACCCGACAGCTTGCCAGGTAAAGCCTGGGTCCTGGCCTCGAGGGCTCTCGGGCCTCGACTGGAGGCGTTCTTAAGCGCATGCTTGGAGAGAGGCCAGTTTCCACTCCGTTGGAAGACGGGGAAGCTGGTCCTCATTCGGAAGCCAGGGCGCCCTGCGGACTCTCCGTCCGCATACCGGCCCATTGTGCTGCTCGACGAGGTCGGCAAGCTCTTTGACAGAGTGATTGCGGGCCGCCTAGTCGGGCACCTGGTGAGGACGGGGCCGGATCTTGCGGACAGCCAGTTTGGTTTCCGCAAGGGGCGCTCGACGGTGGACGCCATCATGCGCGTGAGAGCCCTCACGACGGGGGACGCGGTGTCCCAGGGTGGGGTCGTCGTGGCGGTGTCACTCGACATCGCCAACGCGTTCAACACCCTCCCATGGAGCACCATTGTGGAGGCACTCCGGTATCACCGGGTGCCGCCCTACCTCCGTCGAATAGTCGAGGCGTATCTGACGGAAAGAGCCGTCAGCTACCCCGGTCGCGATGGGGAGTGGAACCGGCGAGAGATGTCGTGCGGTGTCCCACAGGGATCGGTCCTGGGGCCGCCTCTGTGGAACATCGGGTACGACTGGGTGCTGCGCGCCGACCTCCCTGATGGCGTCAGCGTGGTTTGCTACGCTGACGACACGCTGGTCCTGGCGCAGGGGAGGTCGCATCAGGCGGCGGTAGACGCGATGACACGCGGGGTTGCGATAGTCGTGAAGAGGATCCGGCAGTTGGGTCTCGAGGTGGCATTGCACAAGTCCGAGGCCATGTCGTTTCATGGGCCCCGGAACGCGCCGCCATCGGGATCCCAACTAACGGTAGGAGGGGTTCACATCGGCGTCGGGATGACGATGAAATACCTGGGTCTCGTCCTCGACAGCCGGTAGAACTTCGTGGAGCATTTCCGACGTTTGGCCCCCAAACTGGAACGGGCCGGGGCCGCCTTCAAGCGGCTCTTGCCCAACCTGAGGGGGCCAAACGCCTCCTGCCGGAGGCTTTACGCGGGGGTCGGGCGGTCCATGGCCCTATATTGGGCCCCGGTGTGGGCGCGTTCACTGCGGCGGCGAGCCGCCCACTACCTGAACGCGCCCCAGAAGGTGGTAGCCATAAGGGTTATCCGGGGCTACCGCACGATCTCTGGCGAGGTGGCAAGCCTTCTTGCCGGACTGCCGTCATGGGATCTGGGGCCGATAGTCCTCGCGCGCCTGTATGAGTGGCGCGCGGAGGCACTACGCCGGGGGGAGGATCCGCTTCCGCGGCAAATCGCTGCGGAGCGGACGGATCTCCGGCGCGATCTCATGGCGGCATGGAAAGAGCGACTGTCGCAACCCAGCGCAGGGCACGCTGCGATAGTGGCGATAAGACCCCTCTTTGAGGAGTGGCTAGAGAGGCGCCACAGCGCCCTCACCTACCGCCTGACGCAGGTCCTCACCGGACACGGAAGTTTCGGGAGGTTGCTGCACATTATCAGGCGGGAGGAAACGCCCGGGTGTCACCATTGCCAGGATCGCCCAGAGGACACGGTGGAGCACACGGTGGAGGTCTGCCCCGCTTGGGCGGAGCACCGCCGTGTCCTCGTAGAGGCGATCGGCAGCGACGGCGACCTCTCGCGTCCGGCTCTGGTGCAAGCCATGGTCCGGGGCGAGAGGGAGTTGGAGGCAGTCACCTCCTTCTGCGAAGCTGTCATGCTAGCGAAGGAGGTGGCGGGACGGCTCAGGGAGAGAGCCTCCCGTCCCAGCCGCCGCGGGAGACGCTCCGGGCGTCGGGAGCCGCGTGACGACTCCCGGCCACCGTAGGCGCGGGCCTGCGGGCGGAGAGTAATGGGTAGCTCACCGTCCGATCAGGACCAGGCCCGTGCCGGACGGCGCGTACGTGTTCCACGCGCGCCTCAAAGAGATGTCAGCATCGAGGAGGGGCCCCTTAGGGCCGAAGCCTGCCGGGTCAGCGGGATTGTCCGAAAGGGTTACCGCTGGCCCGGAACATAAAGGGCTAAGGAAGGAACACGGGTGGGTTTTAGTCAGTAAGAGTCTGACACTCCCTTCCGCTCCACCCAGAGCGGGAGGAGTCATTTGATGATTTCACATCCGCAAAAAAAAAAAAAAAAAGGATTCCGTACCTCAAAAGGAAAAATAAATAAAAAATTTCTATGAAATAACTTTAATTTCGGAAGTCGGTGTCTTTATTCGGATCTGTATTTTAGTTTTTTGCCACCGACTTCCGAAATCTAAGTTATGTCATAATTTTGAGTTAATTTCTTTTTGAAGACGATACATTTTTTTTATTACTTTTTTATTTCATAATTTTTAGTTTTAAGTAAAAACTGTAATATTTGTTTGTAATAAGTAGGTAATAGTTTTTCAGATATGAACCTAGATTCACCATCCTTACAACTTTGGCTACCATCTCTGAACGGCAACATAAAATGTAACGTCCGGTTTCGTCTCGCTTTGTGGTTTTGTGGTATTTGTAAAAATATTCTCACATTCCGCTTCCTCTATACTAAGTATTTTTTCAGTTCCCGATGGCTCCGCATCTAGCTCCCAGAATGTACGTAAGAAGTCATCAGCCTTAACCTTGGAATGCATGACAGTGATACAAGGATATGAATTGATGTCGGACGAATTTTCTGTACCGACAACACCAGAAAGAAACCATCCGAATTCTGTTTGTTGCGCTACGAGCGATCCACTAGTACTCTTTTTGATTCCATCTTGAATAATTTGGCTCAATAACTCAGCACCTAATAAAATTGTCATTTTATTACGCGTGTGATTCTCAGGATCGGCCAAATCGTCTTCACTCAACTTTACCCATTCTACCCTGATTGCTGTTACAACTGGGAGAAGGGATGTGATGGACTTCAAAACGTATGCATTTACTTGAACGCTGTAATCTGAATTCACTCGAGAACGTGTATCAACAACTACGGAAGAATTAGACATAACTGTTTTATTACCACGTACACCTGTTACATGGTGTTTTGTTAAAGTTTTCTTTAAATAGAAAGATTGTTCTTTGTCCACTTTTAAAATTATGATAAATAAAAAAGCACTTCCCCTCTTCTTAAACATCATCATTATATTTTTCTTTGCTCCTGTTTCTTGTTTATTGTTTTATGTATATTTTTATTTAGATTAGGGAGAGGAGTGCCGGTATTGCGGTGCAATATCGGCACTCCTCTCCCGCCGCGGCCTCCAACCCTCAGCCGTGATGCCTCTCATACGACATCGCGGCCCCCCTCAGTTGCGATGTCACCGAAGCGGCACAGCAACCTACTTGTTGGCCGCTACGTCGTCGGCTTACAGGCAAAAGCCCTGACGAGCGGCCCCTCCTCGGGTTCCTCTTCGCTTCACCGTGGGTGTCCAAGCCACGGCTACTGAGCCCCCCCGCCTTGACAATGCGGGAACCCACCGGGGCGGATTGAATAAGCCTAACACCTAATACGTCCCATTAGTTCCTAGGTTTGTTCCGTTGGCCGGGACGACATTTCACAGAACGTCATCATGATAATCAATTGCACAGCATACACAGATTCCAAAAGTCTTTGAAGTCTCCATCATAGCCGGACATCTTAAACAATTTGGTGTGGTGGTAGCAAGATACAGCAACGTCTCTTGGGTCCCAAGCCACGTACACCATCTTTGCACTAACCAGGAGATTGGAGAATAGCAGAGACAAAGGTAAGCTTGTCTTGATTAATAATGTTAGTTCCTCAAACATTAATATCATGACTTTATAGACAAACTGTATATGAGCGATTAGTGGAACTAGGACTTTACTCGAGAGTTTAATAATTTTTGATGGTATATTGTCCCAACCAGTTGCGCAATTATTTTTCAGGATAGTTTTTATGATAGTTTCAATTTGCTCATTAGTAACGGGAATGATGCCCATAGAGTCACTGGGAGACTGAGTCGATGGGAGAGGGGCAATTAATTTATCTTTGTGGTTGTTTTTACCGACTACAGAGGCCAAGTCTCTTCCAATGTTTACAAAATACTTATTAACGCTATTAGCAGAAGTGATTTCGTCACTCGACAGCTCAAGAAGCTCCATGGGCACCTGGGCGTGGCGCTTCCTATCAGTCATCAAGTTAATTTACTTCCAGGTAGCTTTTGGATCATTTTTAGCTTTGGAGGAGCGTCGAGTCGGCACCTTTGTCGCTGGTCGTCCCCCGCCGGGCCTCCCCCAGCTAACTGGGGTTCTCATCTGGCGGGGACTGATCACCAAGGTGTCGTTAAGAAAGCGGCGCTGTGTGACATCATCGCGGCGCGCCTACAGAGACACAACATGCAACCACTCACATGGGCGCGCGTCATTTACGCGCGCCCAACAATCTTCTGGCCATTGTTGCTGTCACAATGAGGGGCCCGTATTTACGGACCACCGTATGGCTTTTCGCGGCCGGGGGGCTCTGCCCCGGTACTGCTCGCCACGCCCCCTTACGGGGCCGTCGCGATCTCTACGATTGTGAATCATCGGGCAGTTGCCCGCCAGACACAACACACGTCTGGTCGGAGGATCCTCCCTATTTCTATAGAGTATGAGTAAACTTTACACCCTGTTCCTCATACCTCTATAGTACTAGACCAACTATTTCGTTGTAACTAGATACCCACCATATCGCTGATAACTGGCGACAAACACGTCAGTAGGTCTCAGGGGCATGTTGTAAATGTCCGCGGCATCTTTCTTGTAAGGTTTGTATACCAAGTAACCTTTGGGACCCACACGGATGTAGGTTGACGGCATGCCTGGAAGAAACACGGAACAATCATTCTACATCATTGCTTGTAATTTTGGATATAATATCGTTGATGTCTTATTTTCTAATTATAGATTATCTTCTAAAACACTCTAACTATTTGCTGGCGACTTGTGTTGTGACTTGTGTTAGCGAATGTTTTATTTATTGTTAGTTATTTTCCGTTAAAGCTGATAGACATAGGTTTAGATGATGATAACATATAGGTCGCTTCTTTCCGTATCTAATCTGCCCGACCTGTGTCGACCGATAGGGATCGATAGGAGTCGTGATCCGCGGATCTCGACTCGTATCAACTTGATACACTGGCCACCATAGCTCAGTCCCAAAATACGGATTTTCATGCCTTGAATTTAAATAAAACTGCACTTATTGCTTATGCGAAAAAATTTTAATAAAGATTTTTTTTTTTAAATAGCCCTCATATTCAAACGCCTGATTTGGAAATAATAGGCGCCTGCCGGACCTTATACCAGTTGCTCTACACCACATACCGAACCCGACAAGTAGCTTCGAAGTCAAAAGGAAAGGAGCAGGCAATCAAAAAAATTGAAGGAAATGTATCCGATTTTCTTGCAAAAAATCAAAAGAAACACCAAAAACAGGAGTTCCAGTTGTTCGAAACTTCGAACCTACTGGAAAAACGTACTGAAAGTTTGGACCTTCTTTACAAAGCTGGTGGCAGTAGGAGCAGCACCGGGCGCCGCGGCGCCGTCTTGGGGGAGCGCTGGAATCAACCGAAATGCGACCTATAAATTATCTATTATTATAAATTATCAATAATTATAAATTATCGGATTGTGCATTAGGGTGGAGCGTTCGCCGGGTCAGCGGGATTGTCCGAAAGGGTTACCGCTGGCCCGGAACATAAAGGGCTAAGGAAGGAACACGGGTGGGTTTTAGTCAGTAAGAGTCTGACACTCCCTTCCGCTCCACCCAGAGCGGGAGGAGTCATTTGATGATTTCCCGTCCTCAAAAAAAAAAAAAAAAAGGGTGGAGCGTTCAATGTATGAACATTTTTTTTTTTAGGTTTCATTTCTTGCAGAGTGATTAAAGGTGGCCAATATACTTAAGCATTACGTATGTAAAATATTTTCCCAAACATGCCAGAAGTACTGCCCCCAGGACCACAGATTAAAAAAAAAAGACAAAAATCTTGAAGTTTTCATAGGGTCATTATAACGCAAACTAACTGACTTACCTTAAATTTCAGCAAAAGCCACATTTGATTTTGACTCGCCTCTAAACTATTTTCTAAAATCTCGATATTTGGCGCGATAAATGAATCACACCGATCACACGAACCAACTTTACCCCCGCATAAGTGCGGGGGTAAAGTTGGTTGGAAAGCACGACCTCAACCTAGCTAGAGTGTCAACTTATTGTTTTAGTAAGAATTTATAACTGTAATTAATTGATTGCACGTCACTTTCTTTTGCTAAAGTTCGGAGCGCGAAATATTAACCAAACCACAGACCAAAGTCTGTGGTTTGGTTAATATTTCGCGCACTTAAATATTGAGTTTACGCATTGAAAATCTATTGAACGATCAAATTCTTTTACGTAGATAATAGGCATGACGAATGATTTTCAAATCCTCTTCCGTAATGTACGTACACATTTACTATTTACGAAAACACCTATATTTCGGTAATAAACTAAAGTTTAACGAAGTTTGAAGCCATTTTTCTAATATTATTTCAATAGGGCGCGAAAACAGCTCACAGTGTCATGGCGTCGGATCTGATGTCACGCCTAGGTAAACATCAAATGTTGTCAGCATACTATCTATAGTGTACTCTGTGAACCACAGTGATGTTTACATAGGCGTGACGTCATGCGCTGTGATTGGTGTTTCAGTCAAAATGGCCGACTGCAGTATTTTAATCTTTTATTTTAGTGAAAATCCGATTAATCCCAAGTTTTTAAATTAAACTAAATCACTGTTTTAAATCCTTTTAATATGTATTTTCCCCTAACATCATAAAATTTTTGATTATTTGATACTGTCGTCACGCCTATTATTGAAAGAAGCTGTGAACTATATGACATGCCGTCGACATCTTCTATTGTATCCACGCCAAGTATCTTGGTGCTACCGGGAACTTCGTATGTGGCAGTTGCTAGAACATTGGATCGTTTCGGAGTTTTTAATATGGGCTGGTGCTGCCATAGTCTCTGCCACGCTTCAATACATTGGTGTCTACAAATGAAAACACGACTAATATTGTTGATCGGTCCAAAATTCGCTGAGTCCGATCGAAGACAAGAAAATCTTTAATAGAGAAAAGTTTGACTGACTTTCAAGATAATATTGGTATTTCGTTTGATGGCAGAAAGGATAAGACATAAGTTCAAGAAGATGACAGAAGTAGAGTCATAGTTAAAGAACATAATACTTATAACAATTTCGAAAGAGCCAGAGACCAAATACTTGGGTCACATCTCCTTAAAGTCTGGGAATGCTAGAACAATCCATACTAATATTATAAATGCGAAAGTGTGTCTGTCTGTCTGTCTGTTACCTCTTCACGCTTAACCGCTGAACCGATTTGGATGAAATTTGGTATAGAGATAGTTTGAATCCCGAGAAAGGACATAGGATAGTTTTTATCCCGATATTCCTACGGGATCGACACTTATGCGGGTGAAACCGCGGGGCGCTGCTAGTAGCCAATAAGTTATGTTCGTTTTTTGTGGAAACTCAATTAGTTTGACAAAATTAGAGGTTATTGGTTGTCACGCTGTCGCAGTTAACACTGGAACTAAAACTGGAATTATAAAACTGTTTGAAAGCAAGCTGCAACGTCCACTACTATGGCTTGTATGTCAATTGCATGCAAACGAAATAACTTTAAGACATCTTTTTTAACATTTAGACGGTTCTATCACGGGCCCAAAATGTTTTAGTGTTCTGATAGGAAAGACACTAAATAATTTTGATTGCCTATCAGTCAAAACACTCAGTGCCTTAACATGTTTTTTGCCAGACATAACGAAAACTCGCAACGATGTGAGGACGGACCAAACGGATTCCGTAATTTTATTAGTTTTTCGCAGGATCCCATGTCACACTAAAACAACCGAAAGATGCATAAAACTAGTTACAGAATCTTGCTCAGCAGTCAGTGGACCGGTAAGAAAGGATGGCTGGATTAGGAATAAGTTGGAGTCGTGTCGTATTCGTGTTCGTTCAATACAAAAAAGAGTACAAAATTGATGAAATTTTGTTATTTGGTCACTTCTATGTTGTAAGAACGAATTCTTATTATTATATTTTTTTAATTATTTAAGTTTCCTCACATCTTGTTAAACAGCAACCTGTACTATTTTTATTAAAAAACACTCCGTGGAATTTTAATTTAATTTTTCTATTGACCTAGTTTTTTTTTCCTTTTTTTAATTCAAAGTACTTGGGGCAGTACTTCCACTAATTTAATTTAAATGTCCCCATAGTAAGTTTTCAACCTGATACCAAGACGCAACTTGCCCGGCATCCGCCATTTCAAAAATGTAAAAAAAAAAAAAAACGCTCTACCCTATTGTGCATAATAATTATACAGTATATGTACAATCCGATAATTTTTCTATACTATTTATTTATCTAATCTATGGATTAGATAATAGTAGATTATGCACAAATTTAAATCCCGAACGCAAGCGCGAGCGCAGCGAGCGTGCTCCGACGTCCGATAGTTTGTTTAGACATACTTACGAACAGACAAATTAAAGTTACGTTGCGTTTTATTACAGGCTGAGATAGATCTGAGTCCACGCGGACGAAGTCGGGGTCACAGCTAGTCTATGTAATATCTATATCTATACTGCGTATACTTCCCGCACATACTTCCATATCCGTGTCGCCTTTTACGAAACCCACGGGAAGCCGTGGGTGTCGTAAAAGGCGACTAAGGGAGACCGGAGAATGGGCAGCAGCGTTCTCTATGCATTACACCATCATACCATACTGCGATCGCCAACCCGCCTGCCAAGCGTGGCGATTATGTCAAACCCCCCCCAAAATTGGGGGAGGCCTATGTCCAGCAGTGGACGTCTTTCGGCTGAAATGATGATGATGATGATGATATTGCATATGTATTTATCATAGGAACATGAATAGAGGGGCGCGACTTTAAGATTTTGCACCACCTAAAAACATTTCTAGGGCCGCCGCTGTCTGTTGATAAAGAAAGAGTGTTCTCCTTGTCCGGTGGCATTATTTATTATATATTACCTGACCTGGCGAACTTCGTACCACCTCATATCATTAAAAAAGCCGTTCCGTACAAAATGTATCTTCATAAATTTTTTTAACCGATTTCTAAAAAGGAGGAGGTTCTCAATTCGACGGTATGTTTTTTTTTTGTGTGTTTGTTACGCGATTACTCCGCCAATTGTGGACCGATTTTCAAAATTCTTTTTTTGTTTGAAAGGGTATACTCTCGAGGTGGTCCCATTATCATGAAGTTGGAATCTGATGAGAGGATCCCATGGAAATCGAGGGAAACCCTCAAATTTTATAGGCAAAGCTATAACGATTTGGGTATTTTTTTAAATAACTTGAGAATTTGCTCTCGGAAATCACCATTTGGTAAAGTGGAGCTGATGAAGAAGACCACAGATGGCCATTGGACCTACTCAATAACAAATATTTCACGGGTTGCGATTCAATTACTTTAATATGGTTGCTAAGCAATTTATGCTCGTCACATTGCGTATGGTGAGTGGTTGTTGAGGAGTTTTCCTGGTTCTTACCAAGAGAACTCCTCAACAATTAACGTCCCAACTTCGGGAAAAGCATATTTTGTAACAAGTGATGAGCAGTTGAAATTAGGCTATTGTAACTTATATAAATTACAAACGGACCCACTAAAAAGTGAAAAATAAAAACTTTTTCCAAAAAAAAAAACAACCGACTTCCAAAAATAACACTACAAATTGAAAAATAACTTTAATTTCGAAAGTCGGTGTCAATAAACGAAAATGCGGAACCAAAGACACCGACTTCCAAAATTAAAGCCTTCAAATAACCAATTACTAAAATACCTTCAAATAACCAATTACTATTACAGAATAATTAAAAGGTATCTTCTGGCAATATAATTAATAATAATAAAAAACCAAAGGGAGTGCAACATATTTTAAAATTATTCAATCAAAATATCCAAGGTTGCGCTTCCAAATTACTGGAAATAGAATTGTTTTTGGAAAACACCAAGTTTGATGTCATTTGTCTAACAGAGCATTGGTTGAAAGATCATCAAGTGATGTCAATTAATTATGAAAATTATTGTGTAGTTAGCCATTTCAGCCGAAAACGTATGTTACATGGCGGGTCATTAATATTAATTAAAAATTCTATTAAATCGAAAGAACGAAAAGACATAATCGGGCTGTCTGTTGAACACGCCATTGAATTGTCCTGTGTTGAGCTTGATAAGCATGTTATAGTATGCGTATACAGACCTCCAAGTTACCAGAATCTATTGGTGTTTGATTCTGTAATGGAAGATGTGTTAAAGAAACTTAGTACTAGTAGTAAGTCAATAATCGTATGTGGAGATTTTAATATTAATTTATTGGAAAATAACTCGAATACTGTCAGATTGTTAAGTCTTTTTAAGTCATTTGATTTGTCAAATGTTTTTATTGAACCAACCCGAGTGACAGCTTCTTCTGCCACTTGTATTGATAATGTTTTTTGTAATTGTGATTACTTACACAAAGAAATTGTAAATAAGTTGCCATCTGATCACAGTGGACAAACAATAACATTTAGCTCCTACATGCCTTTACAAAAAATTCAAATAAGGTTTAGGACAATTACATGTAAAAAGTTAGAGAAATTAAATAATTATTTTGCCAGTAAATTATGTGATCAGAATTTTAATAATATAGGTGACCCAAATGAGTTCTACGCCGAGTTCTTTTCAATATTGAACGCGCAGTTTAATAACACTTTTCCACTAAAAACTAAAAGTATTTACACTAAGTAAACTAAGTAAACTAAGTAAACTAAAAGTAAACTAAAAGAAAACTAACTAAGTAAACTAAAAGTATTTCTTCTATTTGGGGCGCAGACAAAAGCAACAAATTATTAAATACAAGTAGAATAATGTATCACTCGGATAAAAACCGGTCAAGAGCAAGTCGGACTCGCGCACCGACTGTTCCGTACCATCATGTTTTTAATTTTTCATCGACGAGGCCTATATTCATCAGAGAATTTTAACACTGTAGTGCACTGCGGTGTAGAATATTGCAGTTTTATGTCAGCGCCATCTCTTGACCGATAGTAGAACTAATGTAACTTTTGTTGATAATTTCTGAAACAGTGTGCTATTTAGAGACTTCGTTTTATTTTTTCTTCGACGGGGTGGGTCAGGAGTAGGTACAATAAATTTCACGCGGACGAAGTCGTGGGCAAAAGATACTTTAATTATTCTTTTACATAATGTAAATGATAAACTATGTAGTTGGTATTATAGTATAATTATAACAAAGTCTATTTTTGACGCATCTGCGGTCAAAGAGACTTCAATTTTCGTGTCGCAAAAAATAAAAAAAGACAAGACTGACAGAAACTAGAAACTACTAATTTAACTTTATATATGCAAAAACGATTTAAAAAATATGATTAAATATTTTAATAAATGTTGTGCTCATTATGCAGACTATAAATAAATATTAAATGAATGTTTTATTTGTAGTGCATCGTGCGTCTTGCTCGTAATTTAGAGAAGCACGAAACTGTTAAAAATAGGTATAATAGACACAAGCTTCTTCTCTGTGAGAGGGAGTGGGCTGTAATCCACCATGCGCGCCCAGTGCGGGTTGTTAAGCCTCGTCTCCACTAGGAACATTTGTCGAGCGACATGTGTCCCCGGAGACAGCGGGCGATGTCGGGCGACGTCGGACGACATCGCCGCGACATTGTTGAAACTGACATGATAGGTTCGACTAAACTGATGTGGACGGAGACAAGACATCGGGCGATGTCGTCCGACGTCGCCCGACATCGCCCGATGTCTCCGGAGACACATGTCGATCGACAAATGTTCCTAGTGGGGACGACGCTTAACATGTCTTCGAATTTTTCGTTCTAGATGCCAATTTCCTCACGCTGTTTTCCTTCTGATGGCAATCTGTAAACACAATACGTCAATGTGTCAAACACACGTCACTTATTATGTAATATGTTGTCTCTCTCTCGCATTTCTATGGCCGTCTTACTAGAACGTTGTGTGCTCATATATTATTATATATATCACTGTTAATCCTGCATATTTATTTTATTTAAACCCTTAACCCTTCACCTTCACCGTTTAGAGAGCAGTGGTGATGATATAATTTAGGTACAAACGCCAGCACAACAAGCTACTACAATCTGTCAAATTTCTTTAATAGATTTTCAACTTTATTACTAAAGTATAAGGTTCAAAGTTGATTGGGAAAATTTGACAGTTTCACAAAGTCAAGCGCCTACAACTCGTTAGTCGCGGCCGTAACTACTGGGTAACCATTGCTAAGAGCGCTTACACACGAGTGGCATGTTCCCAACGGCAGAGGTAACTGCAGCCGTCGACGCGCGTCGTCGACATTTCAACTTCGAAGATCAGCGGCAGCCGTCGCGTATGTCAAGTGTCACTATAGGTCGACGGCTGCCGCTGACGCGTCGACGGCTGCTGCTGACGCGTTGACGGCTGCCGCTGACGCGTCGACGGCTGCCGTGGAAGTGTTGACGGCTGTCGCTGCCCCGTGTCGTCAGCTGCAGTTACCTCTGTCGTTGGCAACATGCCGCTCGTGTGTATGAGCTCTTAGCGAAAAATAAACTGCACCCTAACTGCGTAACACACTATCGATCTTAATCTGAATCATTTTGAAGAAAAGAAAAAAAGAAAGAAAATAAGTAGGTACGTTTATTTGCGGCAAACATGACGCATAAAAATAAAAACACAAACAAAATAACAATTTGGGGAAAGTATGCATCACCTAAAACCCTATACAAGACAGAGCCCCAGCGCTGGTTAAGGAAAGGCGCTGGCTGGTTGGCTGGTTGGTGAAGGATATTGGTAATCCATTGCTCCATATGTTCGAAAAGCTTGACTGCTCAACAAAGTAAATAACGAAATGTATGTTGTTGAAATGCCACAATGAAAGCCATTCCTGCTGTTAGTATGTTACGTATTTACCCCGCTAGTGTGCAGCAGTTGGTCCAGTAGCAATAGTTACGGCTCCAACATAAAAGCGTTTACGCCGTACGGCATTTCATACAAACTTTCAAGCCCTTATTTTTCGAAATTAACGAACCATTAAAATCGAAACTTCATACGCATAAGCAGGATACAAAGTTCTAAAAAGCTAGTAAAGAACATTTTCGAAATGTCTTATTTAAAAAATGATAACTGGAAATCTCTGTTCCTATGGAAAAATTAAAAAAAAAATTAGGGTCGGCTTCCAGTCTAACCGGGTGCAGCTGAATACCCGTATTTTACATAGAACGACTGCCTATCTGACCATAACCCTTCTTAACACTGTCTGTCCGACTTTTTGGGATCTGACTACCCATAACTATTGTCAAAAACAAACCAAACACTAACTCAATAAAGAATCCTAATACATTCTGATTTACTTAAATTACTTTTTGTCGAATGTTCATTAATCTACATAGTTATGTAATAGCTCTGGTTTCAATTGATTACTGGCTATTTATATCAAGACCATGTTATGTTATATTAGGTGATTTGATTAGATACATAAGTTTTTTTTAATCAAATTATTATACATTTGACTAGTTAGTGCGTTTATCCACCGCAGCCACCGTCACCGGGTCGTCACCGAGAATGAGATGACGGCGCCGAAGTAGCGATACATACATTTACTATAGCCGCGTGCCCACCGCAGGTCCGTCACCCGAACGCCGTCATCCTTGCTGCCAAAATTTCAAGTAGGTCAGCGCTACCGCCAGAAATTGGCCCGAAATTATGACGGGCCGACGTGCTGGCATCACAAAACGCGTTTGATCTTGTCTACGCGCTGCCGCGGTGGAACAACGATCGCCGTCACTACAACGTCACGTTCGGTTCGAATAATCTCGTTTCTACGTGACGCCCCGGTGACGTCTGCGGTAGACAAACACCCTTACACAGGTTATAAACACAGGTGGGAGCGGTGAATGCTTATGGGAACGGTGATTACTTATGCGAATCCCGCATAAGTAATCACCGCTCAGGCAGAGGTGGAACACCGCGGTGATTTTAGCCGGTAATAGTCCGGCATGGCCTTCTATCACCCCCATGATGGAGGAAGTCTATGAGGATATCCACCGCGCACCAAAAAAAAATTGTGTTTGTAAGGCCATCCTTGGATGGCTGAGGGAAAGATCAAAGAGCCTCCCGTCCAAGCCACCGCGGGAGACGCGTGACGACTCCCGGCCACCGTAGGCGCGGACCTGCGGACGGAGAGTAATGGGTAGCTCACCGTTGATAATTTCCCATCCAGAAAAAAAAGCGGCCGTCCTTTAACTTACCTACTACGTACTAGAACATACCGTTTATATTTGAGCAGTGGTAGCCTATTCGTAACGGCCCCGACTTATGGTCGTGGATTCGATTCAAAGCAGGCGCTTTGCTTGGTGTTAATTATTTCATCACCATTTCTCTCGAAACGGTGAAGGAAAACATCGTGAGGAAACCGGCATGTCCTAGAAGCGCGTGGTGGAAACGGCCTACCCACAGAGAGGAGGCCTGGGTCCCAGCGGTGGAAAAATTATATTATGCTGATTATGTTTATGCTTTGCTTTTTTTTTCTTTTGCTTTTTTTTTCTTAGTGCAACTAAGTGCTACTAACATAGTTATTAAGTTTTATTTACTAAGTTATTAAGTTTTATTTACTAAATTGTTACTATATAACTATGTGTACTTAGGTTAAGGTATGTATCTATTTGTCTTTGTTACCTGAAAATAAATGTTTTCTTTTTTATTATAGCGTCTAACATAATTTCAACACTGGAAAACCTTCTTTGTTCTGATCTCAGACCAAATAAAAAGTCAAGACATAGCGCTGCGAACAATACAGTGAAGCATGCAAAAAATACATCTCCGCTCTGTGCATACACGCTCACACGCACACATTTACAATCAAACTACACCTCACTATGTGCACACATGTTTACGAAACCGGTCTCACTTTACTGTTGACAGCCCTCTTGTCTTTGTTTTTATTTGGTCTGAGGTTCTGATTATGACGCAAAAACTTGCATTGCAGGTAGGTACCTACGCCAAATGTCTGCAAACAATATAACAGGTTCGTATCAACTATTTTATTTCTTTTATACATATTTATAAAGTAGACGTTCACTTTAATGACCGGATAACAAAGATGTGTGAACTGAAGTTAAACCTTGATCTGTAAAATAAAAAGATCTAGAAAAACGATTGCTCTAAATATTCCAAAATGGACGTCTATGCAGGAAACACTAAACATTTTTAAGAGTTAGTTTTTAGGGTTCCGTACCCAAAGGGTACAAAACGGAACCCTATTACTAAGACTTCGCTGTCTGTCCGTCTGTCCGTCTGTCTGTCACCAGGCTGTATCTCAAGAACCGCGATAGCTAGACATTTGAAATTTTCACAGATGATGTATTTCTGTTGCCGCTATAACAAAAAATACTAAAAACAAAATAAAATAAATATTAAAGGGGGGCTCCCATACAACAAACGCGATTTTTTTGCCCTTTTTTGCTCAATATCAAAAATGGCAACAGGTAGGACAATATTTGAAATATTCACAAAATACTCAGTTGTATTTTTACTTTAATAATAAACAATAAAATTAAAATAAAATAAATATTTAAGGGGGCTCCCATACAACAAACATGTTTTTTCGGCGTTTTTGCCTTGTGGTACGGAACCCTTCGTGTGCGAGTCCGACTCGCACTTGGCCAGTTTTTTTTAAATTATTTCGCAAACAAAAAATATACTTTACGTTTAAGTAACAAGTAATCTAACCTACTACCTTACCAACTAACCTATTTTTATTGTTTGTGTCCAGTGTGGAAAATCCTCATGGGTGTCCACCGCCCTGGGGCGGGCGGCGGGGTCTATTCGACCCACGCCCAATTTGGCACACGGATGGCTTACATATGGTGATGGTTTGGTTTTTGGTTGGTTTGGTTCACTTAAATATTATGATCGCTGTAAGGTCGGCGCCTGCGACCATTTACTTGTCACAGCTATACCACAGACACACCAGAGGGCCACTGGCACTCAAGGCATAGACAAGTAGCCGCAGAAGACGCCCTGGGCGTCGGGAATCGATAGCCGATTCCCGGCCACCGTAGGCGCGGGCTTGCGGACGGCGAGCAATGGGCAGCTCGCCGTCCGGTTAGGACCAGGCCCGGGTCGACGGCGCATTGTGTTCCACGCGCGCCTCAAGGAGATGTCAGCACCAACTGACGGGGTCCGCTAGGGCCGATGCCCGCCAGGGTCTTGGGTTGTTCGAAAGAGATACCGTGGCCCCTGGCACAGGCAACTGAAGGAACACGGGTGGTTTAGTAAGAGTCTGACACTCCCTTCCGCTCCGCCCAGAGCGGGAGGGGTCATTTGATGATTTCCCACCCAAAAAAAAAAAAGGCATAGACAAGTAATGATGCTACGTCTGGCGCAGATTATAAAATTAATTTATTTTATTTTGTTATTTGCTAATCACACTAATATTATAAAGGCGAAAGTTTGTGAGTGTGTGTGTGGGGGTGTGTTTATATGTTTGTTACTTCTTCACGCTCAAACGGCTGGACCAATTTGGATAAAATTTGGTATGGAGGTAGCTGACAACCTGGATTAACATATAGGCTACTTTTTATCCCGATATTCCCACGGGATCGACACTTACGCGGGTGAAACCGCGTGGCGCAGCTAGTATTTTACATAATTGTTTATTTCTGTTTCTGTAACTGCCCGTGACATCACAGCGGGCCCTATCAGAATACCAGCGCTGTGACATTTATTTTTTAAATGTCGCAGCATCATGCTGAGATAGAAGCCTTTTGGCCTCGTATAGGACTTTCTGTTTCATTTTCCTTTTGTTATTTTTTTTTTTATATAACTTGGTTTTTATTTTTTATTTTACTGTGTTTAGTTTAGTTTGTGATTTTCCTGTACGAGTCACAATAAATACTTTTTCTTTCTTTCTATCTTTTTATCCTGGTAGAACGTTCCCATAGGATCATTTCTGACCTCCACGCGGACCAAGCCGCGGACAAAAGCTAGTCTACAATAAGCTACATAAATTAATAAAAATAGACTTGCTGAACTATATAGTTTATGCTCTACGTAGGTAGGTACTTATACATGCCGTTTAACCTTTTAATCTCGAAGAATGCGGTTAGAATGTCTCGTGTAAAGCCATTAACTCAGCTTATTTCTAAAAAAAATATAAAAGAAGAATGTCACCACAATTAATAATCATAAGTATTCAGAAATAAGTGTATGTAGCATAAGCATAATTAAGTAGCCAATAACGTTCCCACTGCTGGGCTTAGTAGGCGACTCGACCGCTCAATCTCGTCCGGTCCGGCCGAGACGGGATTTCATTATTATTAATATTTTTGAGTGGTGTTTCGGACGAATCCTTTTTTAGATGCAAAGTACCGTCAGACACATAATTCAATAATACATATTTTACTTTGTGGCGATGGATAAATTGAAAAATTAATGAATTATATATAAATAAAATAAACATTAATGAGCGATAACCTGACAAATAGGGACGCCTTTTTTTTTTTTTTTTTTTTTTTTTTTTTTTTTTTTAAAGGGCTAAGGAAGGAACACGGGTGGGTTTTAGTTAGTAAGAGTCTGACACTCCCTTCCGCTCCACCCAGAGCGGGAGGAGTCATTAATTTGATGATTTCCAATCCACAAAAAAAAAAAAAAAAGCCCTTTATGTTCCGGGCCGTCGGACAATCCCGCTGACCAAATAGGGAGGCCTCGATACGCCTTTTTGCTTTTTTTTTTATACCGATACCGATGCTCTTATAAAAATATCAGCGATACCGATACGCTTATTGAATTAAAAAATTAAGGTAAAATAAATAAAACAAATCAGGTTATATTTTTTAGTTTTGTTTTAGTAATTAAAATTAACATTGGTGAGATTTTTGTTTCAAAAACAAAGTAGGCGAGACAACACGCGCGTTTACATTACATTTTAAAAGCGCGACATTTCAAAAGTTTCGTTGAATCGGCCATAAAAATATCGCCGATGCCGATATATCGGCATCGGTATCGGTATCGGATGGTTGTTGACGGTGGCTTGTAGAAACATCATTTTTTGCAATAGATGGTCTTGTTATATGCAACAAAATCGAACCACAAACATGGTTGAATCATGGCATGGAACTGTCAATAAAAAAATTAATAAAAAACCGCGAAATGTGGCACAATTTTTAACTTTACTACAAGAAGAAGCTAATTATTTTGAAATCCTAACTATGAAAATGCAAAGAGAGGGAGAGGGCATTATCTTATACATGCAAAAACTCATGAAACAATTGAAATTGATGACCACATTTCTAGCACCATTTCGGATTTGGAAAATCACAAAATTTCACTAGAACATTGTATTGAACTTTTAGTATTTTAGTTTATTTTTTTGTGTCTAAAAACACATGAGACCAATATGATTGTTTTTTTTTTAATGAAAATAGTTTTTTATTTTTTTTTATTGTATTGAACAGACTGATTGTTATAAATATTATATTATAAACATAACAAGAGGTTATTTTGGTATCGTAGTTAGTCACTGATTTTTGACGCTATTGTTATTTATTTTCGGTATTTTAGTAAAGTGATTTTTAATAGGTAATTGATATACAATACTGATTATTGAAACGTGTACAACAAGAATATTAAATGTAAACTAATTTAATATTCTTGTTGTACACGTTTCAATTGATATATAAGACTGATTATTGTTGTTAACATTTATAATTATTATTGTACGCTTTATTTGATATATAAGACTGATTATTGAAATTTATCATGTTTACTGTTGATTGTTGTAATTGTATATTAAACTTTATCTCTTTCTAACAATTCCCTGACTTTTACTTAAATAATATAACCCGACCTAAGGTTTTTCATTCTGACTGTACAAAATTTGCTTAAAAAAAAGTATAGTCCGAAACACCACTCAAAAATATTAATAATAATGAAATTCCTGTCTCGGCCGGACCGGACGAGATTCAGCGGCCGAGTCGCCTACTAAGCCCACTGCTGGAACACAGGCCTCCTCTCTGTGAAAAGGAGAGGGCCGTAATCCACCACGGGGGCCCTGTGCGGGTTGGGAGATATCACATGTCTTCGAATTTTTGTTTCTAGGACATGCTGGTATCCTCAAGAAAGTTATATGCATGTAACTGTCAAAAACTACAAGGTAAAATATTTTCGTTATTAATTATTTTAATAGGCATGACGAATGATTTTTAAGTCCTCTTCCGTAATGTACGTACACATTTACTATTTACGAAAACACCTATATTTCGGTAATAAACTAAAGTTTAACGAAGTTTGAAGCCATTTTTCTAATATTTTTTCAATAGGGCGCGAAAACAGCTCACAGTGTCATGGCGTCGGATCCGACGTCACGCCTAGGTAAACATCAAATGTTGTCAGTATACTATCTATAGTGTACTCTGTGAATCACAGTGATGTTTACATAGGCGTGACGTCATGCGCTGTGATTGGTGTTTCAGTCAAAATGGCCGACTGCAGTATTTTAATCTTTTATTTTAGTGAAAATCCGATTAATCTCAAGTTTTTAAATTAAACTAAATCACTGTTTTAAATCCTTTTAATATGTATTTTCCCCTAACATCATTAAATTTTTGATTATTTGATACTGTCGTCACGCCTATTATGTATGTTTGAAATACGTAATGTAGATTATGTGGTTTCAATAAATGTGATAACCTAATCCCGCACTAAACCAACCATAACAGATACCAACAGATTCTACACTAAAATATTATCACATAATCAATACCCCTACATTAATAGTACGTTACATAATTCCCTAAATTCATCCGCACTCATCGAATACAATGGGTGCCGAGATGTGGGATCAATTACTAATCGCTGGACAATAGGGCCGATTCTGACCTCAGCTCAGGCCATAACCATAGAATAAGTATGAAGTTACAGAAACGATACTTCACTGCGAAAGCAGTCTACATAAAGCCCCCATACACATGCCAGTAACTTGCACGTGCCAGCTACTGGCATACAAGTAGCTAGCACAACATTTGATTTACTTGCATGCCTGTTGAGGGAGGGGTCGCGGGGGGTTGCCAAAGCCTACTTTTTTGCGACGCGATGGTAATACTGCCATACAAGGGCATAACTTGCATGCCAGTATTACTTGCAAATGTATCCGCAGTGTACCAATTACTCGTACATGCCAGTAACTTTCATGTTAGCTACTTTCCCGATTTACTGGCATGTGTATGTCTGCAGCATTTAAGCCGGGGGGCTTAAATGCTGCAGTTTCTGGGCATTCAAAATCGTGTATTACCGTCCCGTCAGGATCGGAAATCGAAACGGTACAGTAGTGGGCTGTTGTCCAAATCACCGACCCAGTGCGGGACGGTAGATGTCGTGACATCAAACGTTTTGGTACAGTCAGCAACAAAAGTCGATTAACGCTTCAGTTTTTTAAATCTCAGTTATTGAGCAAAATATTTGTTCAAAATTGCATTGTACTACTTCTGTTGCGATTTAGAACAAATATTTTGCTCAATAACTGAGATTAAAAACACTGAAGTGTTAATCGACTTTTGTTGCTGACCGTACTAAGATATGCTGTTTTCGCGTTTCTCGTCGCCTAAAAACAGAATAAAATAAATATTTAAGGGGGGCTCCCATGCAACAAACGTGTTTTTTTCGGCGTTTTTGCCTTGTGGTACGGAACCCTTCGTGTGCGAGACTGACTCGCACTTGTCTTTCACCATTTTGAGAGCAGTGGGTAAGTAAGTTCACTTCTATAGTTATCTTAATCTGTGCTTCTGGTCCGGTCATAACTCATGAACGGCACGCCCAGCCGGCAAGGGTCATTCTTGGTAGTGAATTGTGTCCGATATATCTATGTTTATGTATCTTCTATTGTTTTGGTGTATTCCTCGTTTCTGCGAGTGATGGTGTTCGGTTGGGTATAATAGTAAAGTTTGGTGGACACAGCAGTAAAACGGTTACTATAGCTGTACAAGGAATTTTGGGCGCGTAGCCTAAACCGGAACCAATTCCGCCATCTTGATTTCACAAAACAACTTCATTTATGTTTACCAACATCCTGTTACTGTATTTAAATCACCAAAAGTTCCTTGTAGCAATTAGAGGATTGTTTTAATAAAACTGTTTTTTTTTTCAATATTTATTTCTTCAGTAGTGCACATATATATATTTTATACATTTAAATTGGTGCCATCATAAACTCATTAGACTAAACAACGTAACAAAAAATAAGAACTGTATATTAATATAATTATATGTAAGATTGAAAGGTGGGAATCAGGTATACCTACCCACTGCAATCAAATTTGAACTTAAAATTGCTGAATAATAAATACCATAATTGGTAAAAAAATGGTAAGTATAAGGAAAGAGGAAAAATAATCATAAAGTTCAAAAAATATCTGTGTTTTTATGTTTCGTACAACTTCCATTCTTTGCACTTATAAGTAATCATACAACGAGAGACGCGCTTCAAAGACTGAGGCAACTGCAGCCATCGAGAACATACTCTAGCTCGTGTAATTTAAAAAAAAAATGCTAAATGGGCCTGCTCGTGATCTCGATCACGCCTGACGGAAAGCAATTGATGAGGTCTATGATAGAACGAGCGTACCCAGAAGGTGCCTGTTGACTCTTGCTTTGAAGGCAGATGGGTTAAATGTGGGAGGGAATGCAGATGCCAGCAGAGAGTTTCACGTTTTGGCTGTGCGCATAATAAACGTGGAGGAGAAGCGCTGAGTACGACTCGTCGGGGTATCAACCAAGTGAAGATGGTACGCTGCAATACGTCTGGTTGTCCGGATGTAAAAGGGCGATAGTGGGATCAGGTCGTGGAGCTCCTGTGCACACTGTCTGAAGTGCAGTCTGTAGAAGACAAGACGTCTCGACATTGGCACAATGCTTCTCTCGACACAGCGGTCCTTAGCAAGCATACCTGGAAGGATACCAATCTCTGCTGTTTAGTTTAAAAGTAAAGTTTATAAGTTTAATTTAAAAGTTATTAAAGAAAGAAGAACGCTAGTCCATTGTTAGAAGCACAGTGTAACTGTATTGTTTTTTGTGAAGTGTTTATAAAAGTTAAGTATACAAATATAGTGGCATGTGCCTTTAAAGTTGACCACGGTGATTTTATTGAAATATCTCCTACTGTCCCCTACAGTAGAAGCGTGGTCCTTCGAGCCGGATACGAACCAGCGACCTACGGCAAGCAACATTACGCCGATGAGCTAGACTGTGAAGCGTAGCTACTAACGTCTCGTCGCCTAAGCCTTTTAGCTCTGCTTTCCACCAAGTCAAGTACCGCAAGCTGGAATTTTTTTAACACCGTACTTACCGACAAGTTGTATATGCCAACAGATTAGTACAGATAAGCAAAAAACGTCGCGATATTTACCGTTTATACAACACCTGCACGTCGCAATGTAGTTTTTCTTACATAAAAAAGGTTTTAATGAAGCATCATTAGAAAACATGACAGATAAACATGTCAAAAATAAAAAATAAAGATTTATAAAAGCAAGCTTAATGAGCTCTGAAGGTGTGTTGTTGTTATTTTAAAGTATTCAATAATAACATATCTATCTACGAGTATTTTGGTAATGTTTGAACCATGTTGGAAGGTATAGTCGATCACGTAATTGCTTCATTAATTTTGACAAAAACTTCCAGCCAATTGAAACTTTACTAAGGTTGAAACTGTGTCAAATTAAGGGCGTGTTCAGATAACACGTGCGGACCCGCACAAGCGTTGCACCCGCGCTCGCCACGCGCAAAATCATGTGCGTGTGGTGTGAGGGCCACTTTGTTAAAAGTCTTTGAAAATGTGCTTAGGATTTAGTGAACATTCCCAAAGAATTGTGAAAGTTGGAATTAGATTTTGTGAAAGTCTAATAACCGAGTTATAGACTGTAAAGTTGGGCCCTCAGTTCTCACATAGAGGATTGAGGGCCCACCTGAAACTGATAAACTATGGACACCACAGAAAAAGTCTTTATGCCAAAATCTAAGCTAATGCCAAACAAAATTTGTGAAGGCAAGATATTATCGCAAAACACTGTCCTACTTTGTATATCTTCGTACAAAATGGGCCCTCAATTCTCATACACGTAAAAGTTTATTACGCAATTATAATGAAATCATTAACTTACAGCTACTGTTTGAAATCCTATATGCTACTAAATAAATTGTGAAAATTTATAAAAGCAAGAACAGGTCACCACTTTTTGTTGTTTGAAAGTTATTCCTCAGTCCTCCATTTCTTTTGTTTTCGATTTATTACGCTTATCGTATGAAAGATAAGACAAATACAAAATAGTCTCTTTTTGTGTCAAAATTGTGCAACAAATTCGATACCAGAAAGAAATTAAAAGACCCTTTATTATATAAGAAAATCGAGTTTTATTTTTGTTATCTAATTTGCAAATAGGGTGACCACAATTTCTTTTAGATTGCAGTAAAGATTATTAAATGTAGAGTATACGTTTTAATAAACTTTCTTCGATTTTTCGCTTATTATCGTCATAGCATTTGTACTCAAGTTTCGTGATAAAAAAAAAAAATTCGGAATTCGAATGATCACAAAAAAAATACTGTTACCCAAATCATTTTTGCTTGAAATATCGTTCGTTCTGAAATAAGTAATGACGATAATCAAATAATTTGTTTATTATTTTTATAAAGGCTTTTGCCCAGCCATGGGACAATGTAGGCTAAATATAATCCTAACTAATATTATAAATAAAACTAACATCTAGCTAATATTATTTGTATACTTATTTGTATACTTCAATGAATTTCTAAATGACTAATGTTTTGACTCAATTTATTCAATATTTTAATCATGCAATAATTATGACAATTCCAAATTAATATTTATACACAATTAATTTATTTTCTGTAATGGTAATTATTATATTACCACCACACCCCCTTGTACACCCTTTGGGGTGTCACCCTTTGTACAGTTTCTATACCTTATGTCTGTAATTAATATGGTGTACATAATAAAGAGTATTCTATTCTATTCTATTCTATTCTATATTATGCTGCCTTGGTAATTTTGTGTAGTATGAAGGTTTTCTTTTCTTTTTGACATGTAATATTGTAAATATCAAAGATTGTACACCCCATGGGTATGTTACAGTGATACTTGTTACGACAATAATTTTAAGAGCTGTACTTCCACCTGTGACAAACAATAAATATATCTGAATCCGAATCTGAATCTGAATTATATTAAAAATATTATTACATGTATTATATAATTATTGTTTACATATATGCACGATAGTTGTAATATTTAGTGTAGTTACTAAACAATAATTTATGATAGTGCAGCGGAAGTTGTAGGTAATAAAGCATTAAGGCGAGTTTTATAAAACAGTTGTAGTGAAGAATAAAAATAATAATAATTTTTTAATACGCAAACACATCTTCGGTCAAGACACTCGATCATCTTCGGTCAAGATATCAAACATTCAAGGTAAGTTTGGTTTTGATACATAGGTACTTATAATTTATAAGTTCGTAATATTTTACTAAATAGTACTTAGATAGTCACTCTAAGAATTGTTTAATTCAATTTCACCTATTTATAAATTGTAAAGTGTTTAAAGTAAAATATAATTATTTCATACCATACAACATCTTTGTTATTGTGCAAGTACCAACCTAGAAATAAAAAAAACATCCAGGAACGCACTGCTTTGTTTGGTACTAGCTTCTGCCCGCGACTTCGTCCGCGTGAAATTCGAAAGTCACATGGCTCCATCTATTATCATAATAACGTTATTGTTGTTTTCCTCGGGAACAGCACTTTTTTCGGGATGAAAGGTTCAGTGGTTTAGGCGTGAAAAGCTAAGAAACAAACTTACTTTCGCATTTATAATATTAGTTAGGATTATATTTAGCCTACATTGTCCCATTGCTGGGCAAAAGCCTTTATAAAAATAATAAATAAATTATTTGATTATTGTCATTAGTTTTTGCGGAACGAACGATTTTTCAAGCAAAAATGATTTGGGTAACAGTATTTTTCTATGTGATCTTTCAATTTCCGAAATTATTATTTTTTTTATCACGAAACTTGAGTACAAATGCTATGACGATAATAAGCGAAAAATCGAAGAAAGTTTATTAAAACCTATGACTCTACATTTACTAATCTTTACTGCAATCTAAAAGAAATTTTGGTCACCCTATTTCCTAATACAGAGAATAAAAATAAAACTCGATTTACTTATACATTAAAGGGTTTTTTAATTTTTTTCTGGTATCGCATTTGTTGCACAATTTTTTTCACAAAAAGAGACAATTTTGTATTTGTCTTATCTTTCATTCGATAAGCGTAATAAATCGAAAACAAAATAAAATGGAGGACTGAGGGCCCGAATTTTATCAAGGTCATAACTTTTAAACAACAAAAAGTGGTGACCTGTTCTTGCTTTCATAAATTTTCACAATTTATTTAGTAGCATATAGGATTTCAAACAGTAGCTGTAAGTTAATGATTTCATTATAATTGCGTAATAAACTTTTACGTGTATGAGGATTGAGGGCCCATTTTGTACGAAGATTTACAAAGTAGGACAGTGTTTTGCGATAATATCTTGTTTTCACAAATTTTGTTTGGCATTAGCTTAGATTTTGGCATAAATACTTTTTCTGTAGTGTCCATAGTTTATCAGTTTCAGGTGGGCCCTCAATCCTCTATGTGAGAACTGAGGGCCCAACTTTACAGTCTATAACTCGGTTATTAGACTTTCACAAAATCTGATTCCAACTTTCACAATTCTTTGGGAATGTTCACTAAATCCTAAGCACATTTTCAAAGAGTTTCAACAAAGTGGCCCTCACACCACACGCACATGCAAAATCAGCGCACGCATCGCGTACGCCTCGTATCCGCTTTTACTACTAGTGACTGTAACTGGACTACTTCGTTCATTCTACTTCGGCATGAGGCGGGCGCGAGGCGTGCGCGAGGTGGGCGCGAGGCGGGCGCAAAGCGGGCGCGTGCGGTTGGACTTTGTTAAATGCAATTTGAGATCTATTGATGTGTCATAAAACTCAAATTCTACAAAGTGTAACGTTATATGCGTAAAACCTCTTAAGAGGTCATTGTACTCATCATTATGAACAACTTTTACTGAGTCCGTGTATCACTGGTCAGTTTCCCTCAGTCGTCAGTTTATTTAATTCGCCAGTTTTGTTGATTCGTCAGTTTTACCGATTAGACAGATGGGTTAACTCGACAGTTTCCAGTGTTTGCCAGTTTTTTTCCGTCCAAACTTGAAATCGCAAAAAAAAAATTACGAGTTATGCGAGCATAAAAATGTAGGGAACCGCTGATTTTTTTTTCGCGATTGCAGCTTGGGTCCCATAGTAAAAGTTGTTCATAATGATGAGTACAGTGACCCTTTAAGAGGTTTTGCGCATTTAATGTTACAACTTTTATGCAACAAACAAAGCGAGTTAGACGCGGGTGCTCTGACGCGCGTGGCGTGCGCTTAGGAGGCGCATGTCGTCTGAACGAGCTCTTAGTCTAAATACATAGAAAATAGATACAGATACATAAATATATAAACTCGCACCTTCTTTCCATGGGGTAGGCAGAAAATACAGAACGCCACCTGCTACGATCGTTACAGACTCCTTTTGCCTCGTTTCAGTCATACATCTGGTCATACGTTCACGCCGGTTGCGATTACTAAGTACCTGACTTTTGTGAAGAACATCGCCCATAAGGTCACTATTTGTCCTCCTAGAGTATCCCCTCTCGGCTCGTCGGAATATTCCTGATCAGTAACACCTTTCATACCTGTGATACAAAAGAGAAACTACATATTTGGCATTCTCTTAACTAAGTGCTGATTCTTTGAACGCCAGATATTTTTATCGGACGAATAATTTTAAATTTTTGACAGTTCTTCCATACAAAAACTGTCAGACGTCAATTTTATTCCACGATTAAAAATTATCGATTGAAAAATCAGCCCTAATTGTAATCACTTAATTTTAAAACATAATTATTATAGCATTTTAAAATAACGTCATCAATTCAAAGTAATCTTTAATTAAACTTAACTTAGTACAGAAGGCAATCTACATACAAAGTGCGCTCGAGCAACGCACACATAGACACCGCTCATGGACACGTTATCTCGGAGTGGTTGGGAGTAGTGCGAGCGCGGGTGCCATCCGCTTGAGACACGCGTCTGTGAAGTGCAAAAATGAAGCAACAAAAAAATGGCTATCTAAGCTCGATTTAGGTATATAATAGTTTCCTATTTTGAATCGGTATAAACGAAGTAACTTTTTGTAAGGTAAATTCACGCCACCAACTATTACGTAAGTTGAAAACATGATTTTTGTTTATGTAGACATTGTGTTGTTTTTAGTGTCATTTGTTAGGTATATGTTTTTGTTCTATAAACTTTTTGTATTGTAATACTATGTTTATTGTTTTGTTTTAATATTGTAGAATAAGCTCAACAATAAATCAAACAACTAGATACGAGTGCCACTCCCACTATAGATTTTTGTGCATAAGCCAAAGTTGACAACCCTAGCGCGACCGCCGAGCGTAGGTATAAAAAGTGAAGTACATACATGTGATTGCCTTCTGTACTATCTGTCTTTTGTGACCTTGACCCTTGAAATGAGCATATGAACGATCGGAACAAAATAGTTCCGTTCGTTAACACTGTGAATGACAGGAGTATTAAGTATGTATTATGGAAATAATCGAAAAAAAACAAAAAAGTCCCGTTCGTCGTTTTTTTAGTCGCCTTTTATTCATCTTCATAACATGACCAAACATTCGAAACGTACTCTTTTCAATCTTTTTCAATACATCAGATACAGATACCTACTACATTATTTAAGTCTAGTCGTGTGTGTGTTTAGTTTTATTAGTTTAACTTATCATAGTTACTTTGATTATATAATCAAAGCTTAAGTACTAGTAATTCCTACAAGTGGCCATCTTCAGGGCTGTTGTCTGTCCCTCAGTCCCGGAACTGTTTTTATGTTCATAGTTTAAAAACACTTTTGCACGTGATTACCTATGTTTTTTGTCTACAACAATTATATACGTTCAATAAAAAACCTGGGACTCCCATATACCAGTATATCAAAGCGAAATTTGAAATTGCTATAACTACCGCGCTTGGCTAGATAGATTGGTGACCTCATTGTTTCGCTATTATCAACTAGCGACCCGTCATTGCTTCGCGAGCACATTTTTTGCAACTTGACAAAACACCAAAATTTCTTTATAATATGCAAGTTTGAAATTAATAAGTAGGTGCCTTCCGGAATAAATTGTCTAAACGATGACAAAGTCGCATTAAAACCCGTTGCGTAGTTTAAAAGAACAATTCGGTAACACAGACAGACACGAAAAACGACTTTAGTTTATAGATACTTAATATGTCATTCTATAAATATAGAAAAGGTATAAAAAAGGTAGATGTGAAGGGAAACGTCGGAAGGGGACGCTCTAGAAAGTAGAAGGACATACAGTGACCTTTGGGCCTATGAAGGTCACTTTGGAGAATCATAAAAGGATAACATTTTGAATTATAATACGGCGAGGACAGTCCGTGTTTTTACCCGACTGCGCGACGCAAAGGAGTGGTAATGTGTTTCTTTTTTTCGCTCCACTACGTAGGTACAATCAAAGAGATTGGGATTGGATTGGATTGATTGGTATTTTAGCATAGACAAAAAAAAATCCTTGACCAATGGGATTTGATACGATTAACATATCAGTTAACTGTTATTCATTATGTTCTCCTTTTATGATTCTGCTAAATTGGCTTTTAAGGCCCCCTTGTCGGTGACCAGAGGTGCAGAGGTGCAACCTTGGGACGCACACCGCACTGTGTATGTTTCGTTATTAATTTTAATTTAATATTCGTCATATCGTCACTTTGTATTTCGATACGTGAGTTTTTCATTTTGTTTTTATATCGGCACCTTGTTTTTATATTATAATCATGTGGGTAATTTGGTTATCATCTAATATTGTACTTTTGTGTGTTGTGCTGTCTTTTTGTGTGCACCAAATAAATGGTTTATGTACCTATCTATGAATTCTCCTTATTTGAAGAACGTTCACAGTCTGAGGGCCTAAAAGCTACTTTGGTAAAATCATAAAAGAATAACATTATGAATCATAATATGGCGAAGACGGTTCGTGTTTTTCTTTTTTTCGCTGCACTACATAGGTATAATCAAAGAGATTGGGATTGGATTGATTGGTATTTTAGCACAGACAAAAAATGTCAATTATGAGTCATAATGTTATCCTTTTATGATTCTGCCAAAGTGGCCTTTTTAGGCCCCATGATCTCAGTCTCACCCTGTCAAAAAATACTTCTATTTTCCCTACATTTTGACAAGTTTTTGACATTTGTTTGTCGCAGGGATGAGACTGCGACTAGATTTTGAACTTTTTAAATTACGAGAATATAGCCTTCTGATGTATGAACATAAACAAAGCAAAACTAGTACCGTAAACAAAGCAAAAGTAGTACCGTAAACAAAGCAAAAGTAGTACCGTAAACAAAGCAAAAGTAGTACCGTAAACAAAGCAAAAGTAGTACCGTAAACAAAGCAAAAGTAGTACCGTAAACAAAGCAAAAGTAGTACCGTAAATTAAGCAAAAGTCGTACCGTATACAATGCAAAAGTAGTACCGTAAACAAAGCGAAAGTAGTACCGTAAACAATGCAAAAGTAGTACCGTAAACAAAGCAAAAGTAGTACCGTAAACAATGCAAAAGTAGTACCGTAAACAAAGCAAAAGTAGTACCGTAAACGTGGGTTACTTTAGCTGATTTTTTCATCTTTTTTATAAACCCTTTGATAGTAGGGATTATGGTGGATTTCTTAGCATTTTAATGGATTTGATTTACAGGTGAGGATAGTAGCTAATTAGTAATAATATTATTTTCCCTAAAATGTGTGTAAATATATTTTTTTTTGTTTACTTTTTAGCCAATGTTGTTCTTTGAAGAGGGTTAGTTTGACCTGCAGATTTTGACGACCCAAAACAATATTTAGGACAGCATTGAGCCAATCTAACCCTTTATAACAATAGAAAATAGAAAACCTTTTTTTGTATTGAGCCAAAGTTCCCCCCCAGAGCTAAAGTAACCCGCGTTTGCCGGTATGTAAAGATCGTAGTAAGTGGCGTTCTGTAGTTCTGCCTACCTCCATGGGAAGAAGGCGGAGGAGTTTACGCATATACATCATCATCATCATCTGCCTAGCCTTTTCCCAACTGGTCGGCTTCCAGTTTAACCAGATGCGGCTGAATACCAGTATTTTACAAGGAGCGACTGCCTATCTGACCTCCACAGCCCAATTATTGGGTAATACGATACCCCTTGGTAAGACTGGTTTTCAGACATTCGGGCTTCTGACGACCCGTAACGACTGTCAAAAATCCGTGAACCAAGCCGGGACCAACGTCTTAACATACTTTCCGAGGCACGGAGGGGCCTTGGTATGTAAAGATGGTCACCCATCCACGGACCAACCGCGGCAAGCTTAACCTGATCTATCGACCTGTGCAGCTGTTATTACTTAGCCAGCAACATCACATCATTCTCCTGCCCTTATCCCAATTTACTACTACTACTTACTTACTTACCCAGCAACAGCAACAGCAGCAGCAGCTTTTACTTAGCCAGCAACATATCTGCGATTATTTTGCGTCATATTTTTAATAACAAAGAACATTAATAATACAACATAATTGTGTTTTATTCCGGTTTCTGCATGTTGATATAGCTTTTGTCGGATGGATATTTCAGTTTCGCTGTCATACAATTAAATGATCAAATGGTTAAGGCCCTTCGATTTACATAGGATTTAGAGTGCTACAAGGGTGGGGGACGTTTTGAGCGTTGTTCATTTCTGAACCAAAAAGTTTTACATTAGTTGGTGATTGGAGCCTCCTGTTAATAAATAAAAATAATAAAAACCTTATAATTTCAGGCATCGATGGCCCATAGCGTGTTAGTATTACAAATAATAATAATAAACTACATTAGTAATAATAACATTTAGAAAACACAACACACACATACACCCAAATTATAGAAAGATTTATCAAGCCCCATGCCTGACATGTAGCTTGATAAACCTGTCCATTGTAGGCCCTTCTAGCCTTTCTGACAATAACTTCAGAATGCTATTGCTGCTTCTTGCGCATGATCGCAAAATAATCGTCCGTGTGCGCATCAGCGAACATCCCTGACGCACTACAGTAAGACGGAAGCCTCAGCAGCGCCCTGAAGGCATTGTTGTATTGAATGCGCAGGGCATTGTCCGCTTTTTGGGTGTGATTAGACCACAGGCTGCTGGTGTAGAATGTCTGACAAAAAGCAAGTAATGTCTGTGTTAGGAGACTCCGCTCTTCCACAACAGTATACGATTTTTTGTATATCGTCAAAAAAGGCGATAACAAGAATGTGGTATGATTTATTGCACATTGTGGTTTCTATATTGTAAAGGTTGTGACTAAGATTTATCTAAAGTATATTCAAATGCCTTTGGATTGTGTCGATATGGGATCAATATTTTCTTCTCACGAATCAACGTACGGTTTACGTGTTAAGCAAGTTGCCTCTGGTATATTCTCTGTCGGGCAGCGTGTTAGTGAGGATGCTATGGATCTTTACCACCTAGAGATGTTTCTCCTAAAATATTTCGGGTATAAATAAATAGTCCTTGTTTATGTGAAACTACTACAGTGTGTGAAATCGCGAAAGCATTAGGCTATTTTTAAATCAAAATTTATTCATGTCTATCAAGTTCAAGTTTTTACCGGTTTTGTCACACTATACGGTCGACTAAAATTAGAATAGTGACATTTTTATTTTGGTAAAGATTTTCCGCAAAATAACGGTAGGTGGTATATTGAAAATGACACAGCAGTAAGTTATTTTCGTTGATTTTTAGGGTTCCATAATATGGAACCCTAAAAATCCTTTTTTTTAGGGTTCCCTAAAAATCCTTTTTTTTAGGGTTTTTAGATTCCTTCGGCACCATTTTATATTATAAAATAGTGCCGAAGGAATCGTGGATAAACGTGTGCGTGACGTCATATTTATCACAGATTGTAAAACTATGATCGCTTATAGTTGAACGGGTGTAAGCATCATTTGCTTTAATACTTTTCCCAACAAGTGCTGGTTGGTTACCAGTCTAACCGGGTGCAGTTAAATACCAGCACAGCAACCAGTAAAACAACTTATACCTAAGCAAATACTGTTTTTATAAGTCATCCTAGAAAAAACTTTATAATGTGATTGGAAAAAAAATCAGTCATAAATTATATATAGCATTTGTAAAATACAACTGACAGAAATAGGTCGTAGTAAAAATATATTTGGAGAAAAGTTATTGAGTGACAAACACTTGAAGAAAGTACATCAGAACATCATGATTTCAACCGAAAGACGTCCGGCAATGGTTCAAGCCATGTTCCGGAGCGAGAGGGAGTGGGAGGCAGGCACCTCCTTCTGCGAAGCAGTCATGCTAGCGAAGGAGGTGGCGGGATGGTTGAGCGACAGAGCCTCACACGTCCCAGCCGCCGCGGGAGACGCACCGGGCGTCAGGAGCCGCGTGACGACTACCGGCCACCGTAGGCTCGGGCCTGCGGACGGAGAGTAATGGGTAGCTCACCGTCCGATCAGGACCAGACCCGACGCATGCCTCAAAGAGATGTCAGTATCGAGGAAGGGGCCCGCTAGGGCCGAAGCCTGCCGAGTTAGCGAGATTGTCCGAAAGGGTTACCACTGGCACGGAACATAAAGGGTTAAGGAAGGAACATGGGTGGGTTTTAGTCAGTAAGAGTCTGACACTCCCTTCCGCTCCACCCAGAGCAGGAGGGGTCATTCGATAATTTCCCATCCTCAAAAAAAAGACGTCCACTGCTGGACATAGTCCCCCCCAAGCATCGCCACCATTTGACCGATTTTGTGGTTCTCGCATCCAGTGGATTCCTGCGGCCTACATCAGGTCATCGGTCCAATAATGAGAAGTCTTCCGGTACCCACGTACCGGAAGACACTTCTTTCGGCCATCTGTCAGTGCCACTTACGTTAGGCAATTTTTTGGACTATGCTACCTTGGTTCTCCTACGAATCTCTTAATTTCTGATTCTATCACGTACGGTTTGATATGCGATCATCAGAACATTCATTTTTGATTCAAAATTTACTTCATAAGCACTTCAATACAAAAGATTGTATATCCATTCAATTAAATACGATTTGGTGTTTTTTTATTAGTTTTTTCTTCGAAACCACAAAGGACTATTTGCAAATTAATCACGTTTGATAGGGTTTTTTTTATGGAATATTTTGCCTTTTTGTATTAACTTGGGAATTTTCCGAATCAGTGTGTTTGGTTTCTTTCGTTCTTTTTTGTTTCTTCCGGGAAATTGGATTTAAATTTCTCAGAAGCAATGAATATTAGTTTGGAACTATTCAACCAAACGTGAAATGTGACGTAACAGTACCTGTGCGTTTATTGCAATTAAACGAAAAAAGAAACAATTTTCAAACTTATTTAAACAAACAAAAAATAATGTGTTCGGGAATCCTGCGTTTTACGATTTATTACTGATTATAGCTTCCGCCCGCGGCCTCGCCCGCGAGGTATGTCGATAAAAACTATCCTATGTCCTTCCTCGGGATACAGCCTATCTCTCTGCCAAATTTTATCGAAATCCGTTCAGTGGTTTAGGCGTGACAGACAGACACACAGAGTTACTTTCCTTTCGAATTTATAATATTAGTATGGATAGTTGCTTAGCATACTCAGCTTGCCTATTAATGTTTCCACTGCTGGGACAGAGGCTTCCTCTCTGTAAGAGGGAGTGGGTCATAATCCACCACGCGAGCCCAGTGCGGGGGTCATTGCTTACTTGTATTAAATTGCAATCGCGTGGAGTTTCTTGCCAGCTCTTCTCCATAAGAAACGACCAATTGGAACCGTGCACCTAGTTTCTGACGTTTCATAAGTGTTCATGTACAGACGCCAGCACATCAAGCTACTACAATCTGTCATATTTCTTCAATCGATTTTCAACTTTATCGCAAAAGCATAAGGTTGAAATTTGATTGGTAAAATTTGTCAGTTTCGGGTAGCTTGATGTGCTGGCGTCTGTACCTAAGTTTAAGTGTAATAAAATATTTTGATTTTGAATCAGAAGGTCAATTCTAGGACTTAAAAAACGTTCGTTCGTTTTGGGTGGATGTGACACATGTTTCCCCAACCTTTTCTTATTTTTTTTTGTGTTTACTATGTTCTTTTTGCGTCATATTTACCTGCAAATCATCATCTTGCTGTTTCATTTTCCTGTGGTTACTTTTTTTCTATATACACCTAACTTGGATTTTTATTTTACTGTGTTTAGTTTAGTTTGTGATCTTCCTGTACGAGTGGCAATAAATACTTTTTCTTTCTTTCTTTCCTTATTCTTTCTAATAAACGTGTTTTATTTCTTTATTTTCAAATTCAAGTCGCAATCAACGCTTAACAACAGCAACACTTAATGTCAAAATCTTGTCAGAAATTTATGATATTTGATAGTATTTTTGATAGATTGAGACTGAGATTAGAATGTGAACGTTCTTAAAAATACTGGTAGTACCCCTCAGATTCCAATTTATTAGGGATTAGCTGAGCCCGCGACTTCGTTCGCGTGGATGTCGTAAAACAAAATGTGTCGCTTAGGAAAGGTGTAACTACCACTCCTTCATTGAACAGGAAGAATCTTCCGATCTTGCCTGATAAGGTAAAGCTTCCGTTACCTGGGGTTCTCTACCACCGCCCCGAAACCTAGCCTGATATTCCCGAGTTGCAGAGAGCCTTGCCTCACGACCTTCCTCAGATTCCTGTGATCGAACTAATCACATCCTTTTAACATTTCTGCTACATTGGGAGAGGTTGGATCTTCTTCGAGGCATTCTTACAATAAAATAGTACTTACTACTTAACACACAGTTATTTAGTAAACACGTACTATCGTAAACAATTAAATTATAAATACTTACAGATTATTATACAGTCTAAAATTATCACAGTTTAAGTAATAAATGTTAAGACGTGTAAACCAAACGTACTAACTTTATAAAACAAAAGAATTGCTAGAAAAATTAATTACTAACCTGAGCTAATGAACTTATACTTAATAAAGAAAATCAAGAAAAGAAATGCCTAACCAATACCAAATGCTTACAATATTTATTTACAAACCCTAAATAAAAATTAAGATAAGTAAATACCCAAAAATCAAGGAAAGAATCGCCTAACCTATACCAAATACTTACAATATTTATTTACAAAATATTAAAGAATATTAAGAAAAAGAACCTAACCTACAAACCCTAAAATATGAATAAATGAAATATGCAAACAGTCAGTATTCAAGTGAATTGCAATAATCGAATGCAACTATTGAAATGGGCATCTCGCAGTCTACCTGAGGGGTGGTCGACTGCTTAACCGGGCTTTCCTGTGGATGCTTCAATAAACCTTATGGCAGCAGCGCGGCTCTCAGCGCGCTTTACGAGTATATAGCCACGGACGCGTGCGCGGACGCAGCCGCGAGGCGTGTACGTACCTACTCTGATAGAATACCTTCACAAATGTTCGCCGTGATTCTTTAAATTGACATAACTTTTTTATTTATGAACCGATGATTGACATGAAATAAACACTAAATGTTAAGTGAGTACAATATATTAGTGAAAACCGCATCTAAACCGCATAAGCCGTTTCTGATATTAGCGTGCACAAACACACAGACAAACAGACAAACCGACAAACAGACGAACAGACAAAAAAAATTTAATTACAATTTCGGGTTCGGCATCGATATAATAACAACCCCTGATACTTTTTTTTATATATTTCCATTGTACAGACACCACTTTTCTATAATTTTATTATATGTATAGACTAACAGCGCCCCGCAGTTTCACCCGCATAAGTTTCGATCTCGTGGGAATATCGGGATATAAACTACCCTATGTCCTTTCCCGGGATGCAGTCTATCTCTCTGCCAAATGTTATCAAAATCTGTTCAGTGGTTTAGGCGTGAAAAGGTAACATACAGACAGACAGACAGAGTTACATTCGAATTTATAATATTAAGTATGGAAGTATGAATGGACTAGCAGCGCCACCCTGTTTCACCTGCATAAGTTTTGATCCCGTGGGAATAACGTAATAAAAAGTATCCTATGTGTTAATCCTAGTCATAAATTATTTGTGTGCCAAATTTCATCCAAATTCGTTCAGCAGTTTTTACGTGAAAGAGTATCAAACATCCATCCATCCTCACAAACTTTCGCGTTTATAATATTAGTAGGATAACAAAGCTACAAGGGTATAAGGGAGATCGTCACGCAATCTGTTACTATGTATTCAGTTAGTCCACTACCCACCAGCGCAGCGTTAAAACCGACGAAATATTTCTACACGGATACTTTTGTATGAAACAGCAATTTTTTTTTTAACTCCTCACACTTTTGCCTGCCTACCTGTCAAAACAGTTGAATGGGCGCAGTAAAGTCATTGTTTCGACAATGACACTGTTGTGTACACTTGGTGTACCGTTGACGTTTCGAGCACTATCTCTTATGTACACTTGGTGTACACTTGACGCTTGAGGGGTTAACCAACGAAAGATTTCTCTTACACAGTGTCTTATAAACGTTTACAAAAACATCATTCGTTTTTTAAGGTTCCGTAGTCAACTAGGAACCCTTATAGTTTCGCCATGTCTGTCTGTCCGTCCGTCTGTCTGCCTGTCCGTCCTTGCTTAATCTCTGTGACCGTTAGCACTAGAAAGCTGAAATTTTGTAGGAGTACGTATATCAGTTACGCCAACAAAGTGGTAAAATAAAATTCTGGAAATTTTTTTTTTTTAGGGTAGCTCCCCTACATGTGAAGTGGGGATGATTATTTTTTTCATCATCTACCCCATCGTGTGGGGTATCGTTGAATAGGTCTTCTAAAATGGCTTAGGGGTTCTAAAATTATTTTTCGATTTAATGCTCCATTTACGAAATATTAAAGTTTAAAGAGCAAATTTTTGTTCCAGTAGGGCGTCCCCCCCCCTCTAAAAGCTAAATTACTAGCTTGAAAAATCTGGAAAAATTCTCTATGAAAGTGCATTTTATGAACTTTAAAGGAAAAGTATAGCGGTTAAGATAACTTTATTGGTTTAGCAGTAATAGTCGTTGAACTTGGGTGTTGGATAATTTTGTACCAAATACAAAATCCTTAGCATTAATCCTTTAAAAAGTGACTAAGATGAAGTAGTTGCTTGTTTATAATGGGTAAAGACTTGCATTGAAAACCAAAATATGTTTTTTTTTACCTATTCAGAATAAAGAACAACAGAATCGTACTACTTTGTGATAACGGACTACTACGGAACCCTACACTGTGCGTGGCCCGACACGCACTTGGCTGGTTTTTTTATGTAAAATTAAGTTTACTCAGCATTTCAGCCGACCCTAATATACACACATCAAAAGTGTCTAGGGATCAAGCATTTTTATGCGGATTTCTTGAGATTGAGATGTGGCTTTGTAATAAATTTATGATTTTATAAATTTATATGGATCCTTTTTGGTGCATTTCATAATTTGAATCAGGAACTGTGAATCAAATTCGAGTAAAAGATGAAAATCAGCTGTCAATATTTTCCCTATAAAAACATACAACGCATTGAAGACATTATTAGTGCTACTGTTTCCCTACTACTGATTAAAACCAACGTTATTATGGAGCGGCGACGTCATTTAAGCAGGGAAGAAATGCTCAGAGCCGTGGGAATGATAGAAGCTGGTTCCCGGCAACGTACTGTGGCTTTAGCTCTGAATACAAGTCAGAGTGTTATCAGTCGACTTTGGACACGTTACCGAAGCACTGGTACCGTGGCTGAGCGCCATGGAGGACGGTATCGCTGCACCACACGGAGACAAGACCGATACATTCAAATCTTAACTCGAAGAGCTCCAACAATAACCGCCATGATGTTAGCCGTGAGGCTTCATCACTCTTCAGGGAACTTAATTAGCGACCAAACAGTCAGAAACCGCTTGCATGAAGTGAACCTTCATTCCCGAAGACCGCTACGGGTACCACCTATAGCAATGCACAATCGTAGGATTCGATATCAATGGGCTCTTGAACACAGAAATTGGGCAGAAGAACAATGGCGTTTCGTGTGCTTTTCTGATGAGTCTCGTTTTGGTATGAGACCGGATACAAGACGTATACGACACTGGAGAACCCCTGGACGCCAACAGCGATTAAAATCCTGCCAGGAAGTCCATCCTTATAGTGGTGGAACCATCATGGTATGGGCGGGTATTTGGATCGGCGGAAGAACTGAGTTGATTTGGATCAGAGGCAACCTCAACGCTCAAATTTATGCTGAGACGATTGTATCAGACGTCATCGTTCCTCTACAAGTGCAAATCGGTCCCTTATTTCAGTTAATGCATGATAATGCACGACCGCACACCGCAAGAGTTGTAAGACAGACTCTCGCCGCAGCTAACATCAATATCCTGCCCTGGCCTGCTCAGTCGCCAGACTTGAACCCGATTGAGCATGCATGGGATATGCTACAGAGAAGAGCTCTGCCGAACATGGAGGGTATCCAGTCGCAAGAAGACCTTTTTTTGTTGTTGCAACGAACATGGGCGGCCATTCCACAGCGTGATTTGGATGAACTCATTTTGAGTATGCCAAACCGATGTTCTTGTGTTGTTAGTGTTCGCAGTAGAAACACGGATTATTAATTGTTTAACTTACCCAATAAAATTTTAAAGAAAACTGTTATTTCAGTCTTTTTTTCGAACTTTTGTGTTAGTGGTTCAAATGTCAAAAATCCCTTTATTAGGAAAATGGCAAATTTCTTTATTAATGCAAAGGTGACTTGGTTTATCGTTACTGTGACAAACGAAAACACTTTATTTGATGAATCCTTAAAGAAAATTTTAATTAATATCAATCAGGAGAAAAGTTATTGCAAAAATATATGTTGATCCCTAGACACTTTTGATGTGTGTAGTTGGAAAGAGCTTAGGCAGATGATAAGATAAGTACCTATTGCAATTAGCTCCCGTTCAAGTAATTTAAACGAAAAACGAAATACTAAAAAGCATAACTAAATAAACATTATTAGGTAAGTCTCATAAAGTTCAAAGAATTACTTCTACACCGTCTGGTGACAAAATTATCATTTACCTCAATAAAGAAAAAAAAAACTTGTATTCCTTCATAGTTTCCCTGTGCCTCATGACTTTCAAAGCACAGTAAGGAAACAAATTATACCTTACGATTAGGTACCCTTGGTGCAGGAAATGTCATATTTTCAAATTGAACGTCTTTCCTCGTTATTTGGCGATTGCGAAAACAAGATTTTGCCTTTTGGTTTTTTTTTAACATCTACCGTATTAAAAAACTATCATTTTGGAACAGCCTTGAATAAACGATTTTTGATTTTGACTTTCAATTCTGTGAGACGGATGTGGTTATGTTTTTACCTGGTTGCATTCCGGACTTGCCCGATACACGTGAAACGAATTAATTCACCTATTAAATAATAAGGTTTATAGATAAAACTGTGAGCTATGACGACGTTAAATCAATAAAATCTGCATTTTTTAATAATCTAAAACGAAATAATTAAATAATTATACCTAACTAGCAGCGCCCCGTGGTTTCACCCGCATAAGTGCCGATCCCGTAGGAATATCGGGATAAAAACTATCCTATGTCCTTTCTCGGGATTCAAACTATGTCTATACCAAATTTCATCTAAATCGGTTCAGCGGTTAAAGCGTGAAGAGGTAACAAACTGACAGACACACTTTCGCATTTATAATTAACTTGCGTCAGCTAGTTAATTATACGACGTCAACGACGTCGACGTCGACGTTGACGTCGACGTCAACGTTTGCCGGGTCACCGGCAAACGTTGTTTTGCCATATAAATTATTTCTAGCTGCCCGGCGGTACATCGTTCGCATGGTGTCCTACCCCTTACCCTACCCTACTCCTACCCCACTCCTACACTACTCCTACACTACTCCTACCCTACTTCTACCCTACTTCTACCCTACTCCTAACCTACTCCTATCTACACTACTCCTACCCTACTCCTACACTCCTACTCCTACCGTACTTCCACCCTACTCCTAACCTACTCCTACCCTACTCCTACCCTACTTCCACCCTACTCCTAACCTACTCCTACCCTACTCCTATCCTACTCCTACCCTATTCCTACCCTACTCCTAACCTACTCCTACATTACTCCTACCCTACTCCTACCTTACTTCTACCCTACTCCTACTCTACTCCTACACTACTCCTACCCTACTCCTACCCTACTCCTAACCTACTCCTACACTACTCCTACCCTACTCCTATAAGTAAATAAAAGTATTTAAAAAAAAAAAAAAAAGTATCCTATGTCCTTCTCCTGGCTCTCAACTACCTCCCTGCCAATTTTCAGCTAAATCGGTTCAGCCGTTATTGAGTTATAAGTGGAGTAACTAACACGACTTTCTTTTATATATATAGATATTATAAATGCGAAAGTGTATCTGTCAGTGAGGATATAAGATGATATGGCTTGAAAGGGGTGACTACTGACTGCCAAGATGACGACTAACAGTAAAAAAAAAGACATGATACTCTGACTCCAAATTAACTGGGATCTGCGGTGCTATTCTGTAAAAATCTCACCGTGAAAACTTAGGTGAAGTGAGCGTGGAGTGAGCTGTCAATAGTGTGAATTCCTAGCAAAAACAAACTCAGTTCTCCTAAGTTTTCACTGTGAGATTTTTACAGAATCGACCGGAACGTCATGAGAATGATGATAATCTATGGTAATACATTTATATGGGCCTTGATGCCTGAAATAAATGGATAAATAAATAAATAAATACTCCAATCTGTGGTAAGACTCCAATCTGTTCAAACCCATTCCTAACGGGAACCTTTGGCCAACTTGGGCATCGAACCAGGACCACAAACCACCTAACTGCCGGTAAAATGAGAGTGTTACTTATACCTCTGCAAACCCTTTGGGGATTATTATATAGACGCGATGTTATGTGTGTTAGGTATTACACATCAAAAATAGTTTTAGTTCTTTATTTCCCTCAAAAAAAATACGACTTTCTGTTCAAAATGTCAAAATTTACAATCAGATCCTAACATTTGTGAGGGCTAGTTTATACTGGGTTCAAGACCCGTATGACATGTCTCCAGGCTTCACACCCTCTTAAGTTAAAAAAATGGCATTTGCAAAATAACATAAGTGCAGCAAAAATATACATTCAAAGTAAAAAAAAAAAAAAGTAAAAAGAAAATTAAAGAGAGTAAAGTAAATTATTATGTTTTAAATTATATTCCTTATTTTGTTATTTTACATTTCTATTTTTAAATTATTATTTTAATTTTTAAAGTATGTATTTTGACTTTGTATGAATTTTATGTTATTTAATATTTTTATTTTTGTGGAATTTGTGTATAATTGTGACTTTATGGATATTTTTTGTCTGACTAAATAAATGAATTGAATTGAATTGAAAGTGGAGACGACAATATGACAATGAATTAAACTGCTTATTATCTAATGACATTTCCAGTCTACATCCCAAAATTCAATCAAATATCGTCGCGCTCGCACGACTAAAAGTCCTATCTCATTTTTTAACTGATTTGAGCTAGGACAACTAGTTTTTTAATAATCGTCGTACATGTTATTTGGATCTCAAAATAGTTATAACCATTTTGAAAGGCAACAAAATGTAAAGAATCACGAATAGAAAAATGTAGTTGTCCTAACTCAAATCAGCTAAATGATGAGATAGGACTTTTAGTCATGCGAAGGACGATATATCCAATAGTTTAGTCACTATAGCTAGTCAAAGATTGGCAAAATCCTAATGGCCCTTACATAATTACTTTCTTAGAAAAACTCATTGAATTCCAATGTTACAATTTATTTGATCGTTCCGAAATATTTCTATGTATTATTATTGGCATTGTTTTCATTTATTAATCGCTTAATTATCAAATGCCTCATAAAAACTTCAAAACCTAGTCAAGCCAAACTTATCGGACGGCCATGTTGATCCCATGAAGAAGGTTGGTGGAAAGTTGTTGGTTTGTAGGTAGGTTAGTTGGTGGTTAGTTGTTGGTTGGTGGTTGTTCAAATTATTTTGTTCATTTTGTGAACATAGGGTAGATACAATTATACAGATGTTATACAAAAAATATTGGGGCATGCTTATATGTCCCGCCAAAAGGCATACAAAATTTCTTAGGTAATTGAATGTCAATTAACAAAATAAAAATACAAAGACACACACAAAAAAAAAACACACATAAGTAGATGTCACAATTTCATACAATAGTTAATAATATGTCAATTAATTAAGACAGCACATAAACAAAATAGGTAATAGGTACTTAGTATACAATAATAAATGCAATAAAAATGTCAATAAAGAATATCATTATCGAAAGCAATATTTTAACTATAGACAGGTTTAAAATTATACAAATATTATTCTAATTTGTCAATAACAGAAAATACGCCTTGTCATTTAATAACTTAAAAGCTTACATTTAAACTCATTCATGTTGTTGTTGGAAACAATTTGATTACTAATTTGTTATAAAGCTTTGGAGCCATTGCATTTAAAATATTGTAGAGAACTTTGATTTTAGTGAATAACGGGTGCAATTTTCAGCACCGTTGACTTTTCACAAATTCATACATATAAAAACATGTTGTTTTTACCCGACTGTGGCGAAGCCCAAAAGGAGGGTTATGTGTTTGACCTGTATGTATGTATGTACATACATACAGTTTCTTTGTTCCCTCGTAACTTCTAAACGAATGAACGTATTTGGATAAATTGTACGTCTTTAGATTTGTCTTGGTAGTGCACGTGTCACTGGCTACATTAAAATAAAAAAAAAACCCGACTGCGAAACTGAAAAGCTAAAAACAAGCCCATTTTAAATTATTTAAAAGTTGGAAGCAGGCGGGACTCATACCATTTTTTATTATATTTTCAAATTCAAATTTGAAAGATTTCGCAAACGATTTAGTTCTTGGTACTTACGTGTTTTTTACGATTTGTCACTTATAATTACTTTTAACCATATAAGTTATATATATTTTTGTAATCACCTTTTAAAACCCTTTATTTTGATACCCCACTCGATAGGTTTTGAAAAAAAAAAAAATTTTTTTGAAGACATATTGCGCCAAAAATCGGCCAATTTAATTTTTTTTTTCAATTTTGATATACCCAGTGTCACTCTCACAATTAAGACGCATCTAACGGTACCTCTCTAGCTGAAATCGATCAAGCCGTTTAGGCTACAGAGCGTGCGAAAGAAATATACATACATACATACCTACATACACTCGAAAAACATAACCCTCCTTCTGACGCAGTCGGGTAAAAAACAAAGTAAAATGACGGATTTAGGGTGCTATATTGTGGAGTTCGAATTTTTTTTCTTCTTCTAATACCATCGAGTGAAATATCAAAATTAAGGGTTTTAAAAGGTGATTACAAAAATATATACAACTTATTTGGTTAAAAGTAATTCGAAGTGACAAATCGTAAAATAATATTTGTGTACTTTATCCAAAAAAGCTTTTAAATAACCCTCACGACCAAAACTCCTTGCAACAACTAAATCGTCTGCGAAATCTTTCAAATTTGTAAACTAAAAGCTGGAAATAAAATAACCAGTAATTAAAAACAAGACCATTACCTAAATAAAAGTTGGAAGCAGGTGGGACCCATTTAAGTTTAAAGTGGCCTTGTTTTTAGCTTTTCAGTTTTTTTAACTTAATTTTTTTACCGCAGTCGGGTTTTTTAGTTTTTTTAATTACTTGTTTTTTTTTTAACAAAGATACAGGCTTCATAGACATAAATCCTTTGCATGAATCCGTTCGTTTTATTTTACCTAGAGCTCGAATACATTTTTTCTGTGCTATTAATACCTCCTCTACCCTTGTGGCATTGCCCCAGAATGGCCATACTGCAAAGCAGAGACGACATAACCATGATAAGCTGTTGGAAGCGCTGTCTTATTCAACAATTTTGCATAGCATATAAAGAGCCATACATTATCAATTTGAGTCCTCCATGACATATCGTTATCAATATGCAGTCCGAGAATTTAAAAAAAAATAGTTTCCAGTATTTGGTCACCTTTGTAATTTACCTGAAATTTTAACAGTGTTTTTTGTCTGATATTAAAATCCATAATTTTAGTTTTTAGGTTAATTTTAAGATTAGGTATTAGCGTTCAGCCAGTCAACAATCGTAACAAGAGAATTATTGTCATCTTCTATTTCTTTATTGCTCATCATCATCTGCTCAGCCTTTTCCCAACTATGTTGGGGTCGGCTTCCAGCCTAACCGGATGCAGCTGATTACCTGTATTTTACTTGGAGCGACTGCCTATCTGACCTCCACAACCCAGTCACTGGGTACTACGACACCCATTGTTAAGACTGGTTGTCAGACTTTCGGGCTTCTGACTACCCGTAAGGACTGTCAAAGATCCACGAATGACAGCCGGGACCAACGGCTTAACGTACTTTCCGAGGTACGGAGGGGTCTCGGTATGTAAAGATGGTCACCCATCCACAGACCAACCGCGGCAAGCGTAGCTTAACCTGATCGATCGACCTGTGCGGCTGTTATTATTTAGCCACGGGCCCCTGTTATTTCTTTATTACTATCAGTGTTATATATTTTGTTGATGTTTCAGCGCATTAGTCGGCCGCTGCAAAAATCGAATAAACACATTGCCACGAACGTGATTTAATTTTTTGCAACATTGACTTTAACCCACTTACCGATTTCTGCTGACGCAAAATCATATCATACTATGTGTTAACCTAGGTTACAAAGTACAGGAAACTATTTTACGCAAACTAAATAAATACGTTATAAGACTTTTTGTAATTTTGATCTCTATACTTTAAGGTAAATACCACCAAAAGGGGTGAATAGGGATGCAGGGGTGAATTGGGACAAAACTTTAAAATGGATTTTAGCGTTAAAATAATACAGTATGTTGTCGAAAAGGACACTTAATCGTTAATTGTAATACAATAAACACATTAGACTTCTTTTTGGCAACAAACTATATTATTAGAATGTTAAAATCGCTTTTAAAGTTTCGTCCCGATTCACTCCTGCATCCCTATTCAACCCGTTTGATGGTAGTATTTAAGTAAACTAGGTATAAAATAATGAATTAATAAAATTTGGTCATTATTTCAAGACTTCTAATGTTAAATATTGTTCAGAATTTTACTTTCCTACAATTTCCATAAAGTATACTCATGCCGCCTGTGATACAGGTTTATCCTATTACAGGCATCTAACATTATTTATACCTTTGTAAGTTATTTCTAAGACTTTATATAAATATTTTACCAATTTTAATATCTACTAAATAAAAAAATATTATATTTATTATTATTACCTATATAACTGTCCTGTCGTCGGCAAATAAGGGCTTTAGGTGCATGATTACTTGGGGAAAGTCGTTAGTATAGCAAAAAACAGCAAGGGTCCCATCACAGAATCCTGCGGAACACCGTAACAGAGTTAGACGAGTATACGAGTCCAGGGGGCCTAAAAAGGCCACTTTGGAGAATCATAAAAGGATAACATTATGAATCGTAATATCGCGAAGACAGTCCGTGTTTTTCTTTTTTTCGCTGCACTACTTAGGTATAATTAAAGAGATTGGAATTAGATTTCGATCGGATTGGTATTTTAGCACAGACAAAAAAAATAACTGAAAAATGCTTCACCAATGGGATTTATTACGATCAACCATCGACCGACCATCGACGACCATTGTGTTACGATCGACCATTGTGTGGATCGCCCGGAGGACACGGTGGAGCATACGGTGGAGATCTGCCCAGCTTGGGCAGAGCACCGCCGTGTCCTCACGGAGGCGATCGGCGGCGGCGATCTCTCGCGTCCGGCCCTAGTCCGGGCCATGGTACGGAGCGAGAGTGCATGGGAGGCTGTTGCCTGCTTCTGCGAAGCAGTGATGCTCGCGAAGGAGGAGGCGGAGTGCGTGAGGGAGAGGCAATCCTTGCACCCTCACGCCCCTAGCCGCCGCAGGAGACGCCGTCCGGTGAGGACCAGGCCCGGGTCGACGGTGCGTTGTGTTCCACGCGCGCCTCAAGGAGATGTCAGCACCAACTGACGGGGTCCGCTAGGGCCGATGCCCGCCAGGGTCGCGGGTTGTTCAAAAGAGATACCGTGGCCCCTGGCACAGGCAACTGAAGGAACACGGGTGGGTTTTAGTCAGTAAGAGTCTGACACTCCCTTCCGCTCCGCCCAGAGCGGGAGGGGTCATTTGATGATATCCCACCCAAAAAAAAAAAAACAAAAAAAAAAGGCCCCCAGTAAAGTTGTTGGTTGGTTGGTTCATTGGTTGGCCAACCAATATAACCACCAAGTAACACACAATCCGACCAGGATTGTGTGTTACTTGGTGGTTATATTGGTTGATTGTTTTGTACTACACCCTTTAATATGACCACACAACGCCTACCTATATCAACAAACAAAGTAAGAAAGATGCGCGTTAACTGTTTCATCGACACAATTTCATAACGACAGCGGCGGCGCCACACGAAACATGGCACCCTTAATCCACAGGGATTAACTGGAACAGGGAAAACTGTCTAAAGTCAACTGTCAACCTAGTTACAGAACTAGGTTGACAGTTGACTATAGACAGTTTCCATTTTCCATTTTCCTACTTTTTAAATCCACGAAAAAAGCTAGAAACTTCACGCTAATCTCGAATTTTTGAAAGAGAAACATGGAATTCTCCGCGGCTTACATATAGGATTACTTGTCTGTGGATTCTGATTTAAAAGAGGAATAAAAGGGCTGTTGTGAAAGACGACCAAAGGATTGAGTTAATAGGGTAGGCACTGTGTCCTTATTTTGTAAGTCTGTTATCCTGCAAAAATAGAAATTTGATCCTAGATTTTCAGATTATTTTCTTATCCCATTGACAGCGAAGCGAACGAATTTTTTGATGCCCAATGAGCTCCTGCCTTTATCTTTTCCTTTTTTATTATATACTTGTATATAATATATATATTTTAGTGTTAAATTGTAAAATAGGCTAAGTGTGTTAGAAATAAATATTTATTACTAGCTGCGCCCCGCGGTTTCACCCGCATAAGTGTCGATCCCGTAGGAATATCGGGATAAAATGTGGCTTATATATTAAACCCGGGGTCAGCTACCTCTATACAAAATTTTATCAAAATTGGTCTAGCCGTTTGAGCGTGAAGAAGTAAAAAACATATAAACACACACACTCACAAACTTTCGCCTTTATAATTAGTGTGATAACGTTCAGCTGGGACACACAGAGAGTGGGCCGTTATCCACCTGTCACTTGTCTTCGAATTTTTGGTTCTAGGACATGCCGGTTACCTCACGATGTTTTCTTTCACCGTTTTGAGAAAAAAAAAACAGATTCGATAGCGACAAATTTTTATTTTTTATTAATGAATGAGCCCGCTCTTAACCTCTTTGAGTATTAAACCAACCGGAGACGCCACAAGTACTAATATCTATGCAAATAAGTCTGTCACTTTCATCGCGGGGGACGAGGGAACGTAATAATACACTAATGCAATTCGATCGCGTTGTTATATGCACGCACACAAAACAAAAAACAAACACAAGAATAAACTATACACACACATGTATATAACCGCTATGACCGGCGGTCTCGTACCTTTGGCATCGGAGATTGCCTGACAATGGCGCCTCCAGTTGGTTTAATACTCAAAGCTTAACCTCGATCACGTCTGGTGGAATGCGATGGATGAGTTCAACGATGAAACGAGCGTGCCCAGAAGATGCCTGTAAAATTACTTAGCTCTAAGAAAAACAGGTATTTTCTTCAAGTTTTTCTTGATTTTCCACACTGTTTTCGCCCGTAGTTTTACTCGCATTCACACGTAAAGCTAATTACTGTTTCTTACAAACTAACTGGTATAAAAATCTCAACAGGTTCATTAACAACGTCATTACGGAAATGGTAATTAGCCTTTGTTATGATCCGACTGCGTTATATGTTTTTTTTTCTAGGCATTGCATTGTTTGGATTGAAATATAACTAGAACCTTCTTAGATCAGCGGGATATTTGCGTAACAGTAGGAATGGCGTTGATTTTGACAGTTCAACAACATAGATGAGATGCGTTATTTATTTAAACTTTTCGCACAAAAAGGTACAAATCATCATCATCATTTCAGCCGAAAGACGTCCACTGCTGGACATATGCCTCCTCCAAAAAGGGGGGGTTTGCCATAATCGCCACGCTTGGCAGGCGGGTTGGCGATCGCAGTATGGTATGGTGGTGGAATGCATAGAGAACGCTGCTGCCCATTCTCCGTACGCCCCCTTTTTTTTTTTTTTTCGCTGTTGGAAAATCATCAAATGACCCCTCCCGCTCTGGGTGCAGCGGAAGGGAGTGTCAGACTCTTACTGACTGAAACCCACCCGTGTTCCTTCCTTTGCCCTTTATGTTCCGGGCTTTGTGTTAAGTAGTACTTACTACTTAACACACAGTTATTTAGTAAACACGTACTATCGTAAACAATTAAATTATAAATACTTACAGATTATTATACAGTCTAAAATTATCACAGTTTAAGTAATAAGTGTTAAGACGTGTAAACCAAACGTACTAACTTTATAAAACAAAAGAATTGCTAGAAAAAATAATTACTAACCTGAGCTAATGAACTTATACTTAAGTAATAAAGAAAATCAAGAAAAGAAATGCCTAACCTATACCAAATACTTCATCATCATCATTTCAGCCGATAGACGTCTACTGCTGGACATAGGCCTCCCCCAAGTTTGGGGGGGTTTGCCATAATCGCCACGCTTGGCAGGCGGGTTGGCGATCGCAGTATAATATGGAGGTGGAATGCATAGAGAACGCTGCTGCCCATTCTCCGGTACGCCCCTTAGTCGCCTTTTACGACACCCACGGGAAGTATGGGGTGGTGCTATTCTTTAAGTCCGGCACCACACAGGTGGACGGACGGAAGGCGGACTTAATGCCTTAGGAATTCTCTACCAGTCAACTAAGGGTGGTGAAGAGATTGGATGGCAGGTGCTCTGGTTGAGAGGAATAGGGAGGTTATTTACATTGCTGAGCAGACACCAGTCTTACCAAGGGGAATCGTGTTACCCAGAAACTTTGTTGTGGAGGTCAGAAAGGCATTCACTCCATGTAAAGTACTAGTATTTAGCTGCATCCGGTTAGACTGGATCTTACCCTAAAAAATGGTTTCATAATTATGATGATGATGGCCTGTTGTTATTTTTAGATTGAACAGGATAAAGTAGAAATCAAACAAACGTAGGTACCTATGTTAAAAAGGTTTAGTCCCTTAATCGGTCAGAAGAATGTTAATTATTTCTACACTAAAAGAAGTTTTGATTCGGAAGGTCAAAAACTTGTTTATCTAAAATTGGAATTAGCTATTCGTTGCAAAAAATGGGTGTTCCGATGGGTCATTTTAAGAGCGATTGAGCGTTGGGCATTTTTTGAGATGGGAAAAAACCATTGAACTCGCGCCACTGTTACCGTAAGTGACACCGCGCATGTTTTGTTTATAAGACGACTAAAAAAATACCCGCTTCGGATGTGATCGGCTGTCCTCGGGATGTACCTACTCGGTTTTGATGAATATCCGATAATAATTTTGTCAGTGAGTGATGGCAAAGTATTCGGGTAACATTTAGTATCTTTTGCCAGTCGGATGGGGGTGGGAGGGGGAGTGGGTCCCGTCTCCCCCGGTACCATTCCCGTGAAAATACCTTTACGCACCATTTTTGAGAAAAACTGTTATTTGTAACCTAACCTCAAAACACTATAATCACCTATTATGGTCGGGGAAAATCACGTGAGGGTCTAAATTTACTTCCAATCAATATTAACAAACTAACAATATTAACAATGTCTGTGTGGTGCCGGACTTAAAGAATAGCACCACCCCATACTTCCATACGTCTTAGTCGCCTTTTACGTGTCGTAAAAGGCGACTAAGGGTCGTACCGGAGAATGGGCAGCAGCGTTCTCTATGCATTCCACCACCATACTATACTGCGATCGCTAACCCGCGTGCCAAGCGTGGCGATTATGGCAAACGCCCCCCAACTTGGGGGAGGTCTATGTCCAGCAGTGGACGTCTTTCGGCTAAAATGATGAATATTAACAAAGGCGTCGTCGACGGAGCTCCGCTTCGCGGGGCTTCTATTTCTGGGTGGTTTAAAAGAAAATAACCTAACCTGCCCGAGTCAGGGTGCCCCAAGTTCCGAGCTCGCTTCGCTCGCTCTTGCATACTAAAGAGGAGTAACACAGTAGACTACACATCTTTCTAGGTTGTTATAAAAATTAAACTACAATACATATAAACATCACGTGCGGGTCTAAATTTGCTTCCAATCAATATTAACAAAATGAATGAACCAAAACAAATGACACAAATACCAAAGACAGTTTTTTTCGCGTTCCTTTTCTCCAATTTGGTATGACATTTGTACACCACAGACAACATTCACTATTACATACTAGAACACATTCGGTTGTCAATCGCCCATTTTAACGTTCCGTTTCACCTAATAACGTTTACATTTCGCTTTTTACTGATTTGAGGTTAGAAACTATTTTTATTAATTTCTCGAAAAATATCCATTACCTTGTAATAAGAGTGGTAGCGTCATAATCGGGGCTCCACCCTCTACCAGATTTAACCAATTTTAACCCCCTCCGCCTGCCAAATGATACTAAAGCCAACCCCATCAATACCGCCACACATATTGTAGCGAAATAAACGAAAAGCAAGACTTTGCCACTAAAAACGTATAATTTTTCTTTATAAAAAAATTCCGATTATAGGAGTTCAATACAAACTATAAAAAATAAGAAAAAAAACGGTAAAAAACACTTTAAGTCAAAACTGTGACCATAAAAGTTATTGAAAAGAAGAGGATACTTTAGGATTGTACCAAAAAATTTAAGAAGAATTTGGTAACGCGACGCGAATTTTAATTGTGATTGCAATCAGGAAATTCGTGCGCGTGGTTAAAAACGGACCGCAAAAAAATAAAGGTATAACACCCACCGTATTCAAGGTTAAATAACAATGGTTTTTTAAAATAAATAATCTACGACAAACTATTACCTAAATGTATAGGAAAAAAAAATAATATCTGTTCGCGACAGGGTCTTCTTCTTCATCCGTGGCATTAAATGTTTACGACCGACAAATCCGGATCAGTTCGTCTCGGCTCTGGTCGGCACGGATCGGCTGCTCCTCCCACAAATTTACCGAATATAAATTGGCAGGAGTCCGGGTAGGGTGGAACTGAATAAATCGGCTTGCAGAAAGTTCGGGCCTTAACCTGGGGTAAAATTTATCCATAAGAACCCGTGGAGCAAGCAGAATCTCATGTACCCAAAAACTGCGTAGAAAAATACATACCAAAAAAAGGACGAGCAATTCATCAGCTGTGGACTTGTTGGGAGAACCACATTTGTAGCGAGGAACCTTTAGCATAGAACGAATGCGATTAAAAATATTGCATCATGAAGAAAAAATCAGTGGATAACCCAAAAAAAAAATAGTAAATACGCACATTGAATCAACAAAAAACCACCTGAGCAAACAATATGGTTATTTCATATTTTGTTCGCATCACAAATAAACATTAAATAATTTAGGCGTTCGTTCCGAAAAATAGTAGTATCTAGTCACAAGCTTTTCTTCAAGTGATTCGTGCTACTATGAAAAAAATACCATCTGACGTATAAACGAAACATAATTTAAAAAAATACATAGATAGAAATTTCTGGTTAGGCCATGTATTAAAAATGAGGTTGAATATCAACTTTAAGAAGGATTGCTGACAAACAAATATCATGCAGGATTTGTTAATACTGCAATTTGTAGGTACGGCCTGTACCGCGTGTTCACAGCAAAACAATCCTTACGGTGCCAATGCACTATTGACCGCTACCGTACATAGTGATTATGGCTTAACAGAAAAACATAAACAGAACTAAAATCATTCTATTTATTTTACCATTTATGTACACACACATATAAACAGACAAGAAAAAACAGAGCAGAAAAATAAGTACAAAGGTGATGTCTATCAAATTTATTTCTCGATTTTTTTAATCTACACTGTAGGTACCACTCCTGAGCAAAGGCCTCCTTCCACACTTCGCGAGCCCGCGCGTCCTCCTTCGTGTTTTTACGGAACCTATCCAGCTGGTCCCGCCATTTCTCGATTATGACCAAAAAAATGTTTTGATCATTCAAAACAATTTTTGCTATGACTCTTGTTATTTAACCTGTAGATATTGATAGTGTAAGCAGTTATTATTAAAAAATAATTTTATAATATCTTGGAGATAGCCTTTTTAGCCACACCTAGGTACTTAAAAACTTCTACTACTTCACTACAGCAATACAAAATAAAGGTACTATGACTATATATAGGATACTATGTTGCATGTCTTTTATGTCTTTTTGATTTTATAGTTTCTTAAATATCGACAGTATTAATAGGTTAAAATATTAAATGTTAACGTGTCTATTCTAGAAATAAAATCCGACGCAAGAACATCGACTTAAAATGATTACCTACTAGGAAATCTAGGAATTGCTAATTATATATATTTTATTATTATAGGTATAACAGTAGTGCAGAATGAGTCTACATTCGCGGGCAGAAAACCGTCTCAGCTCAGACCTAATATCTCAGACCTGATATTATTATTTTATTAAAACGGCTACGAAAAACTATTTCAAAATAATTATCAATTTTGCAAAATAATAATGTGAGTGAACAAAAGTGAGTGATTTAAAAAATAGAACTCGTGTCAAAATGGAAATGGTTTAATAAAAGTAAGGTTAGCAAAATAATTAAGTACGAGTATCTATTCGAAAATTGTAAACAACAAGGGATTTTAAAAATAGAACTCGTCACAAAATGAAAATGCTTTAATAAAAGTAAAGGTCAGCATAATTATTACTCAAATAGAGTAAATAGTCAGTGATTCTAAATATAGAAGCCGTCGCCGCAAAAAGTTTTTGATTTCTACGCAGGGCGCTAATATAATAAATTGGACGAAGCCTGCGCGGAACAGACTTAGTCCGGTTGTGTTACGAGAACCAAGTGTTTAGTGTGCGTTTGTGAGACAATAATCAGTGCAAAATGACTATCGGAGACGGAGTTGTTGTAAGTTTTTAATTTCTCTTTTATTATTTTATGTATAAAAAAATATTTTAAAATATATTATTTTTATTAAAATTAAAGACATGATAATGACGAATTTTTTGATGCCCTTTGATTATTACATAAATACATATTATTATCATTTTAAGACTGTTACCTTTTTAAATTATGCAAAGAAACTATTACATAAATTGATAAATAGTAATCTTCTCGTTTGATATAAAAATAATAAACTGTTTACACAGTTATGCACTATTGTTTACATTGAATACAATTTAACTCATCGAATGCCGTAATTAGAGACACAATAGAACGACAATTGCTTATGTCGAACTGTGTAACTTAAGACATTCAAAAGGTTAAACATAAATTAACTGCCATGCCACTTAGTAGCAACAAAAACGTACTGACAATATTTTTTCCAATGATCATCATTAATATAATTGCAGCTGCAATCATACTAATGATCATATCTACCAGTAACGTTTAGTAATAACGTTTTTTTTTTTCCATAATCATAAGATACTTGAGCATTTTAATACTAAATTCTTTGTTGATTTCTTTTTATTAATACTTTTGTCATTAGCAGTAAAGTAATGTAGCATGTTAATTTTACCGACTGTGCCTAAGTGCAGTGGAAGTTTCCTAATGTAGGTTCTTGTATATACTAACGCATCGCCAGTACCTACAATAAAATGTTTTCCTAACCAACAGCTTTTCTTTTCTCGAAACAGATAACTTAATACATTTTTCTTACCAAAACACAAGTCAAATAATACAAAAAAAAATCTTCAGACAAAATTCTCTACGACATCAAAATCAAAATAATATTTTATTTCACATAAACCTACATGGGCACTTATGAAACGTCAGAAGCTAGGTGCACGCCGGTTCCAGTTAGTCGTTTCCTATGGAGAAGAGCCGGCAAGAGACTTCACGGTTACTCTTTTATAAATCCATCCTTATTATTTCCACAGTACGAAAACTTCGATTACTCTCTGAACGCGAGCAAAGTGCTCGGCGTCAGAGATGGGGACCTCGAAGTCTTGCTGAAGTTGTACAACATCAACCATGAGGCTTTGGAGGAGATGATCCAAAGTGTTCGAGAGTGGTATGAGAAGCAGCCACATCTTCCTCAAGGACAATTACGTGAGTATTCTTATTATTCCTTTATTTATATTGTATTTGAATCTCCCCACAGCCCTTATAACACTAACGAATTGTGGATGTAAACATCTCTGCCTGACCCCGCAGAATAGGTACCTACAAGCGTGATGTTGTCTGTGTGGTGCCGGACTTAAAGAATAGCACCACCCCATACTTCCCGTGGGAGTCGTAAAAGGCGAATAAGGGGCGTACCGGAGAATGGGCAGCAGCGTTCTCTATGCATTCAACCACCATACCATACTGCGATCGCCAACCCGCCTGCCAAGCGTGGCTATTATGGCAACCCCCCCCCCTCCCCCTTTTGGGGGAGGCCTATGTAAAGCAGTGGACGTCTTTCGGCTGAGGTGATTATGATGTGATGTAGCGTGATGTTAGTAATGTCTTGTAATATCATACCTTACATACATACATAAGCTCAAGCCTTTTACCCATAAAAATATCATCCGCCTATCCTTTTCCCCACTACTTTGGGGTCGGCTTCCAGTCTAACCGGATGCAGCTGAATACCAGTATTTTAGATGGAGCGACTTCCTATCTGACCTCCATAATCCAGTTACTGGGTAATAAGATACCCCTTGGTAAGACTAGTTGTCAGATTTTCGGGCTTTTGACTACCCGTAACGACTGCCAAAGATCCACGAATGATAGCCGGGACCAACGGCTTAACGTGCTTTACGAGGCACGAAGGGGTCTCGGTATCTAAAGATGGTCACCCATCCACAGATCAACGGCAAGTGTAGCTTAACCTGATCGATCGACCTATGCGGCTATTATTATTTAGCCACTTAACCATAAAAATAGTCAGAATGAAACCCATTGCTGGAAAAACGTCCTGTTTGCAAGATTTCAGATATTCCATCCAACGGATGACCACCGCATCATTATTTTCTTTGTACCCTTGTCCTATGTTACTTATGGTCAGCGCAACAAGTCGCACCTTTGGTGCAACAAAGGCACAACAGCTCACTTTTAAATTTTACTTTTGTGCCTTTGTTGGCTGAAGGTGCGAAGTTTTCTTCTTTGTCACTCTTTCATTCAATCCCTTTTCTTTCATATCATTCCTCACACAATCCATCCACCACCACCGCTATGCCAATTTTTTTTTTGTTTCTGGGTTAAAATCTTCATGAGGCCCTTCCCTCATGAGGATTTTCCACCCTGTCAGAATCTTACTGATTAAAAGCCACACTAATGCTCCCTTCCCACACTTGGACCGAGGATCATGGGAACTTGTGCGTCTTTCACGATCCCCGGCTGATTCTGTCCTGCTTTGGCGGGGGTCTTAGGCCCGCGGAGGGAGTGAGGTGTAAGACTCCCCCGCGACATCCAATAGGGGCGCGCGCGTCCTGCTGGATGCGGGGCGGCGGTCGTCGCCGAGTCCGCCCTCAAGACCTGTTACCGCTATGCCACCTATATATAATAGTCATCTATCCACGCTGTCATCGCAAAATGCCAACGATACAATAATATTTACTTAGCATCTTTTGTTTAACTTACGATGCTGGAGTTTGTTCATTCCATCGTCGTTTGTTAGTCTTTACCGCATTACACGCGCACTGGTGGTTAGTACTTTTTGAAGGTTGATCAATGAGATCTAATGTTGTTCTCGGGCATTTCTGAGGCTAGTTCTCATATTTTTAAGAACATCCGCATCCTAATCTCCGTCTCAATCTGTCACAAACACCTCACATGACATCATCTGCCTAGCCTTTTCCCAATTTTGTTGGGGTCGGCTTCCAGTCTAACCAGATGCAGCTGAATACCAGTATTTTACATGGAGCGACTGTCTATCTGACCTCCACAACCCAGTTACTGGGTAATACGATACCCCTAAAAAAACACCTCTAAAACCACGGTATTATACCATGTGTAAAACTACATTTTTGACAAGTTCCTGACACTGATTGTCGCTGAGATGACTTGTGACTTGAACTTGAAACAGGAATTGGTTTTCTGATTTCTGTGGTTCCTCGCGTTTTACCAAGTTATTCAGCTGGAGCTATACGTTAGCTAGCGGATAGGTAATTACATATACACGGTCCCATTAAAATAGATGGACAAATTTCAACACAGCGCTCAGTTCGTCTAACCAAAGATATACAAGCAAAAAAAAACACTGATTAAAGTGATTTTATTTTGACCTAAAATAGTAAATTGCCGGCATTAGTGTATTTTCGTTAGCTGATTATTTTTCTTGTAAGTACCTATGCGTTTTTCTTATATATTTTTTTACCATCGTCCTTATTTTGGTGGTCTGAATGATTTCTAAAAGTTTGCCCATCTTTTTTAATGGGACCTTTTAATTTGATCTTTCTGAACTCTGAAAAACATCAAGTCGGTTAACTGATGATAAATCGACAAATACCTCAAGAGTCATTTCCAGCATAAGCTGACTTCTCATTGTACGAAAAGCCTATACAATGCAAGGTCAGCTAAAACTGGAAAATTATTGCTTGATGTGTCGTCGTGTGTACCTCTGTACAGTCACGAGCACTAATATATCAACACTTGGCAACTTTAAATTGCGATTTTTTCACGAAATAACGAATGCAACGTTGAAATACGACACCTCACATAAACCTATGGGTTCGAAAATACTATGTTCCTAATAATATAAAATTTAATTCAAAAATAAAGGAGAAAATCGCCTTTGAATAAAGCCAAGTGTATACATACTTTTTACATTACATGCAAGTCAGTTGATCTAGCACGATCGCGCTAAAACGTAACGTAAATTCAATAGATTTTCTTTACCGAAAATACAACTATCCTATAGCATTTTGTATCAATTTGCATGACCCATGGATATCATAAAGCCCTCAAAATAAATATAGGTATATTATGTGCGAAACACACAGGCCCGCAGGGATAACCAAGTTAATCGAAACTTTAATACTGAACGAAATTTTATTGCTACTCTTAAAACAAAGAATTCTGTACCGGAAAAATAGGGTGCTTACATTGGATTGCAAAACTAGAAACTTAAAACTGGTTGTAAAAGGGCATTGCTGACGCACGCAAATTCTTTAAAAATAGACCCAGTTCGTCGTAATGCCAGACAACTATCTCATTTTATGTTTTTCTCTTGGATGTAGTTACAGTAGAGACCAATAATTATAGACTTAAGACTACATAAAAAAGTAATTAAAAAATATTAAACCGACGTCAAAAAGAAATTAAATCAAAAATATGAAATAACTTTAATTTCGGAAGTCGGTGTATTGGGATCTGTATTTTAGTTTCTTGCCACCGACTTCCGAAATTAAAGTTATTTCATAATTTTGCGTTAATTTTTTTTTTGAAGTCGATTTAATTTTATTGAATTACTTTTTTATTTCGTAATTTTTAGTTTTAAGTAAAAACTGGAATATTTATTCGTAACAATTCGTAATACCTCAAGAGTCATTTCCAGTATAAGCTGACTTCTCATTCTACGAAAAGCCTATATCTACAATGCAAGGTCAGCTAAAACTGGAAAATTATTGCTTGATGTGTCTTCGTGTGTACCTCTGCACATTACATGCAAATCAGTTGATCTAGCACGATCGCGCTAAAACGTAACCTAAATTCAATTGATTTTTTAACCGAAAATACAACTAGCCTTTCGCATTTTGTATAAATTTGCATGACCCATGGATATCATAAAGTCCTCAAAATAAATATATATTATGTGCGAAACACACAGGCCCGTAGGGATAACCAAGTTATTCGAAACTTTAATACTGAATGAAATTTTATTGCTACTCTTAAAACAAAGAATTCTGTACCGGAAAAATAGGGTGCAAAACTAGAAACGTAAAACTGGTTGTAAAAGGGCATTGCTGACGCAGGCAAATTCTTTAAAAATAGACCCAGTTCCAGTTCGTCGTAATGCCAGACAACTATCTCATTTTATGTTTTTCTCTTGGATGTAGTTACAGTAGAGAACAATAATTATAGACTTAAGACTACATAAAAAAGTAATTTAAAAAAATTAAACCTACTTCAAAAATAAATTAACACGAAATTATGAAATAACTTTAATTTCGGAAGTCGGTGTATTGGGATCTGTATTTTAGTTTTTTGCCACCGACTTCCGAAATTAAAGTTATTTCATAATTTTGCGTTAATTTTTTTTTTGAAGTCGATTTAATTTTATTGAATTACTTTTTTATTTCGTAATTTTTAGTTTTAAGTAAAAACTGGAATATTTATTCGTAACAAGTAGGTAATACTTTTGTGTTGTAAATATTGCACTAGAATTTGATCTAGGTTTTGATATGTTTTCCCTTTGACACTACGCCCGGCGCCCGTAACTCGTATCAACAAGCCAGGCCGTCACACTTACACGTATTAGTCCACATCTTGAAAATTACTGAATCGATTTTGATGAACTTGCACTGTTCCCTAAGTTAAAGTAATTGGAAGCAAATAAAAAAGAAATGGTCACAATCCGATTAATAGTTGCGGAGAAATGCGTGGACAAACATACATACCTACATACATCTATAACATTTTGTATATTTGTTTGGAAGCCTTAATAGATTGTCATATTATGTGAATATACGTAACGTCCTTTTTTTGAAGTCGGTAATTAAATAAACCCAGTTCGTAATGCCAGACAACTATCTCATTTTTTGTTTTTCTCTTGGATGTAGTTACAGTAGAGGACTAGGTACATAAAATAGAACCAGTTCATAATGCCAGGGCAACTATCTCATTTTTAGGGTTCCGTACCCAAAGGGTAAAAACGGGACCCTATTACTAAGACTCTACTGTCCGTCTGTCTGTCTGTCTGTCACCAGGCTGTATCGCATGAACCGTGATAGCTATACAGTTAAAATTTTCACAGATGATGTATTTCTGTTGCCGCTATAACAACAAATACTAAAAACAGAATAAAATAAATATTTAAGGAGGGCTCATATACAACAAACGTGTTTTTTTGCAGCATTTTTGCCTTGTGGTGGTTTGCCCTTCGTGAGTGAGTCCGACTCGCACTTGGCCAGTTTTATGTTTTATTTTTCTCTTGGATGTAGTTAGGTACCGTAGAGAACAATAATTTTAGACTTAAGACTACATAAAATCTATACCATACCAGGCCACTCAGAAAGTAGGTATTGCGAAAAAAGGTTTTTATAATATGTATGAGAGACTATTTTGAAAATATGATTATTTGGAAGTAAAAATATTTGCAAGCTAATTTAAACTCGTGCCTCATAAAAAAATGGGTCTGTGCCGGGAACATATCGCGCTATGATTTTTTACGATTTCAAGTGTCGCCTGAAACCGGACAAATCGTACGATAGACTTCAAATGGCATTCATTTTCCCGGGATAAAAACAAGTAATTAAAAAAACTAAAAAACCCGACTGCGGTAAAAAAAATTAAGTTAAAAAAACTGAAAAGCTAAAAACAAGCCCATTTTAAATTAAATAAAAGTTGGAAGCAGGCGGGGCCATTTTTTTATTACATTTTCAAACTCAAATGGGTCGAACCTGCTTCCAACTTTTATTTAATTTAAAATGGGCTTGTTTTTAGCTTTTCTGTTTTTTTAAACTTAATTTTTTTACCGCAGTCGGGTTTTTTAGTTTTTTAATTACTTGTTTTTTATTCCCAGCTTTTTAGTTTACAAATTTGTAAGATTTCGCAGACGATTTAGCTCTTGGTACGTGTTTTTTACGATTTGTCACTTCGAATTACTTTTAACAAACACATAACCCTCCTTTTGGGCTTCGCCGCAGTCGGGTAAAAAGTTTTTTTTTTAAAGCAGTGTAGGTAGGTATCTCTTAAATCGTAAATAAGTTTGACCAAAAAAAGAAATATGATATTTTCAAGTCTTATTTTAAGAGCGTTTACGCCGTACGGCATTTCATACAAACTTTCAAGCTCTTATTTTTCGCAATGAATGAACCGATTTTAATAAAACTTCATACGCATAAGCAGGATACGAAGGTCTAAAAAGTTAGTAGAAAACATTTTTGAAAAATAGTGTTACAGCCAAATTAGACCGATTTTAAATTTTCCATAGAAACAGAGATTTCCAGTTATCTTTTTTTAAATAAGACATTTCAAACTAACTTCATTAACAATTTTAATTATAATTAAAAATATACCATTATAATTATTTCTAATGCCAAACTGCATCCAGTGATGGATTATTTATTATTAAATAGTTTTTGTAAATAGATAATTGCTTCACATTTTGCAATAAATTACCAACGTTGTGTCATCGCGCTTCTCTTTCTTTTCTATGCAGTCCGACAGTGACCGCGCTTTATAACCCTATTTAACATCACACTACAAAGTCAGAAAGAAAGCTAAGCGAAAACGAAGTAATTTAATATCGATCTGTGATAGCACAGCATTAAGTACCTAGTGAAGATAATAACGTTCTTATTGTTGTTACCATTAAACTTTAAATGGTTTAGAAATACGTAGTGCCTATTTTATATTCATCACCTAAGACTCTAACGGAGTGTTGAATAAAACAAGCAATACTGGCAAACAATAACTGTTGATGACTCAATATAGATAATAAATAACAGGCATGCTCATTAATATACAGCGCATATAGGTAAGTGTAGAATAATAAGATCTTTATGTTGAAAATCGCGGTTTCACCCGCGTAAGTTTGGATCCCGTGGGAATATTGGGATGAAAAGTATCCTATATGTTAATCCAGGGAATGGTCTATCTATGTGCCAATTTTCATCCAAATCTGTTCAACGGTTTACGCGTGGTTGAGTAACAAACATCGAAACATCTTGTCCGTCGACGAACAATATGATTGGTTGCGGTGGCGCGTATACCTCTCGCGTTTTATGTTGGATATTATTTAAATCGGTCCAGCCGGTCTCGAGTTTTATTGAGACTAAAAAACGTCATTTCATTTTTATATACAGGGTTATTGGTAAAACATTAACAACCTCTTAAGAGGTCATTGTACTCATCGCTATGAACAACTTTTACTATGGGACCAAACCAGAAAACGCAAAAAAAAATCAGGTGTTCCCTATATTTTGACGAGCTAAAGGTACGAACATAAATGTAGAGAACAGCTGATTTTTTTTCGCGATTTCAGGTTTGGTCCCTTAGTAAAAGTTGTTCATAATGATGAATAATAATAATAATAATAATAATAATCGTTTATTTGCATGAAATATGGTGCTTACAGATGTCATAATACAATTCATAGTACTTCATATTTCGCCTACTAAATTCAGCATGCAAATTTTTGGATGTGCCATGATTCATAGTTATTGAATGATATTTGTATTCATTAAAAAGTATGTTAGAAAATGTCAATAAAAAAAATACAAATGTCAAAATAAGAATACAGGCAAGTCAAAATTAATAAAATTACAATAATGTCAAAATTGATTAAATTACAGAAATGTCAAAATTAATTGAATTACAGAATTGTCAAAATTAATTAAATTACAGGAATGTCAAAATTAATAAGATTACACTATTCATGTCTGTGCAATATTCCTATTCATATCATAATTCAAAAATTCATTAATAGTATAGAAGCAATTTTCAATAAGCCATCTTCTGAGTCTTTTTTGAAATATATTCGTTGGCAGTTCCCTAAATACCTTTGGTATCTTATTAAATATCTTTATTGCCATTCGACTGGTGTTTTTATGGCAAAATGCTGTTCTACAGAATACAATGATCTCTTAAGAGGTTGTTAATGTGTTACCTATAACCCTGTATAAGAGAAGATATAAAATCGCCCATTGACGGACATTAACCGTGAGTCGTGACGTATATAAATTGGTATGCGATAATCTCACACGTGCTGGTTAAACAAATTATGCGAATAGTAAGGACCTACTTATACTTAGCATAACTAATATTGGCATTGGATTGGTGATAAGCAAGTAGTTATGTACAGTCAGCTTCGAAAGGAAACCGGCATGTCCTACAACTAAAAGATCGAAGACATGTACCATAACCATAACCATAATCAGCCTATAATGTTCCCACTGCTGGGACACAGGCCTCCTCTCGGTGAGAGGGAGTGGGCCGTAATCCACCACGCGGGCCCAGTGCGGATTGGCAGATGTCACATGTCTTCGAATTTTTGGTTCTATGACATGCCGGTTTCCTCACGATGTTTTCCTTCACAGTTTTGAGAGCAGTGGTGATGAAATAATTTACACAAAGTAAAGCGCCTATCTGGGTTCGAACCTACGACCTACAACTCGTAAGTCGCGGCCGTTACCACTTGGCCACCACTGCTCTCACTTGGCCACCACTGCTCTCATGACTCGTGCTCTCATGGCTCGAAGACATGTGACATCTACCAACCCGCACCGGGCCTCAAGTCTGCTATTACAATAGTGTCAGAATGGTCTATCATTGATTTCATAATTGTTGATTTTGACAAGTTTGGTAATCTACTAATATAATGGCGTCATTATGGCTTTCCAATGGTCAACCACTGACACTCCATTGAAAGAAATGGCATAGAATGGTAATCTCGTACTTAATAAAAAAATGAATTACTGACTTAGGCGGTAATCTGCTAAAATTTTGACAGTTCCGTTGATCAGTGGCCTACCATTAGAACGTCATTCTGCAGTCATTGCTTTTAATTCGTTACGAGTATCGTATAATGTCTGTGCCATTGACCCACCAATGATCAACCATTATGAATTTAGCAGATTACGAACTTTTAGCAAAATGACAATGGGATGGTGGTGGGATCGTGTTGGAATGACGAATTTATAAAAATAGGAGACTTGGGCCCCTGGGCTCGTGTGGTAGATTTAGCCTACTCCCTTTTGAAGAAAGGAGGCCTGTGTTCCAGCCTGATTATGTACAAGCACAAATACCTTACAATTATGCAAGATTCAAAACCGATTTTCTCTAGAAGTATTCCTGGAAAATCACTGTCCATTCCAAGGTTGCCTGGAAGAGATCGCAGAAAGCGATAAGGCCGCCCATTGTATATTTTGTAGTGTTTGATGTATCTTTTTCATGTTATGTATTTTTGTGGTGTATATTAAAGTATATATAAATAAATAAATAAATATTCATAATTTTTTTTTATGTTACGCACATAGTCTTTTCGAAACTTTAATAGGTACTATGAAATAGGCTTTTTCACAAAGTCGCAAACGTTATTTCACGAGAAAATCGCTTTTGAATTTTTCGTAGCTGTAATGTATTTATGCTCGTGACTGTACGTTGACATTCCAGTTAAACCTACCTCAGTACAGACGCCAGCACATCAAGCTACTACAATCTGTCAAAGATTTTCAACTTTATCGTTCAAAGTTGATTGGGAAAATATGACAGTTTCGGGTAGCTTGATGTGCTGGTGTCTGTACCTTAACTAACCTTGAAATCTTGTTACCAACGGAAAAATTAAATAGAATGTGGTTCGTCGTTTTATCGTAGCGAAACCGAAGGCCGTTGCCCGATTTCCCGGAATTAAAAATGTTGAAAATCTAGTCGGTATCTAAATCTCAACGACCATCAAAAATGTAGGGAAATTATAGATATTTTCGACAGATTGAGACTGAGATGAACGTTCCTAAAATGAATATGGTTTAAGAACTTTATTATGAATTCATTCATTCATTAACCTTTTGACCGGCCTACGTCAAAGACGTGCCCTCCTCGGCGTCAAAGTCTGTCATGTAGTCGAACCGTGGCGTGCTGGGCACATTTTGGTTTGTCATCTATACATGACTGTGGTGGTATACATGACTGTGGTGGTATACATGACTGTGGCGGTCAAAAGGTTAAGAATTACAATAATTCACTTACTGAAAAACTAAATTTATTTAATTTTATCTAAATTATCTATTTTTTTTATCTAAATTTATTTTAAAACCTACTTTTAACGACGTTATTGTAGGTACCTACACATTAAATAGAATGTGGTTCGTCGTTTTATCGTAGCGAAAATTAAATTAAATAGAATGTGGTTCGTCGCTTTATCGTAGCGAAACCGAAGGCCGTTGCCCGGTTTCCCGGAATTAAAAATGTTGAAAATATAGTCGGTATCTAATCTTAACGACAGGTATTTTCGACAGATTGAGACTGAGATGAATGTTCCTAAAATGAATATGGTTTAAGAACTTTATTATGAATTGAATCATTCATTAACCTTTTGATCGCCCCACGTCAAAGACGTGCCCTCCTCGGCATCAAAGTCTGTCATGTAGTCGAACCGTGGCGTGCTGGGCACATTTTGGTTTGTCATCTATACATGACTGTGGTGGTATACATGACTGTGGCGGTCAAAAGGTTAAGAATTACAATAATTCACTTACTGAGAAACTAAATTTATCTAATTTTATCTAAATTATCTAAAAAAAATTATCTAAATTTTAAGTTTAAAATCTACTTTTAACGACGTTATTGTAGGTACCTACAATAACGTCATTAAAAGTGGATTTAGAATAATGAATCAAAAAGGTAGTGATATAAAAAAAAAGTAAATAAATATCAACTATTTACCAACCGAGTAAACACGGATCTAAAGTAAAACTGGATGTATTACCGTCAATCCAAATATTCGAAGACATTCGTGACACCAACACGCACTGGGCCCGCGTGGTGGATTACGGCCCACTCCCTCTCACTGAGAGGCCTGCGTCCCAGCCGTGGGAACTTTATAGGCTGATTAATTGAGTATGCTATATACCTACAGACCATAATTTTAGAGTACGTTGACATAACAAATTAAAAGTCAACATACTTTGCCGAAAAACCGGTTTTGATGAAGGTACCAAGGTCAGAGTAAATACAAATAATTGAGTAGGAAATCTTCACACATACGCACCGAACACGGTTTGTACCTGAGCGCGCTCGTACGTATGCGTCGTCACACGCACACACTGACAAAATATATCGCTGCCAGTCGTGCCGCCGTACGTAATACCACAAAATACAGATAGTACAGAAGGCAATCACATATAAGTGCTCTACTTTTCATACCTACGCTCGGCGGTCGCGCTAGGGTTGTCAACTTTGGCTTATGCACAAAAAACGATCGTGGTAGTGGCACTCGTATCTAGTTGTTTGATTTATTGTTGAGCTTATTCTACGATATTAAAACAAAACAATAAACATAGGTAGTATTACAATACAAAAAGTTTACAGAACAAAAACATATAAAATTTTATATTTGTCAATTGTCACTATCGAAAATCCCTAAAAACTTCAAAACGGATAACCCTATTTATTGACCTATCCGTTTTAGACCTAAACCTATCAAATGACACTAAGAACAACACAATATCTACACAAACAAAAAATGAAGTTTTCCACTTACGTAATAGTTGGTGGCGTGAATTTACCTTACAAAAAAGTTACTTCGTTTATACTGATTCAAAATAGGAAACTATTATATAAATGGAGCTTAGATAGGCATTTTTTTGTTGCTCCATTTTTGCACTTCACAGACGCGTGTCTCAAGCGGATGGCACCCGCGCTCGCACTACTCCCAACCACTCCGAGATAACGCGTCCGTGAGCGGTGTCTATGTGTGCGTTACTCGAGCGCACTTTGTATGTATATTGCCTTCTGTACTATTTGTATTTTGTGGTAATACCATAGAAAAAACAAATAAGAAAGCCAACTCGAGCTCCGAGCGAGCGTTAATAGCATAGGTAATACCGCCCGCGCCCGCGCACGCTCAGCCGCTGCCCTGCTGCTTGTGATAATTTGTACGTGTACCTACCGTAAATAAAAAAATATTGATTATGAAATTGTTAAAGAAAGTAGGTAACTTCCTTTAACAATTTCATAATCAATTTACTATATTTGAATAAATACATGATTCAGTAAAACCACGTTTTAATTAATCATATTTCGATCGTAATTTTTCAAATAACTAAACGGATATCATGACGTAGGTAATAAAAGAAAATGTAGTCAGCCTCTGGTCTATGTAGAAAAAATAATTTTAAAAACTTCGTGTTAAAGATCCCTGATGCTTACTCTACAGGGGAAATTTGTTTTGTATAGAGATTGACTATGCATTTTTGACGATTGAATAATCTATAAGTGACAGCACTACGTGTTTAGGCTATTATCGCTCGCTCTGGGCTTTTTTTTTTTGAGTTGACTTTCTCATTTGTTTTTTCTATGCCAAGGTTCCTGGTCGTTTTCCGGGTATATTTTTTAAAATTCATTAATCAACAGTTAGGTATAAATGTATTTTCGGTTGTTTTCGATGTCAATAGAGCAAAACTAGATTTTCTAGTTTAACAAAAAAATAAAAACATAAAACAAAAAACTAGATTTTCTAGTTTATACAGCGGTATACGGTTAAAAATAAATCCTCTAGTTTAACAAAAAAATAAAAACAAACAACTAGATTTTCTAGTTTATACAGCGGTATACAGTTAAAAATAAATCCATGACTTTTCTACATATGCCGCCTACTCATCTACCTAGCCTTTTCCCAACTATGTTGGGGTCGGCTTCCAGTCTAACCAGTTGCAGCTGAGTACCAGTATTTTACATGGAGCGACTGCCTATCTGACCTCTATAACCCAGTTACTGGGTAATACAATATCCCTTGGTGAGGCTGGTTGTCAGAATTTCGATCTTCTGACTACCTGTAACAACTGTCAAATATCCACGAATGGCAGCCGGGATCAACGGCCGAGACACGGAGGGGTCTCAGGATATAAAGATGGACACCCATCTACAGACCAACGGCGGCAAGCGTAGCTTAACCTGATCGATCGACCCGTGCGGCTGTTATTCACGTGCCATATCACGGGCCATACCACCAAATTAATATTATATGGTAAAAGTGAATAGATAAGAAATTAATTTAATTGGATTGTTTTCAAGCGTGAATCACTAATGGTCGAAAATGTGAGGGCAATGCCACACGCACGACAACATGTCAAGTTATGCATTTCCAGTATAAACTGACTTCTCATTGGACGAAAAGCCTCTACAATTCGAGGTCAGCTAAAACTGAAAATGTCTAGCTTGATATTATGTAGTCGTGTTTACATGCTTCGCTCGATTACCATAATAATCCCATCACAATTATGTAAATTGTGTCTAAAATTAAATTTTTATTATTTTAACCAATAGGCTAATAATAGTAAATAAATCGTGAATGCAGATTATATGTTTGTCATTGATTATATTGTTTGGTATTTCCACTAACTTTCTGTACGTTTTCTTTTATAATGTTTCTTTATTTATTCAACCTTCGTTATGTATGCTACATTGTAACGATGGTCTAAATCACAGGTATCTAGCCGTGGGGGCTAATGACCTGTAATACAGGTTTTTATAAACCAACTTCAGGCACCAGTCTCTCACAAATTCAGTTCCTTGTTCGTGCACTATGCACATAAGTTGTTTATAGAAAATAATCCTTTTATATTATTTTAGTGATTGTCACTGAGACTAAGTACTATTAGTTATTCTGTGGCTGAGTTGAGATTGCGATTAGATTTGAATGTTTTTAGTTACGAAAATTGGCGTTCCGACTACCGTCTGCTCAACTCGCTAACTCTTTAAATTTGATTGTCACTAAGCATTCGACAGGGGTTAGTATGAAGAGTGCCTCTTTAAAACTAGATAAATTATATTTGTCGGCGTTTCTTTTTTGGAATGGCATATTTAAATAATAATGTGAGTGAGAAAATATTCCAAACCAAAGATATCAACCTGGAATAATTAGTATTGTGTGCCTTAATATTAGGAATGCCAGAGGGCACCGTGTCCAGACCAATATTACTGTATATTTTTTATTTCTTTCGAATTTTATTTCTTTATACGGATGAAAAGGATCTTACATAAAGCTTTGCAATTGACAAAAAAATAGCAAGTCACCATTCTATTTGATCATCGGCAAATAAGCTTTGATGACATAGCACAATCATCAACCACAAAATAAACGTACCTACATCAAGCCAAAAAACAAATTAGTGATAAAACACTGAGTGAAACCTTTGCTACTGTTATGAAATGTTAGCCTGCATCATCCTACGGCTGGCTGTAGGCCTCTCCCCATGACTTCAGCCTTTTCGATCCAGGGCTGAAATGGACCACTGATCGTGTGTTGATGTTTGTTTCCTATGTTACAACATAATTATAAAAGCAATAGAATGTCCATCCTTATTAGTCGCTAACTGTTGCCCGCGTATTCATCTGAGTGTATTTGTACTTCATATTTTTTTAAATAAAAATCTACGCCCTTCTCCAGGTCCCATAGGCTAACTATATGTCAAATTTCATAACGATTGGTTCAGTGGTTGAGTTATTCCGTTCTGATCCCCTGAACCCCCCTTCACCCCCCACCTCGATCCCCTCCTGGACCGTGAAAAGGCAACAGATAGACAAAATTATAAGTATGGTTATGATGACATTGCTTAACTCAAATCCCTTCAGTTTAAAAATAACGTAAACAATGACAATAATCTGTTTGCAAACATGACAACGCAGGAAATTCGCAATTATACCATAATTAATTCCTAGTTATTAACATTAAGAAGATAAATATTGTCTTGTTAGACCAAGGCTATAACAATTTACGATTAGCATTTGACGCTACGATAATGCTCACAGAAATATGAAATGATCTTGTTCTTTTAATTACGAAGAAAACTTAGGAAATCCCATTGTGTAGTATCATCATTCTATCCGTTTGTTTGGTCATTCATCTGTTTGTTGTTGATAATGGAAAACATAGCATTATTTCTATCTGTTGCGTATGTTTTAGATGTCTTAAAATTAATATAAATAAGTAGGTACTTACAATTTGTTTGCCATAATTGCATTGCATTTGTTTGTTTGCCCTTCACATTATGAAATCCATTTTTTTTTGTTCCCTAAAGATATCTATCTACCTAGAACTATATTTATTAAATTGTGTGAACTAAAAGTTTTAAAGTACGTATCGCATAAAAAAATTGTTTGTAATACAAGTATTAGGTAGGTAAAGACTACAAATTTTACTAATTTAAAAAATGTTAAAAAAATACGTAAATGTAAAATGTTATATTATTTATAAGTAAACGTAACTAAAGTAATTATTATTGTTTAGTTTTAAAACTATAATTTGCATCATCGTCGTCAGTGTAGGTATGTTATTAAAAATATTATTTTTCACATTAATTATGAAATGTCAATTATATATATTTCAAATAGAAATACTTTTAAAAAATACACATTCATTTTCAGAAAATAATGACGGTGGGAGAATCCAATACATAAAATGTAGATATAAATATATTTCTTTGTCTTGATAACCATTTAAAAACATATCACAAATGGCCTTCATTATGATCAGTATATTTTGCACGCAATATCCACAATGCGGACATTGCCATAATTATGTTGAAATTGGTCTGATTTCGTCACAGCTTTGTTATTGTTTACCTATAGCTACGTATGTATCGATCGAAATACACTTTTTCGAATTAATTTGTGGCGACTGACGTCATGCTGAATGCAAGTGGAATAACTTGAAACAAAAGCAAGTTATTTATTCGATTCAATTCTTATCGATTCGTGTCCACACCATTATTTATTTAAATTATTTTTATTGATTGACAAATACTGGGTTTAGATTTAGACGACAATGTGTCAAATTAAGTATCGTAATAATTCTTTCCATTATTTTATGGTGAGGTTGTTTTGGAAAAAAATCAGCCCTTGCAGCTAGGTTACGGCGCCAAAGGAGGCTATGAGGGTGCAGTACACGCCCTGTCAACTTTCTAAAATTCTGGCATTCTTTATGACAACCTTCAGGATGACCTCCTGAATAAAGAATGCCTTCAATTCTGGTATTAGGGACACCTTGCTCGGAGAAACTAAAAAAGAAATACCCCAAATCTATACTTTATTTTGGAAATGACACAGCTCACACAGCCAGCTTTCTAAATTACTACATCGGGACAACCTTCTGGAATCTGCTGTTGACTGTCAGCAAGGTGATCCCTTCGGGCCAGTGATTTTAGTATAGCTATTCACCCATTATAATCCTACACCTAAATTTCAAAGGAAGACCGGACAAAATGGTCGCCACGACCAAATAACAACCAAAAATGTGTCATTAGATAGGCATTTATTATAGAGCAATAACTACTATGGCGGTTTATTTCAAATCGCTGTGTGAAGAAAGATATGGCGATGATTCGTACCTGGACGGTAGGCAACGGAATATTTGAATAATTAATTACTTCTAGTGGTCTAGTAGTTTCAATATTCCGATGATAACAAAATTTGGAAAATCCAAAAGTGCACGACTCCTATTGCTCATTTGATCGTATAAAAAAAACATAATAAAAAAAGAGTAGATTTTAGAATACATTCTACCTCTTACTTTATTTTTATTAATAATTAAAAATAATTAAAATAGTTAAATTTAATTTGAACAAAAGAGCCATTTTCATCCAAGGTGAAATAAATCTATTTAAAAAAATTTAGCTTTAATAATAGATTTTTCACAAGCCACAATGTTTTCAGGTGTCACACTTGATTGATGGGATTTTTTTAGAAATATTCTGATGTTTTTTCGTTTCTACTACATTAAATAAATTTTTGAAAAGTACAAAAGTAATTTCCATTAAATTATCTATACAATGGTATATAACTTAAGTAGGTCCTGTTTACTAGCAGGAGTATAACAATAGAAACAGTTGCAGAAACGAGGCAAATCTTTTCAAAGCACTCTCGAATGGTTCGCATTATTAGTCGTGCAAAATAATATGCCCGTTCACTTTATTTTATTTATTTATATATAACCAATGATTAACACTTAAGGAGTCGCTAATGGGTCCAACGGACCCAGTCCTTCATATTTTGCTTCTTAAATATTATAATTCGACGAATGCGACGTTGCCGCTCTTAGTACCTTTTAACGATAGTGTAGCACAGCAAATGACGACGTCGGCAGTCAGTTGGCGCGCTGCAAGTGAGTGCTACGGACGTAAAAGGTGTGTGTGGGTCCGCCGGACCCGGTAGCGACTAAATACGTAAGTGAATTTTGCATTTTGTTATTACTATTTATTTACCTATTTTCTTTATTTCTTTCGTAGAAAATGGCAACCAATAGAGTTTTAAGGCCTGAAGAGATAGATGAATATCTAAATGAAGAAATAGAAAACGAAGACTGCTCTGAAACTGAATACTGCTTAGATGTAAGCGAAAAGTGCGTTGCGGCCTATGTAATTGGAAAAAAGATAGGAAAACCAAAGTTTTTTTTTTCAGAGAACACATGAAGCATGTTTGTACAAATTGTTATAGCTAAATTTTATGTACAAAGTGTCTGAAGAATGTTGACAAGTGTGATTTTACTCCAAAGAAGATATAATTTTTTTTGTAATTTTTTTTTATACTTCTGTGATGATTGATCTCTCATTGCTATTCCGCTTATATAAGTATATTATAGTTGTGTAAGTAAATACAGAAAATTTTGTTTAAAATAAGTAAATATAAAAATTACAATGATTACCCTAAATCTTGTCACAAAACTAAGGAGAAATTAAGTATATTTTTGTAATAGCCTTTGTTTAAGTAAAATAAATAAATATTAATATTTGATTCAATAATATCTTTTATTATACATATAGAATCCGTATAAAAAAGTAAACATTTACGTTTATCATACAGTTCTGAAAAAACATATGACATTATACTGGGTCCAGCGGACCCGGTAGCGAGTACTTGTGCGACAAATTAGGACGCGAATCCCTAAGTGTTAACAGTTTGCACCACACATACACGTTATTCACTCTTTTCTATCTACATAATTAAAATCAGTGTGTGAGCTCACTCGTAGGTAATAATTGCTGGTTAAATAGAGACGCTCAGTATCGCATATGGGTACTAACTAATACATTAGATGACTCACCTTACTTAATAACTACCTGCTAATTGTATCTACCAGATGCATTATTAAAGTCGCGTTTCGTATCTGTCTGAGTAACCGCGTTGTTCTTCAACACTGCGCAACGGATTTTAATGCAGTTTTCACCATCATTTAGAGAATTTATTCTGGAAGGTTTATGTATCATCATCTGCCTAGCCTTTTCCCAACTATGTTGGGGTCGGCTTCCAGTCTAACCGGATGCAGCTGAATACCAGTATTTTACATGGAGCGACTGCCTATCTGACCTCCACAACCCAGCTACTGGGTAATATGATACCCCTTGGTAAGACTGGTTGTCAGACTTTCGGGCTTCTGACTACCCGTAACGACTGTCAAAGATCCACGAATGACAGCCGGGACCAACGGCTTAACGTGCTTTCCGAGGCACGGAGGGGTCTCGGTATGTAAAGATGGTCACCCATCCACAGACCAACCGCGGCAACCTGATCGATCGACATGTGCGGCTGTTATTATTTAGCCACGGGTCCCTCTGGAAGGTTTATGTATATAATACATAAATATTACACTTAGATAAGGCACTGAAATCTCGATGTTTTTTCAAATCGTAAAAACCGTGTGAAGAGGGCGCGTTTCTAGCTACTATAAAGGTTTATTATATAGTCAAAGAACTCCAGTGACCTTTTCTGTCAGTACCTAAATATTTTTATTGCGAAGTAGATCTATAATTATTTTGTTATCGTTCCGGATTTACTTCAGTTCAAGCAAGTTTCTATGGGGGAAAACCCAGTGTGGGGTTTTATTAAAACCATTACTTCTTGAGTGCTATTAAAGATTATGACGCAAAAAGAAAAAGTGGGAAGTATAATTATACCAAGACAATATTATTGTTTGATTTAATTGAAAAGTACTTTTCCTGTGTAACTTGTTGTTAGCCCAGGTTTGCTCGGGCGTGTTTTTTTTTCGCGGCAATTTTTTCCGCGCACTTTAAATCAAACAGTGTGTTTTTTTTACCGCACTAGGATGCACTCTATTGGATTCCCAACGCTCGGCTCAACGCCGACAGTTGAAAATCCAGTGAGCGATAAAATCCCGCCGCGATATTTTTCCGTCCGTGCGAACGTGGACTAACTTGTTGTTAAGAGTCCTGTTACATTTTTTACGCAAATTCATGATTTTTGACGCTGTAATTTTCAGCAGTTGTAAGATATTTTAATTATTTGTTTAAGAATAACGATAGTACTATTCTCTTTCTTGTAAGTTGCAGTTACACATTTTCATTTTTCTTTTCGTGTAATTTACTATAAATATTTTACCAACACAGTTTGCAAGAAAAACCGTTGGCGATGGAACTTTGACGCTCAAATTCACATTGTTACATTCAATTCTTAAAAATGCTAAAATTATAAAAAGATACTTTGAATGTTTTACTTGTTTATTGGAGTTCTAGAATTCCTTTAAATTCCTTGAGTTTTTATGGATAAAATCGTAAAGAAAGCCTAATTTAAGCAATAAATGTCTTGATTCAGCGTCCATTACACTCCAAATTAACGCAACTTTATCAAATAAACTAATATTATATAAAACTTCAATCTACAATGAATACGTTTCATTAGTTTTCGTTTCTCAATTTAATAAAACAAAATTGCAATAAATAAAGTTAAAATGCTATATATTCTGCGTCAATTCGGCGCGCCCCTCATTCCCGCTGATTCCCGCGCAAGCGCTTGACGAGGTAGGACCTGTCGCCGAATTTTTGGCGCGCAATCGACCGGAGATCGCTACTATTATCGACTCGTGTACGCCGATCGAAATAATTTGATTTGCGTTTACGATCCGTAATAGGACTCTTAAACATCTAATATAAAAACCGGGCAAGAGCGAGTCGGACTCGCGCACCAAGGGTTCCGTACCATCGTATGTTTTTAAATTTTCATCGGCGAGGCATATATTCATTAGAGAATTTTAACACTGTGCACTTTTTCATCAAAAGTCGAAAAGGAGAATGTGCAAACTGCGCTCTATGATATGATACTCGTGCTCTAGTAGCCCTACTTCGAATTTTCAGACCCCCTTTCAGCATTTGTTAGAAAAAAAAAAAAATTATTTCTTTCTTATTTGCAAAATAGTTGGGAAAACGTCATCTAAAACTATTCCCAAGTTGGTAGCGTTAGTAGTTCTTGTTGAGATATCCAGCGGTGACAGGCAGACAGACAGACAGACTGAGTCTCACCATGAGGGTTCTGTTTACTATTTTGGTAAGGAACCCTAATATTGTCCCACTGCAGAGCAAACGCGCTCCCTTTTCCACACAATTCTGTCTTTTGCTCGTACCGGTCCCTACGGTAGGAGTCAAGCTCGTCCCGCCATCTTCGTATTAGCCTGCCGCGATGGCGTCGTACTTCTAGTGGGACCCAATCGGTGGTTCTCTTACCCCAATTGTCATCTGACACGCAGAAGACATGTCCGGCTCAGTCCCACTTAAGTTTAGCGGCTTTCTGAATAACGTCTGTTATCTTGGTTTTGGCGCGCAGTATTGTGTTCCTTATGCGGTCAGAAATTCGGACCCCTAGGATAGTGCGCTCCATAGCTCGCAATAAGGTTTATTTATAAACGATCATTAAAGGCAAGTGACGTATAAACGTCAAAAATTTATGATTAAACAGTCGCTAGTCACTACTTAACTTTAAGCAATGTTTATGAATACAGGGGAATATAAACTAATAGCTGCGCCCCGCGGTTTCACCCGCATAACTGTCGATCCCGTGGGAATATCGCGACAAAAATTAGCCTATATGTTAATCCAGGGTGTCAGCTACCTCCATACAAAATTTTGTCGAAATTGGTCCAGACGTTTGAGCGTGAAGAAGAAACTTATTTATAAACACATACACACTCACAAACTTTCGCCTTTATAATATTAAGTGTGATGATAGACCAAAGTCACGGCCTTGACTGACTCGCTAGTCCAGTGGTCGCAAGAGCTACTGCTGATCAGGAGGTCAAAGATTCGATTCCGAGGTCGGGAAAACTGCTATGGGTAATTGGAATTTCACAGTTGCTGCCCGGAGCTGGAATGTATGAAAATTAGGAATAACATCCAGTGCAGCAACTCCACTCCAATATTATAATTTTACATTCTTACCGTGTCACGTTTTCTTTTTCAGATGACCGCATGATCCTCGGCCATCTAATTACGAGAGGCTTCAGCGTGGAACAGTGTAAGGAGAAGATCGACAATTACTTCTCAGCAAGAGCCAGGATGCCAGATCTCTTGGGAGGGAGATCGCCCTTACCTCCTAACATGGGAAAGTATCTGAAAGAAGGATATTGGGTTGTTCCTCCGATGAAGACTAAGGAAAACCATCGGCTTATTATGATGAGGTGAGATAATCAAAATATTCGGGTTTAAATGGGATAAATCTGGGAAAATTGTCGAGAGGAAAGTTGTGAAGTATGAATGTCGATGGCTATAAGAGTAGGGGATGACTAAAGACACGATGGATGGACTGTGTGAATGGTGATGTGGTTAGAAAGGGGGTGAGTACCGTTGCAATTTGGTTGCTACTAGGTTGCTCCTGTCAGAGGTAAAATAACTGTGAAAGGTCTGCACTCGACACATGCAATAATAGTAGAGCTTGCCTTTCGTAAATATAGATTTATCTTACGTTAATTCGCTAAAAGTTGCAGACATCAAATGGCAGGCGCTTTTCCAAAAAAAAAACTATTACAGCTCCAAACTCTTTTGTGATGTTTCTGTTTACGGTTTGTTTTATTCTTTAATTAATAGTAATAATAAACGAATAACTAAGGGCTGATTTTTCAATCATCTGATAACTTTATTCGAGGAATAATTTTGAAATTTTGACAGTTATTTCATACAAAAACTGTCAAACGTCAATTTTATTCCACGATAAAAATTATCTGTCGATTGAAAAACCAGCCCTAAGTCATTTATCCACAAAATAACAGGGACAGGAAAGGGGGTGTAAAAAGGCCACTTTGGCAGAATCATAAGAGGATAACATTATGAATCATAATGGACAGTTAACTGTTAAGTTAATCGTATCATATTCCATTGGTGAAAGATTTTTCAGTTTATTTTTAGGGTTCCGTACCCAAAGGGTAAAAACGGGACCCTATTACTAAGACTTCGCTGTCTGTCCGTCTGTCCGTCTGTCCGTCTGTCCGTCTGTCCGTCTGTCCGTCTGTCCGTCTGTCTGTCACCAGGCTGTATCTCAAGAACCGCGATAGCTAGACAGTTGAAATTTTCACACATGATGTATTTCTGTTGCCGCTATAACAACAAATACTAAAAACAAAATAAAATAAATATTTAAGGGGGGCTCCCATACAACAAACGCGATTTTTTTGCCCTTTTTTGCTAGATATCAAAAATGGCAACAGGTAGGCACTTGAAATATTCACAAAATACTCAGTTGTATTTTAACGTTAATAATAAATAATAAAACTAAAATAAAATAAATATTTAAGGGGGGGCTCCCATACAACAAACATGTTTTTTTCGGCGTTTTTGCCTTGTGGTACGGAACCCTTCGTGTGCGAGTCTGACTCGCACTTGGCCAGTTTTTTTCATTAATCATCTTCATTTGCCTATCCTTTTCCCAATTATGTTGGGGTCCGCTTCCAGTCGAACCGGATGCAGCTGAATACCTGTATTTTACATGGAGCGACTGCTAATCTGACTTCCTCAACATAGTTACTGGGTAATACGTTACCTTGATAAGACTGGTTGTGAGACTTTCGGCCTTCTGACTACCTGTAACGTCTGTCAAAGGTCTACGAATGACAGCCGGGACCAACGGCCTAACGTGCTTACCGAGGCACATTAAGTTATTCTTCACAGTTGCTCTTCTTCCAAATCGAAACAGAACAATGCTGCTAGTTTGCAGAAATAGGTACAGTCAACAAAAGAGATAATTGTGCAAGATCGTCGGATATAGTTGAAGTTTAGTAACAAACCGATGGCTGTTCTCGAATAAAATTTAATTTTATCACTATGAAATCATCAATCGGTGTTTTAATACATCAAAAATCATGTAATAAAACACCTTATAAAAAGCATCTGCCCACAAAATCTAAATCCAAAATGCGGTCGGAATCACAATGCACTTTCAATTTGTAACGGAACCCTTCCATCGTGGAAGTATGTTCAAATATTCAGAAGTGGCCGACGGCAGCCGTTCACATGCTGCCAAACATAGTGCCAGCACTGTCAGAGGTCGGATCGTGAAAATTTTAAAAGACTTACGAGGAACGTCGGGTCTTTATAGGGTTCCGTACCTGAAATGGAATAACGGAACCCTTATAGGAACACTTTGTTGTTTGTCTGTCAAGACCCTTATCACAAGAACGCGTGGAAGTATCGAGTTGAAATTAAAACCATGTACTCAGGTCTACAGTCGTTTAAATCTGTGAAAAAATCAAACTTCTAAGTTAACTTAAAAAAAAGATACTGCCGTTTATGCCGCAAAAAACGTATATTTCGCAACTCTCAAGGGAATAAAAATTTATAGCGTACTACCCGTTGACCTAGAATCATGAAAATTGGCAAGAAGCAATGTCATGTAGCACAAGTAAAGGAAAAAATCTGAAAACCGTAAATTTGTAGTTACATACCTACAAATTTGTACGGAACCCTCGGTGCGCGAGCCCGACTCGCACTTGATCGGTTTTTTATACCTTAGGTTTCTGGAAAGTTGGGTAAATGTTTGGGAATAAAGTTTGATTGAAGGTTGAAGTTTGCGGATACTTGAGTGAGAGTAATGTTTGGTGTGTTATTGATAGTAATTTTTGAGGAAATTAAAGTCAAATAATTTGTGGAATCCCTGGAATTCTATATTTTGTGGAACTAATTTGTGGAGTTAGGGAATTACAGCTGAAGTATTTTTCTACTCGTATTAGACTAAAAAGTCTGAAAGTGGCACCGGTAGCCGAAAAGTTGTGTGGAAATCGGTTGTCATGGCATGGCTTTGTCATCACCTGCCTAGCCTTTTCCCAACTATGTTGGGGTCGGCTTCCTTTCTAACCGGATGCAGCTGAATACCAGTATTTGACATGGAGCGACTGCCTATCTGACCTCCACAACCCTCGGTAAGACTGGTTGTCAAACTTTCGGGCTTCTGACTACCCGTAACGACTGTCAAAGATCCACGAATGACAGTCGAGACCAACGGCTTAACGTGCTTTCCGAGGTATGGGTATGTGATATGGAGGAATGAGGAAAATGTCGTGAGGAAAGTTTTGAGTATGGCTATAAGAGTAGGGGAAGACCAAAGAAACGATGGATGGACTGTGTGAATGGTGATATGGTTAGAAAGGGGGTGAGTACCAAGATGAGACTAATAGAGAAATATGGAAGAAAAAGACATGTTGCGCCGACCCCAAATAAATAGGGATAAGGGCAGGAGAGAGACAGATTGACATTTAGGTTGTTGTGAGTTAATGGAAAAATAACATTACTACCTACACAATAAAGTTCAGTTTACGCTACAACTCAAAACATTTTAATAACTTTATCAATAGTACCTACTAGTCACTCTAAAATCAACTTAATCCTCACTAAAATAACGTTGATATTTAACTTGAAAATAAGAAAACAAAATCTACATACCAAGATTACTTATTCTATTCACTATATTCAATGATACCATCTTCTCTTCCAGGATATTAGACCCAGACATGGTGGTCCTCGACGTGGCCAAGCTAGGTTTTCTGATGGGCGACTACAGGTTGTTCAATGAGACCTCACATGGAGACCACTGGATCTTCGACTTCAGCAATGCTACACTCAGCCATGCCATGCAGTTCACACCCATCTTGATTTCCAAGATTTATTATCATATTACGGTAAGTTTCTAATTATCTACAACTTCATGGTGAGGGGCGACCGTTTTGGGGGACTGTCATATGTAATTTTGACATTCAAAAAGTGCTGATTTTGATTAAAAAAAGTCTAATTTTAGTAGAAGACTTTTAATTTAGATTTTTGATTTAGTGCCCAACAGCCTTATTACAAAACAAGATTTATCTTTAGACCCAGGTTTAAACCATCCAGCCATTTTTAAATTTCGAACTATAATCCGACGAAGCTAAAGTTCTTATTACAAAAACTGACATTAAACCCGAGTCTAAGTTGTCAATTTTGCATTAAGAAATTTACGTTTGTTGAAATAAAGTTCAAAATAGAGTAACTGGCTCGAAGGTTTAGTTTAGGCTAGGTCTAAAATTAGATCTCGTTTTGTAATAAGACGGTTAGAGTTTATTTTTTTATAAGTACCCCATATTCTAAAAGTTAAAGAACCGTGATTGTATTTCGGAAACCATGCGTAAATGAACAATACTTTTCATTGAGTGTTTTCGAACTCCAAAAATACTAGCTCATCGTATTATTATAATGACCTGGTAAAAAATATTCTAGTTAAGCCTCCCAATAAATGAACAAAAGAAAAAAAATTACATACCTTTTTTTGTGTTCGAGGGAATCTTTCAAAAGTCGTTTGGGCTTTCGGCATAAGCCCGGGGATTTTTACCTCACTAAAACCACCCCGGTGATCACCATGTGCACATGTTACCGTTACCTCTCAAAATACCGATCTGAGAGCTCCTCATTGCAACCATCATGGGGAGACTGTAAAGGGGTCTCCCCAAAACCTAACTGTGCAAGAGTGCTGGGCAGCAGCTGTTCACCACTATGTGCCGTCTTCCCTGAGATCACTCGGTGGGCGAACAGAGTCCTCACTCTAAACGCCGGTGACCCCAAATTAACTGACATATTATGTCAGTCTAACCACAACGATTTATAAACGGATAAGTTTGTTATTATCAGACCCTCGGTTAAAGGTGTGATTCGCAAAGCAAACGCTTCATCGCATTTTTCGTCACCCACTATACCACCCACGTCACTCACGTCTATAGACGTGTCTTCTTTCCAGAGCTTTATTTTAGATTTCCTTAAAGATGTGAAAATCGGGAACAACTGTCTTCCATGTATTTTGTGTTGGGCGTTCGTTGATAATACAGTATTTTACTTTTGCAGCTATCTTCATGTCTTTTGTGAAGTTACACCTAAAATAGTTCATAATAAACTTTTGTTATTTATTTACTTACTAGCTGCACTCCGCGGTTTCACCCGCGTAAATGTCGATCCCTTGGGGAATACTACGATAAAAAAATAAAAAATAGCCTATATGATAATCCAGGGTGTCAGCTACCTTCATACAAAATTTTATCAAAATTGGTCCAGCCGTTTGAGCGTCAGGAAGTAACAAACATATAAACACAAACACACACTCACAATCTTTAGCCTTTATAATTATTAGTGTGATTTCCAGAGCTGTTTTAAGCTTGCTTCAACTTGAAAAACAGCTAAAAACTAACATTATGTCACCTTTTTTATCCACAGTCATGCTATGCTATCAAGATAAAAGGCCTACATCTAGTCAACGTGCCTTCCTTCGGTCACTCAATCTTGGCCCTATTCAAGAAAATCATGAAACCCAAACATGTGGAGAGATTGCATCTATACGACAGCTTTGAGAAGATTTTCAAAGTGTTGCCTAAAGAAATGTTTCCTACAGACCTCGGTGGTACTGCCAATATGACTGTTCAGGATATGTCTGGTAAGTTGAAAAATTTTTTATTTCTTGTTTTTACTTTATAAATAAAGTTGTTTGTAACGAACATACAACTTTTTTTGTAAAGTAAAAATCCTCTGCAATATCAGCTGTTTTTTTATGTTGTTACAAAATTTTCTGCAGCTGCCCGGAATCTACACCCTAATGATGGCAATAGTCTTGCCTCTAATTCAATGGGACTTACAACTTAAATGGCCCCTTTTAGAATGCAGTATATTTATTTGCATAAAGTGGGACTAATGTGGGGGGCTCTGTTGATGTAAAGGCAGATAGTCATCATCATCATCCTGTCCCTATCCTATTTGGCGTGATGTTGCTTGCCTGACCACCTTCTACAGACTGTACTTCGGAGAGTGTGAGCAGGAGCTCCACGACCTAACCCCTCCATCTCCATTTCAATACCGGACTACTAGACGTATTACAGCCTACAGGGTACGCAACACTTGGTCGATATACCAACTAGTTGCTTCTCCTCAACAATTTATAATGCTCACGACCAAAGTGTGGAACTCTCCGCCAGCGTCTGTATTCCAAGCAAGAGTGAATAGGCATCTTCTGGCTTGTCCGTTTTCCGATTCATCGCTTTTCACCAGGCGAGATCGAAGTCAAGAGCTGACCAATGTTGCAATAAAAAAATGCAATAGTTGATGTTAATGTTTTCTTTACAGACATGTGGTGTGAAACCCTACTATCGGAGACCTGGAAAGACTTCTACGCGAACCAAGAAAAACACTTCGTCGTTGACGAATCAAAGAGGACATCTGCTTCAAAAATAACTGACTCGTTTGGAGTAGAAGGTTCCTTCAGAAAGTTACAATTGGATTAGTGTTATAGAAACTTGACGTGTAATAATATGACTGCGGTATGCACTCACCAGTTTTGGTTATAAGTGGGTTTTTCAAGTGGTATTGGCACTCTGTTGTGTTTAGTCCTCCAGATCGTATTTCGGCGATGGTGGCTAATCTCAACGGAGACTGTTATGGCGTATTCGTATTTCCAAACTCATATTAAGTGTGCATACCTTTAGAAAAGACTTTACTATAGTTTTAGATTGTAGCAGTATTTAATATTTTTAAAATAATAGAGGTCTAGAAGGGCAGTGGTGGCCCAGTGATAAAGGCTGCGACTTACCGAGTTGTAGGTGGTAGGTTCGAACCCAGACAGGCGCTTTACTTCGAATGAATTATTTCATCACCATTGCTCTCAAAACGGTGAAGGAAAACATCGTGGGGAAACCGGCATGTTCTAGAACGAAGACATGTGACATCTACTAACACGGACTGGGCCCTCGTGGTGGATTACGGCCCACTCCCTCTCACCGAGGGGAGGCCTGTGATCCAGCAGTGGGAACATTATAGGCTGATTATGTATCTAGAAGTTGTGAAAATATACTAAGCCCTAAATGACTGGTTTTAAGGCATTAACGTAGTTAACTAGTTAATCACTGATTATATCATTATTAATATATAATATATATTATATTATTATTAATATTAATAATAATACAATCAGTGATAATTTTAATGAAGGGAAATCATTTAAAATGCATGAAGGCAAAATGCCCCAGATAATAAGTCCGCCTTTGAACAGTATTTTGTTTTACTTGTGCATAAAGTTTTAACAAATAAATAAAAAGTAGTGGTTTGTACTCGTACTTATGGAAAGATAACTCCTGCTTCGTTGGTCTAGTGGTCACAAGCGCCACTCCACGAGGTCCAGATTGCCAGGTTGGACAAAGTGTTATTTGGGTTTTCAGGAATTTCTTAGTACCAGCCTGGAGTCTGGATGCTTTCCCGGTCCATGGAAATAGGCTATCCCTATTACATGCACCAAAGACAGCCCCATTTTATGTCCCGGAAAATCGCTGTCAATTCCAAGGTTGCCTGGAAGAGATCAGAAAGCGAAAAGGGCGTCCATTGCATATTTTGTACTGTTTGAAGTGTTTTTTATTTTATGTTTTTTTGTGGTGTGCAATAAATTATAATTATACAGTTTGAAAACCGAAAAAAAAATCAGCTGTTCCCTTCATTTTGACGAGTTATACGAACATAAATGTAGGGAACAGCTGATTTTTTTTTCGGGTTTCAGTTTTGGTCCCATAGCAAAAGTTGTTCATAATGATGAGTACAATGCACTCTTAAGATTTTGTTAATGTTTTACCAATAACCTTGTATAATTATGCAATAAGTTTTACCACATACTTGTTCGTTAGTCCGCTGTTTCCTATATTTTGGCGAGTTGTGCGAACATAAATATAGGGAACAGCAGATTTTTTTCGCGACCGATTTCGTTCTTTTTTTGTATCGTCAGAAAAGGCGATATCAAGTTTGTGGTATAATTTATTGCAAATATTATAATATGTGGTTTTCACTATTTTATGAATAAATACATGGACTTTAAACAATCATTACTGTCACAATGTGGGTGTAGGAACTGTAGGTACATCTCTGCCTCACCCTTTAGTATAAAAAGGCGCGATGTTATGTTATTATTCCAAACTTTGTGAAGATTTAAGATTTTATACTACAGTGACATTAAATTAATTACTCTTTAAAATCACTTAAAACTTAAATAATTGAGTAATGCTTAGAAAGGTTGAAATAATTACATTAATGACAGTTCGTGTCGATTCAGAACTTTTCCTTTACTTAGGTACTTAAAGTAAGGAGAAAGTTACTAAGCCTACTAAGAGTTGCTCAAATATTTTGTTAACGCCCGAATTGTCCAGCTTTTCAAATTTGTTTTGTTTTTTGGCGTAATTAAATTAATTTATGAAAATATTGTTTGTAAGTTAATTAACGAACTCCTTGTGGTTTGATGGTTTAAAGTTTAATTAAGTAACAACTTTTACAATGAGTAATGCGGAAAGAATAAGATAAATAATCGCGCGGGGAGCGCTGGCCGGCTCACGTGGGCTTTTGACATCTCGATGACACTTGACGTTGGTGACATTTTCAACGTCAAATTAAGCGACCCGCGGCGCCAAAAAAAAAATGTTTATATCGTCGTTTCAGCCGATAGACGTCCACTGCTGGACATAGGCCTCCCCCAATTTTGGGAGGGGGGGGGGGGGTTTGCCATAATCGCCACGCTTGGCAGGCTATAATAATTTTTATATAATTATAATTAATTATATCAAAAATATATTTTCACTGCCATGTGGCAGCGGTAGCTATTATACATTATACAGGGTGGCAGGATATTGACGCACAACCTGTAACCATGAATTGAGCAAACGATAGTAGACCCTAGCGTAGATTTTTTTTGTCGATTATAAAAAAAAAAACTGCTGTTTTATAGAAAGGTGCAATACCTACGCGGTCAAAATGTACTGAACAGCAATTTTCCTCCTCATATTTAAGTATTTATTTTCATAAAATTGGTTAGTAAAAAATCAGAATTTTCAGTTTGGCTTTTTTTTCGTATGGTGTTATAAATTCCTTTCAATCAACAAAATGATTAGGATGTAAGCTAGTTTTAGTTAATAATTTAATGAATTAGGTGTAATTACGAGTGATATTTCAAATAAAATAAGTTTTTTTTTAAATACATTTTAGTTTTCATTTTATCCACCTTTTCGCAAGTGCTGTGTATGTGTGTGTGCCAAAGCAGAAATACCCTCTGCCTAGCCTTTTCCTATTTTGGGGTCGGCTTCCAGTCTAACCTGATGCAGCTGAATACCGGTATTTTACATAGAGCTACTACTACCTATCTGACCTCCACAACCCAATTACTGGGTAATACGATAAACCTTGGTAAGACTGGTTGTCAGACTTTCGGGCTTCTGACGACCCGTAACCACTGTCAAATATCGATTTACGAGGCACGGAGGGGTCTTGGTATGTAAAGATCACCACCACGGTCACCCATCCACGGACCAACCGTGGCAAGCGTAGCTTAACCTGATCGATCGACCCGCACGGCTGTTATTACTTAGCCACTAGCCATTAGCTAACCACTTAGCCACAAAGCAGAAATACCAATCAGGGGTTAAAAAATTAAAAAGAGCAGAAATAAAATAATTATCTAATACTATTTGAAGAAGTACCTAAGTAGTTTTAACTCATATCTTTTATACAGGTTGGTTAAACAGTCGTGAATCAAACGAAATAGGGAGATAAAGGAGGTAATTTCCAACAAAAAATCTTTCTACCCGATGGTCGTAATTAAATTGCCCTAAAAGTTATGAATATTTTTGTATAGGTACCTAGTTATTGTACAAAAATTAGACTAATTAAAAAAAATGTGATAAAAACAATAAAACAAACGGTGTTGTATTATTACTAGATAATGTATCAGCACTACAAAGGTTCTATTGCTGCTCTGGGAACCAAATTTCAAGATCAACAATTTTTCTTCCAAAAATTTTGAAGCGTTACAAAAAAATATTTGTCACTTTAAAAGCGTTGGAAATGACCTCCTTTAACTCCCTATTTCGTTTAATCCACGACTTTTTGCCCATCCTGTATATTATAATTCATCTGTACATGTGTATGTACATGTGTGTGTAAATCGGTCCAGTCGTTTATGAGGAGTTCAGTGAGAACTCCTCATAAACGTCTGGACCGATTTTGATGAATTTTTTGTGTGTTTTGAGTACCAGGAACGTTTCAATTTATAATACGGTACGTGACGCTGCGATCGAGTTCTATAAATGGTTTATTTGTTGAACCCGCTAATAGCAGGCAAGCCAAATCGGGCAGGACAACGTCTGAGAGGTCCGCTAGTATATTTATAATTATGGTATTCTGGCAATTATCGGAGTACTATACAATGTATTTCAGAGGGGTGTGACCAAACTTGAGGGCCTAGTACAGGCCATCAAACTGAAAAACTTTTTCCCGGGAACCAACATCGTAATCGTGAACAAAACATCAGTCATTCCATACAAAACTTCAACACCTACTTGACAAATGCCTTTGCCTGGCACAATGCTGAGCTGGACTCCCATTTGGTGTAACCTTGAGACGCACACCACACTGTGTATGTTTCGATATTAATTTTACTCGTCATAGTGTCACTTTTATTTCGATATTATTATGTGTGTTTTTCATTTTGTTTTTTTATCGGCACCTTGTTTTTACATTATATTTACTTTACTTTTGTGTGTTGTGCTGTCTTATTGTGTGCGCCAAATAAATGGTTTATCTATCTATCTAAATGGACGATTTTTTTTTCACGATTACGATGTTGGTCCCCGGGAAATAGTTGTTCAGTTTGATGCCCTGTACCTACCACCACCCAAGTTTGGTCACACCCCCTCTGAAACACATTGTATATCTAGCTACACCTTTGCATATCCCTTCGAAGAAAACAGGCGTGATATTATGTTATGTCAATAAATGGTATATTACAAATTATGTTATGTCAATAATTGATATATTACAAATTATGTTATGTCAATAAATGGTATATTACAAATTAATATTGTATTAAACCCAAACATGACATCAGACGACATATTATTATTCAGATGCGGAGGCTTAGACCAGCCCACCGGACTACCGGTTTTCCATATAGCAGTGGACTCCGAAAACGTAAGTCTCATACTCATAGACAGGCACTTTTGAATTTTCAAGAAGTCGGTCAGTCAGAAATAAGGCTAAATGTTAGACTAATTACATTCCCTTATCTAAATGCATGCAGTCCACAAATAAATTCCAATATTATTTGTGGTTTGTGGCATACTAACTTTAACCACTACAATATAATAAATACCACATTTGTCATTCGTAATAGTTGCAAACAATTAGTAAATTAATTTTCAAATTCAATTAATTTCAAAACCAGAATTATTTGCTTCACGTAACTTGAAATCGTATGAAGCTGAACAAGGTTGTTATAGTATTCATTAAGTTAATTAATATTGTGTGAATATAACTAATTCTAACACCGCTCGTTCATTTATGAACACACTATCTTTTGCCAGCGGCTTTGCCCGCGTAGTCGGATATTATCCCAAGGAGGCATCCCCGGGGACATCCACGGGGACATCCCCGGTAGTACATACTACCGGGATAAAAAGTATCCGAATAATGAAGCTAGTTGCCCATTCCAAAGCGTAGAAGGTACCTATGGAGAAGAACGGGCAAGAAACTCCATGGACACTCTTTTAAATTATATTTTTACAAAAATATTAGTTTTATCAAGGTGTTATACAAGCTGTTGATTTGCATCCTCGTCAAATTTCAGGAGGTTGTCATAAAAGACATAAATAATCATTTGAAGTACGGTAGGGGGCAATAACTAGTAAGCGCTGCTTTTTTTTTGTTGTAGAAATTTAACAGTATTTTAGAATTAAACCCTTAATTCAACACAAATAAAACAGAATCACCCGACTATGCACACAGCGACAATGCATGCAGCTGCCATGTAATTCCCCGAAATGGTAGCACCGGCCGTCGCGCCGCCGAGCAATGACCGGTAGCAATAATTTTACCTAATTTTATTTCGAAAATCACCTACATTATTGTCATAAATTTCGCTTGATAATTAACTCATTTTTGAGCATCATTTGAATACGGAAATCTTACTAATGACAATAATACTAGTGCGCCAAAGAAAAGTTCACTGACCTGTTATCAGATGATTAATAATATCCTTCAAGCTAAAGTTTTCGTAGTGATTTTGTTTTTATTTGTGGATTAAATTGGTTGATTTGAAACTTTCCTTCCTACTTAACGGGCTTAGGACCGGCAATAATCCTACCTTTGTTGGTGTACCGATCTACTAAGTCTAAAAATGTTTTCTACGTTTGATGGAAATGGAAAGACGTTCTAGTTAAGTGTAAGTACGTGGTATACTTTCGACTGTTAGGTATTATTGGCGTAGGTAGTTAAAAATTTGAAATAACTTATTTACACTAATGAAATTGATTAAGCTAACAACGTATTTACAAAATGTACAAATAAATAAATTACCTACCTATGTTACCGGAGGTAAAGTTGCCACGTACTTAGGTAGTACGTACTGGTTTTCCTTCAGCTTACGTAACATTAACACATTCGTTTTTAAAGCGTCGAAAGCGCTTGATCCTTGCACGTAATTCTGTTACACTTGTCACTTCCTCCGTGTAAACTAACCCACAAATAAAAGTCTAGAGAGGCATCAGGTCCGGCGAACGTGGAGGCCAGGCCACCAAAACTTTCGGTCAAGTATTCCAGCAACCAGCGACAAAATGTAATCCGCACGGCATTATCACCTGGGTGAATGTCTTGTGCCTTGCGGTAGTGGAACGGGTGTTGCAGTTCACGCTTCAGTATGCGCAACACTGGTGTGGTGCATAGCAGCCAGCATGACGCTCTGTGATGGGGGTTCCCGATCGGGAAACATTTCCGTGAACATCCGGATGACTCCACGTAGGCTGTCTCCATTGATGGCATACCCACCTGACCATCTCCACCAGCACGACATTTGAATTGAACACTTTGTACCTACGTCTCAACGATGTACCGAGAAGCGGACTTCGCAAAGCGCACGAACGCGGCGGCGATTTCAATTACACTGTTAGTTCCGGGGCCGCGGGGGCGTGGCTTAGGGTGCGCGGGAGAGTAAGTACCCGCATCGCCGCACCGTGATTGGGGGATGGGATTGATTACCTACGAATTTATCGAATGATCGATTCTCATGCGCTTTAACATGTGTGTGTGTGAAATAGGGCTAGTAACAGACGGGCCGCGTTTAAATACGGCTGGTTCACACTTACGGATTTCCGTAAATATGAAAAAAAATAAAAAAAATACCTACCCATTTTATTGTTGATTTGGGTCGAGAATCATTAGCATAATTATGTCCTTGAATTTGACTAGGATGCAAATCAACAGCCTGTATATTGCAAAAAATATGATATTTCTATTTCGCGGAACTTGTTAAGTATGCGGAATAGGGATTTAACATTTTGGTGTTTTGGTGTTTTAACTCTTTGGTCTAGTATCTTGTAAAAGAAGAAATACACGATTCAATGAATTTTTCTCGATACAAAAAAAATGCAAAGTTATGTCTATTTTTTTTCTTTTTCGACATCAAAGCGTAACGCTTAAGAGTTATTCAATGGAATTTACTGTAAAATATAGAGAATTATCCTATCAAAGTTTACTCAAAGTAGTCTTAAATTTAATTCATATACACTCGAGAGCAATGAATCCGGGTCACTTAAAGAATGTTAAAAATCTCGGAAACTAAAAATGATAGGTTAATGCAATAAATTGTATTTAATAGACAATGTAATACTCCTTAAATGAAAGTAAAAAAAATATGAGTCACCATACATTTTATTAACACAAAATTACATAAAGAAAAAAACTGCTGATCTCTCCTTAAAACAAAAATAGGAAACATGAAATTTTTGAACTTTATTACGATTTTCTTGAATTTTAATACTTCGTATTGCCTCCTCGTGCTTCCATTACTGCGTTTACGCGGTTTGGCATGCTGTACACCAAGTTCCTTATACGATTTTGGGGAATATTCTCCCATTCCTCTGTGAGAGCAATTTTGAGCTCACGAAGCGTGATTGGGGGAGGGTTTCGTTGTTTTACGCATCTGCCTAGCTCGTCCCAAGCATGCTCGATCGGGTTGATATCCGGGCTGCGCGCTGGCCACTCCATACGAGTAATGTTCATCTCTTGAAGGTAGTCATTCACAATCCTACCTGTATGAGGTCGGGCATTGTCATGCATAAATACAGCATCCTCACCTAAATTGACCATAAATGGACCAACGTGATCATTGAGGATTTCTTCCACATATCTTACGCTAGTTAAAGAGCCGTTTTCTATGATCACCAGCTCTGTGCGACTTTCAGAAGAAATTCCGGCCCACACAAGTACAGACCCACCACCGTAGGCTACTTTTTCTTCGATGCATGCTTGCTTGAATCTTTCCCCTGGTCTTCGATATACTCTGTGTCTTCCATCGTGCTTGTAGAGCATAAATTTTGATTCGTCGGAGAACATTACTTTTGACCAATCTTCAATACTCCAATTTACGTGGCTCTGGGCATATCTTAGTCTTGAAATACGATGCCCACGCTCCAGTTTAGGGCCGTTTGCAGGTCTAAGGGGTTTTAAGTTAGATTCAGCAAACCGACGTCTTACTGTCCATGCACTTGGGTTACTTCCTCCGAGGCGTCGAAACTGATTTGTGAGTTCAGTTCCTGTGAGAAAGCGATTTCGAAGCATGGTGTTCACCAAGTATCGGTCTTCTCGTGCTGTGGTACACCTGGTTCTGCCCGTTCCTGGTCCTGGTCCGTTCCGTAACGTCGGAGAACTCTTTGTACTGTTGACAGCGACACACCGACAGTCCTGGCTGTATCGCGCTGACTCCGGCCGGTTTCCAGCATTGTAAGTATTCTGGTGCATTCTTCAGGCGTAAGCGACATAATTTCAGCTTGAATAATGAACATAGAGCACTATCAACATGGTTTATGTACCCACATAAATGACAGATTACAAACAAAAGCAAAACCAAATGCTGTAATTTCGTAGTTCCATCTTCGAAAGTGGCCCTTTTTCAAATTTGATTTTTTTATGATATAACTTTACAATAACTAAGAAGTTTTAATACCTTCATTTAAGGAGTATTACATTGTCTATTAAATACAATTTATTGCATTAACCTAGCATTTTTAGTTTCCGAGATTTTTAGGATTCTTTAAGTGACCCGGATTCATTGCTCTCGAGTGTATTTGTTAAAAAAGGAGTAAATTCGATTTGGCACATACGTCGTTTTATTCCGAGCGCACGCACCTAACTATTGTATGCCCTAAGGGCGGGACATAGCTGATCACATCTAATTATTTAAGACCTGTATTATGTACCTACTTATAATCCACAATAAAGTTATTGATTGATTGATCTTCTTTTGCCTTTCAAAAGTCACTGATCACTTTCGCTCGCTTAGTAGATCAGTCGCTGAAATTTATTTTCGAGGTAGCGCCTTAATGTTGCATTTATGATTATACCTATGTGAGAACGATGTAAAAAAGACGTACGTTTTAAAAGCATCCAGAGTACAGCAAATAGTAACAAAACAACAATCCAAAAATAAAATAATTAAAAATAAGCAGGATGACCAGCCCCAACTAACGGCGCCCATTCAGGACGTCTATTTTTCGTACAGATGAATGTGATCTTTAACTTAGTATAGTCAACTTCGTAATTACTTAATTGAAACTTTACTAGGGTTGAAATCATCCAACTGTCACATGGACAAAATATAGATCTTGCCGTTTTATGACGTGCAAGTGGCATTCAACCTTTGAGTGGTAAAGAACTCAGGCTATCGCAATCCAGTTCTTTTAACCTCAAATTGAGATGCGGGGTAATTGTGGCTTCCCTGGCACCTCATTAACGGCATAACTATGTAAATGTCTATTAACTGCTCTCAAATTACGATGTTTATTTTTTACATACTTCTTTGACATAATCTTTTTATTATTTGACATTATATACAGACAATTCTAATTTGTTCACCTCTTTATTAGTGGTTGTAATGGCAATCACTTGGTTTTAGTAGGTTTTTATATTTTATTTTTTATTTATCCTTCTGATAGATTCTTATTTTGTAAATGTGAGGACCTTGTAGGTCTTGTAGACTTTAGATCTGTAGATATTTTTTTATTATAACAAGTACCTGGTACTTGTTAACAGGCCTAAACTGTCCTCCCATACCTACTGTAATTTGAAAACATTAAAAAAAAAGTAAAATTATTTTGAAAAAGAGTAACCGTGGAGTTTCTTGCCGGTTCTTCTCAACCGTGCACCTAGCTTCTGACGTTTCATAAGTGCCCATGTAGGCTTATATGAAATAAAATATTTTGATTTTGATTGATTGCATAACACGTACACTTACACTAGAAACGGCTTTAATTTTGACAGTTCAACAACATTCATTGCGTTATTTACGTTGATGAGCGGACAAAATTTTTGAACTTACGAAGCAATGGATTAGCAATATCCTTCAAAATTATTTAGACTGTGACTGAAAGTGATGCCGATATGAGATGCTGATTGTCTGTGTGGTGTCGGACTTAAAGAATAGCACCACCCCATACTTCCCGTGGGTGTCCATGTCGCGCTTTTTGGCCATGACCACCAGTGAGTTCGAGCTCACGACTAGTTTACTCTTAAGGGCTATACTTGCCGATAAGAATGCACAGTATCTTCGATAAGTCGACACTGGAGAAGATGTAGTCAATCTACTCAACCTTTCAAAGTCCACTGCTGGACATAGGCCTCTCTTAGGCTGCGCCACAACACCCTGTCCTCCGCCTTCTGCATCCAGTCCGTCCCAGCCACCTTTTTAGGGTTCCGTACCCAAAGGGTAAAAACGGGACCCTATTACTAAGACTCCACTGTCCGTCTGACTGTCTGTCACCAGGCTGTAACTCATGAACCGTGATAGCTAGACAGTTGGAATTTTCACAGATGCCGTTATAACAACAATACTAAAAATACAATAAAATAAATATTTAAGGGGGGCTCACATACAACAAACGTGTTTTTTTCCGCGTTTTGGCCTTGTGGTACGGAACCCTTCGTGTGCGAGTCTGACTCTCACTTGGTGGCCAGTTTTTAAGGTTGTCGGACTATCTAGTTGGGGGCATCCTACACTATGCTTGCCGATACGCGGTCTCCATTCTAGGACTCGTCTGCGCCGCCAGCCATCGTTCCTTCGACAAACATGACCAGCCCACTGCCACTTCAGTTCGGTTGCTTACTCTACAAGCTATATTCGCTAGTCCAGTTCTTTTCTATATAACTTAATTCCTGTAGCAGTCGATTAGGTATAATAAAAATAAAATGAGATGGACGGCGCCGCCGAGGCCGGTCCCGAAAGAGATGGCGAGATAACCTGGACGCGTAACGCGAGTGCTGGTTTAAGGTGGCGCGGGAAAAGAGTTCCTGGAAGGATTTGGGGGAGGCCTTTGCCCAGCAGTGGGACAGCATAGGCTAGCACAAAAAAAATGCTTATAAATTAAATATATTTAATAAGAAATAACGACTACAGTTAATTAAACACCAAAAACAACAAAGTTAATCAAAATCTAATTTTTTAAAGGATCCGGCTAGGAACTCCTCGTTGATTTCAGAGTTGGGTCGTTTCTTCTCATTGGACACCATCTTCATTGAATTTAAAAGGAACTGCTTCGTGTTTGTGCTTCTTATTTCTTTTTCATATTTATCTGAAAGAACGAATAAAACAATTGAATGAGCACGACATTTTTTTTTAAACTCTGGCTAATATCCCTGATCGGGTATCACCGGTCCTTTGGAACGTAGACTATTTTTGGTTACGGTCGAATGGCCCGCGGTCCATTCGCTTTGGGACGTTCAGACTAAATACCCATCTAATCACCACCATCATTACCATCATTGCTGGCCCGGAATATAAAGGGCTAAGGAAGGAACATGGGTAGGTTTTAGTCAGTAAGACTCTCAGGGTCATTTGATTGTTTCCCACCCGAAAAAAAAATCTGGGAGACGTCCAATTCTGGACATAGCCCCCATATAGTTGAAAAAATGAAACCTCTTTGTTTTTAGTACTAGGCTGTAGCTACAACTCGATTGAGTTATTATAACTACTAACAATTGACATTGGTTTCGTACAATAATAGGACTTCTCCTAAAAGCAAGACAAGTATTTCAAAATGCTGAGATAATCAATCTTAGTAAAAAAAAAAACAACCATAGCTTAACCTCACAGCTCAATCAAGCCTCCTCGAGAAATCTTAACCCAACCAAGTACAAAATTGAGATCAAGCAATGGACAAAATTGTCGACATTTTAGCTTGAGTTCGAGGCTTTTGACTACGTTATAATTATTTGTATATTTTATGTCTTTTTTATTAGGGTTCCGTACCCCTAACTGTAAAAACGGGACCCTATTACTAAGACTTCGCAGTCTGTCCGTCTGTCCGTCCGTCCGTCTGTCTGTCACCAGGCTGTATCTCAAGAACCGCGATAGCTAGACAGTTAAAATTTTCACAAATGATGTATTTCTGTTGCCGCTATAACAACAAATACTAAAAACAAAATAACATAAATATTCAAGGGGGGCTCCCATACAACAAACGTGTTTTATTCGGCGTTTTTGCCTAGTGGTACGGAACCCTTCGTGTGCGAGTCCGGCTCGCACTTGGCCAGTTTTATTATTATTTGTAATGTGCATTTTGTTTGTGCAGAATAAACAAATTTTCATTCTTTCTTTTTTTCAACCGTTCGAATTTCTAAGGTTTCTGACTATTAACAAGGTGATTTTCTTACCTTTAAACTCAGTCATAGCCGGCTCCTCTCCTCCATAATCTTTCGGCAGATATTTCTTCGGAAGACTCATATGCAGGTCATCTAAGTTCTCATGCACCACCACACGGTCAATAATCTTTGGACTGAAGAACTGCCTCATGAAGCTGATGACGTGCTGGAGCAGGCTGGTGGCGTTCAGGACGTGGATGGAGTGGATTCGAAGACCAAGACCCTCCTGAAATTTGAGATATGGATGTTAGAGTTGAAAATGTTCTGAGTTTTTTGTAAGAAATTTCTTACAGCATTTTCGCGCCAAGCAACATTGCTATAGTCTTTTTAGAAGGGATGTGTTTAATAATAATACCTAATAATAAATTGTTATATTTGGAACAACATAGGAACCATTTTTGTTAGTACATACCTTAGATACTACAACTTATACACTAGGAATAGTAATAAAAATAATAATTAAACAAGTTAGTGAGTCATGTACTTGCAAGGCATTTCATGAGGGCAATGATTCCGCATGAGATGCCTCAGCACAGCAGCTCTCGGGTCCTCAACCACGACTTTCACGACGTTTGGTTTATTGAAAAATTGTCAATATTTACACGCAGAAACCAAAAGCAGAAGAAGCAGTGGTCCCCAAAATAGACAAATCTTGGATTATGGTGGCCCATGATTTCATAAAACTTTTTATACAGGGTTATATTAAATAAGCTAACGCAAAACCGCGGCCATGATAGATATACAGGGTTATTGGTAAAACATTAACAAACTCTTAAGAGGTCATTGTACTCATCATTATCAACAACTTTTACTATGGGACCGAACCTGAAATAGCGAAAAAAAAATCAGGTGTTCCCTACATTTATGTTCGTATAACTCGTCAAAATGTAGGGAACAGCTGATTTTTTTTTCGCGATTTCAGGTTTGGTCCCATAGTAAAAGTTTTTCATAATGATGAGTACAATGACCTCTTAGGAGGTTGTTAATGTTTTACCAATAACCCTGTATATATATATCAAAACACGATTAAACACCCTAACAAGTTTTTTGTAGGTCAACGACTGCTGTTAGTGTACTTGAAATATTTAGTTTAAACATCTTTTTAATGTGTAAACTTCACAGACCAGACTTCGATATCTCGACACGACAAAACTAAAGAAAACCGATTGTCTCAACTCATACTTCAAGTAATAAAATTTTCAGCGGTCGTTGAACCTAAAACAAACATCAACCTTTTTGTTTTTATTTTATAGTGTTTAGAGCAGTGGTGGCCAAGTGGTGACGGCTGCGACTTACGAGTTGTAGATCGTAGGTTCGAACCCAGACAGGCGCTTTACTTTGTGTAAATTATATCATCACCGCTGCTCTCAAAACGGTGAAAGAAAACATCGTGAGGGAACCGGCATGTCCTAGAACCAAAAATTCGAAGACATGTGACATCTACCAACCCGCATTGGGCCCGCGTTGGTGGATTACGGCCCACTCCCTCTCACAGAGAGGAGGCCCGTGTACCAGTAGCGGGAACATTATAGGCTGATTATGATCTTCTCTCGGGAGGGGGGGGGGGGGGGGTGACGTGATGCGGGAGCTCAGTGGTTTGTCAACTTGTGACAACTATCACCCCTCCCGCACCGCGCAGTTACCTCAGGCAACGTCTCAGTTAAGCGGTCGGCTTATAGTGGTAAAATGTCTACAGAGCACCTTGGATTTATGTAAATAGTGAGGTACTATTCAGGTTCAAACTTGACGATGGGCCCGCGTGGTTTACAGCCAACTCCCTCTCACAGAGCCTGTGCCCCAGCAGTGGAAACATTATAGGCTTATTATGTATATATGTTTATAATGTTTCGATACCCATCACATCTGTAGTTTCGCTAGCAAATTTAATTTCACCTTGTATATTATTTTTCTCGAAATGGTAGGACATGTTGCTGAGTTGCGATTCACAAGTCTAACAATTGAGGGCAGGCATAAGTTACCGTTTTATTCCAAGACATCCAGAGTTCAGGGGCCCAAGTCCGCTATTTTTATAAATTCGTCATTCCAACACGATCCCATTGCCGTTTTGCTAAAAGTTCGTAATCTGCTAAATTCATAATGGTCGATCATTGGTCGGTCAATTTCACAGAACATATACGATACTCGTAACGAATTAAAAGCAATGACTGCACAATGACGTTCTAATGGTAGGTCACTGATCAAAGGAACTGTCAAATTTTTAGCAGATTAACGCCTAAGTCAGTCATTCAATTGTCATTATCTAGGAGATTACCATTCTATACCAGTTCTTTCAATGGAGTGTCAGTGGTTGACCATTGGAAAGTCCTAATGACGCCATTATATTAGTAGATTACCAACCTTGTCAAAAACAACAATTATGAAATCAATGATAGACCATTCTGACACTATGGTAATAGCAGATTTGAGGCCTTGGTTACAGTTGTAACAAGATCAATACCGACCATTGCCTTTTACATACATACTACACACCAGACGCCTTTTGACCACTGCCTTCTGAGATAAAAAGAAGACTCGCGAATTCGTGCGCATTCGACGGAATTCGCGCGTCTGAGCGCGACCAACGCTGATTGGTGCGCGTTCATTACTTTGTGGAGATAAAGGTGAATTTGTTATATTAAGTTTCAGATTAACGCTTCGATGCACTTCGACTCTGCGCTAGTATAAATTGACCCTTACAAACAAACAAACCCTTACCCGAACAAACCGAAAATTAAAACTTACGTGAAACAAATGTGCCGATTTCTGCATTAGAGCTGGGTTAAGTCTTAGCAGATGCGCGAATGTGGCGAGCTTCATGTCCAGGACCCAAATGTCACCGAGGAAGTAGTCGTGTTTCATCCTGATGTCTGCAAGCTGGTATAAAAATAAAAAAAATTGTTAGATAGGAATTTAGGAGAACTATACAGGATGGTTGGCAGATAGGTGCCCAGTTACTGGGTAATACGATACCTCGGAAGACTGGTTGTCAGACTTATGGGCTTCTAAATACTCGTAACGACTGTCAAAGATCTACGAACAACAGCCGGGACTAACGGCTTAACGTGGTTTCTGAGGCACGCAGTGGTCGATATGTAAAGGATGGTCACCCATCCACGAAGTGACCGGAGCTAGAGTAGTATTTTTTTTTTGTAAGTTCCCAAAATTTTGAGTATTTATTTCCAAATTGAACGATAAGTGACTTAATTTTTTATTTTATTTGATTAAAGTTATGTGTAAGCAATCTAGCAAAACATGTGTTTTAGGCCTCTGTGTCATTAGTGAGGGTCGAGAAGTTGGAGTCACGTCACAACACGAACTTCAAGTCGTTCGTGGTGCGTGTTCCGACACATCATCTCGAGAAGTTCCTCAAGGAAGAGTTCTGGCCCAAGGCTGTTGTGTACCGCCGGTTTCGTGTCTGGCTACATGACACCAGTCAGCGAAACACGACGCTGACACTTCGTGTGCGTTAGTTTTTAGTATAATTATAATCTTGTATGTATTTATAGTATTTTTAAGTTATATTAATATTGTATTGTATGTGTTTATATGGGCCTTGATGCCTGAAATAAATGGATAAATAAATAAAATAAATTAGACAAAAAAAAAATGTAAAACATTGTCTAAGGTATCTAGTTGGTAAAAGCCGGATTATTTTTTAATGTAACTCAAACTCAAAGCATTTATTTCAATTAAACCAATTACAGGCACTTTTGAATTGTCAAGGGGTCGGTCAGTCAGAAAGATGAAGCTAGTTGCCCATTCCAAAGCGTAGGTACCTATGGAGAAGAACGGGCAAGAAACTCCATGGACACTCTTTTAAATCAAAATAATATGGTTACAATGTCTTGTTTACATCAATCATGTTAAAAATTATACATGTGAGAACGATGCAGAACGTTAAAAGCGTCCGTAATGAAAACACGAAATAAAAAAATAAAAACAATTCAAATAGGTATTAAATTAAAATAAGCCATGGCAGCAAAGAGATGACCAGTCCCTACTGACGGCGCCCGTTCACGAACATGACGCATGTATTAGCACCATTCAGCTCAACCATTTTGAAGGGAGCTAAATGATCCAACACACGCGCCACCATCAGCGAGACATTTGAGTGAGCGTGAAATACTCTCAGCTGCCAGGGCACATTCAAGTCAATAAAAGGCGTACCCAGTAAATGGAAGCTTTATAGTATGTACATAGTACTCACACATGTGCTATGCAATTATACAATACTAGGTGATTGAATTTATATAATGCAAAAATAGTATTTTAAAATATTCAGCAGCTCCAACAGTGTTTTTCAATGCTAATCAATTTATTTGTGCGTCCTTATGGAGCAGGACCAGCGTTTAGCCAAGCATTTTTGTCAGTGATGTAATCCCCCAATTTATAATATGCCTGGCTGCATAGTGTGCGTTTTATACAAGATTTAAATTTCGTTTCATTCAGTTCAAGTATGTGGGTAGGTATTTTATTGTAACATTTTAAACAGTAGCCCATGAAAGACGAGTCTACTTTAGCCAGCCTGAAACCTGGTTGAACTAATTGGTCCCTATTTCTAGTGATATAATTGTGTCTTTCACCTCTTTTACTAAAAAGATGTAGATTTTTCCTTACGTACATGATATTTTCATAGATATATTGACAAGGTACGGTCATGATGTTAGTATCTTTAAACAGTTCCCTTAGAGAGTCACGCCTGCGGAGGCTGTATATGGCTCTGACAGCCCTTTTCTGCAGAATAAAAATAGACTCGATGTCTGCAGCCCGTCCCCATAGTAAAATACCGTACGACATGATACTATGAAAGTAACTAAAATAGACCAGTCTCGCGGTATCAACATCAGTAAATTGACGGATTTTTCTCACAGCATATGCTGCTGAACTTAGCCGTCCTGCAAGGGATGTTAAATGGGGACCCCATTGAAGCCTTGAGTCGAGCGTGATCCCTAGGAAAACAGTACTATCGACGAATTCTAGTTTCTCTTGATTCAATACTATCTCATAATTACTACTTTTGACATTTGGTAAAGAAAATTTTATGCACTTCGTTTTTTTCCCATTTAATACTAAATTATTAGCAGTGAACCAATTTTGGATCTGCAGTAGGGCGTTATTTACGTCGTCAAGATTTGATGCACGTCTATTAATTTTAAAAATCAAGGACGTATCGTCAGCAAATAACACCATTTGTGGTTGAATTTTTAACATTGACATCATTGAGATAATGACTATCAACCATGACCATCGAATCCGTCTATCGCTGTCCACTGCTGGACATGGGCCGCCTTCGGCATCCCACCCACAATACGATTACCTACCATACAAAATTATGTTGGTTTCAAATTATATTTGCAGTGGTATTTATAAAAAGTGATTTTAATTTTATTATTATTGCTTATGAAAATAATTTTATTAATGCCGCAAAGTAATTTTACGAATTTAATTATATGTAGTATGTGCTGTGCGTTCAATTTCCATTTTACAGGCAGCAGGTAGTTAACCATTTAAAATTAATTATTATTTCAATGTATTCAGGAGTGAAACATAAGTTACGGGGATAAAAATAATTTCTTTTAAACAATAATACTGAAACACAAAATTATTATTATTTAAAACCAGTCAAGTGTAAGTTGGACTCTCATACTGAAGGTTCCGCATCTAGTAAACTTGATAATTTTCCTTGTCTTATTTTTTTATTATGTTAGAGTCATAGGCCATAGTAACTTAATAGCTAGTTGTTAAAAAAATACAGCCCTGTGACAGACTGATACACGAGCAGAAAGGCCCTATAATATTAGAGTTCCATATAGTACCTAATGGGGTTCCGTTTGCATCTTTTAGTTACGGAACCCTTTACACAAAAATAAAAGGAACAAATTTCTTACCATAGAATAAAAATAATAATAAATAAATAATTGAGATTCTAATAATATTTTTATGCTAATTCTCTTGATCATTTTATATCATTTCAAAGCTAGTAGGCTAGGCCTTATAGACTTTAGATCTGTAGACCATTTTCTATTTTATCATTGACAGGCCTGCGCTGTCCTCCCATACCTACTGTAATCTGGAAATATTGTAAAAGCCAATTATTTTTAAAAAGAGTAACCGTGGAGTTTCTTGCCGGATCTTCTCCATAGGAAACGACCAATTGGAACCGTGCACCTAGCTTCTGACGTTTCATAAGTGCCCATGTAGGTTTATGTGAAATAAAACATTTTGATTTTTTGATTTTGAGTATTTTAGTCGTCGCGCTCGCACCTCATGCTTTTTTTTTCTCTTTTTTTTTCCTAGACTTGTCCTTATATTACTATATAGGGACAAGTCTAGGAAAAGAAAAAAAGAGAAAAAAAAACAACATTGAAGTTCTGATCAAGTTCTGTTTTGCTATTTTATTTTAAAACCCGACGAAATAGTAATGTTTTGACAACTGAAATATATAAAAAAATTAATTTAAAAAATAAAAAAACCCGACTGCGAAACTGAAAAGCTACAAACAAGCCCATTTTAAATTAAATAAAAGTTGGAAGCAGGCGGGACCCATTTGAATTTGAAGATATGATAAAAATGGTATGGGTCCCGCCTGCTTCCAACTTTTATTTAATTTAAAATGGGCTTGTTTGTAGCTTTTCAGTTTCGCAGTCGGGTTTTTTTATTTTTTAAATTAATTTTTTTATTTCCAGTTTTTTAGTTTACAAATGTGAAAGATTTCGCAAACGATTTAGTTCTTGGTACTTGTTTTTTACGTTTTGTCACTTCGAATTACTTTTAACCATATAAGTTATATATATTTTTGTAATCACCTTTTAAAACCCTTTATTTTGATACCCCACTCGATAGGTTTCGAGAATATTTTTTTTTTTTTGAAAACATATTGCGCCATAAATCGGCCATTTTATTTTTTTTTCAATTTTAATATACCCAGTAGCACTCTCACAATTAAGACGAATCTAACGGCACCTCTCAAGCTGAAATCGATCAAGCCGTTTAGGCTACAGAGCGTGCCAAAGAAATATACATACATACATACATACATACATACATACATACATACACTCGAAAAACATAACCCTCCTTCTGACGCAGTCGGGTAAAAATGATCAATGGAATTAGCATAAAGAATATTATTAAAATCTCGATTATGATTGTAAATGTTTGCCTAGTCAATCCCTAGCATCAGTGGGATGACTCTGAGAACTCACTCCATGCAAGTTTTCACGGAGAGATTTTTACAGAATCGACATGCTGTATTTTATAAATAATATAGGTATTACAAAGGTATAGGTATTACTTACCATGAAAGTGTTTCTGAGGAAGGCTTCGCAGGAGAAGGAGCTCGGATCTGGGTTTACGAATTTGAACACCGTGACCCTGTGGCCTTTGAACATTTTTGGCATCGAAATCTGGAGGCTGGAAATGAGAAAAAAATATGGTGAGATATTGCAGATGATTTTCACATTTTGGTCTTTTGGTCCCGGCCAATGATATTATATCGCACTAGCGCACGCAAATTGTTGCAGACAAATTCAGACAACTGTTGTAGTTTCATTTAGTCCGCTAATAGCAGCGAGCAACACACTACAGACAGCTATCTCTTTCTGTGTCATATGTTCCGTATTATCTATCGCAGTAAGTACTTTGTAATAACAACCCAACAATACAGAACGTCGCTTAGTATGAACGTAGCGTATCTTTCCTTTATAATATCATTGGTCCCGGCTGTTATACGTAGATCTTTGACATTCTTTAGGAGTAGCAGAAGTCCAAAAGTCTGACAACTAGTGTTAGCAAGAAATATCCTGTTACCCAGTAACTGGGTTGTGGAGGTCAGATAGACAGTCGCCCTATGTAATATATTGCTATTCACCTGCTGCCGGTTAGACTTAAAGCCGATCCCAACATGGTTGGGAAAAGACTAGGCAAATTGATTAGCAGTAGAAATGATAGGTGCGGTAATGTTTCCAGTAATCATCCTAATAATCCTACAATACTATAAATGTGAAAGTTTGTGAAGATGTTTGGATGTTTGTTACTCAATCACGCGTAAACCGTTAAGGTAAACGCAGGTATTAACGACCCCCCTAAGGCAATTTTAAAATCAACCATATTTTTTTAGTATACTGGTTCCTCTAAAGATTAATAGTTTCATTTTATATGCTAGTGTTATGTATAAAAAATGTATTTACTGAATCAAATACATTTAAATAAAGGATTATCTTGTAAAAAATAATTTACAAAGTGACTTAGTCGATTGTTGCAATTACCGATCCATAAAAACGGTTGTGAAGCTATTAACGATTTTTCTGCAGCTATTCCCGATCGTGTATGAGAGGAGGCCTTTTTCCAGCAATGGAATGAATATAAGCTAGTGATGATGATTATTACCGATCTTAATAAAATAAAACAAAATAAAAATGCAAATACTTATTCGTATTTTTTTATTATCGTTATTTTTAATAAAAACAAATTAGTAGGTACTTCTTAGTAATACCTATGAACTAAATAATTATAAACTTTTAAATTAATCAACATAGGTAATAGGTAATAGGTACTACGGGCTGGTGTCCGCAACTCCACGTCAATGCGCGTATTTTGCGTAATCAACATAATACTATTAATACACATATACAGGGTTATTGGTAAAACATTAACAACCTCGTAAGAGGTCATTGTACTCATCATTATGAACAACTTTTACTTGGGACCAAACTCGAAATCGCGAAAAAATAATCAGCTGTTCCACACATTTATGTTCGCATAACTCGTAAAAATGTAGGGAACAGCTCATTTTTTTTCGCAATTTCAGGTTTTGTCTTATAGTAAATGTTGTTCGTAATGATGAGTACAATGACCCCTTAAGAGATTTCGTGTATGAATAGATAGACCTTATATACGATCGGTAATAGCTTCTTATAGTTGCTATTGCCGACCCTCATGAGTCGGTAATGAAGAATGTAAGTATAAACATAAGTTGTATTACCGACTCATAAAAAAATGGTTATTTTAATTCAATTGACCTTCGGACTGTAAAATAGATTATTAATTGATCAATGTCACAAAAATATGAACAAATGCACACTGTTTTAAACACAAAAACAATGATTTATTACTGTAACTATTCAATATCGATCCTCGAAAAATATCATAACTTTGGTTAAATTGACAACGCTAAAAGGTTAGGACTAGACAAAAAAGTTTAGTCGCTAATAGATTTTTATAAAGACTGATAGCTTAGATTTAAACTGGTCCATAAAAATACTTGTGTTAGTGTGATATAATAACATAAAAGAAAAATAAAACGAAAAGTTACGTTGCTGCCATTGCCGACTTATGGGTCGTTGATAGCTGCCACGACTAAAACTGATGAAGCTAACACCACCCCATTTTAATTTAAAGTTTTATCAGTTCAAATTACTTTTTATTAATAAAATGTCGTAAGAAATCAAGAGTTGACACTTAAATGAATACATTTAGTAATATAAGATAAAGTATAGACTTCATTTGTTTGTATAAATGTCTTAAATAGAAAAGTCACGTACTTACTTGAAGGAACAAGGGAACAGTACGACAAGTCCTGCGTCCACGCTGCCCCGCAGTAACTGACGTATTTTATCACTTTTTTGCACAGCTACTCACACTAAAGTAAAAGTATACGATGCTCAAGGAATAAACGCGTGTGTATCTTTGCCTACTATAGCTAGAATAGTTCTGGAAACGTAAAGATTTCGAATTACTTTTATAGGTCGGTAATAACTGCAGATTTTCGATGGGTCGTTGATAGCTGCGTTTACCTTAAACAGATTTGGATGAAACTTGGCACATAGATAGACCATTTCCTGGATTAATAAATATGATACTTTTTATCCCGATATTCTCACGGGATCGAAACTTATGCGGGTGAAACCGAGGAACGCTGCTAGTTAAAAATAAATCTAAAGATAAGGCAAAAGTGTCTGGATGCTGACGCTAAAATTGTTGCGAAAAGGCTAGGCAAATGGTAATGATGAAAACAAAAACCACCAAGATTTAATAAAGACATTTAAGACGCAAATGATTGAAGGAGTTCTAAAATTAATTGATTCTGAAGTAATTATACAAGTTTTTGTCGACCAAAAAGTAAGTAATTATAATGGTTTTAAAAGTTAATTTACATTTTCTTGGTAATAATACACTAACGTCATCAGTCATCACTATTGTTTGAAATGTAAACAATACGATAATGAATCGTAAGTTCTAATACAAATTGTTCGTAAGTGAGACGTTATTCAAGATGTTTTCAAGATTGAAAAGATTTAAATGATTCTAAATTGAGATAACTGAATTGACAAAACACCATAAAGCAAAAACAAAATATCTTTAGCTCCAACATAACATTTCTTAAAAATAATAATAGAATAGAAATACCTAGAGTACAGTAAAACATCATAAGATAACCGGGGGAGCATAAAAGTGAAAGATCTAGATGATGAAGCTCACAACAGTGGTATGATCATCCTCATTCATCTACCTTTTTTTTTTTGAGTATGGGAAATCATCAAATGATCCCTCCCGCTCTGGGTGGAGCGGAAGGGAGTGTCAGACTCTTACTGACTAAAACCCACCCGTGTTCCTTCCTTAGCCCTTTATGTTCCGGGCCAGCGGTAACCTATTCTCCTACTCTTATCGCAATTTCATTGCGGTCAGCGCAACATGTATATTTCTCCCATACTTCTCTATTTCATCTCAGTAATTACCCCTTTCGAATCATATCATCATCCACACAGTCCATCCCTCATCCAATAAATATCAGAAAAACTGAAATTACCTATTAGCGCTGCACCCCATTGGAGTATTGATGGTCACACTAATATTATAAAGGCGAGAGTTTGTGTGTGTGTGTTTATATGTTTGTTTCTTCTTCACGCTCAAACGGCTGGACCAATTTTGAAAAAAAAATTACACTAACATATTATTATATATACATTAACATATCATCATCATCGTCATCATCATTTCAGCCGAAAGACGTCCACTGCTGGACCTAGGCTAAGCACCTCCACTTCGACCGGCTCTGTGCTTCTCGCATCCAACGGGTTCCTGCGGCCTTCACAAAGTCGTCGGACCACCTTGTAGGAGGCCTTCCAACGCTACGTTTAACGGGTTTAGCATCGGATTAACATATAGGCTACTTTTTATCCCGATATTCCCACGGGATCGACCTTTACACGGGTGAAACCGCGGGGCACAGCTGGTAAGAGATAAAGAAACACAGTAGACTGACTAAAATAGCGATGATGGAAGGAGAGCGAGAGGAAGGCCACAGAAATGACGGATTGTGTGAAGAGTGATATAAAAGAGAAGGGACTGAATGATAGCGTGACGGTTATCATCATCTGCCTAGCCTTTTCCCAACTATGTTGGGGTCGGCTTCCAGTCTGACCGGATGCACCTGAATACCAGTATGTTACATGGAGCAACTGCCTATTTGACCTCCACAACCCAATTACTGGGTAATACGATACCTCTTGATAAGACTGGTTGTCAGACTTTCGGGCTTCTGACTACCCGTAACGACTGTCAAAGATCCACGAATGACAGCCGGGACCAATGGCTTATCGTGCTTTCCGAGGCGCGGAGGGGTCACGGTATGTAAAGATGGTCACCCATCCACAGACGTGACGCTTACATAATCAGCCAATAATGTTCTCACTGATGGGACACAGGCCTTCTCTCTTTGAGAGGGAGTGGGCTGTAATCCACCACATGGGCCCAGTGCGGGTTGGTAGATGTCACAAGTCTTCGAATTTTTGGCTCGTTGGTTTGGTGACGATTGACAGGGGAGAATGGAAAAGAAAACTTGTTGCGTCGACACTAAGTAACATAAGACAAGGGCCGGAAGATGATAATGAGATGAAGAAAAAACAGTAAACTATTTGAAAGAAAGTCATAATTCTCAGCAGTAAGAGAATTTCTTACATTCTATCGGGTAGATACAGCATTTTTAGGGTTCCGTATCTCAAAAGGAAAAAACGGAACCCTCGGACGGATATAAAATCGCGAATTGCTTAAAACGAAACGCAATTTGTTCGTTTTTAGGGTTCCGTATAAAAACGGAACCCTATTACTAAGACTTCGCTGTCTGTCCGTCTGTCCGTCTGTCCGTCTGTCCGTCTGTCTGTCTGTCGGTCACCAGGCTGTATCTCAAGAACCGCGATAGCTAGACAGTTGAAATTTTCACAAATTATGTATTTCTGTTGCCGCTATAACAATAAATACTAAAAACAAAATAAAATTAATATTTAAGGGGGGCTCCCATACAACAAACGCGATTTTTTTGCCCTTTTTTGCTCGATATCAAAAATGGCAACAGGTAGGCACTTGAAATATTCACGAAATACTCAGTTGTATTTTAACTTTAAAAATAAATAATAATAATAAAATAAAATAAATATTTAAGGGGGGCTCCCATACAACAAACATGTTTTTGTCGGCGTTTTTGCCTTGTGGTACGGAACCCTGCGTGTGCGAGTCCGACTCGCACTTGGCCAGTTTTTTTTTCTACGTAAGCAAAATTGAAGAGTTGTTGAATCCTTTCTTGACGACACGCTGGGAATTCACCAACCATTTAAATTGAAATATGTAATTTTAAGTTATTCTCTATTTATAGCTACATAATTGTGCTGCACAACTTCATATGAACTTAATCATTGTGATGGTGCTTATAATGAAATTTCTAGATAAACTCCTTATGTGGCCTATTATCGACTAAACAATACAGTGATTATTGTTTTTCTAACGTCAAAATCAATGCAATAACTTGAGTTTGTTTAATGCGGGGTGTCATTGATAGGGTAGGTATATGGTGTGAGATTGATCGGGATTTTTCGGGTCCCGTGAATACACAACCGCGAATAGAAGAAGCCCTCAGTCAAATAGTGGAAGGAAGTTTAAGCATTCTTTTTTAGTTTTAATTTAACTTTTCATGATCAAAGTTACCCCATACGACAAAAATGACAATAATTATTTTTCCCGTTGGCAGATTTTGATTTTAAAAATTGTATTGGCATTATAATTGGGGTAACTTTGTAACTACGCAATAAAATTGCCTATTTTATTGCGTAATCCCAAACTTATCAATGTAACCCCATTCTACGTATAACTTTGATCAGACAGTTTTTATTTTTTTTTCTCAAAATCTAGCCATATTTTTTCATTTATTATTACAGAAATCGCGAGTTTAAACAAAACCGATTATTAGATAGATTATTGTCTGTGTGGTGCCGGACTTAAAGAATTGCACCACCCCTTACTTCCCGTGGGTGTCGTAAAAGGCGACTAAGGGTCTTACCGGAGAATGGGCAGCAGCGTTCTCTATTTATTTCACCAAGCGTGGCGATTATGGCAAACCCCCCCCAAAATTGGGGGAGGCCTATGTCCAGCAGTGGACGTCTGTCGGCTGAAGCGAGCGAGCGATTATTAGACCGATTATATATTTTTTTACAATCAGAGATTTAAAAGATGAAAACCTTGAAAGTTCAATATTGATCAAAGTAACCCCGGTTTACGGTAGTTCCCGTTGACCTAGAATCATGAAATTTGGCAAGAAGCAAAGTCATGTAGCACAAGAAAAGGAAAAAATCCGAAAACCGTAAATTTGTAGTTACATACCTACAAATTTGCACGGAACCCTGGGTGCGCGAGACTGACTCGCACTTGGGTGTTTTTTTTTGTTTGAGATGGCAGATTTTTTCTCGATATTAACTTCAGTGTTGGCATGATAGTAAAAGTTGTTTATACTCATGAGTACTTTCACTCCCTAAACGCCAATGGTTTTACTTACGTTCAAACAAGATATAGACCACTGATAAAAAAACTGATCAAGTGCGAGTCTGACTAGCACACGAAGGGTTCCGTACCACAAGGAAAAAAACACGTTTGTTGTATGGGAGCCCCTTTTAAATATTAATGTTATTTTGTTTTTAGTATTTGTTGTTATAGCGGCAACAGAAATACATAATTTGTGAATATTTCAACTGTCTAGCTATCGCGGTTCTTGAGATACAGCCTGGTGACAGACAGATGGATGGCCGGACCGACGGACGGACAGACGGACGGACAGACAGCGAAGTCTTACTAATAGGGTCCCGTTTTTACCCTTTGGGCACGGAACCTTAAAAAGTATCTACGCATACGGTAAAATTAAAGGTCGCGTTAGTAGAGCATAATGCTAACTATCACGGTTCACCGACCGTGAAGCAGTTTCGATTGCAGCTTGTTGAATATATATAGCATTCGAAGAAACTACTATTGCCAAAGGTTTATATTTGTATTAGCTGCGCCCCGCGGTTTCACCCGCGTCAATGTCGATCCCGTGGGAATATCGGGATAAAAAGTAGCCTACATGTTAATCCAGAGTGTCAGCTACCTCCATACAAAATTTTATCAAAATTGGTCCAGCCGTTTGAGCGTGAAGAAGTAACAATAACAAACATATAAACACACACACACACTCACAAACTTTCGCCTTTATAATATTAGTGATTTGTATCTATCAGTAAATTCATTGGTTGGGAAAGAGACCGACAGCCCAGTCTTATTTACTCATCCTAGTTTACATCTGCAACTAGTATGAAAATTGTGGAACTCAGAGACAAAGTTTTTGATTTTTAATCGACTTCTAAAAAGGAGGAGGTTCTCAATTTGGATGTTTAATTTTTTTTTTTGTGTTCGGGTATAACTCCGTCATATACATAAAGACCGATTTCTAAAATTCTTTTTTTTGGTCGAAAGTTTATTCCGAAATGGTCCCATTTAAATTTCGTAAAGATCCTGATCATGAGTTTCGGAGACGGACAACGGAACTCTTCAATAAATGCCAGCAAATCAACCGCGATTTCTGCTATCGCATATGTATGCATTGTTTAAGCAATCACACAACATAACATCACACCTGAATACCAAATTTGCAACAGTGGCAAAATAATGTCTGAACTGTGTCGATAGAGTGTCAATGGCGTGTTGCTTAACTCAAAGTTACAGAATTGGGCCCCTGTACCCTCTAAAGGATACGCAGATGTGTTCAATAGCTTCCAGTCACTGATATTCACATAGCAAGTAGTGTTATATTAATTTGTGTGGGGTTATAGATAGGTACAACTAAAAAGTGAAAAATAAAAACGTTTTTACAAAAACAAACAACCGACTTCCAAAAAAAACCCTAAAAAGTGAAGTATAACATTGATGTCGGAAGTCGGTGTCGTTGGTTCCGCATTTACGTTTTTTGACACCGACTTTTTTTTGTAAAAAAGTTTTTATACGGGCACTGCTCTCTTTTCAGTTAGGTAACCTATGTTGTCCCACTGCTGGCCAAAGGTCTCCCCCATATTTTACCACTTTTATTTATGCTGTGCCTTTTCCGTCCAATCGGTTAAGAACAAGTCCGAATCGTCACGCCAGCTTTTCTCCGGCTAGTGCTTTATTACCCGACTGCGCGACGCAAAGGAGTGGTAATGTGTTCATCAGCCTATGTATGTATGTATGTATGTATGTATGTATGTATGTTTATATGTTCCTTTGAAGCACTATACAGACCAAACGCCTAGGCCGATTTTTATGATTCACACGTTAATCGATTCGTCTTAGTCCGGCGAGTGTCACTAAAGACATGACGTTAGTGAAAATTCAATATGGCGACTACTGGACGCCATATTAAATTTATTTTTTTTATTTTTTTTTTTCAAAACCTATCGAGTGGGGTATCAAAATAAAGGGTTTTAAAAGGTGATTACAAAAATATATACAACATATATACTTAAAAGCAATTCGAAGTGACAAATCACAAAAAAACGCCTACCAAGAACTAAATCGTCTGCGAAATCTTTCAAATTTGTAAACTAAAAAGCTGGAAATAAAAAAAGTTATTTAAAAAAATCAAAAAACCCGACTGCGGTAAAAAACTTAGGTAAGTTAAAAGAAACTGAAAAGCTGAAAACAAGCTCATTTTAAATTAAATAAAAGTTGGAAGCAGGCGGGACCCATTTGAATTTGAAAATACAACAAAAATGATGTGGGTCCCGCCTGCTTCCAACTTTTATTTAATTTAAAATGAGCTTGTTTTCAGCTTTTCAGTTTCTTTTAACTTACCTAAGTTTTTTACCGCAGTCGGGTTTTTTGATTTTTTTATTTTTATTATCGTGTTTAATTGTGTGTGTGCACTCCACATGAGTTATGGCTGCTCGAAATAAATGTATTTTATTATTATTTTTTGACGTTTCATACTGCTCTTAAAACGGAATATTTATCATGATGCTTACACTACCTTGAATTAATTATAATGTACTAGCTTCGCCCCGCGGTTTCACCCGCGTAAATGTCAATCCCGTGGGAATATCAGGATAAAAAGTCTATATGTTAATCCAGGGTGTCAGCTACCTCCATACAAAATTTTATCAAAATTGGTCCTGCAGTTTGAGCGTGAAGAAGTGACAAACATATAAACACACACACACACACACTCACAAACTTTCGCTTTTATAATATTAGTGTGATTTCCGGCGCATGCTTTGTTCTCTTTTATTCTTGTTTTATTGGCTCCGCTAGGTACCTTTGAGCCGTTCTGCACTGCACCCGACCCGAACCCGAGAAATGTCGGTCTGTAGCCATTATACTATTTGTATGCGGAGTTTCGCACTAGATATGAATTCTGTCCGTCCGAATTGAGAACATTCCCAATTCTGGATTAAATTAGAATCTTGAATTCGGATTCGTATCGGATGCATGATGGCAGAACCGCTCTAAGACACAACGATCTCTTTGGCCATGAAAACATTGCAGTATCCCGACATTGACTGTAGAGCTTCTAGATATATGGTTATACTAGATTCCGCCCGCGGCTAAACCCGCGAGGTACGCCGAAAAAAACTATCCTATGTCCTTCCCCAGGATGCAATCTGTTTCAATTTCCCAATCTCTGACAAATTTTTTCAGTGGTTGAGGCGTGAGAAGGTAACATACAGATAGACAGACAAACAGATAGGCAGAGTTACTTTCGAATTTATAATATTGGTATGGATTTATTTTTGTCCATAGTTTTTTATTCGGTATTCAGCCAAACTCTACTCTATCTCTTTCTCATCTGCCTTAAAAAATATTGTTGTAATCATCATCATTTCAGCCGAAAGACGTCCACTGCTGGACATAGGCCTCCCCCAAAAGGGGGGGGGTTTGCCATAATCGCCACGCTTGGCAGGCGGGTTGGCGATCGCAGTATGGTATGGTGGTGGAATGCATAGAGAACGCTGCTGCCCATTCTCCGGTACGCCCCTTAGTCGCCTTTTACGACACCCACGGGAAGTATGGGGTGGTGCAATTCTTTAAGTCCGGCACCACACAGACTGTAATACTTACTATGAATTCCACAAATCTTCGGAATCTGACAGCACCTGCTCCCTGTTCTGTATTATATCTGGCGCCAGCAGTCTATATTTGTAGTAGTTGTCTATTCTCCGTTTTGCCTTCTCCAGTGACCCTTTTGTTACAATCAGCATTCTTTCTACGTAGTCTCTATCTGAAATTAAGAGTAAACTTTATTATCTTTGGGCCTGTGTAGCCTGAATCATCACTCGTCATCATGTGCTTATCCTTTTTCCAACTATGTTGGGGTCAAGTTTCAGTCTAACGTAATGTAGCTGAATAACAGCATTTTGTATGGGGCGATTGCCTATCTGACCTCCACAACCCAGTTACTGAGTTTAAAATACGATACCCCTTGGGAAGACTGGTTGTCAGACTTGCGGGCTTCTGACTACTTGTAACGACTGTCAAAGATTATCACCAACCAACGGCTTATCGTGCTTTCCAAAGCACGGATTAGTCTCGATATGTTAAGACTGGTCACTCATCCACGAACCGTTAAAGACATCTACCAGTAACGGCTAAATAAGATTATTCTAGACTGTAATAAAAGTTAAATTCACTTTACCATGGTATTCTAGAGGTGACTAGGCCCAACTGACGACACATGTTACGAACGTGACACATGCGTATGAATCTAAATTAAACGCATTTTATCAGTTCAGTGGTTAATATTAATAAGAATTAATTTTAGTGATGCTGGAAAAATAAAACGAAATTGTATTTCATTCACAAAATGAAAATGGTTCAGTGGTAAATTTGAATAAGAATTAACTTAAGTGATGCTGGAAAAATAAAAAAATGTACTTCATTCACAAGAAAAAAATTATTAAGTACGCTAATTATTCCTCAATTTTCGGCAAATTTTAGTGTGTTGTTGTGAATAATTAAATAGTGATTGTTTAATATGAATGGACATCCATGGGAAATGTCTCTGGGAATTAGTTTTAGCAGGTTGTATCGGCGTTATGATCATACATATACGTGCTATAATTTGAAAATACTTAAGTTTATTTAGTTAGGTATGTGAAATATCAAAAATATGGGGTAAATTAAATTAGCCAACGAAACTCTGAAGATGTGATGGCTATCGGTATCTTGATTTATTCTAGTCCGATCCCTTCAGTCCCCCTCCATCCCTCCCCTGGATTCCCTGCTAGTTCTTCTTGTGTTTTAATCTCTGTCGTATCCACTTTATAAGTTACAAAATAAAAATAAAAAAGGTTTGATGTTTTTTTGGGGTTCAACGACCGTTGGATGTTTTGATACTTGAAGTATGAGTTGAGATAATCTGTTTTCTTTAGTTTTGTCGTGTGAGAGATATCAATACCCACCACGTCTGTGAAGTTTACACAATAAAACGCAGATTTTTAGGGTTCCGTAGTTCCTACAAGGAACCCTTATGGTTTCGTCATGTCCGTCTGTCTGTCTGTCCGAAGTTTTGCTAAAAGACCGTTAGTACTAGAAAACTGTAATTTTGTAGGAGTGCGTTTATCAATTATGCCGACAAAGTGGTAATATAATATTTTGGAAAATATTTTTTTTTAGGGTAGCTCCCCTACATGTGAAGTGGGGATGAAAATTTTTTTCGTCATCTACCCCATCGTGTGGGATATCGTTGAATAGGTCTTCTAAAATGACTTGAGGGTTGCTAAAATTATTTTTCGATTTAATGCTCCATTTACGAAATATTAAACTTTAAAGTGCAAATTTTTGTTCCAGTAGGGCGTCGTCCCCCCCCTCTAAAATCTAAACTGCTGGCTTGAAAAATCTGGAAAAATTCACGATGACAGTGCATTTCATAAACTTTAAAGGAAAACTATAGCGGTTAAAATAACTTTATTAGGTTAGCAGTAATAGTCGTTGAACTTGGGTGTTGGATAATTTTGTACCAAATACAAAATCCTTAGCATTAATCCTTTAAAGTGACTAAGATGAAGTAGTTGCTTGTTTATAACGGATAAAGGCTTGCATTGAAAAATAAAATATGTTTTTTTTTCTTTTGTATATATTTAGAATAAAGGACAACAGAATTCGTACTACATTGTGATAACGGGCTACTACGGAACCCTACACTGTGCGTGGCCCGACACGCACTTGGCCGGTTTTTTTAAATTGATATTTCAAGTGACTACAGTAGCGAAGGGTAAATTTTTGTAAAAGGTAAGCCGGAGTAGATATCTTTAATATGATTATATTATTTGCATATAGAAGAAGGGAAGCTAGTAGGAATCGAGTTGTATGGAATCTTCGCCAGTTACAAGGCGAAGATTAGTTAGGTATATAAGATGATGCAATAAACACTTTTTTTTTTCGCCACCGGTTACTATACTAACTGCTGAAAAAAATCGTTAAATTAATTTATTTAGTTTTTTTTGAGGTACTTGGCTTTAGAAGATGGCATTTCGATCTACAAAATATTACTGCACTGTATTCATAAGCACACGAAGTACAGACGCCAGCACATCAAGCTACTCGAAACTGTCAAATTTTCCCAATAAACTTTGAACTTTGAATCTCATGCTTTACAGATAAAGCTAAAAATCTATTAAAGAAATTTGACTGATTTTAGTAGCTTGATGCATTGGCGTCTGTACATTACTACGATAAAGTGTTGATTTCTCCGACCTCAGAAGCTCCACTATTATTACTACTGCTGCATGCAAACTAATGCGCTTGAGCACGAAACAATTGATAACGTCTGCGAAACTATGTATAATTTTATCAATCTTTTTCTAAAACATGTTATCATTATGTCCCAGCTAAATGGAGTAATGGACCGGTGACCGATGAAGGTGGCTGGGATAGTCTGGATGCGGAAAGCGGAGGACAGGGTGTTTTGGCGCTGCCTGGGAGAGGCCTATGTCCAGCAGTGAACTGCGATAGACTGAGTTGATTATGTTCAAGTAAATTTGGATGTTACCATAGATATCCGTGGATGTTACTATTTACTGATGCATGACGGTCTGGACACATCGATATAGGACTTTAAAAGAGACCATGACCTCTGAGTTTGTTTCGGCATTTCTTGTCAGAGATCAGTCATTTTTAGATTGTTGGCCAAAAATGAGGTGCAAAAAATGGACGTGTAAAAGTGTCTTAAAATATCTACGTACAGAAATAAACATCATTTCGTCTTTTCATTACCTACGTCTAAATAGCCGTTGGTCCCAACTGTCATTCGTGGAACTTTAGCCGTTATTACGGGTAGTTAGAAACCCGAAAGTCTGATAACCAATCTTACCAAGGGGTTATGTTAATCAGTAACTGGGTGTACACCCACACCATTGGGGTTTGGAAGCTGGCGGCGTGATACACATGTGTCTCGGAAAGCACGTAAAGCCGTTGGTCCTGCGCCTGATCTCTCTCCGATCGTGTCGGATTGCCGTCCCATCGGACTATGAGAGTGAAGGAAGAGCGAGTGCACCTGTGTCTGCACACACTTGTGCACTATAAAGGTCACGGCTCATTAGAGCCACCCTGCACCCTCTCCGCACCGCCTCGCCTCCTGCGGCTAATATTCTTTATATGGACTTGTATGGGTATGCGCTCACTACATCAGCTCCGTAGCGTCACCGGATCGCCTCGGTCGTAAGCCTTCCACGCGCTGACGGCGGGTGGACCACTCGGTGACAACTTGCTGCTCGCATGCTTGCCTTGCGTTGACTGCGCATTGCCAACGTGAACTAATGTTATACGCGACGCGAGGTCCACTGGTTGACCGCGCGACGTTTATTGGTGATAACGCGGCGTCCACCCGTGGACCACCTGTCGACAAGAAGTGGACGCAGTGCGACGAGGCGCTGCGGGGTGGGTGCCGAGTGGCTTTAATGAGCTGTTTAATGACCTTAATATCTCTCGCGTTGATGGCTAGTCTCCGGTGAGATTGGCCGTCATGGCCGGAATTCGGTCTGAAGGACTATTATTGTGGAGTTCCGATAGAAAGTCGCTCTTTGTTAAATATAGACAGATGAAGAAGCTGGTACAGAGTCTTGTCTAAGTCCTTACCTATCCCAGCATCAACCAAATGCGGCTGCTTGTGGAACCACTCGACGATGGCGTCCACGTCATCCTCTATCGTGCTCTCCTTCAATCCTAGCTCTTTTCTGATCTCCTGTACCTCCTCCTTGGTGTACGGGAACATCGGATGCTGGTCGTCTACCGACATCTGAAATTTTAAGGAGATTTTATTAGGCTTCTATATTATCGAGAAATGAATCGCTATGGTTACTGTTATTTTAGATTTGCAATAAGTGATTTATATCGGTCTGTTCCATGAAATGAAATTAACATGCTTGGCTAAATAAATATTATCATTACCGCACGGGTCCACCGATCAGGTTAAGCTACGCTTGCCGCTGTAGTCTGTGGATGGGTGACCATCTTTACATACCGAGACCCCTCCGTGCCTCGGAAAGCACGTTAAGCCGTTGGTCCCGGTTGTCATTCGTGGATCTTTGACAGTCGTTACGGGTAGTCAGAAGCCCGAACGTCTGATAACCAGTCTTACCAAGGGGTTCGTATTACCCAGTAACTGGGTTGTGGAGGTCAGATAGGCAGTCGCTCCATGTAAAATACTGGTATTCAGCTGTATCCGGTTAGACTGGAAGCCGACCGCAAGATAGTTGGGAAAAGGCTAGGCAGATGATGAGCTGCTACAACAGTGCCATCTATCTCTATCTATTTTATCTGTGTATTCGCGTTGTTCTACACTACGCAATGAATTTTGATGCGGTTTTTATGATCATTTAGAGATTTATTCTGGAAGGTTTATTTTAATACTAGTTGCACCCCGCGTTTTCACCCGCATAAGTTTCGATCCCGTGAGAATATGGTGAATAAAACGCGGAAATGGTATTAAAGGCGAAAGTTTGTGAGTGTGTTTGTATGTTTGTTACTTCTTCAAGCAAAAACAACTCAACGGATTAGGACGAAATTTGGCACACTGATGTTTTATAACCAGGATTAACACATAAGATGCGTTTTATTCACCATATTCTCACGGGATCGAAACTTATGCGGGTGAAAACGCGGGGTGCAACTAGTATTCAAATAAACCTTCCAGAATATTAATTAGAGTGATTAGTAGGATTAATCATAATCTTACATAACATATTAAAGAGATCTCGTTTTTAGGGTTCCGCACCCAAAGGGTAAAAACGGGACCCCATTACTAAGACTTCGATGTCTGTCCGTCCGTCTCAAGAACCACGATAGCTAGACAGTTGAAATGTTCACAAATTATGTATTTCTGTTGCCGCTATAACAACAAATACTAAAAACAAAATAAAATTAATATTTAAGGAGGGCTCCCATACAACAAACGTATTTTTTTCGGCGTTTTTGCCTTGCCAATTGACCAGTTTTTTAAAAAGTCGTCTTGTATCATAAAAAAATATCTAGGTACTCCTTGTTGTTAATGAATAATATATTCATAGGACTAAATACTTAATATAATATTATATGGTTTCAGTTTTAACTGTAATTATCGATTTTGTTAGTAAAGTTGATAAAGATGGCAATGAACTTTTACCAAACACTTTATATTACCTAATTAATGCAATTGCATAATTGCATAATATTTTTATATAACCTAATTTACATTATTTATCTCTAGAATTTAAATCGCAAAACCATGAACACACAGATTAGGATTTATATTATGACATTGATCTTTCAAATGGTGCATAAATAAAACCTGCTGGGCACACGTGAACGAAATTGCACAATTTCGAAAGTTATTTTAAGACAACGATAAATTAGGTACTAAAATTTGAAGGCTTATTAAATACTAGCTGTGCCCCGCGGTTTCACCCGTATAAGTATCGATCCCGTGCGAATATCGGGAAAAAAAATTAGCCTATATGTTAATCCAGGTTGTCAGCTACCTCCATACAAAATTTTATCAAACTTGGTCTAGTCGTTTGAGCGTGAAGAAGTAACAAACAAATAAACACACCCATACACACACATATAGTGTGAATAAAAATATATGTTTTGTTATTTTATCGTCGTCATTAGATATGGATACCAATTACGTTTGTAAAGTCTCGTCAGATAACCTAATTTGACGCTATACATATTATATCTAGGTATTAGAGTCGGAAATTATCTCTGATCTATTCAATATTTTGTTTTCATTATTTTTCCCACAATTTTTCTGCTAAAAACATAACATAACCAAATTCAAGTTTTGTATAAGAAATATATTATATTATGGCATCGAAATTTAAATACATAGTAATAATGTTTTATGTTATATAATATTAAATTGTAAATTCTGTAAACTTTAACGGTGTGAACTTCTGATTGTTGTTACACTTAGGTACATATAATTTACTTGAGTAGTAATCTGTGGAAACTGTTTCTGGATTGTGTTGAACTATTTTGTAAAACGTTATTTTTAGTATATGCGAAACCTTAATATAGTTGTCTGTGTGGTGCCGGACTTAAAGAATACCACCACCCTTTACTTCCCGTGGGTGTCGTAAAAGGCGACTAAGGGTCGTACCGGAGAATGGGCAGCAGCGTTCTCTATGTATTCCACCATCATACCATACTGCGATCGCCAACCCGCCTGCCAAGCGTGGCGATTATGGCAAACCCTCCCCAAATTGGGCGAGGCCTATGTCCAGCAGTGGACGTCTATCGGCTGAAACGACGACGAACGACGAATATAGTTTGTTCAGAATAAGTACCTAACTGAATCGATTCCAATAATTCTTACCCCATGTTATATTTTGTCCCAAAAATATTAAAAAAAGGATATAAGTTGGACACCGAGCGACACTAAGTAGGTTATCCAATCTCCGCGCCGAACGGTTAGGTACCTAGGCTATTATCAATGAGCGCAAGATGGAGCGGCGCAGGTGAGCATGTTTTTGTACGGACAAACAGGTAACCTAACAAGCTTATAACTTTGTGATTTTTCATGATACAGTTTAGAAATTTTGTACATAGATTCTTCACATAAAAGTACTAGACACGTGTTTCGGGTTTCGCATATACTAAAAATAATGTTGTATACATTAAGTTTGTTATTGCATCTGTTTGTTTCCCAAATAAAATAAAATAAAATCACGATCACGCCTGTAATCCCCGAAAGGGGTAGGCGGAGGTGTACCAGTACATCCACATTTCGCCAGTTATATTTAAGTCCCATGTGATAGGGGGCGAGCCTATTGACATCAAATGGGCACAAATCCAGACTCCAGGCTGCTACTGAGAAAGTCCAGATGGAAAAACCCAATAGCACTTTGCTCGGCCCGGGAATCGAACCCAGGCCTCATGCTCAGCAGTAGCTCTTGCAACCAATAGACCAAAGAGGAAGGCCAACAGTTTTGTTATTAACCTTACATAAATTCGATTGGATAACGTCATAACAGCTTTTAAATCAACATGAATAGATATGATAGATGTCGACAGGAAAAAAAAGAGAAACAAAATAATCGGACATCCGTTTGACAATTAAAAAACCGGTCAAGTGCGAGTCTGACTCGCACACCAAGGGTTCCGTACTTTGTAGGTTTGTAAATAGTTTATCATGGGTTTTTTTGTGTAACTACAAATTAACGGTTTTCGGATTTTTTTTTCTTTACATGACCTTGCTTCTGCCTGAATTTCATGATTCTAGTTCAACGGGAAGTTCCCTATAAAATTTGATTCCCATGAGAGTATCGAAATACATCTTTTTTTTACGTTTACTTAGAAGTTTGATTTTTTCACAGCTTCAAGGGACTGAATAGAATAGAATTTATTTATTTGTAAGAATGTAGTTTTACATAGTACGGTGTTAATGTTTTTTTTAATTTCTATACACTACCATACCAGTGTCCTGAGTATATATATGGTTTTAATTTCAACTCGATACCTCAACGCGTTCCCGAGATAAAGGGTCTTGACAGACAGACAGATAGACAACAAAGTGATCCTATAAGGGTTCCGTATTTTCCTTTTGAGGTACGGAATCCTAAAAAGGTTATTTTCGTAAGAAGAATTTTGCATGAATAATATTGTTTTGTTAAGAATGAAGAATTTATATTTTTATACGAAACTTGCGCAACACACTTTCAATCACATTCTGAATCATTTTTAAGGATATTGCTAATCCATTGCTTCATATGTTCGAAAAATTGTCTGCTCAACAACGTAAATAACGCAATGAATGTTGTTGAACTGTCAAAATGAAAGCCATTGCTACTGTTGTGTTACGCAATTACCCCGCTGTAAACCAAAACCCGTTTTGAACGTCATTTTTAGGGTTCCGTACCCAAAGGGTAAAAACGGGTCCCTATTACTAAGACTCCACCGTCCGTCTGTCCGTCTGTCACCGGGCTTTATCTCATGAACCGTGAGAGCTAGTCAGTTAAAATTTTTACACATGATGTATTTCTATTGTTGCTATAACAACAAATAATAAAAACAGAATAAAATAAATATTTAAGGGGGCTCCCATACAAAAAACGTGTTTTTTTTGCCATGTAGTACGTGTGCAAGTCGGACTCGCACACGAAGGACGCTGATTAAACCTTACGACATAGATCAAATTAATGTACTACGGAATTGTATAGGTATATTAAAAATATCAATAAAAAAGTCCGAAACGGCATTATGTGTATATCGTAAGGATAACCCACAGTAACCATTTTTGTCTTTTACATATAAAAAAAAATATGGATTATTTACCAAGCTATTTTAAACAATACCGTATTATTCCTTATCCAATTAAATACGTTGTGCATTTCATGGAGATCGAAATTTCCCTTTACAGTAAATCATTAAAATGAATATCTTAGAACATATCAGAGATTTAAAAAGCGGGGGCATAGCGGATGGCGGGGCGGTTGGAAGTACCGGGTCAGCTAGTAATAATATATATTTTTAATAACCGACGAAAATATCCCTGCCACCCTCTATACCGGGATCCTATAATTCACTGTCATTTCGATCCTTGACAGGCTTTCCTTCTTTATCCGCAACTTAAGTGCGGATCCTAAGTTTCATCTTTTCTATTTTTCCTGTTAGTACGGATACCGGTATCCTAAATTAATTAAACAAACTTTTTCTAACGTTCGGCTTTCGAATTTGTAAGATCACTAAACCAAGGTTGTTTTTTAAAATAAATTCGTAGGACTTACATTTGCACTCCAATGAGTGCAAATGTAAATCCTAGAAATATTTAAAAACCCTTTGTCAGTATAAACTGTGTGTATTTTTGTCACTACAACCTTGTTATTCGCTCCAATGAGTGCAAATGTAAATCCTAGTAATATTTTAAAAACTCTTTGTCAATATAAACTATGTGTATTTTTTTCACTACAACCTTGTTATGGTTGCAATGTTTATTATTATTGTATTTTATATGAGTAATTAATAATAAAATTCAAAAATATGATAATATAATTATACACTTACATTTAGAATTCACTGAAAACTCCGCACCACACTTAATTGTTATATTATTTTAATTGTTCAAAATCACTACCTCGCCGAACTTATTAAATAATAATAATTATTATTAAAAAATCGGAACCAATAATTTGTTTCTAATTTGCAACACGTCCAATGCAAAGGACAAACGATCGAGTTTTGGCAAGCCTTCGTTTAAGTTTTTAAATATGAGGCATGCGAAAATCAACCTCCAAGGTTTTTTGCTGATGATAATAGTTCTATTATGTTCTTGTTATTTTTTTTTTAAATAAGACATAAAAATAATATAAAACTTAATCACACTAATGTTATAAAGGCGAAAGTTTGTCATTGTGTGAGTGTGTTTGTGGGGGTGTGTGTGTGTGTTTATACGTAACAAACATACGCACGCTCAAACGGCTGGACCAATTTTGACAAAATTTTGTATGGAGGTAGCTGACACCCTGGATTAACATATAGGCTACTTTTTACCCGACTGTGGCGAAGCCCAAAAGGAGGGTTATGTGTTTGACCTGTATGTATGTATGTATGTATGTATGTATGTATGTATGTCCGTTTCTTTGTTCCCTCGTAACTTCTAAACGAATGAACGGATTTTTATAAATTATACGTCTTTAGATTTGTCTTGGTAGCGCGAGTGTCACTGGGTATATCAAAATTGAAAAAATACCAAATGGCCGATTTCTGGCGCAATATTATGTCTTCAAAAAAATTTTTTTTCTCGAAACCTATCGAGTGGGGTATCAAAATAAAGGGGTTTTAAAGGTGATTACAAAAATATATACAACTTACCTGGTTAAAAGTAATTCGAAGTGACAAATCGTAAAAGAACACGTACCAAGAGCTAAATCGTCTGCGAAATCTTTCACGTTTATTTTGTCAACTAAAAAGCTGGAAATAAAAATAGTTATTTAAAAAAATAAAAAAACCAGACTGCGGTAAAAAACTGAAAAGCTAAAAACAAGCCCATTTTAAATTAAATAAAAGTTGGAAGCAGGCGGGTCCCATATCATTTATATTATATTTTCAAATTCAAATGGGACCCGCCTGCTTCCAACTTTTATTTAATTTAAAATGAGCTTGTTTTTAGCTTTTCAGTTTTTTACCGCAGTCGGGTTTTTTTATTTTTTTATTATCCCAATATTCCCACTGGGTCGACACTTACGCGGGTGAAACCGTGGGGCGCAGCTATTTAATTATAAATCATCATGTCTCAGTCAGTAATTTCCGAGAAACAGGAAATAGTTTCAAAATATTAAATAAGTACTAAGATACACTTGCGTTTTAAGATTTTCAAGCATTCATAAATGTATTGATTTTTAGGGTTCCGTACCCAAAGGGTAAAAACGGAACCCTATTACTAAGACTTCGCTGTCTGTCCGTCTGTCTATCTGTCACCAGGCTGTATCTCAAGAACCGCGATAGCTAGACAGTTGAAATTTTCACAAATTATGTAGGTATTTCTGTTGCCCCTATAATAACACAAATACCAAAAACAAAATAAAATAAATATTTAAGGGGGGCTCCCATACAACAAACGCGATTTTTTTGCCCTTTTTTGCTCGATATCAAAAATGGCAACAGGTAGGCACTTGAAATATTCACAAAATACTCAGTTGTATTTTAACTTTAATAATTAATAATAAAATTAAAATAAAATAAATATTTAAGGGGGCTCCCATACAACAAACATGTTATTTTCGGCGTTTTTGCCTTGGTTACGGAACCCTTCATGTGCGAGTCCGACTCGCATTTGGCCAGTTTTTAGGGTTCCGTACCCAAAGAATAAAAACGGGACCCTATTACTAAGACATCGCTGTCTGTCCGTCTGTCCGTCTGTCTGTCACCAGGCTGTATCTCAAGAACCGCGATAGCTAGACAGTTGAAATTTTCACAGATGATCTATTTCTGTAGCCGCTATAACAACAAATACTAAAAACAAAATAAAATAAATATTTAAGGGGGGCTCTCATACAACAAACGCGATTTTTTTCCCTTTTTTGCTCGATATCAAAAATGGCAACAGGTAGGCACTTGAAATAGTCACAAAATACTCAGTTGTATTTTAACTTTAATAATCACACTAATATTATAAAGGCGAAAGTTTGTGAGTGTGTGTGGGGGTGTGTGTGTGAGTGTGTGTGTTTATATGTTTGTTACTTCTTCACGCTCAAACGGCTGGACCAATTTTGATAAAATTTTGTATGGAGGTAGCTGACACCCTGGATTAACATATAGGCTACTTTTTATCCCGATATTCCCACGGGATCGACAATTACGCGGGTGAAACCACGGGGCGCAGCTACTATACTACTATATACAGCCTATAATGTTCCCACTGCTGGGACACAGGCCTCCTCTCGGTGAGAGGGAGTGGGCCGTAATCCACCACGCGGGCCCAGGTCGGATTGGCAGATGTCACATGTCTTCGAATTTTTGGTTCAAGGACATGCCGGTTTCCTCACGATGTTTTCCTTCACCGTTTTGAGAGCAGTGGTGATGAAATAATTTACACAAAGTAAAGCGCCTGTCTGGGTTCGAACCTACGACCTACAACCCGTAAGTCGCGGCCGTTACCACTTGGCCACCACTGCTCTCGCAGCTGCGGGCGCAGCTAGTAAATAATAAAATTAAAATAAAATAAATATCTAAGGGGGCTCCCATACAACAAACATGTTTTTTTCGGCGTTTTTTCCTTGTGGTACGGAACCCTTCGTGTGCGAGTCCGACTCGCACTTGGCCAGTTTTTCTTAATTAATTTGTCTTGGCTGTAAACCGCGTTATTTATTTATTTTCTCTTTAAATCGTTTTCAAAAAAAAAAAGGAGGAGGTTCTTGATTCGGTTGTATTTTATTTCATGTTTGTTACCTCAGAACTCTGTCTAGCCGATTTCAAGAATTCTTAATTTGTTTGAAATGGTATAAGTACTTATAGGGTGGTCTCATGTTGGTAAAGTTCTGATGAGTGGTTTTTGAGTTACTTTCAATAATTAAATTATAGAGCCGTTTATGATGTTATTATATAATAACTTCCTGTCAGAGCCGTTCCACACAGTGCGGCGCCGCACCACACCGTGTGGAACGGCTCTCACTGTTATTTACGTAACAACTGAAGGTATACGAATTTCTGATGGACTCTAGTTATAATATTAGTCATCATCTACCTTGCCTTTCCCAACTATGTTGGGGTCGGCTTCCAGTCTCACTAGAAGAAGCTGAATAAGCTAAATTTTACATGAAGCGACCTATCTGACCTCAATAACCCAGTTACTGCTTAATACGATAACCCTTGGTAAGACTGGTTGTCAGACCATCGGACTTCTGAAATCCGTTAATGTTGATATTGTTATTTACACGGCTCGCAAAAAAGCACAATTCAAGATGCTTATTTTCAGTAGAAACTTAGTAGAGAGGTTTTAATTAGAAGACCCTTCATTAAAATCTTTTAAAATGTATGATCGATACATAAGATTACGAACAATTGTTAATATTTACAATTGTTTTCTTTTTATAAACCAAACAAAAGGTTTTGGATTTTGGGAACCGTGCATTTGAAGCAAAATAAAATGAAATTATTTTGCCTTCATGTCAGGACGATCTTTATACAGAATGGACTTCCGAGACGGCAGGAAGGGTTAGTCCCTTAACCACTGTAGCTGCAGGAAACCTTCTCAGAAAACTTACTCTCAGAGTAATTACGAACTAAATTCACATATTTTGGAAAAGTAATCTAGTCGGTCAGCTAGAAAAACGTCCATTCTCACGTTTTATTTTTATAATGCTAATTGGTTACCATCTTTACATACCGTGACCCCTCTGTGCCTCGGAAAGCACGTTAAACCGTTGGTGCTGGCTATCATTCGTGGATTTTTGACAGTGGTTACGGGTAATCAGAAGCCCGAAAGTTTGACAACCAGTCTTACCAAGGGGTATCGTATTACCCAGTAACTGGGTTGTGGGGGTCAGACAGGCAGTCGCTCTATGTAAAATACTGGTATTCAGCTGCATCTGGTTAGATTGGAAGCCGACCCCAACATAGTTAGGGAAAAGGCTAGGCAAATGATGATGACGAAGTACAAGGAGAGACTCTTCTTCACCATCTAAGAGTAAGAATACTAGTATAGGCCAGCAGGCCGTATTTCGGCAATTGCGGTCAATCTCAACAGAGAGTAGCGTTCGGTGCCGTAGATATTGTGTGCGTGTCATAGGTGCACTCTCTCTTGAGAGTGAGGATCTCATAGTCCGATGGGACGGCACCAATCCAACGCGACTGGTGAAAGATCCGGCGCAGGATCAACAGCTTAACGTACTTTCCGAGACACGTATCACACGGCCAACTATAGTACCTTTCATTGACTTGAAAGTGCCCTGGCGGCTGAAAGTATGCCATGCTCACTCAAATGTCTCGCTGATGGTGGCGCGTGTGTTGGATCATTTTAAAATGATTGAGCTGAATGGTGCTAATACATGCGTCATGTTCGTGATCGGGCGCCGTCAGTAGGGACTGGTCATCTCTTAGCTGCCATGGCTCATTTTAATTTAATATTTAAATTGTTTTTTTTTTGTCTTTTCATTACGGACGCTTTTAACGTTCTGCATCGTTCTCACATGCATAATTTATTACATGAATGATGTAAACAAGACTTTGTAACCATATTATTTTGATTTAAAAGAGTGTCCATGGAGTTTCTTGCCCGTTCTTCTCCATAGGTACCTACGCTTTGGAATGGCCAACTAGGTTCATCTTTCTGACTGACAGACCCCTTGACAATTCAAAAGTGCCTGTAATTGGTTTAATTGAAATAATTTCTTTGAGTTGAGTTGAGATGAGTACTAGGAAGGCCAGAAATACCAAAAAAATCCCATAGACGTCAGCCTAGGGGACAGTCCACGTCTTCAAATATTGTCACTCATGGAGGCTCATGATATTTGTCATGCAATCAGCTGCAGTGTCATCTCACACAAAGATGTTAATTTTAACTGAACTGTGACGAAACTGTAAAACAGTATCCATCATAAACATTTTTTGCATAAATCACAGTTTAATATTTTTTGCCTTCGAATAAAGCCTTGGTGGTTTTGCAAGTGCGAAATCTACACGTTTATATTTAGACTTGCTGATGCTTAAAATGTCACATACTAAGACCCTAAGGTAGCTGTAAGGGTATAATTAGTTTATTTATAGATTGACATCACATATAACTATAATCATCGGCATCAACTGCCTAGCCTATTCCCAACTATGTTGGGGTCGGCTTCCAGTCTAACCGGATGCAGCTGAATACCAGTATTTTATATGGAGCGACTGCCTATCAACCCAATTACTGGGTAATACGATACCCCTTGATAAGACTGGTTGTCAGCTACATCTGGTTAGACTGGAAGCCGATCCTAACATAGTTATGAAAAGGCTAGGCAGATGATGATAATGCACGTAAATGAAACTGATGACTTAAAAAAAAAAATCGACAAATACCTAATATAAAAATTCAACTTAAAGACACGGGTTTTTCTACGCGAGGAAATTATCAATGAATTCATAGCGACATTCATTCCTTTGATTGAAACCATCGTCCGGCTTCAATCAAAGGATTGAATGTAGAAAATAACAAAGAGATTTTTGTTTTATTTTTGTGAAAAATTAGAAATTTCTGTGCCATAAGCTTCTACTCCGTTCGTCTTTTATACCCGTATTTGCCCAGATGGTAAAAAAATCTATGTCAGCCGGTATTGACGTGGGTTTTGCAGCTCAAAATACGGGGAAAGGTCAATCCTATATTTATTTCGATTGTGTAGTACTAAATTCACGCTTGCAATAAACGATGACTTGTGTAACGCGTGGTTTTTCTTTCTAAACACTTCGCAACTCGTTTGTAATACATAATTACTGGCAGGATGCGAAATTCTTTCGCTCCACATTTTTTTTTGTATCCGCCTGTATATCCAACATGGCGTCATACGGAATGCGTAGTGCTGTATAGTTATGAAATCTGTGCGTCGGCGTCGCTTTGCGTTTGACGTGACGTAGGATTTAGGCTTATTAGTTAATTTTGTGTGCGTACAGTTCGGTTTTTTGCGTAAAATATTTTTATAAGGATAAAACAATGATGTGAAAAAGGTTTTTTTTTTTATTATTCACTTTAAATTTATTTAGTGGAAATTTAGTTCTTTAGTTTATCATTCAGAGTTATTTGAGCATTTTTTTATGTGGTGTGTTTGTTTTAAAGTGTGATGTTTTTTTTAATGGTCTCTGCGGTGTTTTTTGACAGTTCAACTGCATTCATTGCGTGATTTAAGTTATTGAGCGGACAAATTTTTCGAACATATGAATTAATGGATTAGCAATATCCAATGATTCAGTGGCAGTTTTAGTCCTACTGCTAAATACTAAGACCGAAATGAGACAGCTTTATCCCAACCATAATTATCGCAGCCATTCAACACTGACCCAAAGAACTAACCTCACCACAACGGTTCACACAAACGTTGGCGCCAAGGATGCCAAGGAGGCCACAAGCGTGACAAATTTTATTTTTTAATACTTTTTTTTTTAATTTTTTTAAGGCGCAGCACAAGACCGGTTTTGTTTACCTCGCCAATCGATTAAATGTCAACTTAATTCAGACACTGATTTATCATTCAATAATGGTTCCTAATCGTGTTCCACTAGAAAAGGTGCTCGTCTAAAACTACCTTTTTTTAACTAGTACCTTGAGTACTATTAACCAACGTAGTTACAGGTTACTGACCTCAAAAGTTATAAAAAAAACTGGCCAAATACGAGTCGGACTCGCATCGCGCACGGTTCCGTACCACAACAAAAAAAAAAAAAACAGAATAAAACCACGTTTCTTCTATGGAGACCCCTTTTTTTTTTTTTTTGGGAAATCATCGATTCCCGACACCCGGGGTGTCTCCTGCGGCGGCTAGGGGCGTGAGGCGCAAATATTGCCTCTCCCTCAGACGCTTCGCCTCCTCCTTCGCGAGCATTACTGCTTCGCAGAGGGAGGCGACAGCCTCCCATGCACTCTCGCTCCGTACCATGGCCTGGACTAGGGCCGGATGCAAGAGATCGCCGCCGCCGATCGCCGCCGTGAGGGGCCCCCTTAATTTTTTATCACCTTTATTATATTTTTATCATTTTATTGTTATAGCGGCAATAGAACTACCTACACACTTTGTGAACATTTCAACTGTCTACTTATTACGGTTCCTGAGATACATCATCGTCTGCTTAACTTTTTCCTAACTATGTTGGGGTCGGCTTCCAGTCTAACTGGATGCAGCTGAATACCAGTATTTTACATGGAGCAACTGCCTATCTGGCCTCCACAACGCAGCCTACTGGGTAATACGATACCCCTTGGTAAGACTGATTGTCAGACTTTCGGGCTTCTGACTACCCGTAACGACTGCTAAAGATCCACGAATGACAGCGGACCAACGGCTTAACATGCTTTCCGAGGCACGGAGGGGTCTCGGTATGTAAAGATGGTCACCCATCCACAGACCAACCGCGGCAAGCGTAGATGAACCTGACCGATCGACTTGTGCGGCTTTTATTATTTAGCCATGGACCCCTCACTGTTCAAGAGATACAGCCCGCTGAAAAAACGTCCCCCCCCCAAAAATGAGACGCCCTTTAATTTTTACTTTATTTTATTTTTATTATAACGGCAATAAAATTACACACTCAGAGAAAATTTCATCTGTATACCTATTACGGTTCATGAGATGGAGTCCTCGCGGAGGCTTAGTAATAGGGTTCCGGTGGCACCCTCTGGGTGCGTAACCCTAAAAATAAATAGATTGTGCAACTGACCTCAATTTTAAATTCAAGTTCTAGTGTAAGGCCAAGTCTATTACCTAATCCTTATTTATGTCCATCTTCAACCTTGAGTCAATGACCTTTTGGTCTAAAACAATAACTGGCCATATTTCACAATTAAAACTGCTCTTAAATTCGAGATGTATAAATGTATTTATTTGCTTCGGAAATTATCATCAGAATTGCCTTTGTTTGGAGTCAATTTCGAAATTATTACTTACTGGGTGCGCCCCGCCATTTCACCCGCATAAAGGCTCCTACAAACAGGCGCGACGCGCGATATAATCGCGCGCGACACAAAGGCACCGCTCGTTGCGTGACTTGCTGTGCCTTTGTGTCGCGCGCGATTTTATCGCGTGTCGCGCCTGTTTTCTATTTTGATTACTTTTTCACATACGGTCTCTCTTAATGTCGTTGGTTCTGGTTGCATATAATATGAAATATAGTTAAAGAGTTATGTTTACTTACTTAGTTCATCGAGCGATCCTACGGGCCAGCATGCGGCAGCAGCGGGCAGCATTATATAATTATGTTTGTTTCTTTCAAAGGAACTATAGTATGTAGTCTCAGTAGTTCCTTTAGCTTTTGCAAAGGAACTACTGATCCAAAAGTTCTCAGTAGTTCCTTCAAAGGAACTGCTAAAGGAACTATCTAGTCTCAGTAGTTCCTTTAGCTTTTGCAGGGGAACTACTGATCCGAAAATGCTCAGTAGTTTCTTCAAAGGAACTGCTAAAGGAACTAGTGAGCATAAAGGGTTTGAAGGAGCCTGAAGTCTCGATCCTTTGTGAATATCGGGATAAAAAGTATCCTATGTCCTAATCCAGGTATCCGGGCTGAACGGATTTCACTCAAATCCGTTCAGCCGTTTTAGTGTGAAGGCGTAACAAACAAGCATACAAAAAATAAAATCTTTTCTCTTTAAAATATTGACACATACACCATACATAAATTCATGCCGTCTTCCCATGGGGGTAGGCAGAAAGGGTCGTGGAACTACAGATCGCCTCCTGCTACGATCTTAAGAAGTTTAGATAATATTTAGATAATCATGTTTGTAAAAATGTGGACGCTTTAAAGATCTTAAGCGTCTTTTTCGTAAGTAAAAAAAACCTTTGTTATTTCTATACCAGAAAAGTAAGGAAAAAATCATGAAAACACTTTAAAATAATAATTAAAAACCAACCTTTTAAAAATTTAAATATATTGCGAAGTGACGGAAATCGTACGAAGTGCGTCACGTTTTTTAACTCCCAAAAGAGTGAAACGTTTTTTATTAAGTATAATATAATTAGTATAATTAGGAACTAGAATAAAAGGTTTTTTTCATATAGATAAAAAAAGTGACGCATCGCTTTCAAACGCAGTGGGCCTAGCATGAACGCCAGAACTGAACGCAACGTAAATTCCATCTTATTTGAATAGAAAATACAAATTATCCTACAGCATTTCGGTTAAAATTTATAATACAAGCACAATAACAAATACTAATAATAATCTATATCTAGCCGAAGAGTTGAGATTATGACAATGTGCGATGCGAGTATTTCCAATTCAAAAATAGTTCTTTATGTAACCTTTAATTCCCGTTCGTGCTAGGCCCATACCGTCGAGCAATAAAAACGGTAATGACAATTTTTCACCGACGCTAGTTTGACAAAAAATTAACAGCGTGTGTTTATTGTCAGTTCATGAGAAAAAAAATGCTTTGTATAATTTTTATGGCAAAAACTGGTAATGATAATGATTCTCAGCGAAAGAGCATATGCAAGAACGATGCTCAATCGTCATGACTATACAGGGTGGCAGGAACCATACTCAAACTCAAAGCATTTATTTCAATTAAACCATTTACAAGCACTTTTGAACTGTCAAGAAGTCGGTCAGTCAGAAAACATGAACCTAGTTGCCCATTACAAAGCGTAGGTAGGTACCTAAGGAGAAGAACGGGCAAGAAACTCCATGGACACTCTTTTATATTATATTTTTACAATAATATTAGTTACATCATTAATGTTGAATTTATAATTATATTATTATGTGAGAACGATGTGAAAAAGACGTACGCCTTAAAAGCGTCCAGAGAGGCAGCTAAGTGATGACCAGCCTCAACTGACGGCGCCCGTTCACGAACATGACGCATAGATCAGCACCATTTAGCTCAACCATTTTGAAGGGAGCTAAATGATGCAACACACACGCCACCGTCAGGGAAACATGTGTGTGAGCATGACATACTATCAGCAGCCTTACATTCAAGTCAATGAAAGACATATTTGCCGGTAAATGGTACATAGGGATACTCACGTATGTGCCATGAATTCAGCATAATTATGATTCTGGACACCCTAGGGTAGAAAGTTTACATTGGTTATCTAAAAATTCTAAAGCACGTCGATGTCTCTGTCACCCTGCATCATCATCTGCCTAGCCTTTTCCCAACCATGTTGGGGTCGGCTTCCAGTCTAACAGGATGCAGCTGAATACCAGAATTTTACATGGAGCGACAGCCTATCTGACCTCCACTACCAAATTACTGGGTAATACGATACCCCTTGATAGGACTGGTTGTTTGATTTTCGGGCTTCTGACTACCCGTAACGACTGTCAAAGATCCGCGAATGACAGCCAGGACCAACGGCATAACGTGCTTTCCGAGGCACGTAGGAGTCACGGTGTGTAGAGATGGTCATCCATCCACAGACCAACCGCGGCAAGCGTAGCTTAACCTGATCTATCGACCTGTGCGGCTGTTATTATTTAGCCACGGGCCCCTCATATTAGACTGAATTCATCGTAACAGATTGTAATAAGTTTGTTTTGCTTTCCAGCTTAGGTCTCCCCCAGACCCTTCCACAGTTTCCGATCGTGGACAATTGGACAAGGAAAGCTTACGAATGATTAAATGACTTATGCGACATGGATGTCTCATAAGTCATTTAATCATTTGTTAACATAAGTACAATAAATAGTTGATAAAAATAAATTACAAGCGCGCTAGGTTATACCAGAAGGCGCACAAATATGATGATATTAATAAATTGATAATGGATGTCATTGATACTAAAATTGATAACAAAATTACATTAATCAAATGCATATAATATTATTAAATGAATTTCTCAAAAATAAAAAATAAGGTTATACAATAAATAATTGTTAACAAAAATATTTAAAAAAAGAGAATAGTTTGTTAATAAAGGCTATTTTATTAAACTTGAAGTAGAAGTAGTTATCTCAGTGAAGAAATCTGAGACAACAATGCAGTGTTGAGGTAACAATTACGTCTTATTTTTATAATGAAAGCATAGATATTATCTACGGACGTCAGAATTTTAAGACATAATGAATGCGTCAATTCTTGGTCATTATAATAAACTAACGTCAGCATTATATCGCCGGGTTAAAGGCAAAACCAACTATCTGCGATTTTACCATTCGAATTGCCATTTTGATTCTTTATCTAATGGTAAAACTGAAAAAAATCGCAGATAGTCGGTTTTGCCTTTAACCCGGCGATATTTGCATATTGTATGTAGGTACAGACGCAGCACATCAAGCTACCCGAAAGTGTCAAATTTTCCCAATCAACTTCGAACCTTATGCTTTTGTACAGATTGTAGTAGCTTGATGTGCTGGCGTCTATACCTACATAGAAAGGTATTTTAGGTTAGGTCTATTGACCACTTTTCAAAACGCCATTAGTTATAACGTTGAAAAGTGGTTAACCAGTGTACGCGATGGTACCTACCTACCTACCTAACCTCACCATTATCTGTCTAGTCTTATCCCAACTCTGTTGGGGCTCGCTTCCAGTCTAACCAGATGCAGCTAAATACCAGTATTTTACATGGAGTGACTGCCTGTCTGCCCTCCACATCCCAGTTACTGTGTAACATGAGACCCCTTGGTAAGACTGTTGGTCCTACTTTCGGACTTGTCGGTCATAAGTCCGAAAGTCGAAACGTAGTCGTTACGGGTCAAGCGACTGTCAAAGATCTATGAATAAACAACGATTTAACGTGTAGCGGTATCTAAAACGCCACATGTGAACGACGCGTCATACTTACGTCACGCAAAATCCTGCATCTCGCAAGCAGAGTTTACCGCGCAACTAGCATAGATACAACGGCCCGACATGAATCATCGGGCAGTTGCCCGCCAGACACAAAACCCGTCTGGTCGGAGGATGCTCTCTTTTCTTTGGAGGTTGAGTGAACTTTACTCCCTGTTCCTCATACCTCTATAAACGTGCTTTCCGAAGCACAGAGGGGTCATGTTTGTACTGTCCTGAAAACCGCAACGAAACAAATAACAACAATAAGTATTAAAAGAGGACGATTAGTAAGAGGGGCGACGTGGGTAAGTAAAAACAGTCGTACGGATCGATTGCTACGGTTTCCGGGGTTGGATCTTTACATACCGAGACCCTTCCGTGCCTCGGAAAGCACATTAAATCAGTGGTCCCGGCAGTCATTCGTAGATTCTTAACAGTCATTACGAGCTGTTAAGTAGTTTCTTGTAACATAATCAGTATTGGCGCCGATTCTGTTGTTCACAAACTAAACTAAATTTAAGTTCATGCATCTTTTTCTTTCTGTTCTATTAAGAAAAGGACAGAAGATTCACATTAGTTTAGTCCTGTCAAATTAAGATACTCCATAGACAACTTTAGACGAGATTAAAAAATTGGCAATTAAAAATATGTCAGTTTACGCCAGGCGCTGACTAATTTGACATCATCATCATCATCATTTCAGCCGAAAGACGTCCACTGCTGGACTTAGGCCTCCCCCAAAAGGGGGTTTGCCATAATCGCCACGCTTGGCAGGCGGGTTGGCGATCGCAGTATGGTGGTGGAATGCATAGAGAACGCTGATGCCCATTCTCCGGTACGCCCCTTAGACGCCTTTTACGACACCCACGGGAAGTATGGGGTGGTGCTATTCTTTAAGTCCGGCACCACACAGACATATTACTAATTTGACAGGACTAAACTAATATTTATCTTCTGTCCTTTTCTAAATGAAATAGAAAAAAAAAGATGCCTGAACTTAAATTTAGTTTAGTTTCAAAACAACAGAATCGGCGCTATAAGCAAATCAGGTGTGTTAGAAATATCCTAATTGCATGGCTCACTCTTGTCAATACGAGAAAGGAAGAAGGAAGGATTAGCGCCTAGAGCACATCCTTTGATACACGCTAGGTGACTAGCGGAAGGCGCTAAATCGTGCAGTGCAGCCAGTTGCAAAAATTCTAGAGCATTCGTTTTACCTCGCTACTTGCAAAGCGACTAGAGTCCGACTTTTAATTACCTGCAGTAAAATGACACTTCTTAGTAACTCATTTCGGACTGAGTTTAGAGATATGCATGTCAAATAAGTTTCGTTTGTTACACTATTCTGTACTAGAAAAACAAGATTTGGTTGATCGCTGCGAAAAACAAAAAGACGCCAATTTCAGTCATTTTAGTAACACAAGCTGTCATTTTACTGCAGCTAACTAAAAGCCCGACTATAGCTAGGCTCTTGGCAAGTACAAGCCTTCAGCATCAGGTGGAATGACAGCTGACATCAAACTCACTTTACCTAAGTTTTTGCGGTGAGATTTTTACAAAATACACGGGCAGTAGTAGGAATTATTATTATTTATTACTCTACGTTTTTGACATTTCGCAGGACTCCAAGGACGTTTGGAAGCCGTACGAGGGTCAGAAGCCAACTCCCAGAGGCCCGTTAGACAAGTTAAATTACTTAAATGAGGCAGATTATCCCTGTGAGCACTAAGCAACCAAGGATAACTCCCGGTTGGTGAAGGACTATTGTAGGATATGGAAACAAAGCTATTGGATGAGTTTGGGTGGCTAAAGTGGAATTAAACTAGAACTTCGAACCTAACTCGGCCAGAGCAAAGACAATCTCCACAGATCTCCGTTCACGGACGGCTCAGATCTCACGTGCGTACGCGGCTCCTACCCACAGACAATGGCCTACCTTCCATCCTGCGCTGCATGTCCTGTCACCGCGCACTTGATGACCTATGACTGCGTCAGTGAGCGAAGTTTGCGCAGCTGAATGTTGTAGATCTTTGACAGTCATAACGGGAAGTAAGAAGCCCAAAAGTCTGACAACTAAACTTACCAAGGGATATCGTGTTATCCAGTAACTGGGTTGTAGAGGTCAGATCGGCAGTCGCTCAATATGAAATACTGGTATTCAGCTGCATCCAGTTAGACTGAAAGCTGACCCCAACAAAGTTGTGAAAAGGCTAGGCATATTGATTGATCAGGCTAGGGACAGTTACGTCTTTGAATATTTATGATACCGCTAGCAGCGCACGCGGTTTCACCCGCATACGTGTCGATCCCGTGGAATTATCAGGGTAAAAAATCCTATGTGTTAATCCTGGTTATAACCTATACGTGTGCAAAATTTCATTGTAATTCGTTCAGTAGTTTTGCGTAACAAACATCCATTATAATAGGAAGTTGGATAGTGGGACACAACCAATACATAAAATCACACAGTTGGCGAAATGTGGGTATACTATTAGGTGCCCAATAGTATACCCACATTTTGCCAGGTACGTTTATGTCCCATATCAGCTGCACCATGCGGTTTCACCCGCATTTTCATCCCGTAGGAATATCGGGATAAAAAGTAGTCTATGTGTTAATCCAGGGTGTCAGCTACTTCCATACCAAATTTTATCAAAATTGGTCCAGCCGTTTGTGCATGAAGAAGTAACAAACATAAATACACACACTCACAAACTTTCGCCTTTATAATATTAGTGTCACAATAGGGGGCGAACTATTATGCCATCAACTGGGCAAATATCTAGACTCCGGGACTTTTATTGTTCTATTTTTTGGAAATACGTCATCCGTTTGACTATTCGGAAAGTCAGTGCCGTCTGGTGGCGCTGGACAGAGTCTAGCCTGAGTCCTGGGGGGGTCAAGGAGAGCGAGCTTCGAGGTGAAGCGGAGGACTTGACCAGTGGTCATCGTACGGACAAAATGTGCTCAGAAACTGTCGCGCGTTCCGTATCGTTGACTGTGTACCTACAGTGTGTGATTCGCTAGTGTGATTAAGCTGTTCGTAAAATTATAATCTCATTTGAACTGTATACGGTTTTTCTATTGCGCAATAACCAACACTACCCCTAATACGCCCACAGTAATTAAAATATGCCTGATGAAAACGAGACGCACATACCTTCTCCGTCATATATTTTAATAGTCTACCGTACGCATTCATTACGAATGGACGCTAACGAGGTCTCGGTAGCGGGGGCATTGACCCCTGCGCTCGCGCCGGAACGAAAAAGTGAAGTGGCACGTAATATCGTGAAATGTAGTCAATGTAACATTGTAATTAGTGAAGTTTTGTCCTTTATACAAAACAAAATCGATATTATGGACAATCAAAGTCTTATACAGATATGCAAGAGTGGGTTTTCTGAGGAAGATGTAGCATGTGCAAAGAAACTATTGCATCAAGCCATACCAAGCAGCAAGCGTTTAATCAACAGAAAATGCAAAGGCAAATCTGAAAGGGAGTTGGCTGATATTATAGACCTTTTCAAGCAAACAGACCCAGAACTCATACCGGTATTCGTTGCTCGTGATTTGCAGAAACTACCTCCGCTTACCTTCGATCACGTAGATGTAACGAATTTATTAAAAAACATCATAATACTGCAATCGGAGATAAAGTGTATTAAAGATAGCTACGCAACTAAAAGTCTTGTGGAGGAATTATATAATAGTAAAAGTGAGTCTCAACACCTAGAAAATTCGTCTACGGATAGTTCGGAGACCAATGTTAACAAACGAAGAGGTGCTTTCACACTAGATGAGAGCACCTATATAGATTTATGTGATAGAAATAGTAACAAATCTCACAATGACTTAAGGAGTACGGAAATAATAACAAACGTCGGTACAAAAACACAGAAAAGTAAGTCATTAAGTACAAGGTCAACGACCGATGCCCTCACAGTAGGTGAGAGTACCAAGCAACGTGTGACGTCACATTCGTCACCGCTCGCTCTCTCTCGCACTGTCACCTCAGGCACGCCCCTCTCACTCGCGCATAAAGTGGCGTGTGCGCAGCGCATGGAGGCCACGACTGCAACTGCGGTTCCGACAATAAGTAATGAAGTAAATGAGGCCTGCGGTCTTGTGCAGCAGCGGGCAAATCGTGACACAAATGCTAATTTGCAAAATATGGATTTATGCTTGGATTCATGTGAGGCGGATAAGTCTTGGGCAAATATTGTGAAGGATGGACAGTGGAAAAAGGTGGATTACCGGAAGAAGAATAAATCCGCAAATCGATTTATTGGTAATCAGGGGAAGGGTGCAATTATTCCCGACAATAAGTTTAAGGGTGCAGACATAAAAATCCCTTTTTATATTTACAATGTAGATAAGGCAGCGACCACTAAGGACATAGCGGATTATGTATTCAGTAAGACACAAGTAATGATATCGCCTGAGAAAATTAACATGAAGAAACACAAAGGGTATGAGGCCTACAAATTTTTAATACCTAGAGTGAAACTACCAGTTTTTATGGACGAAAATGTATGGCCGGAAGGTGTGTCTTTTCGGCAATTTATTGAATTTAAAAAAACCGTGAATGGATCAGCCGGTTAAGTTAATAAGTTTTAATTGTAAATGTGTTACGACGTCAGTTGATTGTATCAGACGTCTGTGCGCCACTGCTGACATTATAGCACTGCAGGAGACGTGGCTGTTGCCTCATGATCTGGCTTTTTTGGGAAGCATACACAATGACTTTGCATTCACCGGAAACTCTGCAGTGGATACGGCAGCAGGTGTACTTCGCGGTCGACCATATGGAGGTGTAGCACTTCTGTGGAGGAAGAGTCTGTTCTCGATGGTTAGTGTTATTCAGTGCAATAGTGTTCGTATCGCGGCAGTGAAAGTAATATTGTGCGACAGAGAAATGTTAGTATTTTCGGTGTATATGCCTACAAACTCCAGTGACAATCTTACCGAGTTTACTGACTGCCTAAGTGAAATTGCAGCTATAATTGACAGTAGTAATGTAGAAACAGTATTTATGTTAGGTGACTATAACGCACATACTGGCGAGCTATTCCATAGTGAATTACTTAAGATTTGTGAGGAGCAAAAATGGTCATGTGCAGATATTGAGTGCCTGCCTAGTGACTCATACACTTTCGTGAGTGAGGCGCACGGGTGTAGGCGCTGGCTTGACCACTGCATTTCTACCGAGGCTGCGCGACAGACACTCGTTAATGTTAAGGTACTGTATGATATATATTGGTCAGATCATATGCCTATAGAGATAGAATGTAATTTAAAATTAATTACACCTAATGTAGTATTACCTGAACCTATCTGTAATAACATTGTTTGGGGGCACCGTGATTCCAGCCAGATAAATATATATAAGGAACTGTGTAATGCGGGCTTGCGAGAAATAGATTTTCCGCACGAGTTTAGGCAATGTGCAGACACTCATTGTAAGAATGCAAATCACTATATTGTTCTGGATGATATGTACAACAACATAATTGGTATTCTCCAACAGTCTGCTGAGTGTAGTGCGGCGGCAAATAAGCCCCGAACGTATAAACCTGTACCTGGATGGAATAAGCATGTTAAACTAGCTTACGAGGAGGCTCGACTGGCTTTTCAAGGTTGGCTGCTATGTGGTAAACCAGATGCAGGTTCTGAATATAATAGAATGCGTAGTACACGAAGAATTTTCAAAAGTAAATTAAAATGGTGTCATAATAATGAAAAACAAATAAAACTAGATTTAATAGCTGAAAATCATAAGCATAAGGATTTTGGAAATTTCTGGAAAAACTCGAATAAGCTGAGCCCTAGGTCGAACCTCCCCGTGAGTGTTGGTGGTAAACATAGCCCCACACAAATTGCAAATATGTTTGTAGACCAATTTAAAGTAAAGCCCTTAGCAAGTCCCACAGTTAATCATGTGACGCAGACGGTGACTGACGCTGAGGAGAGCATGAAGCTGGGAGTGAATTTCTCTGCTAAAAATGTCGCGAAAGTGATTAAAAATATGGTTAAGGGTAAATCACCAGGACATGATCACCTCAGTGTTGAGCACCTTAGGTATGCAGGTATACACTTGTCGAGAGTATTGGCGATGTTCTTTAGACTATGCATAAGTCATTCTTATCTACCTAGTGCACTTATGAGAACCATAGTCGTACCTATAATAAAAAATAAAACCGGTGATGCTGCAGATCCCACCAACTACAGACCCATATCCCTTGCAACGGTCACAGCTAAGGTACTGGACAGTCTGCTGGATGCATATATGGCCCCTAGGATTAGTCTGCACGAAGCCCAATTTGGTTTCAGGCCTGGGTTATCGACAGAAAGTGCCATCATGTGTCTTAAGCGGACAGTCCGGTACTATACGGATAGAAAAACACCTGTTAATGCGTGCTTCTTAGACTTATCCAAAGCCTTCGACCTCGTGTCTTATGACCTTCTGTGGGCTAAGCTTGGGAATGAGAAGGAAGTAGAAACTGAGGTTATTTCTTTGCTAAAATTTTGGTATGAAAACCAAATAAACAATGTTAGGTGGGCAGGGGCTCTGTCTGAAGAATATAAATTGGAGTGTGGGGTGAGGCAGGGGGGAATCTCATCCCCGCGCCTCTTCAATTTGTATATTAACCAGCTGATTGTTGAGCTCAGCAGTACTGGCATCGGCTGTCACGTTGATGGTGTTGCTATGAACAACATCAGCTACGCGGACGATATGGTCCTGCTGAGCCCATCGATCAGTGCTTTAAGACGTTTGTTGAAGGTCTGTGAAGACTACGCGGTGGCTCAAGGGCTTAGGTATAATGTCGCTAAGAGTGAGTTTCTTGTTTTTAAAGTTGGCGCCAGAAGAGACGTGAATGTGCCGGGCATCTCATTAGCAAGTGTGCCCTTGAAGCGAGTCTCTAAATTTAAGTACCTGGGCCATTGGGTCACCGAGGACCTATGTGATGACCTAGACATAGAGAGGGAGCGCAGGGCGCTGTCTGTTCGAAGTAATATGCTATCCCGCAGGTTTGCACGGTGTAATTTTGAGGTTAAAATGACGCTATTTAGAGCCTATTGTCAGACTTTTTACACCTGCAGCCTTTGGGTCAAGTATACACAGAAGGCATACAGCGCTCTGCGTGTACAATATAACAATGCCTTCAGAATGCTTGTGGGGCTGCCGCGGTTTTGTAGCGCTTCGGGTATGTTTGCTGATGCGAGGGTGGATGATTTTTATGCCATCATTCGAAAGCGATGCGCTTCTCTCCGTCACAGAACATGCGTCAGCTCCCATAGTATGTTGAGGGCATTGAGTGACCGGTGGGATTGCCCTATGCTTGGCCGGTGGGTGAGACTGCACACACAGGTCGGCGATAGGTAGTTTATTTATATGTTATTTTTCTTATTTATATTATTTTTCCTTTGTGATTGTATGTGTTACTAACAATAGTTAATTAAGTAATTTTATGTAAATACTAACATTATGGACTGTAAGGTCTGCTAATAAAAGTTTATTATTATTATTATTATTATTATTAATAGGTAGGTAAACCTACAAGCTATCAATGGATTAAGTATATTATAATAATGAGAACCGTTTTTTGCACTTTTGTTCAAAATGCTTACAATAGTTATTTGTTGTAAAAAAAACAACAATGGCACCTGATTAATGATGCTCTTTATAACCATTAAAATGATTTTTCATAACATATTATAATTAACGCAAAGAGTAGGTACCTGCAAAAAAAACAGTTCAAAATATGTAAATACTTAGATGCTCTGCGCTGCTACCTGATAAACTTTTTAACCGACTGCAAAAAAAGGAGGAGGTTATACATTCAGTGAGTCTTTATTTTTCACCTTTTTTGCTTTTACTGCGCCGACTTACGTCATTCGGTTTTAATTTCGTAGAAGAGTTCACGTGGTGGTCCTAATTTAATAAATTTTATTAATTTGGCTGGCGTATTTTTTATTTTAGGTTCATTAATATCAACCACTGACCTGTATTATACAAGTTTGTATGATAGAGGTCAGTGATATCAACGTAGGTATTTAATTTTTTTTCCTTTATTATAGTGGCCAGTATCCTCTTGAAAAGTTTGTATGCAAATCAACAAAATAGAGTGTCAATACGAAGGTTGCGAATAAGGAAAAAAATATATTTTGGCGTAACTGGTTACGAAAGTTAATCATTAGTTGCAGTTAAGGAAAAAGTTTTCTTCATTCGCAACTAGTTGCGGACAAGGAATAAAAATTCTTAATTCGTAACAGGTTGCGAATCGCAGCTGTGAAAACGGCGGGAGGGGATGATGTTATAAAACTTCCTGTCACTGTTGTTTACGTTGCAAAAATGGTACAAGAATTTGTGTAGGGCAGGTACATATCTACCTATAGGAAACTTTTTTCCAGGAAAAAAACTTTTATCCAGAAAAATTGTTTTTTTTTTTTCAAGAAAAAAACTTACATATTTTGCAGGTAAAACGATAATTTCCAAAAAGAAACAACATGGTGAAAATGTACTTTAATTTCCGAAGTCGGTGGCAAAAATGAAAACACAAAACCACACCGAAATCCGAAATTAAAAGTTGTTTTTACTTTGTAGTGTTTTTATAAACACTACTACTTTTTACTACACTTTTTTTTTTTTTGTTTCTATATTACCTAAGCTAATTTTTCTAAGTAGCGTTTCTTTGTACGTTTAATTTGTACGTTGTTTTAGAGGTAGGTTAGGTATGTTATACAATGTAATCTTGATGCCTCAGAAGTCAATAATTTTAATTTCTGTGAGAATTTTTAGTTGTTTTATTTTTATGTATGGTCAAAAAAAGAGATAAGTATGCAGGATCGTCGGATATAGTTGAAGTTTAGTCAGAAACCGATGGATGTTGTCGACTAAAATTTTATGAGATAAATGAGCTGTTTGTTTTCTATTAACAAAATTAAATTTTCGGTTTCTTACTAAACTTCAAATACACACATCAAAAGTGTCTAGGGATCAACATATATTTTTGCAATAACTTTTCTCCTGATTGATATTAATTAAAATTTTCTTTAAGGATTCATCAAATAAACTGTTTTCGTTTGTCACAGTAACGATAAACCAAGTCACCTTTGCATTAATAAAGAAATTTGCCATTTTCCTAATAAAGGGATTTTTGACATTTGAACCACTAACACAAAAGTTCGAAAAAAAGACTGAAATAACAGTTTTCTTTAAAATTTTATTGGGTAACTTAAACAATTAATAATCCGTGTTTCTACCGCGAACACTAACAACACAAGAACATCGGTTTGGCATACTCAAAATGAGTTCATCCAAATCACGCTGTGGAATGGCCGCCCATGTTCGTTGCAACAACAAAAAAAGGTCTTCTTGCGACTGGATACCCTCCATATTCGGCAGAGCTCTTTTCTGTAGCATATCCCATGCATGCTCAATCGGGTTCAAGTCTGGCGACTGAGCAGGCCAGGGCAGGACATTGATGTTAGCTGCGGCGAGAGTCTGTCTTACAACTCTTGCGGTGTGCGGTCGTGCATTATCATGCATTAACTGAAATAAGGGACCGATTTGCACTTGTAGAGGAATGATGACGTCTGATACAATCGTCTCAGCATAAATTTGAGCGTTGAGGTTGCCTCTGATCCAAATCAACTCAGTTCTTCCGCCGATCCAAATACCCGCCCATACCATGATGGTTCCACCACTATAAGGATGGACTTCTTGGCAGGATTTTAATCGCTGTTGGCGTCCAGGGGTTCTCCAGTGTCGTTTACGTCTTGTATCCGGTCTCATACCAAAACGAGACTCATCAGAAAAGCACACGAAACGCCATTGTTCTTCTGCCCAATTTCTGTGTTCAAGAGCCCATTGATATCGAATCCTACGATTGTGCATTGCTATAGGTGGTACCCGTAGCGGTCTTCGGGAATGAAGGTTCACTTCATGCAAGCGGTTTCTGACTGTTTGGTCGCTAATTAAGTTCCCTGAAGAGTGATGAAGCCTCACGGCTAACATCATGGCGGTTATTGTTGGAGCTTTTCGAGTTAAGATTTGAATGTATCGGTCTTGTCTCCGTGTGGTGCAGCGATACCGTCCTCCATGGCGCTCAGCCACGGTACCAGTGCTTCGGTAACGTGTCCAAAGTCGACTGATAACACTCTGACTTGTATTCAGAGCTACAGCCACAGTACGTTGCCGGGAACCAGCTTCTATCATTCCCACGGCTCTGAGCATTTCTTCCCTGCTTAAATGTCGTCGCCGCTCCATAATAACTTTGCTTGGTTTTAATCAGTAGTAGGGAAACAGTAGCACTAATAATGTCTTCAATGCGTTGTATGTTTTTATAGGGAAAATATTGACAGCTGATTTTCATCTTTTACTCGAATTTGATTCACAGTTCCTGATTCAAATTATGAAATGCACCAAAAAGGATCCATATAAATTTATAAAATCATAAATTTATTACAAAGCCACATCTCAATCTCAAGAAATCCGCATAAAAATGCTTGATCCCTAGACACTTTTGATGTGTGTATATCCGACGATCCTGCATACTTATCTCTTTTGTTGACTGTACATAATTCCTTTTCTTTTATGTTTTTTAACTCCTTATACCAACAAGTAGGGGTAAATGAAACATCGAATTAAAATAATTTAAAATAATAATATATTTACATAGGTACTGCCTTTCTTTATTATACATAAAAGATCTCCCGATTACCTTTAAAATAAATAAATAGCAGAAATCAATCTCAAAATTAAAAAAAAACATAAATAATTAAGTTTTTACAAGTTTTTATTTACAATAATAGGTACACTTGATAGTCCTACTTATTACACAGTTTAAAACGTATAAATAAATATTCCTATACACCCCTTTGCTTCAATACCTACCCTAAGGCCCTAAAGGCGATGGCCCAAAAATAACCCAGGCCCGGCGGCGCAACAGATTTATATCTCAGATTTTAGAGGATATTTAAAACTTTCTTCCTGAAAATTTAAAAGACAAAACTTTTGCGCCGGGCCTGGGTTTTTTTATAGGTATGGGATTTGGGCCATCTCCTTGACTTCTTGTTGACTTGATCACTCAATCATCAGTCAATTACTAATATTACGGTTTATACACGTCAAAAACATCCATCTTTCAGTCCCCTACCCATAAATAAAGATAGTTCTAATCTAATCCACGCACAAAGTCTTGAATGATCCAGGCATTCCTGAATATTCTTCGTTGAATTTACAAGACTGTCTACAAGATTCATCCGTCGAAGCATTTTCCATATTCTTCACTTTTGCTATGTGCTCATCTGTGCTTACTTCTTTGAAGTCCATTTCTGCGGAAAAAGTAAAAAAGTAATTCCATTAATAAACGCATTTGGTTTACAACTTGCTCATTGAGAAACTACAGGCACTTTAAACTTGAAATGACCGATTTCGGTCATGGTGGCCAATCTCAATGGAGATTGCACAAGTGTGTGCGCAATCACAGGTGCAATCTCTGTTTCTTTACACTCTTATTTCGATGGGACGGCAATCCGACACGACCGGGGAGAGATCAGGCGTAGGACCAACGGCTTTACGTGCTTTCCGAGGCACGGGGGTATTAAACCGCCAACTTCCAAACTACGGACTGTTACTAAGAAATTTCTGATGGAAAACCCAATAACACTTTGTCTGACCCGGGAATCGAACCCGCTTCGCTTTTATGTCGTGCGGTGTCCCACAGGGATCGGTCCTGGGGCCGCCTCTGTGGAACATCGGGTACGACTGGGTGCTGCGCGCCGACCTCCATGATGGCGTCAGCGTGGTTTGCTACGCTGACGACACGCTGGTCCTGGCGCAGGGGAGGTCGCATCAGGCGGCGGCCGACGCGATGACACGCGGGGTTGCAATAGTCGTGGAGAGGATCCGGCAGTTGGGTCTCGAGGTGGCATTGCACAAGTCCGAGGCCATGGCGTTTCATGGGCCCCGGAACGCGCCGCCATCGGGATCCCAACTAACGGTAGGAGGGGTTCACATCGGCGTCGGGATGACGATGAAATACCTGGGTCTCGTCCTCGACAGCCGGTGGAACTTCGTGGAGCATTTCCGACGTTTGGCCCCCAAACTGGAACGGGCCGGGGCCGCCTTCAAGCGGCTCTTGCCCAACCTGGGGGGGCCAAACTCCTCCTGCCGGAGGCTTTACGCGGGGGTCGTGCGGTCCATGGCCATATACGGGGCCCCGGTGTGGGCGCGTTCACTGCGGCGGCGAGCCGCCCACTACCTGAACGCGCCCCAGAAGGTGGTAGCCATAAGGGCTATCCGGGGCTACCGCACGATCTCTGGCGAGGCGGCAAGCCTCCTTGCCGGACTGCCGCCATGGGATCTGGAGGCGATAGTCCTCGCGCGCCTGTATGAGTGGCGCGCGGAGGCACTACGCCGGGGGGAGGATCCGCTTCCGCGGCAAATCGCTGCGGAGCGGACGGATCTCCGGCGCGATCTCATGGCGGCATGGAAAGAGCGACTGTCGCAACCCAGCGCAGGGCACGCCGCGATAGCGGCGATAAGACCCCTCTTTGAGGAGTGGCTAGAGAGGCGCCACGGCGCCCTCACCTTTCGCCTGACGCAGGTCCTCACCGGACACGGAAGCTTCGGGAGGTTCCTGCACATCATCAGGCGGGAGGAAACGCCCGGGTGTCACCATTGCCAGGATCGCCCAGAGGACACGGTGGAGCACACGGTGGAGGTCTGCCCCGCTTGGGCGGAGCACCGCCGTGTCCTCGTAGAGGCGATTGGCAGCGACGGCGACCTCTCGCGTCCGGCCCTGGTGCAAGCCATGGTCCGGGGCGAGAGGGAGTGGGAGGCAGTCACCTCCTTCTGCGAAGCAGTCATGCTAGCGAAGGAGGTGGCGGAACGGCTCAGGGAGAGAGCCTCCCGTCCCAGCCGCCGCGGGAGACGCTCCGGGCGTCGGGAGCCGCGTGACGACTCCCGGCCACCGTAGGCGCGGGCCTGCGGGCGGAGAGTAATGGGTAGCTCACCGCCCGATCAGGACCAGGCCCGTGCCGGACGGCGCGTACGTGTTCCACGCGCGCCTCAAAGAGATGTCAGCATCGAGGAGGGGCCCCTTAGGGCCGAAGCCTGCCGGGTCAGCGGGATTGTCCGAAAGGGTTACCGCTGGCCCGGAACATAAAGGGCTAAGGAAGGAACACGGGTGGGTTTTAGTCAGTAAGAGTCTGACACTCCCTTCCGCTCCACCCAGAGCGGGAGGAGTCATTTGATGATTTCCCATCCTCAAAAAAAAAAAAAAAAAAGGACCCCTCGCTCAGCAGTCGCGCTTGTAACCACGAGACCAATGGGGCAGTTAAATAAACTTGAAATGTACCTAACTGCCAATACCATTATTCAGTGGCGGATCTAGGGGCTCAAGCCCCCCAAAAGCATTTGGGTTCTTCCGTTACAAATCTTAAAGTATTATTTTTATAAATAAACTTTTGAACAACCTCACACTAACTTATGGTACAATTTTATTGTCATCAATTATCCCTAACTTAATAAGTATTATATTTTCATGTTTTATATTTCTCTATGATGTTCTGTTTACGTGACCAATCATGAACAGCGCGCCTTTTGTATTGTTTACTTTGCTAAAACCTACCATAGGCGGGTTAAGCCCCTCCCAAACGACAATCCTGGATTCGCCAATATCAACATTAGTGTTTTATATAAGTTTAGTAGTAACTCAAACTCTTTATTGCATTCATGTGTACATTTCGTTGTTACAATATACTTAAGTAAGTTCCAATATGAAACCGTTAGGGCACGGCAACATAATAATAATTTTAAACTTAAAGTGTATTTCAAATAAACTTGCGATAAATGTCATTCAACCACCCTGTACCAAAAAGTCCAAATAACTTACGATAGATATCGTTCGTTATACAAAACTGTCGCTAACATTGCATCGGTTGAGTTTCATAATACCAAACACGGAGTAAGTCAATGTTTTGATCGTGTTACCGACACTGCCCATACATTTTTTTCGTATGGTTTGGAAATATTGGGATACATTAGTAGAAGGAGGTGAACAAACTTTATCGCAAGTTTATTTGAAATGAACTTTAGAATAATCTATCAACCATAAAAATGAATTGACGTTTGTTAGTTTCACATAAATAAAAACTCGAGAAGGACTGAACCGATTTGCCTAATTTTGGTTTTGTACAGTTAGTTCCGTAACTAAAAATGTATGACTGAATGTCGTCATAAGAAGCTCTAAAGAGATGGTACGGTACACGAATTTCTTTATGTTAGCATCATTCAGTGATCACGAGTATCCACTCTGCTTTAACGCCTTGTGATTTTGTAATAGCAAGAAACATCTGCTGCGTTTATAAAGTTATTGTGAAGGAAGTCGAAGCTCAAACTTCTACTGGGGACCTAAAAAGGCCACTTTGGAGAATCATAAAAGGATAACACTATGAATTATAATATGGCGAAGACAGTCCGTGTTTTTCTTTTATTCGCTGCACTACGTCGGTATAATCAAAGAGACTGGGATTGGATTTGGATTGGATTGATTGGTATTTTAGCACAGCCAAAAAGAAAAATAACTGAAAAATACAATGGGATTTGATACGATTAACTTAACAGTTAACTGACCATAATGTTATCCTTTTATGATTCTGCCAAATAGGCCTTTTTAGGCCCCCCTGATCTGATGACACAATCAAGGGTAGACCAAATGATAAATATGATTTTATTTCTGTAAGTAGGTTTGTACAAACACTTTTACACGTCAATCATATCCCACAAAAACATTTCATGTTAAATGTTGCCAAGACGAGACCATGTAGCTCGCACTGTCAAAAAGTAATCAGATCTCATGTAGAGCCAAGCTTCTAACTCTACACGCCCTAACTCTACAAGGCCTGACTTCGCAAACTCTACACCTTAGTCAAAATATCTGGTTTGGCCGTTTCGTTACTACAAGAACCATTAACAGTATGAGAGTTTATCACCTTACGCTCATGTGAATGTAGCGAAATGGCCAAGCCATATTATTTTGTCAAAGGTGTAGAGTTTGCGAAGTCAGGCCTTGTAGAGTTAGGGCGTGTAGAGTTAGAAGCTTGGCTCTACATGAGATCTGATTACTTTTTGACAGTGCGAGCTACATGGTCTCGTCTTGGCAACATTTAACATGAAATGTTTTTGTGGGATTTCATTTCTTTTTGTAAGTTGCTTATGATATTTATACGAGTATTTTTGCTGTTGTTCATTTTTTCTTTCTTTTTTTGGGGTTTATTTATAACAAGGACCCCCTATATAAATTTTTAGACCTCTAGCATCAAAATTTACGGATTTTTTTTTTTTTGGGGGGGGGGGGTAAAAGTTTCAAGTTTTAATATTTTTTTGTTGTTTGTGTACTATTACTAGCTTACATACCAAATTTCAGCTTTCTAGGACTTCAGGAATGATCATCAGTCAGTGAGTCAGTGACGAAATCGGGGTATTTTAGATATCAATAAAATCTAAAGTATAAGAGCTATGCAATTGAAACTTTATAGGTTTAATAAGTCAACCACTGGCATCATATTCCGAAAATTTTGTTTATCTGGTATAATCCAAACCCAAGTTAAGAGGGTTCAAAAATACGACGAAGTGCTTCGAGAAAAGGTAGGTAGTGCCCTTGCGCTTCGCTTGGCTGGTCTTGGCGGGGGCACTCCCGTGCCCCCAGATTTTAAAAACTAGATGAGGTCGGCGCTTCCTATTTTCCCTGACTACTCTGAGAAGAAAGGCCGAAACAAACTCGTCAGTATCTCCTCACCAATTCCTCATCAACTGAAAAACCAGATTATCACAACTCATAGGTCTAAAATGGATACAATATTATATAGCTGTACATACGAGTTCATAATATAATAAAATACTAACGAAGTCAGAACTGTACATTGAATGTTTTTGAAAAAAAAGTACGTTCCCGTGGGATATTTTTCGATATTCACGCGGGCGAAATCGTGGGTCTTTACCAAGGTTTACAATATACTAAGCAACCAAAAAAAAAATCTCACCAGCCAACTCCTTCATAGTCTTCTCATTCCCTCCAAATTCTTTCGGGAGATTTTCTCTAGGTATATGGTCATACAACGATTCAACACTGTTATGTACCACTAATCTTTGGGCCAGTTTCGCACTCAGAGCCTGTTTGAAGACCAGCAGGATTGTGTCAAAGAATTTAGAGCCACTAATTAGATGAATCTTCTTCATTCTCTGGCCTAGAGCTTCCTGGAAAGAAAATGTTGATCAGACATACAGTTCTACAAAAGGGTACTGTGATATCCAGTAACGGGTTGTTGAGGTCAGATCGAAAGTTAAGATACGCTAGCCGCGGTCGGTTCGTGGTGTGTGACAATCGAAACCCCTCCGTGCCTCAGAAAGCACGTAAAGCAGTTGTTCCCGGCTGTCATTTGTGGATCTTCGACAGTCGTTACAGGTCGTGAGAAGACCAAAAGTTTACCAAGGGGTATTGTGATAAAAAATAAGGGTTTATAGCAGAACTTTTTATGTCATAATATTATTTTGCATAACAGCGTATAGCATAAACTTCATTTTGCAGAAAATCGTTTGGCATACACTCATTTACCATATATTCAAAACTCATAATTTTGTAAGAATCATCATTAGGCATAAATTTCATATCCATAATAATTAAAAAGTAGAACCATCATATCGCAGAAAGTTCACAGTCAGAAGTGTCTTTTGGCATACGTGAGTTCGTGCGAAGGGGTCAACAGTTTTAACCTAACCATTAAAAAAAAAATTTAATTAGGGTCTAAGTTGGTTTACAAGCAATAATAAATAAGAGGTAGTCGAGTGTATTTCTGTCTACAGGGTTTAAAGGAACCTAACCTAACCCAAGTCGGGGTGCCCCAAGTCCCGAGATCGCTTATAGAAACCATTATTTTTATTGTTCATCAAATACCATATAAAAATACACCGAACAAACAATATTCGTTAAAAAAATATTCTACTGTTATCTTCGTAGCATGCCAAGTGAAATTATTCCAAATAAAACTCCGCCATCTTAAAAGTATGCCATATAAACATTCGGCCAAACAATAATTATGTTAAATAATTTTTATGACTTAAAAATATTCGTTTAAAGAAGATTATGCTAAGTGTGTTAGGCCAAATATATTTTGGAGCATCAATATACAGCCAGATAGAAGGAACCCAAAAAATAATAGGGTTGTTGAAATCAGAAAGACAGTCGCTTTGTGTAAAATACTGGTATTTAGCTGCAACCGGTATGACTGGTCGCCGACTCCAATATGTATTCGTTTACCCCGTGATAATATTGTAGCAAGTTTTGTATTGCCAGTTCACAATCGTTGACATTCGTTGCACAATACCACTTTTGGATTAAAATAAGGTGCATTTCTTATGTTTGATGTTTGGCAAGTTGCTGATCGTTACAAGATGTCCTAATTTATTTACTATATTATTTCTTTTAATATTTTAAGTTTTCCCTCAGAGAAGTATTTGGAACAGGGTGTACAGTTCATTCATCCTATATAGAAAAAAGGGAGGATCCTCCGACCAGACGTGTGTGTGGTAGACTACTGCCCGACGATTGATGTCGGGACGCTGGAAGCTATTGCGCGGTAAACTCTGCTTGCGCGATGCAGGATTTCGCGTGACATCAATGTGATGCGTAGTTCACATATGCCTATGTAGATGTCACCACACTCTGTACACCATATTTTATACTCTGTCATTGTTACAATGCTGGAAAATCACAAAAATACTTACAACGATCAACGTTAGAGCCTTGTGGATAGTAACAGGATTGAGTTTCTTCACAGTACCCATTGTGATGTTCCTACTGTCACCGACCAGCTCATAACCGTTGCAGTAGTCGTGCTGTAGCATGTAATGACCCAGCTGGAAAGGAAAGAAAAGAGTGTTTAGTACCGTTTTGATATTTAAGTTAATGGTTAAGCTACTTAGATTTTATCGTGTTGGGAAACGTGTTGTTGGTTTTTCCGATTGGCAGCCCTGAGTCTGGATTAGTGCCTGATTATAAGAAGTATAGGCCTGCCGTTTTTTCTGAAATACTTCCCGGTTCCGTGCATCCCTCATCCAGGTGACTCATCCGACATCCGACTTTGTGAAAACATTTTGAAGAACAAATCCTCACTTTTCCATTTTTTTGGAGAAAACAGTAAAATGTAAATAATTAACTGACTACAACATAGTGCATTTTGTTTTAGTTGTGTCATTTGAACTATTGTTTCAGTCAATCTGATGGTACCAAATGGCTGATAAAAATGATAAGAATCTTAGCTATTTATTTTGAAATAAAATTTGGAAATGTGAGGTTTTGATTATACATTTTTGAAAAGTGTGGTTTTGGAAAAATTTATAAAAGAAAAAAGGTGTTTTTGATAAGGTTTTACTTGTTTGCTTAAGGGCTGATTTTTCAATCATCTGATAACTTTATTGGAGGAATAATTTTGAAAAATTGACAGTTTTTTCATACAAAAACTGTCAAACGTTAATTTTATTCCTCGAATAAAAGTTATCTGGCGATGGAAAAATCAGCCCTTAATCAATTTAAAATTTTTTTGCACATGTACTAAAAAAAGAACATTTATGGAATAAAGTGAGGTTTTGTTCTTCACCTCCTCAATTATGACTTAAATAAGTATAGTATTTATCACTTACCACAATTAAATATCGGTAATAAGAGACTAGATCGAAGTTGCTATCATCAATTCCTGTCAACGTTGATATCAACACGCGGTAGTTGTCAGAAGATGGCTTTGGCAGGACACATGTGTTACTGGAGAATTGCAAAAAAAAATACAATAAGTGACCATATGACCAAGAGTTTCGAACGTCTTCTGAAGGGGTCTCGTTTGGTAGTTGGGTCAAAGGTTTGATGCAGAAAGCGGTACACTTGGACACGGCCCATGATTATGCCAGGAGGAACTGCTCTCTGGATCCTCAATCTCCCGTAGCCTGAACCCCGTTTCCGGAGTAGATGGAGTATTATTTTAATGCATAAAGTAAATAAATATACAGTTTTAATCATATAACTTTGAAAGTCACATGGAATGAAAATCATTGTTTTTGTTAAAAGAATCATGATATACGAGTTGCACAAAAGGTATGAAGTAAAAAGTCTATTACTTGCTTATTTATTAAAAGGTTAAGGTGAAGGTAGAAGTTTTTCAATGATCAATGCCTTTTCAAGTCTAGACTTTTAACATAAAGTCATGCCACATCACCTTTTAAGAGAAGAGTTATACAGATTTGAGTGGACCTCGCCCAGCAAACTTCAATTCAGCTTATCGCAGTCCCCTGATGGAAATAGGCCTCTCATATGCTACGTCACAATTATCGCACGCCCACGCCATTTAGCTAGATTCTCGGCAATTCTCATCTAGGTGCAACCAGCCACCTTGCGAAGATCGTCGCTCCACCTGGCCTGAGGGCGTCGTACCTTACGATTGCCGATTGAGAGGGTGTGGTGTCCACTCAAGAACACGTCATCATCTGCCTAGCCTTTTCCCAACTGTGTTGGGGTCGGCTTCCAGTATAACCGGATCCAGGTACATACCAGTATTTTACATAGAGAGACTGCCTATCTGACTTCCACAACCCAGTCAATGGGTAATACGATACCCCTTGGTGAGACTGGTTGTCAGACTTTCGGGCCGTAAAGACTGTCAAAGATCCACGAATGACAGCCGGGACCAACGGCTTAACGTGCTTTCCGAGGCACGGAGGAGTCACGATATGTAAAGATGGTCACCCATCCACAGACCAACTGCGGCAAGCGTAGCTTAACCCGATCGATCGACCTGTGCGGCTGTTATTGTTTATCCACGGGCCCCTCAAGAACACGTCTACGTAACTAATTACTTACGAAATATTAAACAGGGGTTTGAACTCGTTTCTTATGTCATAGTTCTGCAAGAACTCAGGCATCAAACTGGTGAAGGTACATAGTTTGTCGAAGCGCTGCTTCGCTCTCTCAATGGACCCTTTACTATAGATGAGGTAACGCTCTAGGAAATCTCGGTCTGAAAAAAGGAAACACATATTATGTTATAGCAGGTGTTATTTAAACCATGGGAAAATTGGACTGAGTTTCCTGAAGATGAACGCCAAAATTCTGCTTCCGAAACGCAACTTTTCTTAAGACATAGTTTATAGTTTTGCCAAGTTGTCAAACTCAACACTCAATAGTCAGAAATTTATCGATATAATTATAGTTTTCAATTTCAGGGAGGCAATTGGTTTAACAAAATAAATAATTTGGAGGAATAGCCAAACTTAAGTGGCATTTGACAGGGCACATTGCTTGCAGAACGAATGACTGATGTGACCGAAAGGTTCTGGAGAGGTGACCACGGACTGGAAGGCGTAGCGTTTCATAAGTTGGACTGATGACCTTGTGAGGCTCCGGGAAGCGAGAAGCGCAGGAACTGGCAACGTGGAGACGCTTGGCCTTCTGTCTTTGAGTGGTGTGGGCCATAATCCATAACACGGACCCAGTGCGGATAGGTAGATGTCACATGTCTTCGAATTGTTTGATTCTACGACATGCCGGTTTCTTCACAATGTTTTTCTTCACCGTTTTGAGAGCAGCGGTGATAAAAATTATACAACATTGCGTCTGCTTGGGTTTGATCCTATGATACACCTCGTACGTCGCGGCTGTTACCACTATTATTTTAACACTCTCGTGTCTGTAATGATTTTATTATTAACCATGATACGTAAGAGCTTATCATCAAACCTCCACAACCCAGTTACTGGGTAATACGATACCCCGGTAAGACTGGTTGTCAGACTTTCGGGCTTCTGACTACGCGTAACGACTGTCAAAGATCCACGAATGACAGCCGGGACCAACGGCTTAACGTGCTTTCCGATGCACGGAGGGGTTACGGTATGTAAAGATGGTCACCCATCCACAGACCAACCGCGGCAAGCGTAGCTTAACCTGATCGGTCGACCTGTGCGGCTGATATTATTTTGCCGCGGGCCCCTCACGTAAGTGCTTATAATTATAATAATACAATTCATCAATGCTATTGAAGAAGACATTTATTCTATTATTAATGTCAATAAGATGCGTCTACATATACATTACGTCATCCTTATTTGTCATCATTAGAACAATGCACGTGTACTGTGTATTGTGAAGTGGGTGTTGTAAGTTAACCAAAAACGTCGTAGAAAAACGTCGTATGAAACGCGGGTGCATTGATCATTAGACTCTCGGCTTTCTTATCGCGCTCGCCTGCGGCTCGTGCGAATAATACCGCCTCGAGCATAATGATCAACATAGCACACAATATGTATCATAATGTACTATTCTTCGATTTTTCGCTATAATCGTCACAGCATTTGAAATTACTATTAATTAATACATGACATTTGTAATGACCAATACTATCAGCGAAAGATGGAGGAACGAATTCAATTGTTCTGTTAAGTTCATACACCTTTGATTTAATTCTTAGTGTAGGTCCTGCAGGCAATACTCACAAGTACCGTTTAAATCAAATGCAATGACGAAATGTAATTCGTAGTTGACTGCTACGTTAGAACCACGAGTAAGACAAGACTTAAATGATTCGTCAAAACAAATTGCGTCTTCCTAACACTCGATCCCAAAAACGGATAAATAATAAATTATTTATTTTCTATAAGTAGGTTTGTACAAACACTTTTACACGTCAATCATATTTTTTTAAACTAGATGAAGTTAGCGTTTTCTATCTGAATATTCTGAGAAGAAAGGCCGAAACAAACTCAGAGGTCACAGTCTCTTTTAAAGTCCAGACAAAATCTTGGTCAGATCGTGTGAAGACCATGTAGATTGGTGTTTGAAATGGTCTTTTGAGGAAAGAACCACACAGATCGAGCGGACCTGTCCAATCAGTGCACGCATTTGTCAAAAATCGTGCAGCTCAACTCAGAACTTGAGAACTTGATAACATATCCGAATTGAGTGGTAAGAAAGCAAATTGTCTTTCTGTTGGAATAGATGTGCAGTAACTGTTATCGCATCGTTTTGTTAATAAGGTACTGTAAAAATGTTTCAATAGGACTGTTTCAAGATAATTATATAGCTCCATCGCTTTGGCAATCAACAATAATGACGTCATTATTTGATTCTAGTTCTGTTGTTTTTTTTATAAAATGCTTAACGACATCATCTGCACGGATTTTATGCGGATCGTAACTTATTACTGCACCTGCGAAACATGACCTTATTATGTTTGGCAAGGTGCAATAAACAAGTTACGATTAGGTAATCCAGAGTTGAACAGAAAAAAAATAAAACCTGTGAACTGGATTTTTGTTTTTTTTTCCGTTTTGTTATGGATATATTCAAAATCAAAATATGAAAGATATGATTAACTTGTTCAACTCTGGATTAATCCCAGAGTACCTCCTTAAATGTTTGGCACTAGCGCACAGAAGTTAAGTATTCTAAAACTTGTAGGTCCTTTTTCTAACTGCATTGCATAAAACTCAAAATGTGCAAATTCACGCGAGTCGGACTCGCGCACCGAGGGTTCCGTAACATCCGGGTTTATGCATAAGGTTTATGTTTATGAAATTAAATGTTTTTAATTTTTATATTTGAGTTGATTGAATGAAAGGTAATGCGGTTTACGATATTATGATGTATTAAAAAAAACTACTTACTAGATCTCGTTCAAAACAATTTTCGGTGGAAGTTTACATGGTAATGTACATGATATATTTTTTTTTAGTTTTATCATTCTCTTATTTTAGAAGTTACGGGAGGGGGGACACATTTTACCACTTTGGAAGTGTCTCTCGCGCAAACTATTCAGTTTAGAAAAAAATGATATTAGAAACCTCAATATCATTTTTGTAACACGTATGGGTTTGATGAAAAATAAATGTTGAGTTTCAGTTCTAAGTATGGGGAACCCTCAAAATTCATTGTTTTTTTTTTCTATGTTAGTGTGAAAATCTGATGAATCTACTTACGAAGTTTCAACAGCATATAGTTCTTATAGTTTCGGAAAAAAGTGGCTGTGACATACGGACAGACAGACAGACAGACAGACATGATGAATCTATGAGGGTTCCGTATTTTGCCAATTGGCTACGGAACCCTAAAACCAATATTTAAAAGTCAATGATTCGCACTTTTCGGGCGAGCAATTTCGTGCGAATCGACTAATCAGCCAAAATTATATAAAACACCCTTCACCACTTTCTAGTGTTTTAGCTGGAGAAAAAAGTGGCGCAAGAAACTTCCCATCAACACACCTGTCTGTTAGGTGTATTTGTTAATTCTATATAACAGTAGGAGGCAAAGTAATTAACACATAACATTATATTCATATAGATTCAACGTGAGTATGGGTGTTCCTGGACAATCTAAGTAACTTTTCCTGATCTGGGAGTCGAACCCAAGACCCCACGCTCACCAGTCGCGCTAACGACCACAGACCCATCGTGACAGTCACGAAAAAATAAAAATAAACTTACCAAATTCCTTCAACCGAAAATGAGGTTGTTTACTAATCCAGTCTTGGAACTGATCTATATCTTGCTTCAACTTATTCAAATCGTCATAACCAAAACATTTTCTGACATTCATTAACTGGTTATCATTAAATTCAAAAATTGGACACGGTTTGATTTCTTCCATTTTTTTTTTAATTATATTTAATTCAATAAAACCACGAACACGTTTGATCACTGTATGAAATGAAGGAAAATGGACATCGAGTTTTATACCAAGTATATTTATAATGTAGGTATCAGGTATATATTATTAAGAATACAAATACTTATAATACTAGTGGGTTCCCTTGTCGATGCTTGGCGATTTACTTCTCACGATTTCAGAGTGTAGATAACGACTGATAGATGAGGATCTCGCTGGTTTTTGACGATCAACTTTGTGCATCAGTACTGGGGGCCTCAAAAGGCCACTTTGGCAGAATTATAAAAGGATAACATAATGGACGGTTAACCGTTAATTTAATCGTATCAAATCCCATTGGTGAAGCATTTTTCAGCTATTTTTTTTTTGTCTGTGACTTTCGCGATAATCGCGCCGCGAGCAAACACAGCAAATTGTGACAAATCACAATTTTAAAATCGCTGCGATTTCTTACTCGAATGTGCGCGCACTGCCGTACTAACTCATATGTTACATTCCTGCGACAAAATTATCGCACGATAAAAAATCGTGGTGCGCGCCAGGCATTACTTTTGCTAGAACGTTATAGGTGGAGCAACGATCTTCGCAGAATGGCTGGTAGCAACAAAAAAAATCTAAATATTTTATTTCACATAAACCTACATGGGCACTTATGAAACGTCAGAAGCTAGGTGCACGGTTCCAATTGGTCGTTTCCTATGAAGAAGAATCGGCAAGAAACTCCACGGTTACTCTTTTTAAATAATTGGCTTTACAATGTTTCCAAATTACAGTAGGTATGAGAGGACAGCGTAGGCCTGTCAACAAGTACCAGGTACTTGATAAAAATAAAAAATGGTCTACATATCTAAAGTCTACAAGGCCTACAAAGTCCTCACATTTACAAAATAAGAATCTATCAAAAGGATAAATAAAAAATTAAAACCTACTAAAGCCAAGTGATATGATTCCCATTACAATCACTAATAAAGAGGTGAAAAATTTGAATTGTATGTATATAATGTCAAATAATAAAGAGATTATGTTAAAAAAGTACGTAAAAAAAAATTCGTGATTTGAGAGCAGTTAATAGATATTTACATAGTTATGCCGTTAATGTGGTGCCAGGGAAGCCACATGTGCAGAAGGTATTATTGCCAAACTACCTTGTCTTCAGCGTAGTGTTTAATTTTATATATTATGCTTTTTTAATACGGACACGTTTGATAAGGGTTTTGAAATTTCCATCGCTAAGTTCTGTAACCGGCTTTGGCAACTTGTTATAAAAACTGGTCAAGTGCGAGTCGGACTCGCACACGAAGGGTTCCGTACCACAAGGCAAAAACGCCAAAAAAAACATGTTTGTTGTATGGGAGCCCCCCTTAAATATTTATTTTATTTTAATTTTATTATTAAAGTTAAAATACAACTGAGTATTTTGTGAATATTTCAAGTGCCTACCTGTTGCCATTTTTGATATCGAGCAAAAAAGGGCAAAAAAATCGCGTTTGTTGTATGGGTGCCGGGCCCCTTAAATATTTAATTTATTTTGTTTTAGTATTTGTTGTTATAGCGGTTGTTATTCAACTGCCTAGCTATCGCGGTTCTTGAGATACAGCCTGGTGACAGACAGATGGATAGACGGACAGACGGATAGACAGCGAAGTCTTAGTAATAGGGTTACGTCTTTACCCTTTAGGTACGGAACCCTAAACAGAGAAAGAGAAGAAGAGAAGAAAAAATAAAGAAAAGAAGAGAGAAGAGTATAAAGAGTATTTTTTCTATCTAACTATGAAGACATACAGACAGGGCAGTTGCCCGCCAGACACAACACCCGTCTGGTGGGAGGATCCTCCCTTTTCATAGAGTATGAGTGAACTTTACACCCTGTTCCTCATACCTCTATAATATGTTAGAAAAATTTGTCCGAATGTTGTTAAACTGTCCTAATGAAAGCCATTCATTCATTCATTCTAACTATGAAGAAATGCAGACAGACAGACTTCTTCGCATTTATGAGTTACTAGCTGCACCCCGCGGTTTCACCCGCGTAAATGTCGATCCCGTGGGAATATCGGGATAAAAAATAGCCTAAATGTTAATCCAGGGTGTCAGCTACGTCCATACAAAATTTTATGAAAATTGGTCCAGCCGTTTGAGCGTGAAGAAGTAACAAACATATAAACACACACACTTACACACCCCCCCCCACACACCCCCACACACTCAAATTTCGCCTTTATAATATTAGTGTGATTCCACTCAGAGGAGCGTATAAATAAAAACAAATGACAATTCCAACAATAAATATTTGCTTACATAATAGGTATGAAGTTTTTCTTCAGCAAACACTATTAAGAGCGATTGCGCCGTACGGCACTTCATACAAACTTTCAAGCCCTTATTATTGGAAATGAATGAACCGATTTTAATGAAACTTCATACGCTTAGGGCGGATACAACGTTCTAAAAAAGTGAGTAGAGAACATTTTCGAAATATCTTATTTAAAACAGGTAACTAGAAATCTCTATGGAAAATTTAAAATCGGTCAAATTTGGCTGTAACACTATTTTTCGAAAATGTTCTCTGCTAACTTTTTAGACCTTTGTATCCTGCTTATGCGTATGAAGTTTCAATAAAATCGGTTCATTCATTTCGAAAAATAAGGACTTGAAATTTTGTATGAAATGCCGGACGGCGTAAACGCTCGTTGTTATGGTAGGTAGGTAAGTAAACTTGTGACAGCGGAAATTGCGGGGTAATTGAGTATCACACTATCAGTAGCAATGGGTTTCATTTTGACAGTTCAACAACATTCATTGCGTTATTCACGTTGTTGAGCAGACAAATTTTTCGAACATATGAAGCAATGGATTAGCAATATCCTTCAAAATGACTCGGATTGAGATTGATAGTGTGTTACGCAATTTGGGTGCTGATTAATATATGAGTTCCGGGTATTTGACAGACGCCAGCATATCAAGCTACTACAACCTGTCAAATTTCTTTAATAGATTTTCAACTTTATCGCTGACGCATAAGGTTCAAAGTTGATTGGGAAAATTTGACAGTTTCGGATAGCTTGATGTGCTGGCGTCTGTACAGTGTCTAGATAAGATAAGATAATTTTTTAAGTGAAAACTTCTTTAGCGGCGTTGTACACTTTTTTTGTAATTTGTAAAAAATGTTAAACTCGCGTCAGGACACGTACGTGACCCTGATTGTAAGATTCGTAAGATGACACGTGCTATAGATAGGCAATACACCGGGTTTAAACCCTGTGCTTTTGATAAACACCCGATAAACAAAATCAAAATCAAAATCAAAATGTTTTATTTCACATAAACCTACATGGGCACTTATGAAACGTCAGAAGCTAGGTGCACGGTTCCAATTGGTCGTTTCCTATGGAGAAGAACCGGCAAGAAACTCCATGGTTACTCTTTTTAAAAATAATTGGCTTTTACAATGTTTCCAGATTACAGTAGGTATGGGAGGACAGCGCAGGCCTGTCAACAAGTACCAAGTACTTGATAAAATAGAAGATGGTCTACAGATCTAAAGTCTATAAGGCCTACAAAGTCCTCACATTTACAAAATAAGAATCTATCAAAAGGATAGATAATAAAAAAAGAAAAATAATAATAAAAACCTACTAAAACCAAGTGTTATGATTCTCATTAAAACCACTAATAAAGAGGTGAAAAATTTCAAGAGTCTGTATATAATGTCAATTAATAAAGAAATTATGTCAAAAAGTATATAATGTCAAATAATAAAGAAATTATGTCAAAAAGTATGTAAAAAAAATTAATAATAATTAAATAAAATTAAACATCGTAATTTGAGAGCAGTTAATAGACATTTACATAGTTATGCCGTTAATGAGAAGCCAGGGAACACCCGTAAACACCCAACAAAATTGGGTGTTTATCAAAGCACCGGGTTCAAACCCGGGTGGATTGCCCATCTATAGACGTGACCCTGATCGTAAGACGACACGTGACCCTGATCGAAAATTCGTAAGATTCCAAAATATCAAAAATTGAAAACAAGTATACAGGATCAAATTACAGACAGACAGACAGACAGTTACAGTTATAATTACGGTTACGGTTACGGTTATGGTTACGGTTACGTTTACAGTTACGGTTACAGTTACAGTTGCAGTAAACAATGTTAATATTCAAGTTTTCACTTCTGCCGGCATTTTTTATTTGTCCAAAACATGAGTCAAAATCAAAATCAAAATGTTTTATTTCACATAAACCTCCATGGGCACTTATGAAACGTCAGAAGCTAGGTGCACTGTTCCAATTGGTCGTTTCCTATGGAGAAGAACCGGCAAGAAACTCCATGGTTACTCTTTTTAAAAATAATTGGCTTTTACAATGTTTCCAGATTACAGTAGGTATGGGAGGACAGCGCAGGCCTGTCAACAAGTACCAAGTACTTGATAAAATAGAAAATGGTCTACAGATCTAAAGTCTATAAGGCCTACAAAGTCCTCGCATTTACAAAATAAGAATCTATCAAAAGGATATATAATAAAAAAAAAGAAAAATAATAATAAAAACCTACTAAAACCAAGTGTTATGATTCTCATTAAAACCGCTAATAAAGAGGTGAAAAATTTCAAGTGTCTGTATATAATGTCAAATAATAAAGAAATTATGTCAAAAAGTATATAATGTCAAATAATAAAGAAATTATGTCAAAAGTATGTAAAAAAAAAAATTTATAATTTAATAAAAATTAAACATCGTAATTTGAGAGCAGTTAATAGACATTTACATAGTTATGCCGTTAATGAGAAGCCAGGGAAGCCACATGTGCAGAAGGAATTATTGCCAGACTAGCTTGTCTTCAACGTAGTCTTTAATCTTATAATATGCTTTTTTGATAAGGACACGTTTAATGAGGGTTTTGAACCTTCCATCGCTAAGTTCTGTAACCGGCTTTGGCAACTTGTTATAAAAACGGATGCTGTTTACAAGAAATGACTTGCTAGTTTTAGTTAATCTAAATTTAGGTAACACAATTTCATTTTTACTACGTGTATTTATATTATGGAAATCGCTTCTTATTTTAAAGAGTCCTAAGTTTTTGCGAACATACAAAATACTTTCTAAAATATAAAGAGAAGGCAGTGTTAGTATATCAATTTCTTTGAATTTGTTTCAAAGAGACTCGCGAGGACCCATTGTATAGATTGCGCGGATTGCCCTCTCCTGTAAAATGAAAATTTAATCTACGTCAGATGCCGATCCCCACAGCAGAACATCATAAGACATAATACTGTGGAAATAAGCAAAGTATACTAACCTAGCTGTGGCTATATCTGTCAACTGCCTTATTTTTCTTACTGCATATGCAGCTGAACTTAATCTACTTGAGAGAGCTCTAATGAGTGCGCCCCATTGCAATTTTGAATCTAAAGTAATTCCTGGAAATACAGTTTCCGTAACAGCATCTAGTCTTTTGCCATCAAGTTCTAAATTCAGACCCACTTGAGGTACATTTGGTAATGAAAACTTAAGACATTTAGTTTTGTTTGCATTAAGTAAAAGATTATTAGCTGCAAACCATTTCGAGAGAACAGCCAGACTATCGTTAACATGTAAGACAACCGTATCTTTTCTATCTATTCTAAAAATAAGGGAAGTGTCATCAGCGAATAAAATGATATCCGACAAGTTTGCCATCATGTAAGGAAGGTCATTAATATAAACTAGAAATAGGAAAGGGCCAAGAATTGAGCCTTGAGGCACGCCCATCTTAACTAGAGACCCCGATGATGTCGCCCCATTAACGTTTACTTTTTGCTGCCGCTTTGACAGATAGGAAAGAACAAGATCAGCAGCTTGTCCACGAATTCCGTAGTGGTATAATTTACAGATCAGCGTATTATGGTCAACGCAGTCAAACGCTTTTGAGAGGTCACAGAAAATGCCAATTGCATCCTGGGACTTCTCCCAGGATTCCAAAATGTGACTGATGAGTTTTACTCCCGCGTCTGTCGTCGACCTACCTTTCGTGAAACCAAACTGGTGACTATGTAAAATCCCATTTGAATTAAAATGTGACACCATCTGGTCCAGCATGATTTTTTCATAGATTTTGCTCAATGCTGGTAGCACAGATATAGGTCTATAATTGGAGGGATCAAACTTACTACCCGATTTGAAAATTGGTACTACACACATCAAAAGTGTCTAGGGATCAACATATATTTTTGCAATAACTTTTCTCCTGATTGATATTAATTAAAATTTTCTTTAAGGATTCATCAAATAAAGTGTTTTCGTTTGTCACAGTAACGATAAACCAAGTCACCTTTGCATTAATAAAGAAATTTGCCATTTTCCTAATAAAGGGATTTTTGACATTTGAACCACTAACACAAAAGTTCGAAAAAAAGACTGAAATAACAGTTTTCTTTAAAATTTTATTGGGTAACTTAAACAATTAATAATCCGTGTTTCTACCGCGAACACTAACAACACAAGAACATCGGTTTGGCATACTCAAAATGAGTTCATCCAAATCACGCTGTGGAATGGCCGCCCATGTTCGTTGCAACCAGTGGCGTGCCTAGGGGTCAAAGTTAGGGCAAGCCCACAGATTTTCAAGGTATAAAAAAAAGGCCAACTGAGGGATTGGCTGATTTTCTTGTTGTTAATGGTTGTTAGTAGTACTAACATCATTATTATAATTTCCGTAAGAAAACCTTTAAAATACGAAGAACAGGTACTACAGTTCTTCAAACATCAGTACGTAATTGTCACAAGCGCCATCTATATTAATGAATGCGCATAACCACAGCGCCTATCCGGAACTTTCTTCATTTCGCCTGTCACATGCATTTGTTCAATCAAAATGCACTAGATGGCCTCCAAATTATCGATTTATTGTTCTTTTTTCTTTTCTCGTACGCATTATTTTATGAATTAGGTACTTACATTTTTAAAATCAATCATGAGCCAACACATACCTATGTTTAACACCTATGTTTGTCATATTCATACCTAGTAAACAATCGAATGAGTAGGTACCTATTTTATAATATAATCTGTCTTCTTGACTGACAAAAATACTTGTTTTTATTTCCGAGAAGTACCTACAGTAATTTAAGATTGGTTACGGTGAAGTAAATAATTATTTATTGGCAGAAAAATTGCAGAAAACTCAATGTATTTACGTACCTTTTCGATGACAGTTTCCGAATTCACATAATGATAAAAGAACACTATATTCATTAACCGTTTACAAAATCATAGGGAATGACATTGCCACAATCAACCACTTTTTCAAATAATAAAACTAATTCTCAAAGTATTCAAAACTTCAAAACAATAACAATTTGAGACGCGGCGCGTCATCGACTCATCGCGCCCGCCACTCGTGCAACTTACGGGTCAACGCGGATAGTGCAATTGCGCGAACTTCATGCCTAACAAAAGCCTGGCTTCTCATTTCATAGAAATCTGTGTTTTATGTACTTACCAATATCAACAAATGTAAACGTTTTTATAGCAATTTGTAGGCGAAAACTGCGAGACAGAGAAAGGAAATAGAAGCCAGGTAAAAGCCAGACTAGTGTGAGCGAGATGGCGCAATTGAATGCATTGTATAGCGTCACAGTATAAAAATATGATTTTTAGACTGTGATAGCGTAAAGCGGAATTTGGCGCGAACCTAGGCCGGTGCGCGCAAGTTCGGATTTCGAAATAATTGTATTATTATTCATTTGACATGAATGTTTGCGTTCGAGTTCATTAACTGGAATTTTTTGAATATATTTTTTATTGATTTTGTTGTTGTGAATTATGATTTTATTAGGGCAAGCCGGGCTTTTTGGCTTCTATGAAGGGCACGCCACTGGTTGCAACAACAAAAAAAGGTCTTCTTGCGACTGGATACCCTCCATATTCGGCAGAGCTCTTCTCTGTAGCATATCCCATGCATGCTCAATCGGGTTCAAGTCTGGCGACTGAGCAGGCCAGGGCAGGACATTGATGTTAGCTGCGGCGAGAGTCTGTCTTACAACTCTTGCGGTGTGCGGTCGTGCATTATCATGCATTAACTGAAATAAGGGACCGATTTGCACTTATAGAGGAACGATGACGTCTGATACAATCGTCTCAGCATAAATTTGAGCGTTGAGGTTGCCTCTGATCCAAATCTACTCAGTTCTTCCGCCGATCCAAATACCCGCCCATACCATGATGGTTCCACCACTATAAGGATGGACTTCCTGGCAGGATTTTAATCGCTGTTGGCGTCCAGGGGTTCTCCAGTGTCGTATACGTCTTGTATCCGGTCTCATACCAAAACGAGACTCATCAGAAAAGCACACGAAACGCCATTGTTCTTCTGCCCAATTTCTGTGTTCAAGAGCCCATTGATATCGAATCCTACGATTGTGCATTGCTATAGGTGGTACCCGTAGCGGTCTTCGGGAATGAAGGTTCACTTCATGCAAGCGGTTTCTGACTGTTTGGTCGCTAATTAAGTTCCCTGAAGAGTGATGAAGCCTCACGGCTAACATCATGGCGGTATTGTTGGAGCTCTTCGAGTTAAGATTTGAATGTATCGGTCTTGTCTCCGTGTGGTGCAGCGATACCGTCCTCCATGGCGCTCAGCCACGGTACCAGTGCTTCGGTAACGTGTCCAAAGTCGACTGATAACACTCTTTTTCTTTTTCTTTTTTTCTTTTTTTTTTTAACTATCACACAACGCCGTCTAGTCCCAAGCTAAGCAGAGCTTGTGTTATGGGTACTAGACAACTGATAAACATACTTATATATTTCTAAATACATACATATTATAGATAAATTACACCCAGACACAGAACAAATGATCATGCTCATCACACAAACATTTGTCCTGGGTGGGAATCGAACCCACGACCTCCGGCATAGCAGTCAGGGCCACTAACCACTAGACCAACGGGCCAGTCAAGTCAAGTCACTCTGACTTGTATTCAGAGCTAAAGCCACAGTACGTTGCCGGGAACCAGCTTCTATCATTCCCACGGCTCTGAGCATTTCTTCCCTGCTTAAATGACGTCGCCGCTCCATAATAACGTTGGTTTTAATCAGTAGTAGGGAAACAGTAGCACTAATAATGTCTTCAATGCGTTGTATGTTTTTATAGGGAAAATATTGACAGCTGATTTTCATCTTTTACTCGAATTTGATTCACAGTTCCTGATTCAAATTATGAAATGCACCAAAAAGGATTCATATAAATTTATAAAATCATAAATTTATTACAAAGCCACATCTCAATCTCAAGAAATCCGCATAAAAATGCTTGATCCCTAGACACTTTTGATGTGTGTACTTTACTATGTTTCATTAAGTCAGGAAACGTACCGCTGTCTAAACATTGATTAAATATGCCTGTTAGGGCAGGGGCAATTGTGTCAATAATATCTCCAAGAACCTTAACAGAAATCCCCCCATAAGTCTTCAGTGTTTTTTATGTTAAGACTTTTAAATGCTTTTTTAATTGTGTCAACAGAAATGGGCTTGAATTCAAAGCTTGGAATTTCCTTATTAAAATTTTCCTTAAGAAGGGCTTCAGCTAATATAGGTGATGAGGGGAGAGACTTTGTAACCTCTATTGGGATGTTGGTAAAGAAATTTTGTAGTGTCTCAGCAACTTTTAACTTATCTGAAATGGTTTTATTATCAATTTTTAGGGACAACTCATTCTGATCTCGCTGTTTTGTGTTTCCAGTTTCTTTGTTTATTACCTGCCACACAGCTTTTATTTTATTATTAGACATGCTAATTTTGTTACTAATTAATTTAGATTTAGCCTCAGCGCAGACTCTTTTGAATATTTTAGAATAGTTCCTTACATAGTTATGAAGGGCCTGATCAGAAGTTAATGATTTCTCGTGATACAGATTATATAAAATATCTCTGCTTTTTCTAATGCCAGCAGTGGCCCATTCACTAAATTTTGGTTTAGTATTTATAGTAACTTTTTTACAGGACATGCTTTATTGAATTCTTGGCATACTGTAGAAAATAATGTACCATAGGTTATGTTGGGGTCTTGTGAATCAAAACTAGCTGTGGAAAGATTGCTAAGAACATTATTATTAAACATTTTCAATTTATTTTTAGTTAGAGGTCTTAATTGAATGGATTTATCTATCTGTAATCTTTTACCTAAGTCAAATGATACAAGTTGACCAGTATGGTCAGACCTGACGCCAGTAATTAAGGACGAGTCTTTTATTTTACAGTTAGTAAATACATTGTCGATGCATGAAGCTGAAGTTGCTGTTATTCTAGTCGCTTCATTAAATATACATTTTAAATTAAATGATTTAAACAATGATATTAGCTTACATTTTTCTGGTGAATTAACTAATAGATCAATATTTAGGTCACCACAAATACACACACATAGTATGCAAGATGTTACATGAAAATTATAATTATGACAGTCATGTTTTCCCTGAGCGGCGTACAAATATAAGATGTCAGACGCTACACAGCATCAATTGATTTTAAATTCGTCCATTACACACAGCAGTTAATAAAGCAATTAACAATCCATTTTAGACCATACTTAACTAAATGGTACAATAAAATACAAAGCTACAATCAGCATTTAGCGAACTCGTTTTCTTAGTTTTTTATGCAGAAGACCAATTGGAACCGTGCACCTAGCTTCTGAAGTTTCATAAGTGCATGTAGGTTATGTGAAATACAATATTTTTATTTTGATCATTGCGTTTTGTAACAAATGAAATCCTACAGGAAATATAAACAACAAGTTCAGCTGGCGAAACTCCATAGACGCGTTTAGTATCGTTATACAGGGTTATTGGTAAAACATTAACAACCTCTTAAGAGGTCATTGTACGAACATAAATGTAGGGAACAGCTGATTTTTTTGAGATTTCAGGTTTGGTTTCATAGTAAAAGTTGTGAATAATGATGCGTACAATGACTTAAGAGGACTTAAGAGGTTGTTAAAGTTTTACCGAAAACCCTGTATAAACAACGTAAAACAAAAAAAAAAAAAAAATCTTATATTCTGTTATTTTTTAGGAAGCCGACCCCAACATAGTTGGGAAAAGGCTAGGCAGATGGTGATATACAAAATATTTATTAGTGTAATTTTTATTGGATATACATTTTTTACACGTGCCAAAATGAAAGTATTCAAGGCTAGGCAGCTGCTAATAAATTGCAGCCTGTGTTTCGAGGTGGCGAATCTAACAAACTCAATTAAATCATTTAATCACGTCAAGGTAATTGACAATTATTACTTTACCTACTACAGAAATTTTATATTATGGCATTCAAGGCAGATTACAATGTTATAACGGGTGGAAAGTAAACAGAAGGCCGATTCTTATAATTTAAAACGTTCAAAATCTTGTCGCTGTCTCATTTCGGCGACAAACAATTGTCAAAAACTTATCGAAAATGAAGGAAAATTAGAGGTATTTTTGACAGAGATCAGACTGTCAACTGTCTTAAAATTATACTTACAAATGCATAGGCACCTACAGTAAAAACTAAAACCCAAAAACATGATTCGAGCCTAAGTGTCTTTTGTTACAGGTGTCACCATTGCCAGGATCGCCCAGAGGACACGGTGGAGCACACGGTGGAGGTCTGCCCCGCTTGGGCGGAGCACCGCAGTGTCCTCATAGAGGCGATCGGCAGCGATGGCGACCTGTCGCGTCCGGCCCTGGCACGCCATGGTCCGGAGCGAGAGGCAGTGGGAGGCAGTCACCTCCTTCTGCGAAGCAGTCATGCTAGCGAAGGAGGTGGCGGGATGGATGAGATGATGGATGAATGGACCGACTTAACGTGCTTATCGAGGCTTGGGGGGGTCTTGATGGTCACTTATCCAACGAAGAACCGCGTCATGCGCAGCTTAACCTGATCGATCGACCCGTCCGGCAGTGATGACTTATTTACAAGCCCCTTTAGTTCACAATCTAGTGTATACATTTTTTTTATTGCCTAATGCCTGCACTTGACTTCGATCACGCGTGATGGAAAGTGATGGATGAGGTCTATACTCGTACTATAAACAAACGAGCGTGCCCGGAAGATGCCTGTTCACTCTTGCTTTGAAGCCTGATAGGTTAAAGGTGGAATGGATTACAGATGCTAGCAGAGAGTTCCACATGCTCAATTTGAGCACGGGAGAGGATTCAAGTGACCTAACAGATGGTATGTCGTCATAGCCACTTAGGGGCCTCTGTAATACCAGAAGAATTGCAGATGTATTACTCAATCAACTGAGCTTATCACAGTCCATCGCTAGTCATGGGGAGTTATTACGGTCTGAACCCCCCTCCTCGATCCCCTGCTTGTTCGTCTTCTGTTTTAATTTGAGCCTGGGAGGCGCCCTCCCAGGGGCCGTATTACAAAGTATTAATGCCATCATGATTCTAGTGCGAAAAAGGGATGGTGCATGTATAGCTCCATCTCTCTCTTATACTGGGATCATGATGGCATTAAACCCTCTTAATACGGCACCTGTCCTCCGTCCTTCGCACCCAGTCTATCCCAGCCACCTCCTTAAGGTCGTCGATTCATCTAGGGGGCCTCACACACTACGTTTGCCTATACGCGCTCTCCACTCTAGGACTCGCCTGCTCCACTGGCCATCGGTATTTCGACAAGCAATTTCAGCCCACAACCGCGCTGGGATGCGTTATTATCGCAGGGATAACGCTGCAATGCCTTATGTGCAGGTGCTTGCACTACAAATTCTCTATGTTACACTAGCATACTAAAGTATCGTATAAATCTTGTATACACACGTTCAGAGGTTTGCAACCTTTGAATCAAACAAAAATTATGTTAACGACGATTCCGGTTATTCTGCAGCATTGACTGCGTTAGCGTGAACTTACTTCAAAATGGCGGCCTAAATGTTTACGTTGCATGAGTCAGACGCGTTCTAGTACCACAAAACATTAGACGACAGCGCTTTATATCGCTAAAATATAACCCGACCAAGTGAAATTGCTCGTTAGTTACATATTACACATAAGTTACTTTGAGTTGATTGAATTTAGGATCATTTGTTGTTGATTGAATTGTAGCTACGTAACTAAGTAGAAGTTTTTAATTTGCATTTATACACTGACCTCTATAATGCAACTTGTATTATAGAGGTCAGTGCATTTATAGCTTCTCGTGACGGATACTTTCAAAAATTCAAATCGGACCATAGCAACACTGCTTGGCGACAGAAAAATGGTTTCTACAGGCCTAAAAATAAATTTGGCAAGGAGATAGATGGCATCCTGGGAAAGGATATAGGCTATACTTTTTGTCCCGCTAGCACGTTCCTCTGCGACGATTACGCAGGTGAAGATGAGGGCTGAAACAGTTTTTTTTTTTTAATTGGTTTGCTCTTGACTTTAGTCTAGGTCAGAGGTGACAGCTTACCCAGAAGAAGCCAGCTGTTCACTCTTACTTTGAAGAGATTCGGGTTGTATGCGCTTGGAAACACAGATGCAGGTAAAGAGTTCCACTCTTTTGCTGTGCGCATTATAAAAGACAGAAAAATTGATAATCACCAGTCCGCTTACCGATTGTTGCTATGATGGCAATGTTTCCTTACTATCTTACTAATATTATAAACGCGAAAGTTTTTAAGGATGGATGGATGGATGTTTGTTGCTCTTTCACTCAAAACTACAAAACGGATTTGGATGAAATTTAGCACAAAGATAGTTTATAACCAGGATTAACACATAGAATACTTTTTATCCCGATATTCCTACGGGATCGCCCCGCTAGTCCTTAGTATTTTTTTTTTCATTAAGATTGTTTTTTATTAGAAACACTTACTGTCAAGACTATAATTATAAAAACTTCCTAGTGTTAATCAGAAAACAAATTATAGAATTGTGATTGTTTTAATAAACAATGCTCGACTTAATAATAATTATAGGTGTCACGAAGACAATTAATCTATATAAATAAATAAAATCTGTTGCTGTGCTGTGTCTGTTTGTAATATCAAAATAACTAGCTTCTTGACTGGATTGCCCTTATTTTTTTTTTATTGAAATGGGTTTGCTCTTGACTCTAGTCTAGGTCAGAGGTGACAGAGACAAAGTCGACGATGGAGTGAGGATACCCAGAAGAAGCCAGTTCACTCTTACTTTGACGAGATTCGGGTTGTATGCGCTCAGAAACACAGACGCAATATTGGCAATGCTGCAGCAGACATATTGTTTGTGCTTGTTATCCTGTCTTTATCCTTTTATGTATCTGTTTGTTTATTAGTCTTGTTAGTTACTTGAATTAAACTAATTTTATTTAATTTTTTATTTATTTTATAAATGCATAATTATGAAAGTATATAAGCTACTTACAACACAATTTTTATTAATTTATTATTTTTGTCTATCTATCTGTCCGTCTGTCTGTCTGTTTGTTCCGGCTTATCTCCGAAACGGCTGCACCGATTTTGACGAAACTTTCACTGGCAGATAGCTGAGGGGCAATTCTCGTAACTTTAAGAACATTCACAGTCTGATCTCACTCCCAATCTGTCAAAAATACTTCTAATTTCGCTACATTTAGACAAGATTTTGATATTCGCTTGTCGCCGAGTTGAGACTGCGTCTAGATTTTGAACGTTTTAAATTACGAGAATAGCCTTCTGTTGCTAAGCAGTAACATAATAGGCTACTTTTTTCCCGGTAGCACGTTTCCGGATAATTTCCGACAAAAAATTATTCTTCTTTTTATTTATTTTTTCCGGGGGGGAGTGATATAGCGGTGTCTACAACGCCACATGCGAGCAACGCGTCATACTGACGTCACGCAAAATCCTGCATCGCGCAAGCAGAGTTTACCGCGCAACTAGCATAGATACAACGGCCCGACATGAATCATCGGGCAGTTGCCCGCCAGATACAACACCCGTCTGGTGGGCGGATCCTCCCTTTTCTATAGAGTATGAGTGAACTTTACACGCTGTTCCTCATACCTCTATAGAAGCTAGAAATAAATAAATATTTTATAAGGTAAGTGGTAGTCTGTTCTGTCTGTTGTTAGTGGGACTTGTGGCTGAGTAATAACAACCGCACAGGGCAATCAGGTTAAGCTACGCTTGCCGCGGTTGGTCCGTGGAGTAACGCATCTGGAATGCTTCTGGTATTACGACATACCATCTGTTAGGACACGTGAATCCTCTCCCGTGCTTAAATTGGACGTGTGGAACTCTCTGCCAGTATCTGTAATCCCATCCACCTTTAACCTATGGATCAACACAAACCTATCAGCCTTCAAAGCAAGAGTGACAGGCATCTTCTGGGCACGCGACCTCAGCGGTCGCTGTCCATCAGGTGTGATTGAAGTCAAGTTAGGTAAAAAAAAAATGATACACTAGGTTATGATCTAAGGGGGGCTTATAATTAAGTCATAACAGCCGGACGGGTCGATCGATCAGGTTAAGCTGCGCTTGCCACAGTTGGTCCTTGAATGCCTCGGACAGCACGTTAAGCCGTTGGTCCCGGCTGTCATTCGTGGATTTTTGACAGTCGTTTCGAGTCGTCAGTAACCCGAAAGTCTGACTAGCTTGCTACATATTAGTAATCTGTAAGTCTGACCATCAGTCTTACCACCATTTCAGCCGAAAGACGTCCACTGCTGGACTTAGGCCTCCCCCAAATTAGAGGGATTGCAATTATCGCCACGTTTGGCAGGCGCGTTGGCGATCGCAGTATAGTATGGTGATGGAATGCATAGAGAACGATGCTGCTCATTCTCCGTTACGACCCTTAGTCGCCTTTTACGACACCCACGGGAAGTATGGGGTATGTCAGTATAAGTATGGTCAGTCTTACCAAAGAGTATCGTATTACCCAGTAACTGGGTTGTGGAGGTCACACACACATGAATCACACTTGGTTACCACAAGTAAAGTGCGCGTCGTTTCGTGAGATAAAAATATACCTACCTATGTTATTTTGATAACAATTTTGACCTTTGTCCACTTGAATGGACAAAATGTTTTTAAAAATAAATATCAAAATTATATACCTAGTGTTTTTGCAAAAATAGTGTTGCTGCCGGTCGATTTTGTAAAAATCTCAAAGTGAAAACTTAGGTGAAGTGAGTTTGTTTTTAATAGGAATTAATTTTATTGACAGCTCGTTCACTTCACCTAAGTTTTCACGGTGAGATTTTTACAGAATAGCACCGCTGATCATAATGATAGATTTTATCAAATTAATGAATTGTCTGGAAAAATCATCAGACAAAAAAGGCGGTTTTTTCCGTATAAAAACAGTACCTATTCACGTCATAAGTTTAATATACTTTTTATTATGAATAATAAACAACGACGAAGGAAATAATTTATGAAAAATAGTTTCAAAAACAAAACTTATACCTTTTATTTTCTAGTTTGCTCAAACAAGAAGGAACAGTCGTCAACAAAAGTTGATTAAGACTACGGTTTCCTTGGAGAGCTGTGGAGTGTGGGTGCCACATAACGGGCCGAAACCACCGCTGGGGCTCTGTTGCGCATAGGGTCTTAGCATTATGCTGAGCGATGGCCGTATTGCGTGGATGTGACGCATGTTTTCCCTCAACCTGTTATTTTTTAGGGATCCTTTGCCAAATGGCAAAAAACGGAACTCTTATAGATTCGTCACGTCTCGTCTGTCTGTCTGTCTGTCCGTCCGTATGTCACAGTCACTTTTTTCCGAAACTATAAGTCTTGAAACTTGGTAAGTAGATGTATTCTGTGAACCGCATTAAGATTTCCACACAAAAATAGAAAAAAACAATAAATTTTGGGGGTCCCCATAATTAGAACTGAAACTCAAAATTTTTTTTTTCATCAAACCCATACGTGTGGGGTATCTATGGATAGGTCTTCAAAAATGATATTGAGGTTTTTAATATCATTTGTTTCTAAACTGAATAGTTTGCGCGAGAGACACTTCCAAAGTGGTAAAATGTGTCCCCCCCCCTGTAACTTCTAGATTATGAGAATGATAAAACTAAAAAAAAATATATGATGTACATTACCATGAAAACTTCCACCTAAAATTGGTTTAAACGAGATCTAGTAAGTAGTTTTTTTTTAATACGTCATAAATCGTAAACCGCAATTTACCATTTATTCAATCAACTCAAATACCTCTAAAATTAAAAAAAAAAACATTTTTACGTTTTTTTACCAAATTTCATAAACATAAACCTTGTGTATAAACCCGGATGTTACGGAACCTTCGGTGCGCGAGTCCGACTCGCTCTTGCCCGGTTTTTTGTATTTCTGTTCTTTTTCTGCGTCATGTTTACCGCAAGTATTTCCCAAGTCCGTCCAAGAACTCTTTTTCCGCGCCACCTCGAACCTCACGGTACGCGTCCTGGACACACACTTTTATTTAGCCTGTCTATGCCAACAAATTTTCGAACGCTATGTCCATTTTCCGAAGAGCTGCATTTTGTCGGCGATATAAAAGGGTCGTTGTAACCCGCGCGTGCCCCAGAAAGTTTTCTTATAGGGCTAAAATCTGCCATTATAACAATATTTCTTCACAAAGCCTCCAATCCGATTTGTGAAATGTTGCTTTTGACTAACTTCTTACGATTCCGTTATTTGACATTAAAGCAATTCCTATTTTGTGGATCATTTTACGAATCTCCATACAAAATTGTCAAACAGATGAATTGCGTGTTAAGAATTGTACTTAAACAAACAATATTATGAATTGTCAGTTTGTGACCATTTTACGACTTTTAATATCATTCATAATGAATTTCTTTTATGATTCTCCCAAAGTGGCCTTTTTAGGCCATCTCGCTACAGCTTTCTGCGCCGACCTCGGCGACGCGGGCGCCGTTCATCTTCAGGCACCCACTGTGTAGAGACTGTCGATATTATGCTATCTACTTTTGCAAGTGACTGTATTCTACACACGTCATTGTTACGTTTGTTGAGTTGATATGCATCTAGGTTGTTTTTTGAACTTCAAATAAATATTAAAAAATATACGAAGGTCAGATACAATCAAAAAACAAATTACACAACTTATACAGGCAAGTAATTTGCATCTACTTTTAAAAACAATGTGAATGTGTTGAGTAAGTCAATTATTTTACATAATTTTCATAAATATGCCATAACTTTAACAAAATATGACGTTCGTAATAAAACATAATAACTATTGGCAGTGTAGTCAATCAACTCAGCCTATCGCAGTCCACTGCTGGACATAGGCCTCTCCCAGACTGCGCCACAGCACCCTGTCCTCCGCCTTCCGCATCCTGTCTACCCCAGCCACCTTCTTTAGGTCGTCCGTCCATCTAGCTGGGGGGCGTCCCACACTACGCTTGCCGATACGCGGTCTCCACTCCAGGACTCGTCTGCTCCACCGGCCATCGGTCCTTCGACAGACATGGCCAGCCCACTGCCACTTCAGTGTAGTGGAAAAATGTTTTTTTTTTGGGTTTCGTACACAAAGAGTAAAAACAGGACCCTATTACTAAGGCTACACTGTCCGTCTGTCCGTCTGTCACCAGGCTGTATCTCATGAACAGTGACAGCTAGACAGTTGAAATTTTCACAGATGGTGTATTTCTGTTGCCGTTATAACAACAAATACTAAAAACAGAATAAAATAAATATCAAACGGGGGCTCCCATACAACAAACGTGTTTTTTTCGGCGTTTTTGCCTTGTGGTACGGAACAACTTGGCCAGTTTTTTCTGTATACCAGTTAGCTTGTCAGACCGGATTATATGCAATTTAAAATAACCGAAGTCATCATCTGCCTAGCCTTTTCCCAACTATGTTGGGGTCGGCTTCCAGTCTAACCGGATGCAGCTGAATACCAGTATTTTACACGGAGCGACTGCCTATCTGACCTCCACAACCCAGTTACTGGGTAATACGATACCCCTTGGTAAGACTGGTTGTCAGACTTTCGGGCTTCTGACTACCCTTAACGACTGTCAAAGATCCACGAATGACAGCCGGGACCAACGGCTTAACGTGCTTTCCGAGGCACGGAGGGGTCTCGGTATGTAAAGATGGTCACCCATCCACAGACCAACCGCGGCAAGCGTAGCTTAACCTGATCGATCGGCCTGTGCGGCTGTCATTATTTAGCCACGGGCCCCTCCCCCCCTCCCTCTCCCTCCTCCTTTCTTTCTATTTCATTACGAACAATTTTTCATTAAAATAACCGAAGTATGCATGCAAATATGCTCAATTAAGGGCCTGTGCACACCACGTTTTTTAAACGTGCAGTTGACGCGCGTTTTAGAAATGTGCGTCGGCGGCGCACTTTTATCCTACAGAAGGTCTACAGGCTGCGTCTGACTCGCGTGCGTATCGCGTCTGTATCGCTACAAACGCACGTCAACGGCGCGTTTAAAAAACGTGATGTGCACAGGCCCTAATGCTCGAAATCGCTAAAAAATGCAACATATAATTTTTATTTGCGCAAATTACTATTTTTTTTGTTTAATGAAAGTCGGACAGAAGATCAACAAAGGCTGTAGAAAAAATGGCTTGGGCTCGTGTCTAAATAATAACAGCCGCATGGGGCGATCGATCAGGTTAAGCTACGCTTGCTGCGGTTGGTCTGTGGATAGGTTATCTAGCCACTCATCATCTCCGTCTAACCAAATGCAGCAAAATATCGGTATCAGATAGTCGGAGCGACTGCCTATCTGACCTCTACAACCCAGTTACTGGGTAATACAATACCCTTTGATTACTTTCGGGCTACCAACCCACTATCATTAAAAACGAATGATCAAATTGACTCAAAAAACGCAAATCATGTACTTTATCAATAATGCTGACAACACAAGAAGGTTAAAAAATATAAAAACAAATAAATCTAATTTCCCAAAAGAAAACCCGTCTAAAATTCTTATAGATAATGATAAATATAATACAGAACCAAATGAGACGACCAATAAACAATCATAACCACAACAAACATGCTCTGGCCGCGGTGCAAGCCATGTTCCGGAGCGAGAGGGAGTGGGAAGCAGCCACCTCCTTCTGCGAAGCAGTCATGCTAGCGAAGGAGGTGGCGGGATGGCTGAGGGAGAGCCTCCCGTCCCAGCCGCCCGCGGGAGACGCTCCGAACGTCGGCGTCGGGAGCCGTGTGACAACTCCCGGCCACCGTAGGCGCGGGCCTGCGGACGGAGAGTAATGGGTAGCTCACCGTCCGATCAGGACCAGGCCTGTGCCGGACGGCGCGTACGTGTTCCACGCGCGCCACAAAGAGATGTCAGCATCATTTGAAGGTGCCCGTTAGGGCCGAAGCCTGCCGGATCAGCGGGATTGTCCGAAAGGGTTACCGCTGGCCCGGAACATAAAGGGCTAAGGAAGGAACACGGATGGGTTTTAGTTAGTAAGAGTCTGATACTCCCTTCCGCTCCACCCAGAGCGGGAGGGGTCATTTGATGATTTCCCATCCGCAAAAAAAAAAAAAAAACTCCCATTATATATCGACACGGGCACAAATCATCATCATCATAATTTCAGCCGAAAGACGTACACTGCTGGACATAGGCCTCCCCAAGCACCTCTACTTCAACCTGTTCTGTGCTTCCTGCATCCAACGGATTCCTGCGGCCTTCACAAGGTCATCCGGTCCACCTTGTGGGATGGCCTTTCAACGCTTCGTCTTCATCTTCGGCCATCTCTTCCGCGAGCAATGTGTACTGCCCACTGCCACTTAAGATTGGCAATTCTTTGGGCTATGTCGGTTACCTTGGTCTGCGGATCTCTTCATTTCTGATTCTCGCATACCCCTCTCCTCTCCAGGACACAAGTGGGTAGATGTAACTCCAACCTGGTAAAGTGGGGCTACCTCGACGGAATGGAAGTTGGGTGTGGTTGCGGCTATGTCGCAAACTATGCTCCACTTCCTACCCTGCTCTCTGTGTCCCAAAACATGGAGTCAAAGTGATCTCTGCGCTGCCACCGACGACGCCGTGGAAGTGGCAAAGTTTTGGGTCAACAAGATCTAAAACATTGTCCTGCCAGCGACACAAAGAAGAACTCTAATATACAGGGTTATTGAAAAAACACCAACAACCTCTTACGAGGTTATTGTACTCATAATTTTGAACAACTTTTACTATGGATCAAACCTGAAATCGAAAAAAAAATCAGCTGGTCCCTACATTTTGACGAGTTATACGAACATAAATGTAGGGAACAGCTGATTTCTATTCGCGATATCTGGTTTGGTCCCATAGTAAAAGTTGTTCATAATGATGAGTACAGTGTTTTTCTAATAACCCTGTATAGTCTAATACAATGTTCTTAGCACTAGTGCGTGCTAGGTAATAATTTGCCAATAATAATTTTATGTATGAAATGTAGAATAGTGAATCCACATGGCAAACATAAAATTGTTATTGCTCTATCACAAGTCGTTTTTGCTATGACGATAAAGTTAGACATGCAGTGGAAAACGTAAAATTGCACCAGTTCTTAATTATACAGGGTCAATACGAAATTCCGCAGATGTAATGGGTAGGTATCGGTATCAAAACACAATAAAACAAAGATACAAAGATTTGTTGTTTTTGAAGTAAAAACTTTTTAGGCGCGTTGGGCATTTTTTTTTAGATGGGACAAAACCACTGTTACCGTAAGCGACACCGCGCGTAATTTGTTTTTATGACGATACAAAAAAAACGGTTCGGCTGTCCTCGGGATGTACTCGGTTTTAATGTATATTTAATATGTCAGTGAGTGATGGCAAAGTATTCTGTTTGTGTTTTGTTTTGACTTCTGTCGGCACTCGCGGAGTGCCACTGTTTTTTTTTTCATTAACTGCTGCTACTGGTAGGGTAATCGTTGAGAAAATCTGTTTGTTTTCGTGTTTGTTTCATCGTGTCTAGACACGATACTACTGACGACTACTTCTGACGTGATGGGACATCACGTCAGAAGTTTACACAGAAAGAAAAACTGATTTTGAAACTGATATTTCCAGTAACTACAACAAAAAACAAACAATAAAGAATGGCCACAAAATCAATGAATCATTCTTTTTAGGGTTCTGTACCCAAAGGGTAAAAACGGGACCCTATTATTAGTAATAGGGTGTTTAAGCTCCACTGTTCGTCTGTCCGTCTGTCACCAGGCTGTATCTCATGAACCGTGATAGCTAGTCAGTTGAAATTTTCACAGATGATGTATTTCTGTTGCCGTTATAACAACAAATACTAAAAACAGAATAAAATAAATATTTAAGGGGGCTCCCATACAACAAACGTGTTTTTTTCGGCGTTTTTGCCTTGTGGTACGGAACCCTTGTGGAATGGCCAGTTTTTTTCTTTTTATCCTGTTTAGATATCGAAATTGCGATACCCATCACAACGGCGCAGTTTCGTTAGCTAATTTATATATATATAGTAAACGTTTATATAGTTACTAGCAGCGCCCCGCGGTTTCACCCGCATAAGTGTCAATCCCGTGTGAATATCGGGATAAAAACTATCCTTTGTCTTCCCCGGGATGTAATCTATCTCTCTGCCAATTTTTATCGAAATCTGATCAGTGGTTTAGACGTGAAAAGATAACTTAGACAGACAGAGTTACTTTCGAATTTATAATATTATAGAATAGAATGTATATTATACTAGCTGCGCCCCGCGGTATCACCCGCATAAGTTTCGATCCCGTGGGAATATCTGGATAAAAAGTAGGCTATATGTTAATCTAGGCTGTCAGCTACCTCCATACCAAATTTCATCAAACTTGGTTTAGCCGTTTGAGCATGAAGAAGTAACAAACATATAAACACACACACACCCCCACACTCACAAACTTTCGCCTTTATAATATAACTGTGATAGTATAGTTTTGGATAGGTAAATTTCCCTGTGCAATTCTCAATAAAAACAATATTTTGGCAATTTGCATTAAATCCAGTCTCTTTATTGAAGACCGGATTTTAATAATCACAATTTACTATCATCATGTGATTAATTTTATTATTACAATGGCAATTATAATCCTTGCATGTGTATTAAAGATAACTAGAATATTATCAAGGAATTTTATGTGTTCATTTTCTTGATAGGTTTTCCTTCACCATTAAAATACCTCGTTATATCAGAGTTTGTTGATAATTATCTTAGGGTTATTTATCACAATAATAGCGGTTATAAATAGTTACCTCTATGCAGGTAATTATACATGTAGGTCACATTGACTAAGAAACGTTTCTTTCGTAAAGTGATCATTAAAATACATAAGACTTACGGTCTTATTCATAAAAAAAGCTTATAGAAGGTTTGAAACATTCATTATGTAGGTAAAATGCTGAATAAGCCTTTAATACATTTGATAAATTTTGTATTCATAAACGCTTCATAAAATTTCTATAGCTAAAATGTCCTATATCTTCAATATAAATCTAAATGTTGCCATTATAATGAAGTCATCCAACAAATTGGCCAACACAACAATTATAGCAGTTTTTAACCCTATACAAAGCGCAAGTCCGCAAATAGTCCGCAAGTAGTCCGCAAGAGGGGCCCGTGGCTAAATAATAACAGCCGCACAGGTCGATCGATCAGGTTAAGCTACGCTTGCCGCGGTTGGTCTGTGGATGGGTGACCATCTTTACATACCGAGACCCCTCCGTGCCTCGGAAAGCACGTTAAGCCGTTGGTCCCGGCTGTCATTTGTGGATCTTTGACAGCCGTTACGGGTAGTCAGAAGCCCGAAAGTCTGACAACCAGTCTTACCAAGGGGTATTGTATTACCCAGTAACTGGGTTGTGGAGGTCAGATAGGCAGTCGCTCCATGTAAAATACTGGTATTCAGCTGCATCCGGTTAGACTGGAAGCCGACCCCAACATAGTTGGGAAAAGGCTAGGCAGATGATGATGACAAAGCGCAAGTCCGATCCTGCATGGAGTATTGCAGCCACCTTTGGGATGGCTCAGCGAAATACCAACTTGCCGCGCTCGACTCGGTGGAACGCAGAGCTAAGAGGCTCATTCACGATGTAGAACTGGTGGCTGCCATGCTTCACTGCTGGGCTCATCGCCGCCGCAAGGTTGCCTGCTTGTCGGTCTTCTACAGATTGTACTTCGGTGAGTGTGCCCAAGAACTCCACGACCTCATTCCACCGGCTCCCTTCTACTTTTGGACATCCAGACGCACTGCAAGTCACCATCCCTGCCTAGTTGCTATTCCACCAATTCGCAATAAGCGTTTTCAAATGTCCTTTAAAATGCGCACAGCAAAAGAGTGGAACTCTTTACCTGCGTCTGTGTTTCCGAGCGCATACAACCCGAATCTCTTCAAAGTAAGAGTGAACAGGCTTCTTCTGGGTAAGCTCACTCCATCGTGGACTTTGTCTCTGTCACCTCTGACCTAGACTAGAGTCAGCACACTCAATTCAAATAAAAATAAAATAAAAAATATCTGTCTACACACATACATCAATGCTACACACCGAATAATTGTGACCATAGGCATTATTATTATTATTATTATTATTATTATTATTATTATTATTATTATTATTATTATTATTATTATTATTATTATTATTATTATGAATGACGTACCTACGGAAAACTAATTTACTGTCTACAGTTTCGACAATTTTGCCGCGTTAACGTCATAACATGTTTTTTTAAGTCAATGCATTTAATATTGTAATTTTATTGTCAGACGAGCGAAAACCTTTGAATATTTTTTTGTATTTAAACAAAATGGAATTAAGACCGGAGACTCGTTCCAAGAAAAGGCAAAGAAGTGAAGACTCGTTTTGGTCGGAGGACGATAAGGTGAGTATTGTTACAGCTAAAATGTGTTCAAAGTAAGTTTTGTTTTGTAAACATTTTTAATTTGTTATACTTATGCTTGCTTTCGCTTTTCCTTAGATCTTTTGGAAGAATTGGTCAGGGAGAAAGTCTCCATAATAGAAAATGAAGGTGGACGCTGGTGATGGCGCCAAACAAGTAGCCGAATTCTGGGCACACTAAGAAGAAGAAGATAGAAAATAAAAACACTTATACTGACTGACACCAAAGCGAAAAAAGGGGGGCTTGGCATGATTTACGAATTAGGTGCCTATCTAATTTACTTCTAAGTTACAAAGTTTCTGAGTAAGCATGTCAAGAAATTCGTTTGATGAAGAGAAAGAATTATAACATTAATTTTGTAATTCAGGACAGTAGGACTAGTAAGGATGGTGCTTCACTACAAATAGCAGAAACTGAAACGGCCTACAGCAGAGATGGCATAGATGGCAAATGAAATGAAACATTATAAAAACATAGTTCTGCTAGCACAAGTTCTAGAAGCCGAATTAAAGTTTAGAGTATTATAAAAATAAATAAATTAAACTGATATTTGTATATAAGCTTTTTATTAATGAACTACTCGCTAAAAGTCTCCTCTTTATCGTCTTCGTGTCGCTGGGACGACTGTATTTTAGATCTTGTGGGCCCAAAACTTTGCCAATTCCACAACGTCGTCAGTGGCAGCGCAGAGGTCACTTTGACTGCATAGTTTGGGACATATAGGGTAGGATAGGAGGTGGAGCATGGTTTGCGACATAGCTTCACAACCACTCCCTACTGCCGTATCCTACTGGAGCATCTCCCTTAGTCAAAAAGTACTCTGTGATCTTCTTGCTGGGTGTAAACTTCCGTGATTCACACGGAAGTCCCTGAACCGTCTCCAAGGACTCAAGTGGGAAGATGAACCTCCAACTTGGTAAAGTGGGGCTACCTCGGCGGAATGTTTCCCTAAAAGTTTGTAAAATAGCATTTGCTTTTCCCCTTGCAACTTCTTGGGGTGACTTTGTATGATATTAATTGATATTACTATCCTCTAACTGCATGTCTCCATGGTTAACTGCAATACTGTATTGGTTGTTTTCACATTTCCTAGTTTGCTTGTATGCCATGTAAAAGACATTGAGAGCGTTGTTTCCACAGTCCAAAGCAGCGGCGTCCCACAGTATTTCTTGTTGCTATATGTGCTTCGTTATATTTTTCCTCGCTTCTGTTTTGCATTGTAGGTATATAATAATAAAATAAATTGGTTAAACAGAAGTGCAAAATAAATTAAATACAACTGCAGTTCCTCGAAGTTGCAGTTCCTTGTTTACGAAACTGACTTTTGCACAATGTTACATTTGTAGGTCAAACGTCATTTTCTGTTGTAGAGTCGGCCATTTTTCCTTTTTCTTATAGTACTGAGTAGGGTTCTGGGTTTCATAACTTTATAGTAGGTTTATAGAACGTTTGAGTGCTAAAATGCGTCTATGAATAACAATTTTAGACAACGAGACATTAGAAGTCTTTAGATGTTCCATAACTTATTATGAATAAGACCGTAATAATATACCGGTGATATAAATAGATATTTTGGGTTTTTTTCAAATAGCTAGTGATGTTCATTTAATTTGAGTACTAATTTTACCATAATTGAGGCGCAAGTAATACATACTCCTACATATTTAAATTTTTCTGTGCCCGACAGGATCCATAATTGATTCTATTGTTTTATACCTTACCACTTGTACCTATGTGTACATTATGGATACCTACAATAAAGATTGAATTGAATAGAATTGACGTAGCGCCTAGCTCCACATTAATTACACGAACAAGTGACACTTTGCTAATCTGAAGTTATAGGCGCTATTGTTAATATTTTTGTCTGGTCATTTCATTGATTGTGCGCAAATGTGTTGAGCGTGGACTGTACTGGGGAGAGACGGGTGTTCTCAATTTTTTGCGTCATTTACTTTCTCTCATTATTTTTTGTTACAACAATCGAAGTCGCGTCTATACGCATGTTGATGAAAGTCCTATTCTAGATCCGTGTACAGCTATCTGTACAAGGATCTGATCGCGGATCCGCGTCTCTAGATCCTTGTACGCGTGGCGCAAATCGAAATTAACTTCGCCATCTTGTTTCAATGCATTCACAAAAAAGAAGAATAAAGAAAGAAAATGTTTACCAATAGATCCACCCTGTCAACGTCATTCAAGCGCCTAAACATCCTTGCAGCACTTTATGAGCACAGGAAACGGAAGAAACGAAACACAAGATGTCAAAAGACAGTGATCATCTGAATGGACGGTCAATACCCATATTTTACATTGAAATAGTTATAGAAAGTTGCTACCTAATTGCTTCTAGTTGCTACTAATCGTTAATTGCTACAGCCGATTTTTTTAAAAATAAACTTGTTTTTAAGGTGACGGGCCATTCTGACATCAGGATGGGTGGTCACCTATCCAGACAGAATTGACAGAATTGTGTGGAAAGGGGGGAGGGAGAGCTTTGCCCTGCCGTGTGACAAGACAATACAGGCTAGTTCAATTAAATAAATGTCAAAAATGAAGAAGATAAAAAATGTCCTTCTGCTTTGGCACTTTGTAGACTATATCGCTAATTTGGAGAAACATCGAAGTAAATTTATTTTTTCCCAAATATGAGTTAAATATGACAAAGCGTATTAACGTTAGGAAAGCAAAGAAGTAAAAAAAACAGTGGCACTCCGGGAGTGCTGAGAAGTGAAAACAAAACACAAACAGAATACTTTGCCATCACTCACTGACATATTGGATATACATTAAAACCGAGTACAGCCGAACACATCCGAAGCGGGTATTTTTTTAATCGTCTTATAAACAAAACACGCGCGGTGTCGCTTACGGTAACAGTGGTTGCAATGCAACTCGGTTTTAGTAGGTTTTTATATTTTATTTATCCTTTTGATGGATTCTTATTTTGTAAATGTGAGGACTTTGTAGGCTTTGTAGACTTTAGATCTGTAGACTATTTTTTATTTTATCAAGTACCTTGACAGGCATACGCTCATAGCCACAGTCATTTGAAAACATTAAAATAGCCAATTATTTTTTAAAAGAGTAACCGTGAAGTTTCTTGCCGGCTCTTCTCCGAACCGTGCACCTAGCTTCTGACGTTTCATAAGTGCCTATGTAGGTTTTTGTGAAATAAAATATTTTGATTTTGAGTGGCGCGAGTTCAATAGTGTTGCGCGCCACAATTAATGCCTGGTACATGGTGACAGTAGTTACCACTAGCGCCATCTAGTATCGAGTAGCGGAACTAGTAGTCAAGACCCTTCTAGAAATTTCGATGCGAGAACTTTCTAGAACTTTCTCGAACTATCGACGTCTGATCAGTCGGGACCGATATGTACTCGAACATTCTAGATGTTTCTACAATGGAAGGTTCTAGAACTATCTTCGGCGCTATATAAGGCCGAGACGCGCCACGACCGAGACAGTGTTAGATAAGCGATCGAAGTGAAAACATCCGAAGCGATCTTCAAGTGCGACTTAAAGTGATCAGTAGTGCAATTGTGTTTTGTAATTAGTGTGTTTGAGTTGTAATTAGTGTTGTTAATTAAAGTGTCAATTTTTGGTTATTTAATCGGCAGTTTTTATTATCACGAACCCGAAGCTCGTAACAATAGTTTTTTTCCATCTCAAAAAATGCCCGACGCGCAGAAGTTTTCACTTAAAAAAAAATTAACTAACAGTTACGTCGATGTTTCTCCAAATGAGCGATATGTAGCTATCTAGTAAGTGGTTCGCATGCAGGTCGACAGTACACTTTGTGGGATGTTAGGGTAAGAACATAATAAAACGTCATTATCAAAATTATCTAAATACCATTTAATCCAAGCTTAAAGTTCTGAAAGTCCCAGGCATCCCCATGTATTGTTCGTTGAATTTGTCCAGTTGTCTCTTCGATTCATCAGTGCGGGCTTTGTTCATCTCCTTCATGAGCTCTTGGTGTGATTCCAAAGCTAATGTCTTGACTAGATTATCTGGAAATGAATAAGGAATGTGAATCATGCCCTTAGTTAGGACCATAAATCTCTATTAGCCGTCGTTTCAGAATTCATTCTTTAGTCCTCTTTTCTCACAAGAATATTTAGATAGAATGACCAAGATTAAGCCTAGACTTTAAAAGAGACTGTGACCTATGAGTTTGTTTCGGCTTTTCTTCTCAGTGTAGTCAGATGGGAAACGCCAAACTCATCTAGCTTATTTTTAGGGTTCTGTACCTCAAAAGGAAAAAACCGGGCAAGAGCGAGTCGGACTCGCGCACCGAGGGTTCCGTAACATCCGGGTTTATGCATAAGATTTATGTTTATGAAATTAAATGTTTATTTTTATTTTTGAGTTGGTTGAATGTAAATTGCGGTTTACGATTTATGACGTATTAAAAAAAAACTACTCACTAGATCTCGTTCAAACCAATTTTCGGTGGTAGTTTACATAATAATGTACATCATATATTTTTTTTTAGTTTTATCATTCTCTTATTTTAGAAGTTACAGGGGGGGGGACACACATTTTACCACTTTGGAAGTGTCTCTCGCGCAAACTATTCAGTTTAGAAAAAAATGATATTAGAAACCTCAATATCATTTTTGAAGGCCTACCCATAGATACCCCACACGTATGGGTTTGATGAAAAAAAAAAATTGAGTTTCGGTTCTAAGTATGGGGAACCCTAAAATTTATTGTTTTATTTTCTATTTTTGTATGAAAATCTTAATGCGGTTCACAGAATACATCTACTTACCAAGTTTCAACAGTATAGTTCTTATAGTTTCGGAGAAAAGTGGCTGTGACATACGGACGGACAGACAGACAGACGGACAGACAGACATGACGAATCTATAAAGGTTCCGTTTTTACCATTTGGCTACGGAACCCTAAAAACGGAACCCTTTAGGATCACTTTGTTGTCCGTCCGTCCGTCCACCTGTCTGTCTGTCTGCCAAGACCCTTTATCTCGAGAACACGTGGAAGTATCAAGTTGAAATTAAAGCCTAAATATACTCAAGTCTACAGTTCAGTTTAGAATCATGAAATTTGGCAAGAAGCAAGGTCATGTAGCACAAGTAAAGGAAAAAATCCTAAAACCGTAAATTTGTAGGTACTTGTAGGTTACTAAACTTCATCTATATCCGACGTTCATGTATACTTATTTCCTTTGTTGAGTGTACATTAAAAAAACATGTGATAAGCTATTTACATACCTACAAAGTACGGAACCATCGGCGCGCGAGTCCGACTCGCACTTGACCGGTTTTTTATGATATGAAGTGTAAAAGTGCTTCCGACATCCGATTTACAGAATAAGCAATCGCATTTACTGAAATGAGATTGTTGTTGTGTGTTGTTGTTGTGTGATTGTTTCATATCTTTTAGTCTAACCGGATGCAGCTGAATATTAGTATTTTATATGGAGCGACTGCCTACCTGAGCACCACAACCCAGTTATTGGGTAACACAATACCCGAGATATACTGCTTGTCAGACTTTATCGTTTCTGACTACCCGTTACGACTGTCAAAGATCTACAAATGACAGTCGGGAGCAACAGCTACACAAGCCTTCCGATGCACGAAGAGGTCGCAGTATGTAAAGGATGGTCACCTATCTTTTACATACTGCCGTCTGTCGGGAATCGATAGCCGATTCCCGGCCACCGTAGGCGCGGGCTTGCGGACGGCGAGCAATGGGCAGCTCGCCGTCCGGTAAGGACCAGGCCCGGGTCGACGTCAGCACTAACTGATGGAGTCCGCTAAGGCCGATGCCTGCCAGGGTCGCGGATTGTTCGAAAGAGATACCGTGGCCGTACCGTGGCACAGGCAACTGAAGGAACACGGGTGGGTTTTATTCAGTAATAGTCTGACTCGCCCTCCCGCTCCGCCCAGAGTGGGAGAAGTTATTTGATAATTTCCCTCACAAAAAAAAAGGATGGTCACCCATCCACTGACCTATCACAGCAAGCGTATCTTAACCGTCGATCGAACCGTGCAGCTGTTTACAACAACAACGATAGCTAAAAATGTTTGAAAAGCCGAAGTCAACTTACCATGCAAAATCTCAATTGATTGTTCTTTCCCACCATACTCTTCTGGTAAAATATCTACTGGTAGAAACTCTTTCAAACCTTCAACAGAAGTAGCCACATGTATTCTGCTGGCTATCTTCTCAGAGAAGAATGGTTTTACAATCTTGATGAAGCCGTCAATAAATTTTGAGCCAGTTAGAAAGATAATTCCTTTTATTTTGGTTCCGTACCCTTCCTGTAAAGGTAAAATATTATGGAAGTAGAAAAGTATTAAATATTCATCATCATCATCATCATTTCAGCCGAAACACGTCCAGTGCTGGACATATGCCTCCCTCAAGTACCTCCACTTCGACCGGTTCTGTGCCTCTCGCATACAACGAGTTCCTGCGGCCTTCACAAGGTCGTCGGACCACCTTGTGGGGAGGCCTTCCAACTTTACGTCTTCCGGGACGCGGTCGCCACTCCAGAACCTTTCGGCCCCATCGGCCATCTGTTCTGCGAGCAATGTGCCCTGCCCTCAGCCACTTAAGTTTGGCAATTCTTCGGGCTATGTCGGTTACCTTGGTTCTCCTTCGGATTAAATATTGCTAAAAAGAAATCTGAGGTTTCCTATGAATAAAACTCAGAGGGGCAATTCTCGTAATTTTAAGAACGTTCAGTCTTATGTGACGTGAAAAAAAGTCAGTCGTCCCGTCATACATTTGGTCAAGTAGGTGTTGAAGTTGTATATGGGACGACTGATGTTTTTTAGGGTTCCGTACCCAAAGGGTAAAAACGGGACCCTATTACTAAGACTCCACTGTCCGTCCGGCTGTATCTCATGAACCGTGATAGCTAGACAGTAGAAATTTTCACAGATTTTCAGAGTTTTCTGTTGTCGCTATAACAACATTTACTAAAAACAGAATAAAATAAATATTTAAGACCCATACAATAAACGTGTTTTTTTCGGCGTTTTTGCCTTGTGGTACGGAACCCTTCGTGTGCGAGTCCGACTCGCACTTGGCCAGTTTTTTAAATAATACTTACAGCTTTGTATATGTTTTATGTTATTATAGAATTATTCTAAACTAAAGCACTACCTCTCATACATTCACATTTCACTAAGTCCTGAGGCAAACCCTCAATGGGTTTGCCGTCAACCGGGCACAAATTAAGAATCCTAAATTTCAGGGTTGTCTAAAGAATGCCGTAACTATAGGCCGACTGCTTAACTGAGACGTTACCTGAGGTAGCAGCGCGATGTGGGAGGGGTGTGGTGACGAGATGCGAGAGCTCAGTGATTTGTCAACTTTTGACAATTATCACCCATCCCGCACCGCGCAGCTACCTCAGGCAACGTCTCAGTTCATCAGCCTTTCCTGTCTGGTAGGTCTAATCAACAAGAGCGAGTGCTGGGCCTGGGGTTCCGGATTACATCCCCGGGTCGGGCAAAGATTTTCGATAAAGAATTTCTCAATAGCCGTCCGAAGCATAGGTTTGTAGGCATGAGCATTAACGAGTTAATGGCAACAAACTCATCACCTTTTAATGGGACTTACGTAACTAGCGAAGTACGGTTTTTTTTTTATGCAGAATGGGCCCACCCTTGACCTCGATCACGCCGGATGGAAGGCGATGGATGAGGTCTATGATGGAACGAGCGTGCCCTGAAGATGCCTAAGGCACTGGAACTCCCACGCATCGACGAAACACAGCAGGCTGCTTGACGCCGGACTCCGGTGGGAGGGTGGCCGCAAACCAGGCGGACGTTAGCCCTACCATCGCAAGGGAAAAATTGGCCAGTCAAATAAGGTGTTGGGTGTGACTGTCCAGGATGCGCTGAGCGCTCGGTTCAGTTGAGTAACTGCGCTGAGTAACACGAGGAGGTTTCTTCATGCATCCCAAAATCATAATTGGATTTTTCCAACTGGAATTTGTCTGTAGCAGCCCAGAGTCGGGAGTATGTTCGCTTGATGGCAATAAGCTCGTCCCCCGTTACATGGGACTTCAACATAACTGGCTAAATGTGGTTGTACTATTGCCACCTCTGCCTAAACCGTATAGAAATACAGTAGCGTTGTTATGTTATGATTTTTTTCTTTTAGCTCACTTACCGTGATGACAGGTAAAAACTGCTGCAATTCAACTAGGTTTAGTTTAGACAGGACATCGGCTGCACTGGTGTCATATATGTCATTGATAAGCGTGAAGCCTCGGCAGTAGTCCGTATTTTTTAAATATTCCGCGATCTGGAACAGATACAACTTTTTATGATAATAACAATACTGGCAACAGATACAGTCCTTTCACAGTGATGTTAATTCTCATTCAAATACGGTTGTTATTGGCTTGCTGCCACTGACGAGTCTATCAAAAACATTGTGATCTTTATTTTCGTCACAATAAGGTTGCTGATGACAGTGGTAAAATAACTGTGAACGGAGTTGTAGACGTTACAGAACAATCATAGAGACAACTAGGCTGATACAAAATACAAAAACAAAATATAATAATGTTTCAAACAACAATAGTGTGTGCCTCACGGCTGCGCCAAAAGGGTTCATTTCAGCATTAATGCCAGACAGATGCTGTCTGACGCTGGTTTTCTAATGAACTTTTAGGGAAAAGTGACGGGGAGTACACACAGTTTCAACATACCTAATACATACTTTTTATACTTATAAATAAATAAACTAAAGAGTCTGTGTGGTGCCGGACTTAAAGAATTGCACCACCCCTTACTTCCCGTGGGTGTCGTAAAAGGCGACTAAGTGTCTTACCAGAGAATGGGCAGCAGCGTTCTCTATTTATTCCACCATCATACCATACTGCGATCGCCAACCCGCCTGCCAAGCGTGGCGATTATGGCAAACCCCCCCCAAAATTGGGGGAGGCCTATGTCCAGCAGTGGACGTCTATCGGCTGAAACGACGACGAAATAAACTAGTAATCAAGAACATGTCATATTAGAGTAGCATAATAATCAGCCTATAATATTCCCACTAATCCATTATAATATTCTCGGTTAGAGGGAATGGGCCATAATCCACCACGCGGGCCCAGTGCGGGTTGATAGATATCGCATGTCTTTGAATTTTTGGTTCTAGGACATGCCGATTTCCTCACGATGTTTTCTTTCACCGTTTTGAGAGCAGTGGTGATGATATTATTTACACAAAGTACCTAAATCGCCTGTCTGGGTTCGAACCTACGACCTACAACTCGAAAGTCGGGGCCGTTACCACTGGGCCACCACTGCTCTTCATATAAGAGTGAATAGAAGAACCTCATTGCGACGAAGGAATCGAACCCAGGATAGCAGAACAAAATAATACAGGCAAGGCAGGAGGACAACGTTAGTACGTCGCGCGTAGCAGGCGCGATGCTCCTAACCGCTTTGTTCAAGTAGAAGCTTTTGTCTATTACTTACAGTGCCTTCCAAAAGTCAGTTGGCATTACAGCTGAAGTCGAAAAGTCAATTAGCTTTTGAAGGGCACTGTTTAGGACTTGGCAGTTATCACCATCATCACTATTACTGCCCGGAATCATCCGCTGCTAGCCAACAGTATACTTTGAAAGGGGAGGCCTATGGCCATATAGTTCCCTTTTCTTCTGCCATTTTTTTTTCTGCCTTGGCACTTACACGATGATAATATTTATGAATGTATACTCACAATTACAAAGTATTTGAAGAGCAACACGTAGTCTGTATTTCTGACGTCTGAACTGGATTTGACTTTGATAATGACGACCCTGTGGTATTCTTCGGTAAGTTTAGGCACCAGTGCGAAGAATCTTGAAAGGAAAGAATATTTATTACACATCTTGAATAAACAGACTACCTCGTTGGTATACGTGATAAATGATTTATTTCTGTAAGTAGGTTTGTACAAACACTTTTACATGTCAATTGTATATTTTTTTAAACTAGATGAGGTCGGCGTTTCCTATCTGACTATTCTGAGAAGAAAGGCCGAAACAAACTTTCACAGTCTCTTTTAAAGTCCAGACAAAATTTTGGTTAGATCGTATGAAGATCATGTAGATTGGTGTCTGAAATGGTCTTTTGAGGAAAGAACCACACAGATTCTGTGGACCTGTCCAGTCAGTGCACACATTTGTCAGTAACCGTGCAGCTCAACCCAAAACTTAAGGAGCTCAACGATACGACGAACAATACCAAAGAAAGGACATTTGGGCAGGCGCGTAAATTACTCAAACTGCCAGATCATGATTAAAACTAATTAAGGCTTGATTTTTCAATCATCTGATAACTTTATTCGAGGAATAATTTTGAAATTTTGACAGTTATTTCATACAAAAACTGTCAAACGTCAATTTTATTCTTCCAATAAAAGTTATCTGCCGATGGAAAAATCAGCCCTAAGAAGAATAGCAGAAAAAAAAAAATGACCCAGATAGTTCTCACATTCACAATAATTAAAATAATATAATACTCTAAACAGTAAATGTATAATAGGTAGAGTGGTTGCAAGAGCATATCACGCGCGTCATGCTCAGCTACTGCTAGGTGGGGTATCCTGGGTTCGATTCCTGCGTCGGAAGTGTTATTAGGCTTTTACATATGGAATTTCTCAGTAGCAGCCCGGTTGACATTTTTCCACTTCAGCTGTGATGCCACATTATGATTTAAAAATAAACGCAAAAAACGCAAGTTTTAGAAACAATAAAACTGGTAGGTATAATTATGTTCGACTACAGTAAACAAATTCAGAAAAATATATGATATTCTTCAGGTTAAATGCTAGGTAGATAGTGTATTGAAAACATAATACAACTAATTTGATACGATAGAAAAATCATGAAGATACTTCTAAAAACTTTCTTTTTACAAATTAAATCATACTAATATACATACTGATTTTTTGTCAGATTTTTCTACAAACTTCACACACACACAGCACTAGTCTTTTAATTTTTTAGTCCAAACAATAGATTTTTTCTAAATAGATAATTGTTTCATATTTTGAAATAAATTACCAGCGTTGTGTCACCGCGCTTCTCTTTCTTCTCTAATTCTGTAAAAATCTCACCGTGAAAACTTAGGCGAAGTGAGTTTGTTTTTGCTAGGAATTGACACCATTGACAGCTCACTCCACGCTCACTTCACCTAAATTTCACGGTGAGATTTTTACAGAATAGCACCGCAGTACTACAGTGACCGCGCTTTAGGTCATGCCCTTAATGAATTATTTACTAATATTTTTTATGATAAGTCATGGGTAGATGAAAAACGTTATACATGAATTCCAAATATTTGAAATCAGAATGTAAAATCATAATGTGATATCTTATCTGAAATGGAGAAAATGTCAACTTACTTTTGGAGGGTAATACCTACGTTACTTAGCACCATGTTCCCGTCTCCTTTTGCACTTGTATTTTAACAGTTTTGCGACAGTTACAGTAATAACGTTTAAGAAGAAACACTGGCCAAGTGCGAGTCGGACTCGCACACGAAGGGTTGCGTACCACAAGGCAAAAACGCCGAAAAAACACGTTTGTTATATGGGAGCCCACCTTAAATATTTATGTTATTCTGTCTTTATTTGTTGTTGTAGCGGCAACAGAAATACATCATCTGTGAAAATTTCAACTGTCTAGCTGTCACGGTTCATGAGATACAGCCTGGTGACAGACGGACAGACGGACAGTAGAGCCTTAGTAACAGTCCCGTTTTTACCTGTAGTGTTAGGTCAGGAGAAATGATAACACTAGCTTGATGTAGCTTAAGCATGTCTTTATTTGTTCTACTTAGGTACCTCAGACCAACAAAAAAAGATAGACAGCGCGTCACGAACATTAAAACTGAAGCCACCTTTTTATCTATGTGTGTATCGAAGGCTTGCCATTTGTTAAATGTTTTCCCTATAATTTGGGGATATTTGTGCGAGTAGGAACTAGTATAATATTGTACGAGTAAGATATTGTTGAGTATGGTATTGGTATTAATTAGAAACCCAAAATATTCAATACATAAAAAAGAAAATAGGAATATAACTCGAAGTAACAAATCATATTTATATGTATGTATTAATCGAATGGGGAAAATTTAAATCGTATTATGGCAACCCCCGCACCTTATGTCACTACTTTCGTTCGTTGAGGTTTTTTGGTTCCAATTAATCTAAAATTTAATATTATAGAAACGATATTATTTCAAGTACTTACAAGTGAAAAGTGATTCCGTGAGACTTTTTATGTGATTTGCTGTTGTTTTTGCAACTTTTCACTGCACAGGAAGGCATAATTATATTTTTTTAATCTATGCTATCTTGACGACGACTCGTGACGTACTAAGAGCGATGAGCATGGTTTTAGTGTAGGTGTGTGCGTGAGCGTGTATGTTTACTTGCAGTAGCACGGTTTTATGGCTTCACTTTTGATGTTCGCGGCGTGCCGTCTTTCTTTTTTTGTTGGTCTGAGTTAGGTACCTACTATTTTTAGGGGTCGCAAGTAGTAACTACACAGACACGAAAGGATAATTTTATTGACCAATCACAGTGCTTATTACTAAGTTAGAACATAAGTTGGAATATTGTTGCAAGCGGCGCAGCCGAGCCAAATGCTCGGTAAATATGGGTGCCGACCGCGCATAATGGTTTAGTCTAGCGGCGCACGCGGTAGTGGCCGCACGCGCCGAACATGTGACGTAGGTATGCAGCTACATACCTACGCTTTGGGTACGAAACCCTGAAAAGACTTCTTACCCTCTATCTAACATCGGCGCAATGTCGCTTTCAAGAACATTCGTAATTTGAAAGTATTTCGGCATCAGCGTCCTTAGGGTGCACAGTTTGTCTATTTGTTTCTTCGCTCTTTCTAGGGAACCCTTGGAGGTAATTAGGGATCTCTCTAGGTACCCTTTACCTGGAAATGACATAAGGAAAAACGTTAGTTTAAATCTCTGCGGAAACTACGGAAATTGTTGTTTTCTTAGAAATCGAAAGAGGTCAAAAGCCAGGGAATAATTATAGTAGCATTAAGAAATACTACGCTGTAATTTTTTTAATAATACCATTAGATAAAGTCCGGTTAGACTGGAAGCTGACCTCAACATAGCTGGGAAAAGCCTAGGCATATTATGATGATGATTACATAACATTATGTGTGTGTACTCATTAATTAGCATTCGAAAATATAGTTGCGAGCTGCTGAAGATTGAAAAAACTATAATTTTATTGTATAAATTCAATCTCATAAGGATGATTTTTCCAACACCAGATAATTTTGTCCGAGGAATAATTTTGAATTTTTGACAGTTCTTCTATATAAAATATGTCAGACGTCAATTTTATTCCACGAATAAAAATTATCTGTCGATTTAAAAATCAGCCTTTAGTATTTTATAAATGCACAGCACACGTGTGAGCACTATGTTTTTAATTTTTTATTTTTGAATGAGCCCGCTTTGACCTCGATCACGCCTTATGGAAAGCGATGGATGAGGTGTATGATGGAACGAGCGTGCCCAGAAGATGCCTAAGGCACTGGCACTCCCACTGATCGACGAAACACAGCAGGCTGCCTGACTCAGGGGAGGGTGGTCGCAAACCAGGCGGGCGTTAGCCCTACCACCGCTAGGCAAGAATTGGCCAGTCAAATAAAATGTTGGGTGTGACTGTCCAGGATGCGCTGAGCGCTCGGTTCAGTTGCTATGATTTTTTAGAAGTATTTCAGTTGATATTCAGTTGTTGCGTGATGTTAAATAGCCTATAGAAAGCTATAGGCTATAGGTCTTAAAAAATTGGCTATAGAATACAAAAAAATAAATTTAAATCAGAGTAGTAGTTCCAGAGCTTAGCGCATTGAAACAAACTCGTTGTTAATAGTATATAATTTATTATGATTATAAATAGTTCACCAACGACTTGTAAATGTTGTTTAGCGCTAATAGGCCGTTTAAAACGTTCTGTAGTGAGGTCGTCGACAAAACAAGTACACTGCACGTTGCTAGGAATATATTGAGACAGACAACGTAGGTACCGCCTAAACCGCTGGGTCTAGAAACATTAAATTTTCAAGAGTTCCTTAAAGGGCTTACAGGAACTAAACGCAAAACACGCAAGTTTTAGAAGCAATAAAATTTTAAGATCTACTACAGTAAACAAAATCAGAAAAAATATATAATATTATTTAGGGTATATGCTAGGTATATAGTGTGTTGAAAACATTATACAACTAATTTGATACGATAGAAAAAAATCTTAATTATACCTCTAAAAACTTTCTTTTTACAATAAAAACCATACTAATATACATACCCTATTCTACAAGCAACATACTAAAATACTAGTGTTTTAATTTCTTTGTCCAAACACTAAATTTTTTTTAATTAAATAATTGCTTCATTACCCGCCTTGTGTCATCGCGCTTCTCTTTTCTATGCAGTCCGACAGTGACCGCGCTCTAGGTCATGTCAGCCCCATAAAGTGAGCACTCAGAAAGAACTTTTGAAAACTTTTACTAGGGTAAGGGTTAAAAAAGGGAATGGAAGTTTGTAGGATAGAAATTCGAAGTGTAAGTTAGAAACGTGGGTACCTTAGATTTTTTTTTAAATAAAAGTCGGCGCCGCCAAAGATGTCTCAGAAAGAGATAGCCAGATGACCTGGATGCGGACCGCGAGGGCTGGTTCGGGATGGCGTGGGAAAAGAGTTCCTGGAAGAATTTGGGGCAGGTTTTTTCCCAGCAGTACAACAGTACAGGCTAACAAAAAAAAAACTTTAGTTTATCATAATTACTAGCTGCGCCACGAGTTTGCACCCGCGTAAGTGTCGATCCCGTGGGAATATCGGGATGAAAAGTAGGCTATATGTTAATCCAAGATGTCAGTTACCTCCATACGAAATTTTATCAAAATTAGTCCAACCGTATGAGCGTGAAGAAGTAACAAACATATAAACACACACACGCACACACACACAAACTTTCGCCCTTATAATATTAGTGTGATTTGGAAACTGATTCCCTAAGAGGCGTAGAGAGTTTGCATGGAAGTTCGCTATTTCTGCTGAAGGGAAATGGCATATACTTTTCTTGCAATACAGCTCGTATTGCAAGAAAAGTACAGTATAAAGTAGTGTGTAAGAAAAGGTTACAACCCGCACTGGGCTTGCGTGGTGGATAACGGCCACCGAGAGGAGGCCTGTGTCCAAGTATCTAATGACACATTATACGCTGATCAAGCAAGAAAAGTAAAGTCTAATGCGACCTGTTATGTGATATTTTGCCATGCACGCAACAACTGTAAGCCTTGACCTCCTTGCACGTCACCTGCCCTGCTTATGATTACTGTAGGCCATAGACGGTTAATTGATGAAGAGGCTAAATTCCATCTAGTTAATTGACTTATGACGTGGACGCTGAATGTCGTATTAGTTTACTCAAGGTCGCTCAGCGCGCTATGGAGCGAAGATTCTTGGAAGGAAAAACTCGCGGGTTGATCCACAAATTTCAGGGGGTCTAAAAAGGCCACTTTGGCAGAATCATAAAAGGATAACATAATGGACAGTTAACCGTTAAGTTAATCGTTCCAAATCCCATTGGTGAAGCATTTTTCAGTTTTTTTTTTTTGTCTGTGCTAAAATACCAATCAATCCGATCCAAATCCAATCCCAATCTCTTTGATTATAGGTACCTACGTAGTGCAGCGAAAAAAAGAAAACATGGACTGTCTTCGCCATATTACGATTCATAATGTTATCCTTTTATGATTCTCCAAAGTGACCTTTTTAGGCCCCCAGGTCGCTCAGCGCGCTGTGGAGCCGGCTATACTCGGTGTGTTTTTGAAGAATAAGATCCGAATTTAAATTTTCGTGAAAATAACTGGAGATACCAACATAACTTGCAGAGTAACCAAGTTGAAGTGGCAGTGGGCCAACCATAGTTTTCAAAGGACCGATGGCGTGGAGCAGACGAGACCTGCCGCTCTATTCTGTAAAAATCTCACCGTGAAAAATTTGGTGAAGTGAGCGTGGAGTGAGCTGTCAATAGTGTCAATTCCTAGCAAAAATGAACTCACTTCACCTAAGTTTTCACGCTGAGATTTTTACAGGATCGACCGGCTGGAGTAGAGATCGTGTATCCCGGCTAGATGGACCAACGATCTTTAAAAGGTGGTTGGGACAGGCTGGATGCGGAAGGTGGAGGACAAGGTGTTGTAGAGCAGCATGGGGAGGCCTATGTCCAGCAGTGGACTGCGGAAAGCTGAGTTTGGTCATTGATCGTAAACTTAGCTTTTGACGTTTCGTAAGTGATGGGCAGGTTTATGAGAAAAAAAATATTGTGCTTTAGATTTTTGATACAGGTGACTTATATTTATATCGATCTTGTTGCTAATGGAACACCCTGAGAAACTAGCTGCGCCCTGCAGTTTCACCCGCATAAGTGTTAATCCCGTGAAAATATCGGGATAAAAAGTAGCCCATATGTTAATTTAAGGTGTTAGCTACCTCCTTACAAAATTTTATCGAAATTGGTCCAGCTGTTTGAGCGTGAAGAAGTAACAAACATATAAACATACACACACACACTCAGAAACTTTCGCCTTTAAAATATTAGTGGGATATAACGTTGTGATTTAGATTTTTGATACAGGTGACTTATATTTACATCGATCTTGTTGCTAATGGAACACCCACGTTCATTAGATAATTTTATAAAAAAAAACTGGCTAAGTGCAAGTCGGACTCGCACACGAAGGTTTCCGTACCACAAGGCAAAAATGCCGAAAAAAACACGTTTGTTGTATGGGGCTCCCATACAACAAACGTGTTTTTTTCATATGGAAGTCGGGGGACCGTTCTGTGGAAGACCTATGCTAAGAGGTCCCCCGACTGCCTTAAGAATTTATCTGTTTTAGTCTCGTTACCTAGATTCTTTAAGTTGGGGGTTTTTAAATTATTTGATCCTTTTCCAATTACTTACATTTAATTTTATTATTTATTTTGTGTCGGGGGTTTTTAAAATGTTTAATTTAATTTTTTTTAGTATTTGTTGTTATATAGGCAACAGAAATACATCATCTGTTAAAATTTCAACTGTCTAGCTATCATGGTTCATGAGATACAGCCTGGTGACAGACGGACAGACAGACAGTTGAGCCTTAGTAATAGGATCCCGTTTTTCCCTTTGGGTACGGAACTGGCTGACCGATTAGACGTCATCCTCTTTCCTATAACTCGATATAAGGGGTCCAATTCTGAATCTAAACCATTATGGACCCACACAAAAATATGGGTTGTTCCCAAATAAAATTATATAAAACTATCCCGTGTCCTTCCCCGGGATGCAATCTATCTCTCTGCCAAATTTGATTGAAATCCGTTCAGTAGTTTAGGCGTGAAAAGGTAACATACAGACAGACAGACAGAGTTACTTAATTTATAACATTAGTACGGAAGTATGGATACAAAGGTACTTACTAAAATCTCTTTTCACTAAGTGCTCCTGAGATTTCACCCATTTATCTATAATAGCGATTGCTTGTTCTCTATTTTCTTTATTTTCAAGGTTATGTTCTTTTCTTATTTCTGCAACTACTTCTGGTCCGTGTCTTATCAATTTATTATCTGGTTCTGAGATGTAATCCATTTTTAACACTTCTATTTTTTTACTAGTAAAATAATCTTCTGTGTGAAAATATAAAACAACACCGCCTCCAATTCTGAAATAAATATAAAATAAATGTTTAAAAAGTGCAATAATTAAATTATGACAATAAATCAATCTACCTAGTCTTTTCATAACTATATTGGTGTCTAACCAGATGCTGCTGAATACCAATATTATACATGGACCGACTGCCCAGTTACTGGGTTACATGCTACCCCTTGGTAAGACTGGTTGTCAGACCGGGCTTCTGACTACCCGTATCGACTGTCAAAGATTTACGAATGACAGCCGGGACTATCGGCTTAAGGGGCTTTTTTTTTTTTTTGCGGATGGGAAATCATCAAATGACTCCTCCCGCTCTGGGTGGAGCGGAAGGGAGTGTCAGACTCTTACTGACTAAAACCCACTCGTGTGGGTGCGTTTACCGACATTAATGATTACTCCAAAACCTATTCCTAAACTATTTTTACTAGATCCTGTCCGCGACTTCGTCCACGTAAAATTTCTTAATTTTAGGGGCTTACAGGACCTAAACACAAAAAAACGCAAGTTTTAGAAACAATAAAAGTATATGATCGACTGCAGTAAACAAAATCATAAAAAATATATGACATTCTTCAGGATATATAATGGGTAGATGGTTTGTTGAAAACATAATATAAGTACCTAATTTGATATTATAGAAAAAAATCATGAAGATACATAAATCTCTAATAAACTTTCTTTTTACAATAAAAACCATACTAATATAAACACAATCATTCTGATTTTTTGTCAGATTATTCTACAAGGAAAATACTAAAATACTAGTGTTTTAATTTTTTTGTCCAAACAATAGATTTTTTGTAATTTAATAATTGCTTCATATTTTGTAATAAATTACCAGAGTTTGTCATCGCACTTCTTTTTCTTTTCTATGCAGTCCGACAGTGACCGCGCTTTAGGTCACGTAAGCCCCTTAGCGTGAGTTCCTAGGAACGGAAGGATCTCTATAATGCATGATCACACATCCACGTACCGACCGCACCATGCGTAGCTTAACCTTCAGTCGCACCGTGCCCTTGTTATTATTTAGCCACGAACCCCGGTAAATAAAATATGACAATAAACACAAATATAAAAAGAAAAAAAAAGTAGTACAAAAATTTAACTGCGCACACAACATTGATTTCTGGTTTATTTTTGATTTAACTTCTTTTTTATAAAGCGTCAAGAAAATAAAAGTGTAGTTGACAAATACAAAAAAATACAAAAATATTTATTTCAACTTAAACATTGTGTCATACATAAATTGAGGCAGCCCCAGTAAGTTACAAAAGTACTTGTGTCGGAGCTGTCTCGCTCTTCCCATAAGTGGTAACTTAACAATGTTGAGGCGTAAAAGGTTTTTTAAAAAAGAAAAGTAAAAATAAAATAAAACATTAATTTAGCAGCTCTCCGTGTGTGTTTGTGTGTGTGTGTGTAAGTGTGTGAGTGTTGAGGGTGGGGGTGTGTGTGTGGGTGTGGGGGTGTATATGTATTATTATTATTTTTTTTTCAGCTTATCCTGGTCAGAATATTTTCTGTTTCGTCATATGTTAGGGATCTCAACCATTCAATTATTGTTTTTTTACAATCGTATAACAGCAGGGGATATATGTATATCTAAATTACGGTTAAGTTTATTATAGATGTAGGTGGATTGTGTAACAAATTGACGTCTAGCAAAGGCAGTTCGAATCCCTGGGGAGTAGGCCACTATATCTCTGCGCCTTCTGCTTTGAGATGCTAAATCAAAAGGAAGGCACTTATGCAGGGTTAAAGACACGTAAAGAACATAAAGTTTTCTAATTGAGAGCAAGTTGCTAACTCTATAGAGGTCAGTTGTAGGGTACCTAAATGGTTTGAAGTACATCAGCTTTATAAGTGATCGCTGAGCTCTTTCCAGATCAAGAAATTTAATATTGGTAGCTCCACCCCAAATTGGAATGCCAAATGACAAATGACATTTCAGATGTTAGGTATAACATAAACTAAACTTTAGGAGAACATGCTCATGCATATTAATAACTATAGAATTTCACCCAATCCAAATAAAACACATTATTTAGGGCTGATTTTTCTATAATCTGATAACTTTATTCGAGGAGCGACTGCCTATCTGACCTCCACAAAGTTACTGGGTATTACGATACCCTTTGGTAAGACTGGTTGTCAGATTTTCGGGCTTCTGACTACCCGTAATAACTGTCAAAGATCCACGAATGACTGCCGGGACCAATGCTTAACGTGCTTTCCGAGGCACAGAGGGGTGATGGTAAAGATGGTCACCCATCCACAGACCAACCGTGGCAAGCGTAGCTTAACCTGATCGATCGACCTGTATGTTGTAGTTTCAAAACAACGTAAATACATCATCTACTAAAGATAATTTTGTTTCAAGTTTTACTCTAAAACTCCTATATCGATCTAAGAAAACTATTTTTTAAATAAATTAAAGTTTTCATTAAAAATATCGTTTACTATGTACAGGATTATTTGCAAAACATCAAAAACCTCAAAAATAAGAATATTTACAAAGATAATTACGTTTGTGATTAGAATGAATGCTTTTTATAAATCCGACAATCCGAATCACTGTTAAGATGACTGATGACAAAACAGTAATTAGACATCTCAATGTTTTTGATATGTAGTCGGACTTTTAATTAGCTGCAATAAAATTTTATTTATGTGTTAGTTTTTATTTTTAATTTCGTTAAAAACTAACACATAAATAAAATTTTATTTATGTGTTAGTTTTTAACGAAATTTAAATAGTGATGTGACAAAATAATCGATTCATTCAAGTAATATTTTGTCATCAGTCATCTTAACAGTGATTCGGATAGCCTGCATGCCTACTCACATTCATTCAATCAGTTTTTTTCTTTAAGCGTCATTAAAAATATCGTCAGTTTAAATCACGTAAATCAAAAATGTAATATAAAAATAAAAATGTTAATATTAATTCTAAAACACTTTAGTATAAAATAGTTTGTGGCTGGTTTACATTTACCGATGTACAGATGCCAGCACATCAAGGTACCTACCCAAAACCGTCAAATTTTCCCAACCAACTTTGAACCTTATGCTTTAGCAATAAAGTTGAAAATCTATTAAAGAAATTTGACAGATTGTTGTAGCTTGATGTGCTGGCGTCCGTACTTTTAATATTTAAATACGATTTTTATTTGTCACATATTACATAAAATAATTTAAAATTGAACACTCCGTATTAACTAGGTAGATACAATATAAAATATGAACCTCAATCTAAAGTCTAAAATTATCACAAACTATTTTATTTAAGACCGAACACAGCTTATATGAATAAACATTGTCAGCAAAAATACCAACCTTGTACCGGGTATATACCAGTGTATCCTACTGAGTGACTGATTCAGCACTAGACTTACCAACGTACAACGTTACGTTACTACCACTATTAAATAAAAATAGGATATCTACGGACCGGGCAACTCTGATGCAACTTTAATAGTCGCCGCAAGTTGCGCGCGATTTTTCGCAACTGACAGATGCAACCTCATGTCAAAGCGATTGTAATTAAGGCAAAAGCGTCAAGGTGCCCGCGAAATCCAAATTTTCTTACGTTTTTTGCAATTTGCAGGTCAGGCAGGTTTTGCAAGTTGTATGTTGATTTAAATATGATTCGCGGCCTTATAATCATTAAAATCATCAATTCAACTCTCTAAGTTCATATTACCCTATTGAGTGACTATTTTATTGAATCATCAAACTCAAACTCAAAGCATTTATTTCAATTAAACCATTTACAGACACTTTTGAATTGTCAAGAAGTCGGTCAGTCAGAAAATATGAAGCTAGTTGCCCATTCCAAACCTATGGAGAAGAACGGGCAAGAAACTCCATGGATACTCTTTTAAAATATATTTTTACAAAAATATTAGTTACATCATTAATGTTAAATTTACAATTATATGTGAGAACGATGTAAAAAAGACGTATGCGTTAAAAGCGTCATGACATTTGAAGTCATATTGCTAATTTTAATGATTGTAATTCTGTAAAGCCACAACATTTACAACAACTCTTTACATGACTGACGGTTGTTTATGTCAATGCAATACATTTTTGCCTTTCGTTATTTATTTGCCTTCATTCGCGCCCATCCTCGTCCTTACCCCTTTTTCTATCATCGTTATCGCTGATAAATTGTGTCACTGTGTCTTGGCTCTCAGGTTACCTAACACTTAAATCAATTTATAATATAAATATTTAATGGAAAATAAGGACATAATAGTTCTATGGGTAATTACTTACGGTTTAAGTATCTGCTTACAACAAAAACTGTTGTTAACTGTAATAAAAACATAATTAAACTAGTATATTTGTCACAATGGCCTTGGGAACCACGGAACTCGTATAATCCTTGGTGACCTCATCACTGCACTTGGTTGTATTGTTAGAAACCGTAGTAGTTTTTGTAGTACAAAGAGTGATTAATGATACAATAGTAGAAAAGAAGCTGTGAGTTAGACAACTCACAAATAATTTAGTTTTGTATAGCTTATGGCGTATAGACCGAGTTCCAAACGTCGAAATCCGCAGACGCATGAAGGTTTTCGACATCGGAAAATGAGTGTTTTTTTTTTTGGAAAATGTGTGTTGGTTTGTACAAATACTTTCACACGTTGAGTTAAGGAACTCATATTTTTTTTTTTTGTAATGTGTCTTTTGTTTGTGCAGAATAATAGTAGATAGTTTGCCAACAGAGCAAACAACTATATTAAAGGCAAGTTTCTTTGAATCCAGAGCGGAGCGAAGGAGCCTACAGTAGAATCCCGAGCGCAGCGAGGGATTCAAAGTACGTCTCTGGAGCTTAAAATAGTTTTGCTCCCGAGGTGGACACTCTACTTTTTTTCACTCTCTATGAAAAAATAAGGAAGTGCAACTTATGAATAGTACGTTTATTCATTTACATTCAATTACTTGAGGAAGGCATACTCATTTTTTGTAAAACTAAGTAAAATCCTAATTTGAGTAAACAATTACGAACGAAGGCAGAATGCTTTTCGCGCGTTCTTTTATTTTTTCACAAACTTGGCTCTGGCGAGTTTTTCTTTATCATACAGCCTTTGTTCATACCTACAATGTTCGTGATTGATCTCTTTGGTGATTGGAACTTTTACTAACAATACCGACATTCCAAATTCAAATCACTTTCAGTCCCTAGGGATTAAAGAGATATTTTAGTCCCTGTTTAGGAAGAATACACTAGCTCATTTTTAATAGATGTGACAAAAACAAATTTTCTTTCTTTTTTCCAGCTAAAGCACTAGAAAGTGGTGAAAGGCTGGCGTTTTGGGGGACTGTCTTATGTTATTTTGATGTTTCAAAAAGTGAATAAATGACTTTTGACTGGCCTAAGAAAAAATTGGCGTGCTGGACTTACATATAAGTATGGAGTATGTGCCGTGGGATGCTCCATACATAAATGTTGGAGTGGAGGATATTCTTAAAATAGAAGATAATAATAACAAACACTGTAACTATGGTAAACATTTGTCAAAATTACTTATTGATTTGTCTTACGACATCATTGTAGTCATCAATTTGAAGATCAATGTTAAGTGCAAGACGTCGTTATGAGACTAACATTTAAGTTGCAGTCATTGCCTCAATAAAAGGAGCTAAATGATAACAGCCACACGGGGCGATCGAAGGTAAAGCTACACTTGCTGGTCGGATCGTGGATGGGTGACCATACATTACATATCAAGACCCCTCCGTGCCTAGTAAAGCCCGTAAAGCCATTGTCAGAAAACCAGTCTTACCGAGGGGTACCGTGTAACTGGATTGTGGAGGTCAGATAGGCAGTCACGAGGTGTAAAATACTCGTAATCACACAGCTGCATTTGGTTAAGACTAGAAGCCGACCACAATATAGTTGGATAAAGGATAGGATAATTAATATTCGTTGCGCCACAATAAGTTGCGTTCAGTTGCTAACTTAATCTGCAAATCAGAGTCAACAAAAACAAAGTTGCCCAAACCACTTTGTAATAAATTATGTTTTTATTTTGCAAATTAATTCACTTCAATTATTATTTACGTAGTGTAATTTTAATGACATAAATGCACGAGTTTGCATCGTAATAAAATACTTTGTATCCGGTGTAATCGTGTTCAGATTTCTTAGGTAGATTGCAGACGATAAAATGATTTTGAAATGATAATCGTCGGTAATTTTTTGGCTAGTAGGGGTCGGCTTCCACTCTAACCGGGTGCAGCTGAATACCAGTATTTTACGCGGAGCGACTGCCTATCTGCCCTCCACAACCCGGTTACTGGGTACCCCTTGGTGAGACTGGTTGTCAGACTTTCGGGCTTCTGACTACCCATAACGACTGTCAAAAATCCACGAATGACAGCCGGGACTAACGGCTTAACGTGCTTTCCGAGGCACGGAGGGGTCACGGATGGTCACCCATCCACAGACCAACCGCGGCAAGCGTAGCTTAACCTGATAAATCGACCTGTGCGGCTGTTATTATTTAGCCACGGGCCCCTCTAACTAACTTTTCGTCATAAGAGAAAGTATATGTAGAAGACGGAGATGCTGAAATGGGACTCGATGAGTCACACTTACAGGATGCATCAGGACAGACAGGTCCAGGGTCGTCATGCAGTGGGTGCCTGAAGTCAGACGCCATCGACGAGGCAGGCCTAAGAAACGCTTGCGTAACGACCTAGACTCAATGACATTATAAAGGAAAGATACGCTACGCTCATGCTGAGCGACGTTCTGTATTGTTGCGTTGTTATTACAAAGTACTTACTGCGATAGATGATACGGAACGTATGACACAGAAAGAGACAGCTATCTGTAGTGTGTTGCTCGCTGCTATTAGCGGACTAAATGAAACTGCAACAATTGTCTGAATTTGCTTGCAACAATTTGCGCGCGCTAGTGCGATATCTACCTCTTTAATATAATATCATTGCCTAGACCAGTAAGTATTAATAAACGTTCCTCAGCCTAAGAACTCGCACTTGGTATCAATCTTTAGGTCATGATCGTATTAATAAACATAATAATTTTCGTACTCAAGTTACGGTTTGGGTTTACATTATCAGCAGAGTGATGGACTGACTAATAAACGATACTGTATAATACATTTAAGTAATACAGGTGTGGTGTGTGGTGCGTGTGGTGTGGTGTGGTACTGTGTGGTGCTGTGTGTGTGTACTCGAGGTGCTTAAACTTGAGTGTAGGCTGTTTGTGACTTGAGGTCGTGATTAGTGGCGCGAAAAATGGAGTTTCAAAATATTTTGGCTTTTGCGTACCAAAAATCTATTTAAGGGATGCCTCGAATCCTTTTGAATTACCAAGTGAAAATAAAAAACTGTCCATTTGCGAGTCGGACTCGCTCACTAAGGGTTCCGTACCACAAGGCAAAAACGCCGAAAAAAAACACGTTTGTTGTATGGGGGCCCCCTTAAATATTTATTTTATTCTGTTTTTAGTATTTGTTGTTATAGCGACAACAGAAATACATCATCTGTAAAAATTTCAACTGTCTAACTATCACGGTTCATGAGATACAGCCTTGTGACAGACGGACAGCGGAGTCTTAGTAATAGGGTCCCGTTTTACCCTTCGGACACGGAACCCTAAAAACGATTCAGAATCATATTATTTTAAGTATGTTAGCTTAAATATTAGGTATATTATGTAAATATTAAATAAAAATTATGCTATCCAAAAAAAAAATTAGTTTTGTTTAAGAGTCAATGTTGTGGGTTACTTCCTTACTTCCCCTTACTTCCCGTGGGTGTCGTAAAAGGCGACTAAGGGTCTTACCGGAGAATGGGCAGCAGCGTTCTCTATGCATTCCACCATCATACCATACTGCGGTCCCCAACCCACCTGCCAAGCGTGGCGATTATGGCACCCCCCCCCCCCCCCCCAAATTGAGGGAGGCCTATGCCAGCAGTGGACGTCTAGCGTCTGAAGAAGTGAAGTGAAGAAGTTGTCTCTGCAGTATGCTTCCTGCTTTCCATTTTCGTTTCTAACCACTTTTATCAAAATAAAAACGCGAGATGTTCGTGACAGTCAACAAACAGAATGCTGTCGATCGTTGTTTTGCGTACTTTTTTTTTTGAAACTCGATGCTGACCCTACAGTCTGACGCTATGGCGTATTGGGAAATAAATACCAGCATTTTTAACAATTTAAGGCTTTCTTGGGTAGAAAACAACTTTATAACGTGATACAGCGCTATTCATTACAGTTTTAACACAATAAATCTTACGACATAGCAAAAACGAAATGTGATGAATGTATATATATATGTATCTATACTTCGGTCAACGTGACATAATCGTCGACGTGATCAAGCCATCAAGTACAGCGGCTTAAGGAGCTGATCTTGGTAACTGAGATACTGTTTTCATGTGTTCATTAATTAGCAATAATTTTGTGATGCTGATATCGTCTTAATGGCGTATCAAATGATTACGCGTATGAGACGTCGTTCAGGAACGTCTATTAACCCTTAGTATGCCGGAACGTAGATCTACGCGAGACACAATGATAAATGATAAATGATTTATTTTCTGTAAGTAGGTTTTTACAAACACTTTTACACGTCATCATATTTTTTAAACTAGATGTGGTCGGCGTTTCCTAACTGACTACTCTGAGAAGAAAGGCCGAAACAAACTCAGAGGTCACAGTCTCTTTTAAAGTCCAGACAAAATCTTGGTCAGATCGTGTGAAGACCATGTAGATTGAAGTCTGAAATGGTCTTTTGAGGAAAGAACCACACAGACTGAGCGGACCTGTCAAATCAGTGCACGCATTTGTCAAAAATCGTGCAGCTCAACTCAGAAATTGAGGAAATGGCTTTTTAATTGTGTCTGTAATTACGACATACAAGGGGTTAATGTTAATACGGGCCCTAGACTCGTTCTTGACTGATATTCCCAAAAAGGCAGTAAATGCCATAAATAAATGGCATAAATGGAAAAGTAGGAGAGACCCTCCAAGTAGGAGAGGCTCGCCAAGGGTCTCTAGATAAAGGTTAAAAACGGAATAACGGTGTTATTCATTGAAGGAAGGACCAAAATCCAGTTACTGGGTAGGTAGACTGGATAAGTCCGGATAAGTGTGCAAGCAATCTTTTGGCCACGCCTAAAATCCTGACAGATACTGAGCCTGAATAGCCTAGAGCCCGGAAAAGGTTGAATTTTCAGCTTTCGGCACTGAGCCGAGCGTTCAAATTCCAATAGCGCGCTTAAATTTAGGCAATTTATTTAGGCGAAGAATTTTTTTTTTTTGGGATGGGAAATCATCAAATGACCCCTCCGTCTCTGGGTGGAGCGAAAGGGAGTGTCACACTCTTACTGACTAAAACCCACCTATATTCCTTCCTTAGCCCTTCATGCTCCGGGCCAGCGGTAACCCTTTCGGACAATCCCGCTGACCCGGCAGTATTCGGCCTTAAGGGGCCCCTTCTCTGTTGCTGACATCTCTTTGAGGCGCGCGTGGAGCACGTATACGCCGTCCGACACCGGACGCTGAGCTACCCATTACTCTCCGCCCGCAGGCCCACTAGAGTAGGATAACTACGCGTAATAGGCGTGGGATACTAGTTTAATTTTGATATCGCTTAGTGTTAGTGAAAGAGGATCAAAGAGGATCACCACACTAAGGCTTCCTTTCCACCAGAGATGAGCGAGGATGCGTAACGAGGGAAGTGTGTGGAACCAACCAATAAAACATCGCTTGATTTTTATAGCTTGAACTAAGTGAGCGTTGGTATTGGTAAGTTAGCCCTAGCTACGCATGCTCGCTCATCTCTGGTGGAAAGGTCGTGCGAGTGGATCTAGCAACTACTTAACGATTATTCGCTGGAATGCGTAACAACCGTGAACCTCTCGCTCCTTTGTCTCGCAGTTCAACCTATGAGCTTGTCGTCAGCTTAACTGGGCTTGCCTGTGGATGCCTCAATAAATTAAGGCCTCCAGCCAGGGCTTAAAAAACTTAAAAACTAAGTGACTACACGCTGAGGGAACTGTGGGGTATGGACCTCGACTTTGGGCGTCGCTGGGAGAGGATAGCAAGGGACAGGCTGGATCGGAATTATTCAGGGACGAATTTAAAACTACATGCTCAGCGGCGCGGGCTGGCGCGAGCAAGGGTCGAGGCGGACACGGTAATCATGGTACTGGCGTCGTGACGGGCCTCGGCGGCGTGGTAGGAAGGACGGCTGTCGGGACTTGTAAGTGAGCGTCGCTGAGCGAGTACTATCTTTAATAGCTCTTGTCGCTTCGACAAAGAAATACTCGCAAGCGGTGGTGGTGTGAACGGTTAGCGATCAACTATGTATATTTATCTCTTTTACTTGCACAGCGCCTATAATCTTTTGTACGTTTCTTGAGCGAAACATTGTTGATAGGTAGTCGCTCCCTCGTCGGCGATGAGACAGGCGAAAATATTAATAGTAAGTTTGTGTAGGTTTTTAACCTATTTGTGTACTTGTGTACCTTTTTTATATAATTCAATAGTTTGAATAGTTTTTTATCATTGTTCGTCTCAACCAAAGCACCTGCCATCTAATCTCTTCACCATCCTTGGTTGACAGGTAGAGAAAGCCCGGCCGGTCACGTCTTCGGTCTTAGCGGGGCGCGGCGCGGCGAGCGGGGCGGCGTCGGTAAGCGATGCGTTTTGCACGCCACGTATTGCCGCACGTAACTTGGCAAGAGTTTTTGTAGTGGGGGAAGTTTGCGCACGCACAATTTCATACATTTTTATATGCGCGAACTTCCCCCACTACGAAAATCTCTTGCCAAGTTACGTGCCGGTAACTGTACCCTCAGTAGCGGTAAGTTGCAGCGGCCGCGGCGGATGTATTTAGGTAGGTAGTCAATATCATATTAGTAGCTTCGTTTAGGTAATATGTTTTTGTGTTATCAATTTAAATTAAACTTACCATCATATTCCGGAAAAATTGTTTAATCTCTTCACACAACCTTTTTCCTCCATATAGGGGGTCGGTTTAAAATTTCGGTGATAAATGCCTCGGTATCCATTACCGCCACAAAATCGTCTAATTTTTAGGGTTCCTTACCCAATGAATAAAAACGGAACCCTATTACTAAGACTTCGCTGTCTGTCCGTCTGTCCGTCTGTCTGTCACCAGGCTGTATCTCAAGAACCGCGATAGCTAGACAGTTGAAATTTTCACAAATTATGTATTTCTGTTGCCGCTATAACAACAAATACTAAAAACAAAATAAAATAAATATTTAAGGGGGACTCCCATACAACAAACGCGTTTTTTTACCCTTTTTTGATCGATATCAAAAATGGCAACATGTAGGCACTTGAAATATTTACAAAATACTCAGTTGTATTTTAACTTTAATAATAAATAATAAAATTAAAATAAAATAAATATGTAAGGGTCCCATACAACAAACATGTTTTTTTCGGCGTTTTTGCCTTGTGGTACGGAACCCTTCGTGTGCGAGTCCGACTCGCACTTGGCCAGTTTTTTTCTTTTTAGCTACGCCGCTGAGTCCGTCACTCCAACACCGCTGTCTGTGCCTGCTCATTCGCTTGTACTTTTGTTCCTGCCGCTCCCCGCACCGCGCCCCGCTGTAGTGATTCGCTCGGATAAAACCGCGCGCGTTTTCGCTAAGAGCGGCGTCTCGTGGCGTGCTTCAAACATTTTTATACTTTTGATCTTACCGCTCGCCGCCCCGCGCTTAGCTGCCGCTCACAGCGGCAAGGTCGTGAACGGGCCGCAAAGCAAAGGCATTAAGTCCGCCTTTGCACCTTTTTGTGCGAAAAGTTTAAGGACGCGTTTACGAAATGACGCGCTTCAATTTTAGGTATTGAGTCTTACTACTACACGTGCACGGCTCACACACACAGCGACATGCGCGAAGCGGTGAAATGATGAGTAAACTGACACGACTTGATACTTGAGCCTAATTTTATTTTATTTTTGCCATGTATTTTTTTTAAGTTTACGGTGATTTGTTTTCAAACAGTTTGTAGGTAATGTGAAGTGTTCATATAAGTAGAATGCTATTTACTTAATTTCACTGGACAGTGATTAATCAAGTACAAGTTGCCAAAGTACCTATGTATTAACAATTTGCGGACGAGCTTATTGAAAACAAATATAAAACAGGCTTGTTTTATTCGGTTTATTTCGTATTTTATATAATAAACTAGCTGCGCCCTGCGGTTTCACCCGCGTAATTGTCGATCCCGTGAGAATATCGGGATAAAAAGTAGCCTATATGTTAATCCAGGGTGTCAGCTACCTCTATACAAAATTTTATCAAAATTGGTCCAGCCGTTTGAGCGTGAAGAAGTAACAAACATATAAACACACACACATACTCACACACACACTCACACACACACTCACAAACTTTCGCCTTTATAATATTAGTGTGATAATATTAGTGTGATGTGATTTGCTATGGTATCAAATGCAAGTAGGTTCTCGAAAACTGGAAAGAAAATACGTGTATTTGGCACACACCCTACAAGGCAAACGGTAAAAATGCTACAATATTCATAACGCTAATATTATAAAGGCGAAAGTTTGTGAGTGTGTGTGTATGTTTATATGTTTGTTCTTCACGCTCAAACGGCTTCACCAATTTTGATAAAATTTTGTATAGAGGTAGCTGACACATATAGGCTACTTTTTATCCGATATTTCCACGGGATCGAAACTTATGCGGGTGAAACCGCGGGGCACAGCTAGTTGCTTCATATATATTTAAAAAAATCGTAAAACAAAAACAATGCAATGGATATTGTTGAACTGTCAAATCGGAATGGATTGCCATTCCAAGTGTGTTACGCAATTAGGATAACGTACTAAGCAGTGTTGTGCATTGCATAAAGGCATATGAGCAGTGGCTACCTCGATAAATCACCATAAGCCTGTCAATTACATTTTTGGCCGTGCAAAGTGACGGATATTGAGATCGCCGATAGTGAAATAAAAATGAAAATCCAAGATGGCGGTTGTAGTTTTTTTTAATTTTTCTTCATGGGTGATGATGGGTGTAGTTTTTATGGTTTTCAAGGGTGCTAAAACCGATAGTGATGTCCAAATGAAAATCCAAGATGGCGGCTTTAATTTTTTTATCATGGGTGGTCGTTTTTATGGTTTTCAAGGGCGCTAAAGCCGATAGTGAGGTCTAAATGAAAATCCAAGATGGCGGCTGTATTTTTTTTTTATATATTTCATCATGGGTGTCGTTTTCATGGTTTTCGAGGGTGTTGGAGCCAATAATTAGGTCAAAATGAAAATCTAAGATGGCGGCTGTAATTTATTTTTTATTTTTATCATGGGTGTCGTTTTTATGGTTTTCAAGGGCGCTAAAGCAGATAGTGAGGTCAAAATGAAAATCCAAGATGGCGGCTGTAACTTTTTTTATATTTTTTATCATGGGTGTCGTCGTTTTCATAGTTTTCGAGGGTGCTGGAGCCGAAAACAAAGTCAAAATGAAAATCCAAGATGGCGGCTGTAATCTTTTTTTTTAGATACTTTTGTTTTATGTTTCCGATTAGTGACCGCATCTGCCTAGACTAGACCCGGCCTAGTGCCTGCCTACCTATTCTTAAGGTCTCAACAAACCTAACAAAAGAAGCCCAAACTTGGCACATAGCTCAGCTCGGCTATTAGTTCCAGTAGCAGTCTTCGAAGTACACCTGCAGGTCACTCCATCAAGTCCGGAGGTAAGGTCTCAACATAACTAAGAAAACGAGCCCATACTCGGCACACCTAGATCAGCTCGGCTGTTAGTTCCAGTAGCAGTCTTCGAGTACACCTGCAGGTCACTCCATCAAGCCCGGAGGTAAGGTCTCAACATAACTAAGAAAACGAGCCCATACTCGGCAAACCTAGCTCAGCTCGGCTGTTAGTTCCAGTAGGAGTCTTCGAAGTACACCTGCAGGTCACTCCATCAAGTCCGGAGGTAAGGTCTCAACATAACTAAGAAAACGAGCCCATACTCGGCACACCTAGCTCAGCTCGGCTGTTAGTTCCAGTAGGAGTCTTCGAAGTACACCTGCAGGTCACTCCATCAAGTCCGGAGGTAAGGTCTCAACATAACTAAGAAAACGAGCACATACTCGGCACACCTAGCTCAGCTCGGCTATTAGTTCCAGTAGCAGTCTTCGGAGTACACCTGCAGGTCACTCCATCAAGTCCGGAGGTAAGGTCTCAACATAACTAAGAAAACGAGCCCATACTCGGCACACCTGACTCAGCTCGAATTATTCCGTTCTGATACCCTGAACCCCCCTCCACGCCCCCCCCCCCCCCCCCCCCCCCCCGCCTCGATCCCCTCCTAGATCGTCTTCTGTTTCAATCTCTGTCTTATCCACTAAAAACTTTCTCATACCGGTTTGAACCGCTTTTTCTTTTGTTTTTGATCCTGAAGGATCGTCAGCAACAAAAATAAGTACAGGGTTTATTGAAATACATAAGTTCGTAATTTCTTATTATGTATGTTAGTATTGAGGAACAACGACTCCACATTTTCGTCTTTGTCAAGTCACCGCACCCGGTTTGAACCCTTTTTAATAATTTTACAGATGGCAGACGTGAAAAATGTTACAATTTTTCATGATGTGTGTCAATTTCGTGGTTTTCGAGGGTGCTGAAACCGATGGTGAGGTCAAAATGAAAATCCAAGATGGCGGATGTGAAAAGTGTTACAATATTTTCATGATGGGTGTCAATTTCGTGGTTTTCGAGGGTGCTGAAACCGATGGTGAGGTCAAAATGAGAATCCAAGATGGCGGATGTGAAAAATGTTACAATTTTTCATGATGGGTGTCAATTTCGTGGTTTTCGAGGGTGCTGAAACCGACGGTGGGGTCAAAATAAAAATCCAAGATGGCGGATGTGACAAATGTTACAATTTTTCATGATGGGTGTCAATTTCGTGGTTTTTGAGGGTGCTGAAAAATTGTAACATTTTTCACATCCGCCATCTTGTATTTTCATTTTGACCCCACCGTCGGTTTCAGCACCCTCGAAAACCACGAAATTGACACCCATCATGAAAAATTATAACATTTTTCACATCAGCCATCTTGGATTTTTATTTTGACCCCACCATCGGTTTCAGCACCCTCGAAAACCACGAAATTGACACCCATCATGAAAAATTGTAACATTTTTCACATCGGCCATCTTGGATTTTTATTTTGACCCCACCATCGGTTTCAGCACCCTCGAAAACCACGAAATTGACACCCATCATGAAAAATTGTAACATTTTTCACATCCGCCATCTTGGATTTTTATTTTGACCCCACCATCGGTTTCAGCACCCTCGAAAACCACGAAATTGACACCCATCATGAAAAATTGTAACATTTTTCACATCCGCCATCTTGGATTTTCATTTTGATCCCACCGTCGGTTTCAGCACCCTCGAAAACCACGAAATTGACACCCATCATGAAAAATTGTAACATTTTTCACATCCGCCATCTTGTATTTTCATTTTGACCCCACCGTCGGTTTCAGCACCCTCGAAAACCACGAAATTGACACCCATCATGAAAAATTATAACATTTTTCACATCAGCCATCTTGGATTTTTATTTTGACCCCACCATCGGTTTCAGCACCCTCGAAAACCACGAAATTGACACCCATCATGAAAAATTGTAACATTTTTCACATCGGCCATCTTGGATTTTTATTTTGACCCCACCATCGGTTTCAGCACCCTCGAAAACCACGAAATTGACACCCATCATGAAAAATTGTAACATTTTTCACATCCGCCATCTTGGATTTTTATTTTGACCCAACCATCGGTTTCAGCACCCTCGAAAACCACGAAATTGACACCCATCATGAAAAATTGTAACATTTTTCACATCCGCCATCTTGTATTTTCATTTTGACCCCACCGTCGGTTTCAGCACCCTCGAAAACCACGAAATTGACACCCATCATGAAAAATTATAACATTTTTCACATCAGCCATCTTGGATTTTTATTTTGACCCCACCATCGGTTTCAGCACCCTCGAAAACCACGAAATTGACACCCATCATGAAAAATTGTAACATTTTTCACATCGGCCATCTTGGATTTTTATTTTGACCCCACCATCGGTTTCAGCACCCTCGAAAACCACGAAATTGACACCCATCATGAAAAATTGTAACATTTTTCACATCCGCCATCTTGGATTTTTATTTTGACCCCACCATCGGTTTCAGCACCCTCGAAAACCACGAAATTGACACCCATCATGAAAAATTGTAACATTTTTCACATCCGCCATCTTGGATTTTTATTTTGACCCCAACATCGGTTTCAGCACCCTCGAAAACCACGAAATTGACACCCATCATGAAAAATTATAAAAATTTTCACATCCGCCATCTTGGATTTTTATTTTGACCCAACCATCGGTTTCAGCACCCTCGAAAACCACGAAATTGACACCCATCATGAAAAATTGTAACATTTGTCACATCCGCCATCTTGGATTTTTATTTTGACCCCACCGTCGGTTTCAGCACCCTCGAAAACCACGAAATAGACACCCATCATGAAAAATTGTAACATTTTTCACATCCGCCATCTTGGATTCTCATTTGGACCTCACCATCGGTTTCAGCACCCTCGAAAACCACGAAATTGACACCCATCATGAAATATTGTAAGTCTTCAGGGGATCAGACCGGAATAACTCCTCAGCTCGGCTGTTAGTTCCAGTAGCAGTCTTCGAAGTACACCTGCTGTGCAGGTCACTCCAGCAAGTCCGGAACGAAATATGAATTTATAAACCCTACTTACTTCTAGAAAAATTATAAGACTGTGAATCAAATCTTTCCTTGGGTAGGTACATACAGAATGCGTGAAGTATCAAGTTTTGTGTGTCAAATATTTTGTATCCGTACAGCGATCTTCTTTTAGCACAAGCTGCTGCTTACAACCGACACAGAGTCCACTCACAACGGCGGCCGAGCGCAGACTAATATTTCATTACAAATTTTTGTGCAATAAACCGAGACAGTGACCAGTAAAATAACCCTTATTTCAATCCAATAAGATTCACGTATTACAGCTAAATATGTGAAAAAATAGACTCCGATTTTTATTTTTTTCTGAGCTTATTTTTAACATTTTGATAGTTCTTTTGGCTACCTTTTTGAGTTGAACATGTCTGCTTACATAAAATATTTTAAAATAAATATGTTTATGTTATTAAATAGAAGAAAAATGATCCCAAAGACAGCACGATATCGTCGATTTTGTGTGAAGAGGCAACGGAAATTATTTTTTACTATATTATAAACCAACATTTTCGAATAAAAAATGGCTACCATTTGGAGATGAAAGAGTAATCTATCTGTGGTAATTATTAGTTACATTTGGTTTCGTCTCATTTTGCCGCAAAATGCACCGAAAAACGGCTTATTTTTGTCAGATTCGTAAAGGCGTCCTTAAATAAATATAAGCAAATGGGTCAAGAATTGATAGCGATCAGCACATTTATTTTAAATTAATTACCGACAAGCTTCTTTTAAGATTCTGCGTGTCTAGAGACTTATATCGAGCATCATAAAACCTGTTGCAATGGCTACTTATTATTTATGTTGCTTAAAGCTGAAGAGTTTAGTTTGTTTGTTTGTTTGAACGCGCCAATCTCTGGAACTGCCGGTCGGATTTGAAAAAAGATCTTGCATTTGATAGCCCAGTTCTCGAGAAAGGCTATAGAATAACACGCTAAGACCCTTAGGAGTCGAGCAAAAAGAAGAAAAGTCTAAAAGAACGCTAAGCGAAAACGAAGGAATAGCGACGGCAGGCGATGTGATGCGTTGGGGGGGGGGGGGGGGGTTCGGGGGTTCAAGAATTTTCATGCGGACGAAGTCGCGGACAGAAGCTAGTAATTTATATTTTAATAATCATATTTATATTCATATGTGCGCTTGTGGCACTCCGCTATGGTCAAGTCATTCTGGCACTAGCAGATTTTAATCTAAAATGTTACACTTGACATTGAATTTGAATGTCGTTTTGTTCTTTTTTTGGTAGTGGTAAACTAAATTGTCAATAATAATAATAATAAAGTCAAGACCCAGCAACGTCAACAAATAAATTCGTTCTGATAATTTACAGTTTAATTAAATTTTAGAAGCAGTTTTATTGTGAAATCCTACAACCTAAACCCAAATACCATTTCAATACAATTTAAATTTATATCAATAGGAAAAATACCATGAACAATATTTCAATGTTTCGTCAAAAACTGCCGAACCGGAGGTGACATCTGTCATGTCACCTCCGGTAAAATCAAACAAATAAAACGAAAATATGTTGACAAGGTCAGCTTTACGTAAAGCACGCCTACCACCTCCGGACTCTTCGCTCAGCTCCGCCTCGCCGCCGCCGGTACCCAGTCTCACTGTGAGCGCTGTGACGACACCGGCCGCGGCAGTTGCGTCGAGCTCGAGCGACGAGTACTTCTCTCCGCCCACGACGCCACCACCTGCTCGTCGACGGGGAGGACGCCGGCCGCCGGACGGCTTAGGACCTCGAGGCCCACCGGCCTCTGATAGGGTCCCAGCTCCCGGCGGAAGTGTGCAGCGCATGAGATGGACACAATCCATCAATGAAAATGTCATGCGCTCATACTATGGGGCTACAGAGGGGGGAAACAATCTGACCGCGTACCGTGTTCGGATGCTCTCTCTTTTTCAGGTGCTTGAACCAACTGTCAACGTTTCGGCACAACGACTGTCGGATCAGGTGCGGGTCATCCAGCGTAATCATATGTTGGATGACACTGTACTTGATCGCCTGCGAAATGAAATGCAGAGTAGCCATGTCATCGCCCCTCAGTCGCAGACTGCTGTAGTACTACCACAGTCTAATACGAGTCATGCTGACGAGGGGAGTAATGACAGGGCTACAAACGTAAGTACCCAATGTAATGAGGAATTGAGGAGTACTTTGGAGGATGCGATTCAGGAATATCGCTTCATGTCGCCCGAACTTAGGCCACGCTTACCTCGTTTGCCCATGCATAACAAAAATAGGGCGCTGGTGGCGGTAATGGATTCGCAGTTGTCAAACTATTTTGATGGCTGCGAAGACCTCACCGATACTCATTCGATTCTGTACTGCGCGGCTGTAGCGGCATGTCGTGTAGCTCACGTCAAATTTGCTAATGACTCTAGAGCTACACGACCGAAACCAGCCGTACCAGCTTGGCAGTGCAGAATTGAACGCCGTATTGGTGAGGCCAGAGCGCTCATCGGCAAACTAACCTGCTTCAGGGAGGGCAATACTCGCCCTAGAGTGATGCGCTTTGTGAGACGGGCATTCTTGGGGACTGATATCAGTCCTCAAGACTATATGTCTTGTGTCACGGAGCGCATCGACTTCCTGAAGCAGAAAGTCTATGCATGGGCAAACCGTATCCGTCGGTATAAGCGGCGAGTAGAGCGATACACTCAGAATCGCACCTTCCAGAGTGATGAAAGGTGGGTTTATAGGGATTGGGAGCGACCGGACCAAAGTGTGACTGACGCGTGCCTGCCAGATGATGATGCCATGTGTTCTTTCTGGCGCAGTATCTGGTCGGTGCCTGTCAGTCACACCGAAAGTGACTGGACTCGGGAAGTCGAGCGAGCCTGTGATCCAATACCAGAAATGGGGGCTATTACCATCTGCCCCCAAGATGTAGCTCGTGCAGTCCGTCCGTTGCCTAACTGGAAATCTCCAGGGCCGGATGGACTGCACAACTTTTGGATCAAGTGGTTCACAAGGTCACACGCTCGCTTGGCATCTCAGTTCCAGACTGCTTTGGAGTCTGGTTCGCTACCCCAGTTCCTAACGACAGGAATTACCCACCTTTTTTTTTTTTTTTTTTTTGTGGATGGGAAATCATCAAATGACTCCTCCCGCTCTGGGTGGAGCGGAAGGGAGTGTCAGACTCTTACTGACTAAAACCCACCCGTGTTCCTTCCTTAGCCCTTTATGTTCCGGGCCAGCGGTAACCCTTTCGGACAATCCCGCTGACCCGGCAGGCTTCGGCCCTAAGGGCTAAGGGCTCCTCGATGCTGACATCTCTTTGAGGCGCGCGTGGAACACGTACGCGCCGTCCGGCACGGGCCTGGTCCTGATCGGGCGGTGAGCTACCCATTACTCTCCGCCCGCAGGCCCGCGCCTACGGTGGCCGGGAGTCGTCACGCGGCTCCCGACGCCCGGAGCGTCTCCCGCGGCGGCTGGGACGGGAGGCTCTCTCCCTGAGCCGTTCCGCCACCTCCTTCGCTAGCATGACTGCTTCGCAGAAGGAGGTGACTGCCTCCCACTCCCTCTCGCCCCGGACCATGGCTTGCACCAGGGCCGGACGCGAGAGGTCGCCGTCGCTGCCAATCGCTTCTACGAGGACACGGCGGTGCTCCGCCCAAGCGGGGCAGACCTCCACCGTGTGCTCCACCGTGTCCTCTGGGCGATCCTGGCAATGGTGACACCCGGGCGTTTCCTCCCGCCTGATGATGTGCAGGAACCTCCCGAAACTTCCGTGTCCGGTGAGGACCTGCGTCAGGCGAAAGGTGAGGGCGCCGTGGCGCCTCTCTAGCCACTCCTCAAAGAGGGGTCTTATCGCCGCTATCGCGGCGTGCCCTGCGCTGGGTTGCGACAGTCGCTCTTTCCATGCCGCCATGAGATCGCGCCGGAGATCCGTCCGCTCCGCAGCGATTTGCCGCGGAAGCGGATCCTCCCCCCGGCGTAGTGCCTCCGAGGAATTACCCACCTGCTCCATAAATCAGGTAGCACCGCGGAACCCAAAAATTATAGACCGATCACGTGTTTACCGACGGTCTATAAAGTTCTTACATCCATTTTGAGAGTTAAAATTGACAAACATATAAACACCAACTCCATCATGTCTGCCTCTCAAAATGGATGCAGGAACGGGTCCCGCGGTACTAAGGAGCTACTCCTCATTGATACGACCATTAGCCAACAGGTTCGTCGTTTCCGAAAGGATCTGTCGACATGTTGGATAGATTATAAGAAGGCCTATGACTCGGTGCCGCATACATGGCTCATGAGGGTGCTGGGGTTGTATAAAGTAGATACAACTCTACGCACCTTCCTGATGTCGTGTATGGGGCAATGGAGGACGGTCCTTCGCTATCCAGGATGTCGAAATATCCAGAGGAATAGCGAGCCGATAAGGATCGAGCGAGGCATATTCCAGGGCGACAGCTTGAGTCCGCTTTGGTTCTGCTTAGCCTTGAATCCTCTAAGCACACTGCTGGAGGATTCAGGTCTAGGCTATCGGCTGAGGAGAGGTGGTCAGGTTATATCTCACCTCCTTTACATGGATGACCTAAAACTCTTTGCTCCCAACAATTTGCAACTGATGGAGCTACTGAAAATTACTGAAACTTTCAGTAGCGGCATCAGGATGGAATTTGGTGTGGACAAATGTGCGGTCATGCATGTAAAGCGAGGGGAGATTGTGGAATCCGTGGGGACCCAACTCTCGGACTCCACAAACCTTCGAGCCCTCTCCGCATCCGAAACCTATAAGTATTTGGGTATGTCGGAAGCGTTGGGCATCAATGTTACTGACATGAAGCAATCATTGAAAGAGCGCTTCTTTGGCCGCCTGAAAAAAGTATTTAATAGTCTTCTTTCAGGCGGAAACAAGGTGCGCGCCTTCAATGGTTGGGTCATGCCGGTTCTGATGTACTCTTTCGGCATACTCAAATGGACTCAGACCGAACTCGACGCCCTGGATAGGAAGGTCCGTACACTGCTGACTGCAAATCGAATGCATCACCCACGGTCATCGGTAATGAGGCTGTATATCCCGCGAAAGTGTGGAGGTCGAGGCTTTTTAAATGCTAAGACTCTCCACAATCGCGAGATATGCAGTCTCAGGGAATATTTCTTAGAAATCGACGTGGGGATGCATCGGGATGTAGTCGCGGTGGACAAGGGCCTCACCCCGCTCTCCTTGGGTAAAGAGAACTGGCGCAAACCAGTAGTGCTTGACACTAATGATCGCATGGAGGTATGGCAGAGTAAGGAGCTTCACGGACGCTTTTTCCGGGCCCTACATGGACCCGATGTAGATTTACTAGCGTCCGTAGCCTGGCTGCGTTTCGGTGACCTCTTTGGAGAAACCGAAGGTTTTGTCTGTGCAATTATGGACGAAGTTATGATGACGAACAATTACCGGAGATTTATTGTGAAAGACGGCACGGTTGACATCTGTCGGGCATGCCACCGGCCGGGAGAATCAATCAGGCATATTATCTCCGGGTGTTCTCGTCTAGCTAACGGAGAGTACTTGCATAGACACAACCTTGTAGCCAGGATAATCCATCAGCAACTTGCTCTGAAATACAGCCTTGTGAAATCGGAGGTGCCGTACTACAGGTATGTGCCCGACCCAGTTCTCGAAAATGGTAATATCACATTATATTGGGATCGATCCATCATCACTGACAGGACTATTATTGCCAATAAGCCTGATATAGTGGTGGTGGATCGATCAGAGCGACGCGCAATGATTGTTGATATAACCGTCCCGCATGATGAGAACCTCGTGAAAGCCGAGAAAGATAAACAGATCAAGTATCTTGACTTGGCTCACGAGGTTGTCGACATGTGGGATGTTGACTCAGCAATCATTGTGCCGATAGTCGTAACAGCCAATGGACTAATAGCCAAGAGCCTCGACCAACACCTGAAGATGCTCTCGTTGGGCAGCTGGATCAAGGGCTTGATTCAGAAAGCGGTACTTCTGGACACGGCTCGCATTGTCAGGAGGTTCCTCTCTCTGGAGCCCTGACCGCCGGTAGCTTGGACCCTGTTCCCGATACCGGTGGGCTACTATTTTTTATATTTTTAAATGTTTTTATGTTTTTATATTCTAATATTTAAAAATATAATTTATATGTACATACAATTAAATAAAGGAAATAATAATAATAATATACACACCACACGCTGCATTTACTTGGCTTTGGCCCGTAAATGTAGCTAAAACCAGCCTAAGAGCTGTGAAAAAAAAAAACACTCAAAATAATAATAATAAGATTTATTTTCTCACCACAATATTATAAAAGTACTTATGTTACATGGTATCAGAGTCAGATAACACTTTAATATTGTGGGAGACTGGTGCCTAAACTAAGCTCTAGGCCTGTGTTTCAGGACACCAGGTAATCAATAACAAACAGGAGGCCTAAAAAGGCCACTTTGGCAGAATCATAACAGGATGACATTAAGAATCATAATGTACAGTTAAATGTTAATCGTATCAAATCCCATTGGTGAAGGATTTTTCAGTTTTTTTTTTTTGTCTGTGCTAAAATACCAACCAATCCAAATCCGATCCCAATCTCTTGGATTATACCTACGTAGTGCAGTGAGAAAAAGAAAAACACGGTCTGTCTTCGCCATATTGATTTAATGTTATCCTTTTATGATTCTGCCAAAGAGACCTTTGGACGCCCCCAGGTATCTACAGGATGTAATGGTCGCATTTCGAAACGTCAACATTTATATGCAATATTTAAGTTAAATACTAATAATCTACTTGGGGCTTATGGCTAAGTAATAACAGCTGCACGGGTCGATCAATCGGAATCTCGAAAAGTGATCGGTCGAAAAGTGATAGCTAGGCAAATGGAATAAGCAGAGGCTAAGCAAACAAGGAGAGAGGAGAGAATTAAACGCTCAGTGGTAAGAATGGGTGTTAAATACGCAGATGTCACAAATACAAGACAATTTCCAACTCTGCCACAAAAAGAATCAGTACAACAACAAACAGAACAAGCACCACCGACGGTAAGCGGCCTTACACTAGAGGACCTCTTTCAGATGCAGGCACAAATGCAACACACACTGTTGATGTTCATGGATACAATAAATAGGATACACTCGCATTTCAATGGCTAACCACTACAGAATATTACACCTGAACACCCAACAAACCAAACCAAACAAAACACCAAACAAATTCAAAGAAATAAAAGCACTAGTCGACAAATATAGACCGGTCATAATTATATTGAACGAGTGCAAGATTGACTTTGAGACACAACAACATAATATAAAAGGGTATGATAAACTCACCCACACATTGGAAAAACACTTAGCCATTGCCATGTATGTACAGAGGGGACTAAGGTGGGCTGAAACAGAAGTAACCCCAGGCTGGCACGATGAAAACAAGAAAATAGAAGGCGTAGGCATCAAACTTTTCACTAACCACGCAACTGGACAATATATAAAGGTCAAAGGAATATATATCCAAATTCCAAACCAGCACCATTCTAGAAAACAACTGGAGGAGACCCTAGCCGACGAGCCATCTATCATCATGGGCGATATGAACTTACATCGGCCACAGACGGAACACCGGCCTCGGCAATGTTGTTAAAAATACAACGAAAGACGGAATCTGCTCACTGAAACACGCCAATGCACCATCTAGACCTTTCAGCTAAGGTAACACCACCCTGGACCTGGCTATAATAACACACCAACAAATAGAAGCGCAGGCCAAACAGGTAGAGAGCGTTAATTCGGATCACCTCCCTTGGTTGCTAACGGTGAAGATCGAACATAATATAGAGGAACACCTATCCCGTAATACAAAGAAAATCTACTAGGGCGAGAAACTGAGAGCGGCATACCAACAGACAATGTGGGAAGGTGTCTGCAACCTTAACAAAGAAATCACAACAGAAGCCGATTGCGAGAAGTATGTCGAAACAATGGAAAATGCCGTTATCACAGCCCTCGACACTTACGCACCCCTGAAAAATTCAACAAGGCAGGAACGACTATCGAAGGAAATAAACGAGAAGCTAGACTTTCGAAACAAATTGTATGGCAAGCGAGACACTGCAACCCCAGACTCCAACGCGAAACACGCACTCTTTACAACCACGCTAAGAGAGAAGCTGAAAAAGTCCTAAAAGAATACTCCGAAAAAGGCGGTCTCGACGAACTCCAAGATCCTAGGGACAATAGGTCACAAATGTGGCGCATCCAACGAAACCTGAAGAAGCCTATTGTTAAACTACCAAACATCACGGAATGCAGTTCAGAAATAGAAACGATCGACAATCTCACCGATACAGCCATAATTAAAGAGGCCAAAATAGCGAAAGACGATGAGGGGACTGAAAAGACGACACCGTTCCAACCACTCGACCCAACGTCAAAAAAAGAAGTGCAACATGCACTGAGCAGATTCAAAAACAAAAAGGCCCCAGGGCCAGACGGAATAAAAGCTGATGCCCTTAAACTTGGGAGAGAAGTCTTCATCGAGGCATTTGTGCCTCTTGCTAACTTTGTATTGTCCACAGGTTACTTCCCTAAGCGATAGAAAACTGGCGTGTGCATATTCCTGCATAAGACCGGCAAAGATCACCGTCAGGCATCATCGTACCACCCGATCACACTGCTCAACATCATGAGCAAGCTGTGTGAGCGATTGATCTTAAGAAGACTTACCGCTTCGGTCGGTTGCAACCAATGTTCCAGCATGGCTTCACAAGGGCATGAAGCACAGCAACCCAGATTCTACGTACCGGAAAAATAATCACTGATGCGCTAGCCATGGAAGACAGCGTCTCTATGATATCTACGGACCTATCGAAGGCCTTTGACTCGATCAACCACAAGGGCCTGATCAAGAAACTTCAGAATGAAGACGTCCCCAACAATATCATTAAAATAATTGAGAACTACCTCGAAGGCAGAAACTTGAGAGGTAGATTCAGAACTACCAAAACCAAAGACAAACCTATACTTCCCGGCGTGCACCAAGGCTCGATTCTGGGACCGAAAATCTTCAACTTGTATATCCATGATATTTGGGATATACAAGACCACATCAGAGGTCTCAAACTCTCACAGTGTGCGGATGATCTCTGTATACTCAACAGGGCCACGAACTCAGAACACGCGACTATGCGTACTGAATGGGCAGCGGAAGCCATCGTTGACTACTACACGTGATGGGGGTTTAAAGTATAACATAGAGAAAACAGAATGTATCATGTTCTCGAAAAAAAAAAAAGATACCGACCAACGGTGATACTGAAACAACAAACGTTGCACTATCAAAGCAGATCAGATACCTCGGTGTCATCTTCGATAAACACATGAAGATGAACCAGCACACCGAAAAGGTCGACAATTAACTGAAACAAGTCAGAGGAGCCCTCGGTCCAATAATAGGATATAATGCGAAGACAGGACTAGACACGAAACTGGCCATCATTCAGGCCTGCATTTTACCGCTGATGGTCTACGGAGTGGTGCAACTTTACCTTTAAAGTATAGCGCAACGAACCTAAACAAAATCGAACGCCAATAAGACTGGCACTAAAAAATGTCGCACAATTACCAAGACGAACACCCATGGAAGTGATCTGGGAGATGGCTGACATAGAAGCCTAGCACCTACGCGCCAAGGACCTTAATATCAAATTGTTGGAAAACATTGCAAAATTAGAAGTAGAAGATCTTGAATCCCCTGGAGACGCCTACCAAGCGCACGGCGAATTTAACCCCCTCAGGGTTAATCACAGAATAGGCGATATATTGTATGACCCTAATAAAAAAGGATACAAGCGATGGCCTATGGACAAAACGAAGGCTCCGCGTCCCGTTAAAACAAAGTGAATAATAATAATAATGCCTCACTGAGATAGATTGTAAGCATACATAAACATAAACATGCATAACATAAATTAGACACGTAATCTGTTTGTATAATCTCACTTATTGCGAATAAATAGAACATTTTCATGACAGATGTCAGTGCGGCCATTAAGTGGCGGCCATCGCTCTTCAAAGACGTAATCCACCAAACCGCACTGTGCCCGCGTGGTGGATTACGGCCCACTCCTTTTCATAGAGAGGATCGAGGCCTGTGTCTCAGCAGTAGGAACCTTTTTTTTTATTATTTATTAGCTCGTGCTGATAAACATGCTGGTCCTGCTCCATAGGACAATCTAGAGTCTAGACAAAATCAAACTGGTTGCTGATTTAATTTATATTTTTTAAATTTTTATGACATTGATTTTTACATTCTGTGACTACAGTAACTCACACACTGGTTGAAATTTTAGGGAAATCATCTACTTTTACGATATTTGTCATTAGGTAAGCATCTATCACATAATTGATTTACTGGTCATTGCTTTATTTTTTATTCTTTTTACCTTTTGAGGTAGACTAATTTTATTCTAGGTGCATCGTCTTCATATATAATTATAATATAACGAATATTTACAAAACTTTGTAAAATATTTTAAACAGAGTAACAGTGGTGTTTCTTGCCCATTCTTCTCCATACAAACACTACCTTTTGAACCTATTTTATTGTAATTTTTGACGTTCAAAAGTGCCTTTAATGTGCCTATTTGAAACAAGTGATTTGACTTTGACTTTGTCCCACTGCTGGGCAAAGGCAAAGGCCTCCCTATTCTCTTTCCACTTCTCTCTGTCCAGAGCTGCCAAGGGACAATTTTTATCAAAGGAGACCAGGTCATCCCGCCATCTTGGCCTAGGAGTAAAAATATTATAAGCTGATTATGCACCGGTCTTCTAGGTAACCGAACCGTAATCGTCTGTTTCCTGCCTTAGATGTCGAAATAGGCAACTAAGGGGTTATTACAGGTCTCTGCTTATTATGACGTTCTTACTCGCACAATGTCAAGTTTATGAATACCTACTGTAAACTACTTACAACACCGTATAACAATCCATACTAATATTATAAACTAGCTTCCGCCCGCGACTCCGTCCGCGCGGATGTCGGTCTTCGCGTGGATGGTTTATTTCTCCATTTTAAGTAACTCTGACAATGACATCTTATAAATATCTATTGGACCCAAATACAGCTAAGCCTATAATAATTAAGGAGATCCCTCTATTGAGCTACTGCTGTTGAGCTCGCGTTCTGTAGTAAGTATTTTTTCCCTAGTAATTCCGACCTTGATAAGTAGCATGTAGCAGTAAATTACTGACAGTGACGAAAAGTTTGCAATAATAAAAAAGTGATCGTGACAATGCGACAGAAAGTTAATTGAGAGCTTCAGCATACACAACATTGTTAGTGAGCTCGTCCGGAATATGAACATGAAGATTTCTTGGACTGCTCACACGGGAAAGAGCTACGTAAAGTTGCCCGTGTGAAAAACAACTCGCGGTAAGATCTACGCCAGCAACTCCTAGGGTCTGACCTTGAGCCTTATTTATTGTCATGGCGTAACACAAAGCTACAGGAAACTGTATTCTCTTAAATTGAAATAGAAAATTATCCACTACGGGTAATGCAACGTGTGTTCGCGGTTCTATAGAACAACGTCTATGAATAAAACCGAAAAATAAGATTTTTTTTCTACGTATTTTTCCAGGATAAAAAGTATCCTATTTTATGCCCAGGATAATAAGGTATAATTATACCTAGTTTCATCGAAATCGAACCGTTAGTTTTCACGTGATGCCTGCATATACAGACAGACAGACAGACAGACAGACAGACAGACAGACAAAATTTTTTTTAATCACATATTTGGGTTTGGTATCGATCGAGCAACACCCCCCGCTATTTATTTTTTCAATATTTTCAATGTACAGAATTGACCCTTCTACAGATTTATTATATGTATAGATTCGAAAGTAACTCTGTCTGTATTTTACCTTTTCACGCCTAAACCACTGAGCGGATTTCGATAAAATTTGGCAGAGAGATAGATAGCATGCCGGGAAAGAACATAGGATAGTTTTTATCCCGATATTTCCACGAAATCGATACTTATGCAGGTGAAACCACGGGGCGCTACTAGTAAGATTATATTTCTTGATTGGTAATGTTGAGGTAAAAATAATCTTAGAGCAATATTATCAACAACATAATTATTATATTGCTTGAAGATTATTTTTAGCAGCAAATTGTTTACGAAGGTAAATATTTAGTTAACACTAGCTGTGCCCGCGACTTCGTCCGCGTGGAATAGTGACTTTTCGGGCAGCATATTTTGAATTACATGTACCGTCTACAGACCGGGCATTTGCTGTCCGAACCCTCTGAGAACTCAGGCGAATTTCAGTGAAAGTCTCAGACTCTAGTGCTTGAGCTTCACGATCGGCAGTGAGACGTATTTCTCGTTCTTCCTGTGTTTCCTGAGACCGAACATTTGCTGTCCGAACCCTCTGAGAACTCAGACGAATTTCCCTATCAGTGAAAGTCTCAGACTCACGAGATAGTGTGTGAGCTTCACGATCGGCAGTGAGACGTATTTCCCGTTCGTCCTGTGTCTCCTGGAATCGAGCATTTGTTGTCCGTACTCTCTGGGAGCTCAGGCGGGTTTCCCTAACAGCAAAAGTCTCAGACTCACGCGATAGCGCGTGAGCTTCGCGATCGACAGATAAACGTGCCTTTCGTTGTTCCCCGTTTTCCCTATTTCGAGTTGTCATCATTCGAGAACGATTTGAACTCAGTCGAGATTCTCGCTGAGTCGAAGTTTCTGCAGCACGAAACCTAGCCTGGTGCAGAGCCATTTGCCTCACGACCTTCCTCAGATTCTTGTGATCGAACTAATCTCATCCTTTTAGCATTTCTGCTACATTGGGAGAGGTTGGATCTTCTTCGAGGCATTCTTACAATAAAATAGTACTTACTACTTAACACACAGTTATTTAGTAAACACGTACTATCGTAAACAATTAAATTATAAATACTTACAGATTATTATACAGTCTAAAATTATCACAGTTTAAGTAATAAGTGTTAAGACGTGTAAACCAAACGTCATTATCATCATCATTTCAGCCGATAGATGTCCACTGCTGGACATAGGCCTCCCCCAATTTTGGGGGGGTTTGCCATAATAGCCACGCTTGGCAGGCGGGTTGGCGATCGCAGTATGGTATGGTGGTGGAATGCATAGAGAACGCTGCTGCCCATTCTCCGGTGAGACCCTTAGTCGCCTTTTACGACACCCACGGGAAGTAAGGGGTGGTGCTATTCTTCTACACAGACAAACGTACTAACTTTATAAAACAAAAGAATTGCTAGAAAAAATAATTACTAACCTAAGCTAATGAACTTATACTTAATAAAGAAAATCAAGAAAAGAAATGCCTAACCTATACCAAATACTTATAATATTTATATACAAACCCTAAATATAAATTAAGATAAGTATACCGAAAATCAGGGAAAGAAATGCTGAACCAATAATAAATGCTTACAATATTTATTTACAAAACCCTAAATAAAAATTAAGATAAATAAATACCCAATAATCAAGGAAAGAACCGCCTAACCTATACCAAATACTTACAAAATTTTAAAGAAAATTAAGAAAAGCAACCGAACCTACAAACCCTAAAATATAAATAAATGAAATATGCAAACAGTCAGTATTCAAGTGAATCGCAATAATCGAATCCAACTATTTGCCTATACTCTCCAGGATACGTGCGTTCGCTACGAATAACTGAATCCTTATGGCAGCGGCGCGTTTTCTTTTGAAATGGTCATCTCGCAGTTCAACCTGAGGGGTTGTCGACTGCTTAACCTGGCTTTCCTGTGGATGCCTCAATAAATTAAGGCCTCCAGCCAGGGCATAATACACAACTTAACTACACAATATAAACTTAAAAACTAAGCGACTACACGCTAAGGGCACCCCCTGTTGGGTACGGACCTCGGCTTAGGGCGTCGCTGGGAGAGGGCAGCAAGGGACAGGCTGGATCGGAATTATGGCAGCGGCGCGGCTCTCAGCGCGCTTTATACAAGGTGTAACGGAAAGGGGGTATCAACCCTGAAGGAGGTGAATGTGCTCATGAAACTATACAAATTTCCCCAAAGAACATAGGTCGAAATATGAAAAAAAATTTGGACCTCCCATAGTAATAGTAAATCATTGATGTGCTGTTACTATGGGAGGTCCAAATTTTTTTTTTCATCTTCATTCACCTCCTTCAGGGTTGAACCCCCTTTCCGTTACACCTTGTATATATAGCCACGGACGCGCAGGCGCGAGGCGTTTACGTACTCTGATAGAATACCTTAACAAATGTTCGCCGTGATTCTTTAAATTGACATAACTTTTTTATTTATGAACCGATTGACATGAAATAAACACTAAATGTTAAGTGAAGCTTACTACAATATATTAGTGAAAACCGCATCTAAATCGAATAAGCCGTTTCTGATATTAGCGTGCACAAACACAGCAGACAAACAGACAAACAGACAAAAAAAAAATTAATTACATTTTCGGGTTCGGCATCGATATAATAACAACCCCTGCTACTTTTTTTTAATATATTTCCATTGTACACCACTTTTCTACAATTTTATTATATGTAATATAGATAATTCAAGGAATATTTTTAACTTTTATTTTTAGAATATTTCCAAAAAAAAAGAATACAATGTTGGTGCCACATTTATTTAAAACCGTCTAACGGACCTCTGCGAGTTGGCATCGGCCCCTCGTACGCCTACCAAAGGTATGACCCGAGAATCCCGAGATATGTATAGAGACACTACACACACATGACACAAACACACAATGACATGATGATGTGTGTGACATTCGTATTTAAGAAGTATTATATTATTTTTTATTTATCTAATTTTAATTTAGCTAAATTATAATTCAGCTTTGATTTTGCTTGTCTTTGTGTATGTTTAGCAAATAAAAACTTTCACTTTGAAAATCCACATTATTATTCTTTCTAAATGGGAACGAGGCAAAAGGAGTACGTAAGGATCAGCTTCTTATTCAAGGAGGTAAGTTTCTTTAAGGAAGGTTCATAGCAGGTGGCATTCTGTAGTTTCTGCCTGCCCTCAAGGGAAGAAGGCGGGAGTTTATGAATGTACTAGCAGCGCCCCGCAGTTTCAGCCGTAAAAGTGTCGATCCCGTGGGAATATCGGGTTAAAACTATCCTATCTCCTTTCCCGGGACTCGAACTAACTCTACATCTGAATCGGTTCAGCGGTTTATGCGTAAAGAGGAAAATTCTTTAACTATTGGAAAGCTACAGTATTGCCGAGTGTCTTAGGATACCTATCAATCAACAATAACCTTATGGCCTGAAACACAGGTTTTCCACAAACCTAGATCAGGCAGGTCTACATTACAGTTAGAATTTAATTTTCCTCGATTGTAATTAATGTAAATCCTATTTTTACTTTACTTTTTACTTGTTTTTTTTTTTTTTTTATACCTAATCAAGTCACCTTATCACTGCTGGACATAAGCCTCTCCCAGGCTGCGCCACAACACCCTGTTCTCCGCCTTCCGCAATCCGCATCTAGTCTACCCCAGCCACCTTCGTTAGGTCGTCGGTCCATCTAGCTGGGGGGCGTCCCACACTACGCTTGCCGATACGCTGTCTCCACTCCAGAACTCGTCTGCTCCTTCGTCTATCGGTCCTTCGACAAACATGGCCACTCTCCAGGCTGCGCCGCAACACCCTGTTCTCCGCCTTCCGCAATCCGCATCCAGTCTATCCCAGCCACCTTCTTTAGGTCGTCGGTCCATCTAGCTGGGGGACGTCCCACACTACGCTTGCCGATACGCTGTCTCCACTCCAGAACTCGTCTGCTCCTCCGGCTATCGGTCCTTCGACAAACATGGCCAGCCCACTGCCACTTCAGCTTGCTTACTCTGCAAGCAATGTCGATAACTCCGATGAATATCCGGATAACTCCATTCCATTCACCACCATCCATTCCATTTTTTCCTTTAAATTTTTTTTTTGTACATTTGAATCCTCGAGCATAGCCCGCTCCATAGTGCACTGAGCGACCTAGGATACAGTACATGACATAAAGCGTGGTCACTGTCGGAATGCATAGAAAAGAAAGAGAAGCGCGATGGCACAACACTGGTAATTCGAACCAAATTAGTTCTATTATTGTTTCAACACACTATTTACCTAGCATACATCCTGAAAAATATCATATATTTTTCTGATTTTGTTTACTGTAGTCGATCATATACTTTTATTGTTTCTAAAACTTGCGTTTTTTTGTGTTTAGGTCCTGTAAGCCCCTTACATTAAGAAATTTAACGTGGACGAAGTCGCGGACAGGATCTAGTAAAAATAGTTTAGGAATAAGTTTTGGAGTTACCCTTCATTAATGTCGGTAAACGCACCCACAGAACAAAAAAATAATACTGAAGAAGCAAAATAAAGATGAAGACGTACAAAATTAAGTGGTTCCTAATTATTTTCACTTTAAATTAAAAGCTGAATTTTAAAGACAGATTTAGTAAGGAAATTACCAGGAGATTAGATTTGTCAACCTTTTCAATGTGAATCAACTTATTTGATTAATTACTCGCTCGAGCGCGCAAAATTAATCTCTGGAGGGATGAACGACACTTCCACTGAAATTTTAATTTTAATTAAATAATATTTCGAGGGTATCCCCCTTATTGTAAAGGGATTTACTGGGAATAAAAATAAAATATTATCCCAATAGAAATGTAAAGGGATTGGAAACACAGGTTTGTATAAACCTAGTTCGGGTAGGTCGCTACCTAAAACTCTAATTCCGAACCATCACTACTTGCACTTGTAATAAAAAAATAAATATTTTAGTTTTACTTTAGTTTTAGGCACTATAATTGTACGGAAAATTTTCTAATCTTGGCTAAATGTACACCTTTTGTAAACGTTTTTTTATTAAATAAATTATTATGATTTTTTTTTTTTTTTCTCGGAACCATTGGGTCCCGGTCCTTTGGAAGGCGTACGAGGGGCCGAAGCCAACTCGCAGAGGCCCCTTAGGAAATTTTAATGAAATGCGGCACAAATCGACGATTATCCCTGTATGCGCTATGCAAGTGCACCCAAGGATAACCCCCGGTTGGTGTAGGACTATTGCAGGATATGGAAAAATAAAAAGTTGGACTATGGGTTTGGGGGGCTAAAGTGGACTGGTTACCAAGAACTATGGAATAACTACGACCCCTGCCTGATCAATGTTTTATATATACACGGATAAAATGGCAGGGGGTGACTTGCACACTCAACAATGGGCCCCCGGAAACGGTCGCTAGCACATAGTGACGTAGCAACAAAGGGGCAACATGTCCTGAGGTGCTTATGAGGAGTGGAGAGGTATTCCACGGCTATCAGGACAATCCCGGAAGTACGGTCAAGATCCCTACCAGCATCTTACTGGAATACTTCCTTCCTCCGAGCACGTTTGCTCTTGCGAATCGCCACTCAAGCCGGCCAATAAAGGCAAGAATGAGGTGGGAGCTCTGTTCATCGTCATTGTTCACTCCAGCCGGCCAATAAAGGCAAGCCAGAGGTGAGGAACAAGACTTCTCCCTGAAGATAGGGTCCGTGGGGTCGCTACTGCCCAACAGTTCGCCACATGCTGCCCTGCGGATTTCTGTATCTCTCTTGGTCTGGCTCCTCACCTTAGACCTATTCCAGCAAAGTAAACTCTTCCGGCATAGGCCTAGAGTTCGGAGCGCGCAAGCCCCACCACGGCGTCAACGTAGAGATACGGCGGCGGGGTTATTATTATTATTATTATAATAATATTATCCTTAAGTAACCAGAATCTTCATTTCGATTATGTTATAGTTATCACTAGGTATAAGTCACATATGCCCGTTTTCACTAACACTAAGCGACACCTAATGGAATGCCTTTTTGTTGGATTTTCAACGCTCGACTCAGCACCAAAAGTTGAAAATCCAACAGCACGGTAACACCCAGTGTTAATAAAAACAGGCCCTAGTGCCAACATATACGTGTTAAGGTGGCTGAGATTGCTGCCTTATGGCATTTAGTCCACCTTGTGTAATTTTTTTGTTAAAGTGGCCAAATGCAAATCCTACTCACACACGAAGGGTTCTAACGTAACATCGTCCAATATTTAACACTACATTTTTAGGGTTCCGTACCCAAAGGGTGAAAACGGGACCCTATGACTAAGACTCCACGGTCCGTCTATCTATCTGTTACCAGGCTCAGTAGCTAGACAGTTGAAATTTTCACAGATGATGTAAGAAAAGAAATACAATAGAGAATATAAAATAGTTTATTTTTATCTTTTTTTTTATTAGTTGTTGTTCGACGGCCATGGTACAGACGCCAGCACATCAACCTACTACAATCTGTCAAATTTCTTTAATACCTAGATTTTCAACTTTATTGCTAAAGCATAAGGTTCAAAGTTGATTGGGAAAATTTGACAGTTTCGGTTAGCTTGATGTGCTGGCGTCTGTACCTTACGTTCGGTGTGATGATAATTTAAATAATAATAGAAAACAACATTTAATAAATTTATATTTAAATAACAAAACAATGTACCTAACAATATCCTAATAATATTATAAACGCGAAAATTTGTGAGGATGGATGGATTTATGTTTGTTGCTTTTTCACGCAAAAACTACTGAACGAATATGGATGAAAGGAGGTCAACAAAAGCCCATACAACTTTGCCCATACATGTACCTCGAGGTACATGTATGGGCCAAATCGTAGAGATAATATAGAAGAATTCGAAAATAATTGTATCTTTATCCTTACATAATTTAAAACAACATAATAAATTATTATTTTAATTACCTGTAACACAATTAAAATATGTGGCAACTTTACATGTATAATTGCGTTACATAATTATGGTTGATACTGGAGCTGACATGTTCATATGTCATTCACAAAATAGTATCATTCCGTTCGTTTCTGAGTTTTAGACTACAAATTATTATTGAATTCAGATTGAATTATTTATACTATATAATATTAGTTATACTACCTTTATAATTCGAAACGAAACAAATGTGCAACAATAATGGTTGAAGCCGACAGCAGACAGCTATCAACTTAACAGTTTTTTTTTAAATATGTAAGGTAGTGGAGCCGATGAAAAGGTGCCAAAATGGCGTGCTTTTTGTTACGTTAAAAGTTATTTTGTTCTCGTCCCCGGGTATCCATAATTTTTTTATTTTTTTATTAGGGACAACGAGAGAGAGAGATAGAGAGAGAGATAGGAAAAAATATGAGTGCAATATTATTCAGTGTGATCTAGGTTATTTTGTGCCACTAAGTGTACCACGGTTGTCTGTGTAGTGCCGGACTTAAAGAATTGCACCACCCCTTACTTCCCGTGGGTGTCGTAAAAGGCGACTAAGGGTCTTACCGGAGAATGGGCAGCAGCGTTCTCTATTTATTCCACCATCATACCATACTGCGATCGCCAACCCGCCTGCCAAGCGTGGCGATTATGGCAAACCCCCCCCCAAAATTGGGGGAGGCCTATGTCCAGCAGTGGACGTCTATCGGCTGAAACGACGAAGTGTACCACGGTACTTCATTTGGGCAGATTTGGGTGACATCTTTTGGCACACAGATAGTTTATAACCGGGATTAACACAATTAACACATAGGATACCGATATACCCACAGGGTCGAAACTTAACGGGTGAAACCGCGGGGTGCTGCTAGTCACGTATAAATAATTATATTATGTCAGTAATTCAGTAACAATAATAATGTTGAATAGGTTAAAGGTATGTTTGTCAGTAGCTATTATAGTTAATAAATTTAATGACGTTAAACCCCATTGTTTAGTTATTTTATTGTGTTTGTGATCATTATCAGCTAAATAATAACAGCCGCACAGGTCGATCGATCAGGTTAAGCTACGCTTGCCGCGGTTGGTCTGTGGATGGATGACCATCTTTACATACCGTGACCCCTCCGTGCCTCGGAAAGCACGTTAAGCCGTTGGTCCCGGCTGTTATTCGTGGATCTTTGACAGTCGTTACAGGTAGTCAAAGCCCGAAAGTCTGACAACCAGTCTCATCTAGGTGTATCGTATTACCCAGTAACTGGGTTGTGGAGGTCAGATAGGCAGTCGCTCCATGTAAAATACTGGTATTCAGCTGCATCCGGTTAGACTGGAAGCCGACCCCAACATGATGCAGATGATTATTATCAGCATAAAAATCACATCTACTATGATGACCGTAGTAGCTCAACGGTCCCTAATGAGCCAATTACTTTTTCAATTGTTATCGATCTTTAAGGCTCCTTCAAACAGGCTCGACATGCGATAAAATCGCGCGCGACACAAAGGCACCGCAAGTCGCGCAACGAGCGGTGCCTTTGTGTCGCGCGCGATTATATTGCGTGTCGCGCCTGTTTGTAAGACCCTTTAGGAGATTTCGCGACATCGGAACGGCGATAGCGATACAGTAATTTTGGAAGACGGCTTGTATATCGCTAATCATCGAAACTCATACTTGTTAGCAGATATAATAAAAAGCGGCCAAGTGCGAGTCGGACTCGCACACGAAGGGTTTCGTACCACAATAAATAAAAACCGGGCAAGAGCGAGTCGGACTCGCGCACCGAGGGTTCCGAACCATCATATGTTTTTAATTTTTCATCGGCGAGGCGATTCGTAAGAGAATTTTGACACTGCGCACTGCGGTGAAGAATATTGCAGTCTTAGGTCAGCGCCATCTCTTGACCGATAGTGGAACTAGTGCAATTTTTGTTGATGATTTCTGAAAAAGTCTGCTATTTAGAGACATCGTTTTATTTTTCCTGTAATTTTTGCATAAACTTCTATCACATAGAATTATTTCAGATTTTTCTCTTTGCAAACTTCGGAGATAAAGGGGGGGGACGTTTTTTTTTTATTTTTCATCAAAAGTCGAAAACTATCCGGCCTAAAAAAAATAAAAAATGTTTGAGAATGTGCAACCTGCGTTCTTTCATATGATACTCCAGCTGCCCTAGTAGCCCCACTTCGAATTTTTGAGACCCCCTTTCAGTCCCTGTTGCAAAAAATATACATAATATTTTTATTTCTTTCTTATTCGCAAAATAGTTGGGCAAACGTCATCTAAAACTGTTCTAAATTTCAAGTTGATAGCATTAGTAGTTCTTGAGATATCCAGCTTTGACAGACAGACAGACAGACTGAGTCTCACCATAAGGGTTCCGTTTTACAATTTCGGTACGGAACCCTAAAAAACACAGAAAAACACGTTTCTTGAATTGAGACCCCCTTTAATGTCTACAGTATTTTATTAGTTGTTACAGCGGCAATAGAAATACACACTCTTTGTAAGTTTCATGTGTCCATCGAATATGGTTCAAAAGATACATACCTGTGACGGACGGACTGCGGAGCCTTAGTAATTAGGGTCCCGTTGGCACCCTTTGGGTACAGAACCCTAAATAGAGCTGTACCTACTGGCTTAGTGGTTGGCAATGGCTCTGACTTATGAGTCACTGTCTACTAACGAAGGTCGTGGACTTGAACCCAGGTAAGCGGCCTTAACCTTGTGCAATTTATTTAATTAGCACAGCAATAAAACGGTCCAAGAAAACTTTATGAGGAAACCGGTATGTCCTAGAACAAAAAAATCGAACACATGAGGAGACGCCCTGGCGGCTGTCAGTATATGATGCTCACTCAAATGTTTGTTGACAGTGGCGTGTGTATTGGATCATTTAGCTCCCTTCAAAATGGTTGAACTGTATGGTGCTGATCCATGCGTCATGTTTGTGAACGGGCGCCGTCAGTTGGGACTGGCCAAGTCAAGTCATCTCTTACCTGCCAGTGCATATTTTATTTTTGGATTGTATTTTTTAAGTTTCTATTTGCTGTACTCTGGACGCTTTTAACGTGTTATTTTTTTGTACATGGTCTCACATATAATTTCAACATTATGGCATGACCTAAAACGCGGTCTTTGTCGGACTGCATAGAAAAGTAAGAGAAGCGCGATGACACAACTGTGGTAATTTATTGCAAAACAATTCTTTAATTACAAATAATCTATTCTTTGGACAAAAAAAAAAAAATGTATTTTAGTATGTCGCTTGTACAATAATCTGACAAAAAATCAGAATGATTGTATATATATTAGTATGGTTTTTATTGTAAAAATAAAGTTTTTAGAGGTAACTTCATGATTTTTTTCTATCGTATCAAATTAGTTGTATTGTGTTTTCAACACACTATCTAACTAGCATATATCCTGAAGAATATCATATATTTTTCTGATTTTGTTTACTGTAGTCAATCATATACTTTTATTGGTTATCGTATTAGTTACATCGTTTAGGTCCTGTAAGCCCCTTAAGGAAGTAGCTAATATTTTTGTCGTCGTCGTTTCAGCCGATAGACGTCCACTGCTGGACATAGGCCTCCCCCAATTTCGGGAGGGTTTGCCATAATCGCCACGCTTGGCAGGCGGGTTGGCGATCGCAGTATGGTATGATGGTGGAATACATAGAGAATAGAGAACGCTGCTGCCCATTCTCCGGTACGACCCTTAGTCGCCTTTTACGACACCCACGGAAAGTAAGGGGTGGTGGTATTCTTTAAGTCCGGCACCACACAGACCCCTAATATTTTTGTAACAATATAATTTAAAAGAGTGTCCATGGAGTTTCTTGCCCGTTCTTCTCCATAGGTACCTACGCTTTGGAATGGGCAACTAGCTTCATATTTCTGACTGACCGGCTCCTTGACAATTGAAAAGTGCCCATAAATGGTTTCATTGAAATAAATGCTTTAAGTTTGAGTTTGACGTTCTCCAGCGGACGTACCTACGCTGGACCCATGAAAGGGACTGACCCAGTCCCTCTTATAGACAATGTATATGAAACTCTAGTCAGCATAATTATGTTATGTCAGCATAGTTACATTGTAGAATGATTATGTTAACAAATTATTACAAAATCTATCAAACCACCTATTTCTCATAATTTCTTAAATAACATACTAAGTACCTACCTAATAGTTAAGTTTTTATAAGTACTATGATATTTAATAAAATAAATAGAAGGAAAAAAATAACTTAAAAAACTTATAATATATTAGCTGTCATTGCATTTTACATTATTCACTAGCCAGTTTTAATTTTATAAATTAGCTTGGTTTGGGATTGCATTTTTATTTCCTTGGCATAAATTATGGTTTATTTTTGTATTCTGTATCATTAATTTATAAGGTGACATTCTGATTTAGTGTTAACAAAATATTTTTTATTCAGGATTACTTAATTCTAGTTAAAAAACTGGATTTATGATTCAAATAATAAAACAAAATTAACAAATAAACATAAAAAAACTTATTTCCTATGTATTATGCATGAATTGCATAATGTTTAAGAACATTGTTTATATTAGCAGTAAGTTTCCTGAATAGAATAAAATAAAATTAACTCTATAAAAAAATAAATATTTACATACCAAATTATTTTATCCACAGTGAACAAAAATACTGGCTGAACTTAAAAAAACACAATTCCTCTACGCACTAGAAAATATTAGAATATTCAATAATGAACAGCTGTGATTGCACTAACACTAGAAAATGATCTTATGTGCCCTCTTATCAGATAAGAATGACAGTGACATGGCAATATGTCCGAGATATAAGTAGGCACAGACGCCATCACATCCAGATACTACAATCTGTCAAATTTATTTAATAGATTTTCAACTTTATCGCTAAAGTGTAAGGTTCAAAGTTGATTGGGAAAATTTGACAGTTCCGGGTAGCTTGATGTGCTGGCATTTGTATCTAGGTTATTAGTCTCATGAACAAATGAGTTTGCAAGAAAACATACATAATTATACAGTATATACAAGTATATCTATATAAAAAAGGTAAAGAAAAAGACAGGAACTCATTGGGCATCAAAAAGTTCGTCCGCATCGCTGTCAATGGCATAAGTGCCCAAAAGGCTGGCAGCATTACCACGTTGGATGGCAATGCTTATTCTTTGGGCTAAAAATAGGCCAGCCCTCTGGTCACGTGAAGAGTCAACCGACCGCTTGGCGATGTCCCGAAATATTCGTTTAGCACTCGGACCCCAAGGCCCTATATAGTGAATGAAAACTAATTCAATATTCCAAGAAGTAATTAGAGATTTTAAGCCCTACTGCAGTTTAAATCCAAAACAGTATACCACGAAATACCGATTATTCGCTTCTCTAAAGAAAACTAAACAACTTTGTAAGAAGCGTTGAGGAAACTCGGTAACAAGATGTGTTTAAATTAACTATCTTAGGTAATTCTATCTCAACAAGCATTCATTAAAATGATTGTCGCTATTATCTGATTCTGCTTACTTTATCGTTACGCTATACAGATATTGTAAGTAGGTAGTTGTGAGTTGGGTTTATGTGGTGGATTCCGTAGTTTTATACAAAGGTACACGTAGTTTTGAGCAGTGGAATCGGCCCCGACTTACGACTTCTAGGTTTGAACCCAAGCAAGCGCTTTACTTTGTGTAAATAATTTCATCACCATTGCTCTCAATAATTATGGTGAAGGAAAACATCGTGAGGAAACTGGCGTGTCCTAAAATCAAGAATTCTAAGACATGTGTGTCATCTACCACGTTGTAGATCATATAGATTAGGCCGACCGCTTAACTGAGATGTTGCCTGAGGTAGCAGCTCAGTGAGGGAGGGGTGTGGTGACGTGATGCGAGAGATCCATACTAATATTATAAATTCGAAAGTAACTCTGTCTGTCTGTCGGTATGTTACCTTTTCACGCCTAAACCACTGAACGGATTTCGCTAAAACTTGGCAGAAAGATAGATTGCATCCCGGGCAAGGACATAGGATAGTTTTTACAACATACCTCGCGGGCGAAGCCGCGGGCGAAAGCTAGTTCTAAATAAATAAATCCCTGATAGAAAAATCACAAGTTTTCAAGTCAAACTGTATAAAAGTCATCTGTGAACATGAAGCCCTTAGCGAAAATCAAAACAGAGAAACGGTTATAATCTCCAAACATGAAAACCAGGTTCTTGTTCCTCGTATCAGCATAAAATATTGGAATGGAGTTCAGTTCATGCCGCGGATAAAATATTTAGACAATCTGCAAGATGCCTAATAGTGGCTACGGTGCATCAGACGTACAGTCACGAGCATAAGTATGTATACACTTGACTTTATTCAAAGACGATTTTCTCCTTAAGTTTTGAATGAAATTTAATGTTATTACGAACAAAGTATTTTCGAACCTGTAGGTTTGTGTAAAGTGTCGTATTTTAACGTTGAATTCGTTATTTCACGAAAAAATCGACATTGAAAGTTGCCAAGTGTTGACGTATTGATGCTTGTGACTGTACACTTTAAGTATCGCCATTCGTGGAGGTCATATCTCAAATCTTGATACACAGAGGCCAGCACTACTGCTGAGTATGAGGCTCAGGGTTTGATCCCTGGGTGGGGAAACTGTTATTGAGTTTTCCATCTGGAATTTCTCAGTAGCAGCGTGGAGTCTGGATGTATGCCTGCTTGATAACAATAGGCTCGCACCCGTTTAAATGAGCCGCCCCTTTAGCCCCCCTCCCCTTTAGTCTAACTCTTCAAGGAATATTTGTAACTAGCTGCGCCCCGCGTTTTCACCCGCATAAGTTTTGATCCCGTGGGAATATCGGTATAAAAAGTAGCCTATATGTTAGTCCAGGGTGCCAGCTATCTCCATACCAAATTTTATCAAAATTGGTACAGCCGTTTGAGCGTGAAGAAGTAAAAACGTATAAACACACACAAAAACTTTCGCCTTTATAATATTAGTGTGATGAAGTTCTTATTTGTCGAAAGTTACCAATTACCAATTCAACAATACCAACCAACCAATTTACCACCAATTACCAACCAACCAAACACCACCAGATACCAATTTTGAAGCATGGAACCCCAAACTCCTGTAAAGAAGGTTCAATTGTGAAATTTATAATTGCATGTTTATCTCGTAAATGCTGGATAATTAACCGGGTTAAGTCAAATGAGTTTTCACAATCTGTTATCGCTAAGTAACAATGAAAGGTTAATTAGAAATACATTTTCTCTGATAGTTTTCTGAAGACGATGTTTCCCACAGTCGAGTCTTACAAAAGAAATAGCGAACCTACAATGATGTAACATGTACGGCAAAAGAGTTAAGTAACTAGGGTCGTTGGTAATTACCAATTTACCAATACCAACCAACCAATTTACCACCAATTGCCAACCAACCAACCACCACCAATTTTGAAGCATGGAACCCCAAACTCCTGTAAAGAAGGTTCAATTGTGAACTTTATAATTGCATGTTTATCTCGTAAATGCTGGATAATTAACCGGGTTAAGTCAAATGAGTTTTCACAATCTGTTGTCGCTAAGTAACAATGAAAGGTTAATTAGAAATAAATTTTCTCTGATAGTTTTCTGAAGACGATGTTTCCCACAGTCGAGTCTTACAAAAGAAATAGCGAACCTACAATGATGTAACATGTACGGCAAAAGAGTTAAGTAACTAGGGTCGTTGGTATAGTTGAAGTTTAGTAATAAGCCGATGGATTTTTTCGAATAAAATTCTATTTATTTAATAGAAAACAACATTTAATTTGCCAAATTCATTTGAAAATATCAGTCGGTTTCTTACTAAGCTTCAACTACTATATCCGACGACCCTGGTTACTTATTTCTTTTGGTGACTGTACGTGGTATAATAGATTAAAACAGTTGTTTATTATACCGAACATTGAGAATTGACGATTTACTCCTAGCATGGGAAAAAATGCGGGTTGAGATTTTTTAGAATACGAATCGACAGAATTTTATAAAACTTTCATATTTTATTTATTTGAGCAAAGTAAATAAAATATAAAAGAATTATTATAAATATGATTTATTTAAGCGGATTTTATAGAATACGAATAGATAGAATTTTATAATTCTTTTATATTTTATTTTATTATATAAAAGAATTATAAAATTTTATCGATCCGTACCTATTCTAAAAAATCTCAACCGTTTATGCAAAAGTGGGATCAGCTAATTGCTATAAATGACTGTACACGCCACGTGTATAGAAGAAACACGCGAATTAGACCGATTCAACCTTGATTGTCTATGCGCTATCTTGAACATCAAATGGTCCGACCGTGTTAGAAACAAGGACGTAAGGACTTTGAAGGGCTAATGACGCCGATTCTGTTGTTCAAAAACTAAACTAAATTTAAGTTCAGGCATCTTTTTCTTTCTATTTCATTATGAAAAGGACAGAAGATAAATATTAGTTTAGTCCTGTCAAATTAGTCAGCGCCTGACGTAAATTGACGTACTTTTAATAGCCAATTTTTTAATCTCGTATAAGTTGTCTATGGAGTATCGTAATTTGACAGGACATGCACATGTTGTGCGGATGCCTGACGAGAGGATAGCTAAGCGTATCTTCTTTTCTGAACTCAAGCAAGGCAAGCGGAAACAAGGCGTCCAATTCCTCAGATATAAAGACGTTCAGAAAAGACAATTATTATGAAGAGATGCAAAATAGATCCCTCTCGTTTAGAGGAGTTGGCGAAGGATAGACCTGTTGAACGTGAGCTCCAAACCATATATGGCCAGATGCCAAGCGAACTTACACTACCAATCACCAATTTAGACACAGATCTTCAGTAGGTACCCCCCTTTACGGGTTATTCCCAAAGTACTCCATTCCTTTGTTATAAAAAGATAAGAATCTCATACATTAATTCCCAAGTTACTCCAAGGAATTATTATTATTTATAAATACTTATTATTTTGTTCCCATTCTGCTCCATAGGTATCTAGAATGATTCTCAAAGTACTCCACCGATTATTCGTTATCAATTCTCAAACTGCTCCATCTACATAATTACCTATAATAGTTATTTAATACCTAATCTTGTACAGTTGCATACAAGACTTTATCTACACCCATGATATGAATCCTCTATAAAAGGTTCTGAAACCATAGGGTGTTTGTACAGTGTTGTAAGAACTCTATGTAAATTCATGGAAAGTTTAATTGCTGAGTATCTAATACAAACAAACTAACAACTAACTTTAACGTAGGTAATAATAGAATTATTTATCACTCATTTTTGTAAACAACAAAATAAAAAGTTTGTGCGCAAGTCAATCCTTATACCTACAGGTACCATGCCTAAACCTTCTCGAAATAAAAATTAATAAAAAAACTACTTACGATTAACTATGACTCAAGTCAAGACAGGTTGACCAATTTGGCCGATTTTATGTTCTTACAAACTATTAAAGAAGAAGCTTTTAGGGGTTTAAGGGGAAAAGAATCAGAAAAAGAATTGAAGACATTATAATTCGCACATATAGTCACAATAGTCCTGCTGTTAAAAACAAATTAAAAGAAGACTAGAAATATGTTTTCTAGGTCTGACGTTATCGTCAATAAAACTCAATCACCATGGAAACCACATAATAGATTTGAATGGTTTGTGTTGTGCAATAATCTATGGTAATGGTATGTACCCTACAAGCTGTTTATTTCGAACGTTATCGTTGCAGTCCCAGAGTAAATAGACGTTGACAAGCTATAAACAGGGCGGTGGACCTCCGTGAGCTGGGGATCACTGGGGGCCTCCGGCATAGGGTCACCGCTACTGGCGCCCGCATGCTGGAGATCCCCGGGGCGACTAGTGGCCCCACCGCTGACGCCCTAGCTGAGAAGCTGAGGGCGTCCCTTAATGCGGAAGAGGCTCGAGTCTCCAGGCCCGTCAAATGCGCGGACATGCGCATCTTGGGCCTGGATGACTCCGTAACGGAGGGAGAGGTGGTGGCCGCCGTCGTCAGGACGGGCGGGTGTCTGGCCGATCAGGTAAAGGCGGGCACCATACGTCCTGACTTCGCGGGGATGCGAACCGTAACGGTAAGCTGCCCCGTGACGGCGGCCAGAACGATTGTGGAGGGCCGAAGGCTCCTGGTGGGCTGGGTCTCAGCGCAAGTCAAACTGCTAGAACCCAAGCCTCTGAGGTGCTACCGATGCCATGTGGAGCACCACGTTGGCATCCAGTGCACCTCGGAGGTAGACCGCAGCACACTGTGCTTCCGCTGCGGTCAGCCCGGACATAAGGCCGGCTCGTGCAACGCCGCGCCGCACTGCTACGCATGTGCGGCTGCTGGCAAGCCGGCCGATCACCGGGCGGGGAGCAAGTTCTGCGCTCCACCCGCCGGAACCAGAAAGAAAGGCAGGCCCTCCGCCGCCGTCGCCACCACCACCGTCGCCGCCGCCGCTGCCGCCGCCACCAACGCCGCCGCTGCCGCCGCCACCAACGCCGCCACCACTGCCGCCGTCGCTGTCGCCGCCGCCGCCACCGCCACCACCGACGAGGGCCCCTCACAAGGGGCCCGGGAGGGGGCCGAAATGGAGGAGAAATGGCTGCCCTACGCCTCCTCCAGGCGAACATCAACCACTGCGCCTGCGCTCAGGACCTGTTGCTCCAGAGCGTGGCGCAGTGGTCGATTAACATCGCCGTGGTCGCTGAGCCGTACTTTGTCCCGCCCAGGGCGGCTCAGTGGCCATACTTTCGTCGACCGCCGCCGGCACCCCGTCCCTCGAAGGCGTCACGAAGGGACAGGGGTGCGTAGCAGCACGGTTCGGAGAGATAGTAGTAGTGGGGGTGTACTTCTCTCCGAGCCGAACTCTCGCCAAGTCCCACAACTCTTTAACAGAGTTGAGTGTCGTCGTCGTCGGAAACCATCCCTTCCCCGTGCTAGTGCTCGGGGACTTCAATGCCAAGAATTTGGCCTGGGGTTCCCGTTACACGGATGTGCGGGGCAGGATGGTGGAGGACTGGGCTCTGGAAACAGGCCTGGTAGTCCTAAATCGGGGTTCTGTTCCCACGTGTGTGCGGATGCGGGGTGAGTCCGTGGTGGACATCTCGTTCGCCAGCCCCGCTCTGTCACAGCGTGTCATTGACTGACGCGTCATGGAGGGGGTGGAGACCTACTCTGATCACCGGTATATCCGGTTCGACGTCTCCGCCCAGACCTCTAGCGCGCTGGTCCAACAGGCCCCGAGTGATCCGCGGTGGGCGCTGAAGCAGCTGGACTGGACCTCCTGGAAGCCTCGATCGTGCAGGCCTGGGTGTCATCACCGGACAGGCCTGCCAACATCGACGATGAGGCGGAGTGGTTCCGGGAGGCCATGTCCGAGATCTGTGACGTGGCAATGCCCCGAGTCCGGCCAGGACGCGCCCGACGTCAGGTGTACTGGTGGTCGCAGGAGTTGGAGACGCCACGCAAGGCGTGCGTCGATGCACGACACCTGTACACACCAGGCACCGCAGGCTCCGCATTCGCCCTCCGGATGCGGAAGCCACGGAGGCGGAGCTGTACGAGGGGTACAGAGCGGCGAAGACCGCCCTCCAAGAGGCTGTCCAGCGGGCCAAGGATGTGGCCCGCGAGGAGATGGTGGAGACTCTGAACAGAGATCCGTGGGGGCGCCCTTATAAAATGGTGCGGAATAAACTCCGCACCTGGGCCCCCCCGCTGACGCAGAGTCTCCGTCCCCAGCTGGTGGACGAGGTGGTGAGCGCTCTGTTCCCTTCACGGGGGGAACACACTCCCCCGCCCATGGCTCCGCCACTGACGGTGCCTGAAGCGGACCACGGACCACGCGGACGACGACGACGACATCCCTGAAGTGACCGGGGTAGAACTGAGAGCGGCGGTAGGTAGGCTGAAGGCCAAAAATACCGCCCCAGGACCCGACGGCTTGCCAGGTAAAGCCTGGGTTCCGGCCTCGAGGGCTCTCGGGCCTCGACTGGAGGCGTTCTTAAGCGCATGTTTGGAGAGAGGCCAGTTTCCACTCCGTTGGAAGACGGGGAAGCTGGTCCTCATTCGGAAGCCAGGGCGCCCTGCAGACTCTCCGTCCGCATACCGGCCCATCGTGCTGCTCGACGAGGTCGGCAAGCTCTTTGAGAGAGTGAGCCAGTTCGGTTTCCGCAAGGGGCGCTCGACGGTGGACGCCATCATGCGCGTGAGAGCCCTCACGACGGGGGACGCGGTGTCCCGGGGTGGGGTCGTCGTGGCGGTGTCACTCGACATCGCCAACGCGTTCAACACCCTCCCCTGGAACACCATTGTGGAGGCACTCCGGTATCACCGGGTGCCGCCCTACCTCCGTCGAATAGTCGAGGCGTATCTGACGGAAAGAGCCGTCAGCTACCCCGGTCGCGATGGGGAGTGGAACCGGCGAGAGATGTCGTGCGGTGTCCCACAGGGATCGGTCCTGGGGCCGCCTCTGTGGAACATCGGGTACGACTGGGTGCTGCGCGCCGACCTCCCTGATGGCGTCAGCGTGGTTTGCTACGCTGACGACACGCTGGTCCTGGCGCAGGGGAGGTCGCATCAGGCGGCGGCCGACGCGATGACACGCGGGGTTGCGATAGTCGTGGAGAGGATCCGGTAGTTGGGTCTCGAGGTGGCATTGCACAAGTCCGAGGCCATGTCGTTTCATGGGCCCCGGAACGCGCCGCCATCGGGATCCCAACTAACGGTAGGAGGGGTTCACATCGGCGTCGGGATGACGATGAAATACCTGGGTCTCGTCCTCGACAGCCGGTGGAACTTCGTGGAGCATTTCCGACGTTTGGCCCCCAAACTGGAACGGGCCGGGGCCGCCTTCAAGCGGCTCTTGCCCAACCTGTGGGGGCCAAACGCCTCCTGCCGGAGGCTTTACGCGGGGGTCGTGCGGTCCATGGCCCTATACGGGGCCCCGGTGTGGGCGCGTTCACTGCGGCGGCGAGCCGCCCACTACCTGAACGCGCCCTAGAAGGTGGTAGCCATAAGGGTTATCCGGGGCTACCGCACGATCTCTGGCGAGGCGGCAAGCCTCCTTGCTGGACTGCCGCCATGGGATCTGGAGGCGATAGTCCTCGCGCGCCTGTATGAGTGGCGCGCGGAGGCATACGCCGGGGGGAGGATCCGCTTCCGCGGCAAATCGCTGCGGAGCGGACGGATCTCCGGCGCGATCTCATGGCGGCATGGAAAGAGCGACTGTCGCAACCCAGCGCAGGGCACGCCGCGATAGCGGCGATAAGACCCCTCTTTGAGGAGTGGCTAGAGAGGCGCCACGGCGCCCTCACCTACCTTATCTGCCAGGGTCGCGGGTTGTTCGAAAGAGATACCGTGGCCCCTGGCACAGGCAACTGAAGGAACATGGGTGGGTTTTAGTTAGTAAATGTCTGACACGCCGTCCCGCTCCACCCAGAGCGGGAGAAGTTACCTAGGTACTTATTTGATAATTACCCACCCAAAAAAAAAAAGCCCAATAAATTATTGGCTTGTGACTTATGAATCTTCATTAGGTACAATTGGTAGTAAATACATTACGAGAATTGATTACAATGAACCATTTGATCCAGCCAATGAAACAAGTTTGTTAAATTAGTGATTCTGTTAGTCTTTACTTTAGTTAATTATATTTTTTTCAATTAAAATTTGTTTTCAACTGCACAAAATCTGTTATTTTGCGTTTCTGGTATTATGCATATCTGGTTTATGGTGAATCTGGTATTTTGCGAGTCTGGTAATTAGCGATTCTGGTACTAAGCTGCGGAGCCGATGAAACTACTAGGTCAAAGCTGATTTGCAAAAATACTCTAAATGTCAACATAGCTTGACTTTTTATTCAAAAGCAAAATCAAAACAAATACTAACTTAAAATACATACCTATTTCTAAGTGACTTTTTGTCGGTCACAGGAATATAAACTAGTATTTCAAGGTGGACTGCCAAATTAGCTGCAAGTGTAACTAGTACAGCTTTTTGATACTTGTACACAAGCGTAGCGTTGCGATATAAAATAATATTGTGCCAAACTGTTGCAGTTTTTAAAAGAAGAGTTCATCATCATCATCATCATCATTTCAGCCGAAAGATGTCCACTGCTGGACATAGGCCTCCCCCAAAAGGGGGGGGGGGTTTGCTATAATCGCCACGCTTGGCAGGCGGGTTGGCGATCGCAGTATGGTATGGTGGTGGAATGCATAGAGAACGCTGCTGCCCATTCTCCGGTACGCCCCTTAGTCGCCTTTTACGACACCCACGGGAAGTATGGGGTGGTGCTATTCTTTAAGTCCGGCTCCACACAGACAAAAAGAAGAGTTAAAGAACACTATCTTTCCACTCTATCATAGTTGTGTATGTATTCATTATTTTGATTGCGGTATATTTATTAAAATTCTAGTGATATTTATTTTGGTAGTATGTGTGTTTATTTGTATGTATGTAAGTAAATATATTCTCTTTATACTTGTTTAGTTTTATTAAGTGAATTGTTTTTAGATTTTATGTATTATTATTTTTTGTCTCCTTTACTCTTTCGCACGCTGTCTACATCTCTCTATTTGTTGTCCTATCGCAGGTATGCTGGAAGAGATTTCTTATGAAATAAGCATCACCTTTGTACTTATTTTTCTGCTCTGTTTATTTAAGTGTGTACATAAATGGTAAAATAAATAAATAAATAATATTTTCCATAATATGAATTGACTAGCTGCGCCCCACGGTTTCACCCGCATAAGTTTCGATCTCGTGATAATATCGGGATAAAAAGTAGCCTATATGTTAATCCAGGGTGTCAGCCACCTCCAAATGAATAATATATCAAAATTGGTCCGGCCGTTTGAGCGTGAAGAAGTAACAAACATATAAACACACACACACACAAACTTTCGCCTTTATAATATTAGTGTGATAGAATTCGTTAGAATTAGGTAGTTATAGTCAAACATAGTTATATTTCTGTAAGTACGTTTGTATAATACAAACACTTTTGCACGTCAATCATAAAGAGTGTCTAGTGGCAGATTTCTAAGTTTTTGAACAAACGTAATTTCTGAACGCTATACGTTAGAGGCCCCTGGGGCGTCATTAAAAGTGTAAGCTCGGCGGATTTTTTAGCTGCTATGGAGCGGTGGTGTGGAGTGCTCCACGCTTTTGCCATCGAGACGTACAGACGCCAGCACATCAAGCTACCCAAAACTGTCAAATTTTCCCAATCAATATTGAACCTTATGCTGTAGCGATAAAGTTAAAAACTATACTGAAACACATGCTTGACTTAGTAATCGTTACTATATTAGTCGATTACGTGATAGGCCATCGATCATCCTTATTTAGTCTTGGGTACCAAAGTTCAAAGCTACAGGATCAACATTAAACAGCCGCAAACCAGGACCTATACCAGCGGTAGCCACGGACGAAAATGTTGAACGTGTTATGGTTTCTGTGACTGAAAATCTTCGTGCACGTTCATCGATATTAGGAATTACGAAATCAACCTTACAGGGTTTTAATGCGAAAAAAAGTTCCATCCGTATACAATTCAAATCGTTCAAGATTTACACGATTCAGTCGCTTGTAAACGCGTTTTTGAAAACATGTGTGATTGACTTGACAAGTGTGCTAGGCTCGATGGTCAACATTTGGAGAATGTGGTTTTCAAAAAATAAAATACGCATTTATTGTTTCAACGATAAATGATTTATTTTCTGTAAGTAGGTTTGTACAAACACTTTTACACGTCAATTATAATTTTTTAAACTAGATGAGGTCGGCGTTTCCTATTGACTATTCTGAGAAGAAAGGCCGAAACAAACTCAGAGGTCACAGTCTCTTTTAAAGTCCAGACAAAATCTTCTTAAATAACAATATTTTTGACAAAATCTTCTTAAATAACAATAAACATTCTTTGTATTAGAGGTGTAGTTTATTTTTTTTTTATATTTCAAACTTTGAATTCTGCCACTGCACACCCTCATCATCTGCCTAGCCTTTTCCCAACTATGTTGGGTTCGGCTTCCAGTCTAACCGGATGCAGGTGAATACCAGTACTTTACATGGATCGACTGCCTATTTGACCTCCACAAACAGTTATTGGATAATACGATACCCCATGATAAGTCAATTCAATCAATCAACTTAGCCTATCGCAGTCCACTGCTAGACATAGGCTTCTCCCCTGCTGCGCCACAACACCCTGTCCTCTGCCTTCAGCATCCAACTTGTCCCAGCCACTTTCTTAGGGTTGTCAGTCCATCTAGCTGGGAGCGTACCAAACTACGCGTTATTTTTTTCGGGTGGGAAATCATCTAACGACCCCATCCGCTCTGGGTGGAGCGGAAGGGAGTGTCAGACACTTACTGACTAAAACCCACTCGTGTTACTTCCTTAGCCCTTTATGTTCCGGACCAGTGGTAACCCTTTCGGACAATCCGGCTGACCCGGCAGGCTTCGGCCCTAAGAAGCCCCTTCCTCGATGCTGACATCTCTTTGAGGCGCGCGTGGAACACTTAAGGCCTACGCAGACCGGGACGGCATGACAAGGGATTTAAACTTTTACTAATGGACATTCAAACGTATCGATATAGAAATACGACATAAATTGCTATGCTTTAAAATGATGCCTTGGCATCGAAAGAGATTTCATTGCACGTCATTGAAAGACGCGCCACGGGCTCCCGTGGCGGGATGCCGTGGCGTCCTGCGGTAGGCAACGGCATGCCAAGGACTCCGGCGCTCGTCGTAACATATCGCGGGTTGAAGCGGCAGGGGTAGAGAAGCGGGGAAGCCGCTGGAATGCCGTGGTATCTAAGCGGCTAATGTGCGTTGACTGGCAGTGCGCTGACTGACAGCAAAATCCCTTGCCATGCCGTCCCGGTCTGCGTATGCCTTTACGCGCCGTCCGACACGGGCCTGGTCCTGATCGGACGGTGAGCTACCCATTACTCTCCGCCCGCAGGCCTGCACTACGCTTGCCGATAAGTATTCTCCACTCTAGGACTCGTCTGCTCCAGCGGCCATTGGTCCTTCGACAAACATGACCAGCTCACTGGCACTCCATGACGTAATATATCATTGCTGCCACTTCAGTTTGTTTACTATGCAAGCTATGTCGGCAAGTCATTTAAGATAGTTAAAAAAAACTTGAAGGAATATTAATACAATTGTCTTCGAAATATAATTATGAGAATTATTATATTAAATTACCTTCATTACCGCATGCAGTCGAAATGTAAAATACCGGCCAAGTGCGAGTCGGACTTGCACACGAAGGGTTCCGTACCACAAGGTATAAAACGCCGAAAAAAACGTTTCTTTTATACCCCTTTAAATTTTAACTTTATTTTTATTATTTGTTGTTATAGCGGCAACAGAAATACGAGTACTTCATCTGTGAAAATTTCAGCTGTCTAGCTCTCACGGTTCATGAGATACAGCCTGCTGACAGACAGACAGACGGACAGTGGTGTCTTAATAATAGGGTCCCGTCTTTACCCTTTGGGTACGGAACCCTAAAAACGACTAAATAAATACTCGTAGAATATTTCCTTTACATCTTGTAGTCATATTATAATTATAAATCTAGAGACACACGAGTCCGCTTTGCTTTGTCACGTGTTTAGAATATTGCGACCTTAACACTAGGGTTAAACACCACAGGACAGAGTGTAGGTATTATATCCGTCCAACTAAAATGTTTTAATGATATAGTATCACGTAAATACTCGCCGTTGAGGTACCTATGTAGAAGTACAAGGTACATTTTGCCATGTATGACAGAGGCCTGTTTATAAAGAGGTAAAGTCTAAAACTTCAATTCAATTCAATTCATTTATTTGTGAACATAGGTTACAATAGGTGTTACAGTCAAGTATGTTATGATCTCTATGTCCTACCACTTGGTGGTGTACAAATAATAATATCAATAATTAATCACAATTACAATTAAAATAGCATGAAATGTCATATAAAAGCATTAGATTACATAGTTAGAATATAAGTCAAAGTCAACGTAGTATTTTAGTCCCATTAGTATAACAAGCAAGCAATACTTCACAACCAGTTACACATAATTATAATATTCGGTCATCAAGAAATTCCTCAATAGAGTAATATGTCTTCTCAATCAGAAACAAAAATAACTTCTTTTTAAATTCATTGATGTTACTCTATAATATAGTTTTGCCTTTTTTAGGGTTCCGTACACAAAGGGTAAAAACTGGACCCTATTACTAAGACTCCACTGTCCGTCTGTCACCAGGCTGCAACTCATGTTTTTGTCGAGATTTGGGTGGCTTGATTAATCACAAATATTTCTACGCCCGCCCTCTGGCTTAACACAGCGCACTATTCTATCTTTATATAACATCATTATTGTACCTATGTTCAACAAATTAATAAATGACTTATGACTTATAAACTGTGATAGTTAGAGGGGCCCGTGGCTAAGTAATAACAGCCGCACAGGTCGATCGATCAGGTTAAGCTACGCTTGCCGCGGTTGGTCTGTGGATGGGTGACCATCTTTACATAACGAGAACCTTCCGTGCCTCGGAAAGCACGTTAAGCCGTTGGTCCCGGCTGTCATTCGTGGATCTTTGACAGTCGTTACGGGTAGTCAGAAGCCCGAAAGTCTGACAACCAGTCTTACCAAGGGGTATCGTATTACCCAGTAACTGGGTTGTGGAGGTCAGATAGGCAGTCGCTCCATGTAAAATACTGGTATTCAGCTGCATCCGGTTAGACTGGAAGCCGACCCCAACATAGTTGGGAAAAGGCTAGGCAGATGATGATGAAACCGTGATAGTTAGACAGTTGTTCACAGATGATGTATTTCTGTTGCCGCTATAACAAAAAATACTAAAAAAAGTTATTTAAAAAAATCAAAAAACCCGACTGCGGTAAAAAACTAAGGTAAGTTAAAAGAAACTAAAAAACTAAAAACAAGCCCATTTTAAATTAAATAAAAGTTGGAAGCAGGCGGGACCCACATCATTTTTATTGTATTTTCAAATTCAAATGGGTCCCGCCTGCTTCCAACTTTTATTTAATTTAAAATGGGCTTGTTTTTAGCTTTTCAGTTTCTTTTAACTTACCTTAGTTTTTTACCGCAGTCGGGTTTTTTGATTTTTTTAAATAACTTTTTTATTTCCAGCTTTTTAGTTTACAAAGGAGATTGACCAAAAGCAGTCTTGAAAAGTTGCACGTATGAAAACCAAATTAATATACAAATTATTTGCTTATTTTTTACAAGCTTTTCACTTTAGGAATTTTGTTTTCGTATCCGGAATTATGATTTTAAGATAAACAGTAAATTAACGACTGCTAGGTACATTTCCGTATAGTCATGATGGACGTTTCGTTTTCTTCAATTGTACGAGTTACGTAAGTATGAGCCTTTACATAATAACATCGCAAAAATGATATTAACACTTTGCGGGACACTTAACGCCTCTCGACGTAATAACAATAAAACTTCTATTGTGTCTCGTTCAGTGTCCTTCAATGTGTTAAACTCATAAATAGCTAAATAATTAGTAATATCATAATCATAACGTAGGTACCTACTGTATATGTATTTCATAGTTCCGTTGTGAAAATATTTATTTTTGTGTTTCGTCTCACGCAGATGCAACTGTCAAGGCAGATGACAGACGTACCGGTAGGGATGACGATTATTCCTAAACAAGATCGATTTTTAAATCTATTCGAATCGCAGGAAAGAATCGATTCAGCAATAAATTGAGTTCTGATAGATCTGTTCTACATCGACAGCTTTACTATAGACAATCACTTATTCGTTTTGGTGTTGCCAGCATAATTAGTCAAATGTAATGAATAATCGAATACAAAATAAATTAAATAATATTATTTATACATTAGGTAGGTAACTTATTCATTTGTGTATAGGTCTGGGATAAATTGAAGTTAATAAAATATAATCTCTATCTGACTGAAGTTGTTTTATTTCGATAATGTCACATCAACGCTGCGAGGCCATAAAAAGCACGATTATTCGTTATTCACGATTATTCACGTTTTTTTTCATTAGCAGCTGTTCTCTTATTTTGTTTTTAACTATGTATTTTTGTTGTTTTGTACCTACATGAGTGATCTGTGGTCATTTTATAAGTTGCGAGTAGTTTAGACATAATTTTTAATTACTTTAAAACTCGGATACTTGTGTGAAAATGATCACTTTTATTTAATAGTATATAAAGCGTAGTCTATAATAAATAAAGATTTATTGTGTTTCAACTTAAGACGGATTTCCATACATCGTTGGTCATGATCCTTTGAAAGATTTCGCAGACGATTTAGTTCTTGGTGGGTGTTTTTTTGCGATTTGTCACTTCGAATTGCTTTTAAGTATATATGTTGTATATATTTTTGTAATCACCTTTTAAAACCCTTTATTTTGATACCCCACTCGATAGGTTTTGAAAAAAAAAAATAAAAAAAAAAATTTAATATGGCGTCCAGTAGTCGCCATATTGAATTTTCACTAACGTCATGTCTTTAGTGACACTCGCCGGACTAAGAGGAATCGATTAACGTGTGGATCATAAAAATCGGCCCAGGCGTTTGGTCTGTATAGTGCTTCAAAGGAACATATAAACATACATACATACATAGGCTGATGAACACATTACCACTCCTTTGCGTCGCGCAGTCGGGTAAAAACAGAATGAAATAAATATTTAAGGGAGGCTCCTATACAACAAACGTGTTTTTTTCGGCGTTTTCGCCTTGTGGTACGGAACCCTTCGTTTGCGAGTCCGACTCGCACTTTGCCAGTTGTTTTTATGGCGTAACATATAGGTCTATTGAAATATCTTTGATTTTGAAAATTAAAAAACATTCATTTTATGTTATTTATGTTGTCGAGTAGACATTCTCCATAGGTACCTACGCTTTGGAATGGGCAACTAGCTTCATCTTTCTGACTGACCGACCCCTTGACAATACAAACGTGCCTGTAATTGGTTTAATTGAAATAAATGGTTTGAGTTTGAGTTTGACAAATTTTTAAACTTAAGTAGCAACGCAGGAATTTCCTTGAAAAACATTCGGCTTGTTACGCAAATTGGGGTGCAGAGTCCTATTTAATAAAACCTATTTAAAAAAAAGGCGAGTGATGACAAGCCGACATTTCACAATTTGGCAAGTTTTTACGCTGTATTAAACCTGCCGTAATGTGCCAACTTCGTAGTTTTTTGTCATAATGTATATGTCGCATTGTCCGTAATTTATTATGTAAGTTTTTTTTAATTTTGTTTAGGTATAACCTTTACGTATCAAATGTGTGACAGTTGAGTTATGTGTTATGTTATGCTTTTGTTGCTGATTAATCTGGAAGTTGTTTAAATTATATATTACAACGATGTAATTCTCTTTCTATAATTTTTTTCAATAACTGTCCTTTTGAGAATTAGGTATTTTTAGAAGTGGCCGTTTTGCGAATTAGTCATTTATACAGGGTTATTGGTAAAACATTAACAACCTCTTAAGAGGTCATTGTACTCATCATTAAAAACAACTTTTACTGTGGAACCAAATCTGAAATCGCGAAAAAAATATCAGCTGTTCCCTATATTTTGAACAACACAAATATATACTACTACTACAAATATATACAAATATATACTACTATATTTCGAACATAAATGTAGGGAACAGCTGATTTTTTTTTTGCCGCGATTTCAAGTTTGGTCCCATAGTAAAAGTTGTTCATAATGATGAGTACAATGACCTCTTAAGAGGTTGTTAATGTTTTACCAATAACCCTGTAGAATTAGGCATTTTAAGAATTAGTCGATTAGAGACTCAGTTGCCATTTTGAGAAGTGGGCATTCTGCGCCTAAATCATATTAAATAGTTGTTTGTTGCCTTTCCTTTTGCTATAAAATAGTAAGATAATTTCGAAGCAGCCTATTAAGCATAATCAGCCTATAATGTTCCCACTGCTAGGACACAGGCCTCCTCTCGATCAGAAGGAGTCGGCCGTAATCTACCACGCGGGCTCAGTGCGGGTTGGTAGACGTCACGTCATGTCTTCGAATTTTTTGATTCTAGGACATGCCGGTTTCCTCCCAATGTTTTCTTTCACCGTTTTGGGAGCAGTAGTGATGAAATAATTTACACAAAGTAAAGCAGGCGCTTTACTGTCTGGGTTCAAACCTACATCCAACAAATCGGAAGTCCCGGCCGTTAGCACTGGGCCACCACTGCTCTCAAAGGGTCCACTATTCCTATTCTATTCTATTTTTAATAAATGGCAAGCAAAGTCGTTGTCGACTATTCTGCCAATGTTTATAGTGAGCTGAAAAAGCAAGTGTGCATAAAAAAAAGGTGAAAAAAGTTTTAAACAAAAAAATAAAAGTAATAATTTGATTGATCCAGTTGATACAATGCAGATCTTGCGCCCACTATTCCTATAGTCCGACTTTTAATAAAATTATGTGCAGTAAAATGACACTTCTTACTGTCTTTTCGTAAAAAAATGTTGCCACCCCTATTTATACTAGTGATGTGATTAAAACGCAATGAAACATCGTTTTAATTTAGATATTCGAAATTTACCAATTTTGATTTAACCGTAAACAATTGAATATTCTTGGTATTGATTGGATATAAATATATTATGTTGTAGTTTCAAATCAGCGGAAATACATAGTCTTCTACAGATAATTTTGTTTCAATTTTTACTCTAAATCTTCTACTATATCGATCTAAGAAATCAATATATATTAAAGTTATAAAAATAATCTGAAAAATGTATCTATAGATTTTTTTTTTCTTCAATAAAAATTAACTATGGTAACTAATGCTAGCTCGTCTGGTATGATTTTCTTATAATAAATACTAATTATTATGGAATAAGATTAAAATAACTAAACTGAACCATTCTCATTGTAGGTTAATTAAAGGAATTGTTTGAATAGCAAGGTCGGCAATTACCTACCTACTTTGCAACCATGCTATTCTATTTCAAACTCAAACTCAAAGCATTTATTTCAATTAAACCATTAACAGGCAATTTGAATTGACAAGAAGTTTGTCAGTCAGAAAATATGAAGCTAGTTTCCCATTCCAAAGCGTAGGTACAGACGCCAGCACATCAAGCTACTGTAATCTGTCAAATTTCTTTAATAGATTTTCAACTTTATCGCTAAAGCATAAGGTTCAAAGTTGATTGGGAAAATTTGACAGTTTCGGGTAGCTTGATGTGCTGGCATCTGAACCTATCGATAACTAACCCATTATTATGTAGGTTATACAGGGTCATTTTAAATTGGCTAGCTAAACTCCGCAGATGCGATGAAATCTACAGTCACGAGCATAAGTATGTATATACTTGGCTTTATTCAAAGGCGATTTTCTCCTTTATTTATGAATTAAATTTTATATTATTAGGAACATAGTATTTTCGAACCCACAGGTTTATGTAAAGTATCGTATTTCAACGTTACATTCGTTATTTCGTGAAAAAATCGCAATTTCAAGTTGCCAAGTGTTGATATATTAGTGCTCGTGATTGTACATCTAAACATATTAACAACAAAAGAATTGATGGTTTTTTTGTCTGTTAGGGTTGCTACTTGCTATTTCGAATAAGGGGCCCGTGGCTAAATAATAACAGGTCGATCGATCAGGTTAACAAATAAATTTAATGATTTTTTTCAAGGGGACATCGACCGCAGTAAATTGTAGTCATTTGAAATGTTAGCCTAAATAATCTGTTTTTTTGGGTAAACTTCACTGGCGTGATGGGAATTGTTATCTCAACACAAAAAATTAGGTTTCTTCAACTCGTTTGAAGTAGCAACACTCATCATCTGCCTGCCTTTTCCCAACTATGTTGGGGTCGACTTCCTGTCAAACCAGATGCAGCTGAATATCAGTATTTTACATGGAGCGACTGCCTATCTGATCTCCACAGCCCAGTTACTGGGTAATACGATACCCCTTTGTAAGACTGGTTGTCAGACTGTCGGGCTTCTGACTATCCGTAACGACTGTCAAAGATCCACAAATGATAGCCGGGACCAACGGCTTAACGTGCTTTCCGAGGCACGGAGGGAATGTAAATATGGTCACCCATCCACAGACCAACTGCGGCAAGCATAGCTTAACCTGATCAATCGACCAGTGCGGCTGTTATTATGTATCCACGGGCCCCTCCAAAATATTGTAACAAAGTATTATAAAATATTGTTTACATCTTTCAGAGCTTTAAAGTGCCCTTATCAGCCAACAATAATTTAGTCTATCTATAGATAATCGCTGATGATGATGTGATGATCGCCGGCTATGTTTAGGTGTACGGCGACCCGTGAACCGTGGACCTACTATTACACCTTGTGGGACACCATAATGTAACCAGAAACCTATCAAAAATCTTTCTAGAAAAGGACACCAGCCGTTAATTCTACAGTCTGCTAAGGTATTTTTGGTTCCGTTCTGGTAGTACTTTTTCTCGATGGGTATATGCGTGTAATAAATGACGGATTTGAAGGCGTTAGCCAAAATTAAAATTACCATTAAAATGATTGAGTAAAATTAGCATTAAAATGATTGAGTATCATACTGCAAAACGCCTTACGTGTTTTTAAAAGCAATATCTTGTCTGTACAGTCAACACTATCGAGGTGTTTAAGGTCTATATTCTAAAATATTTATATTTAGTTTATGAAGGTGTCGTGGATTTTTTTTTGCGCAAAATGTTTGTGCAATGTTAAATATTTAACATGAATTACAACAGTAGACTATTAGTCAATTATTAATATTCACAATATCTTCAGTTTAAAGTCTTCAAGGACACATAAAGCTAAATCAATTAGAAAATTACGAGAACATCAATCTTGCATCATTAATCTCTGACGCCTTAAACTCTTTATGAGCAACAAGCTCCAATGTAAACTAATTTTTATTTAGAAAAGTAAAATCTGAAAGAAAATATTATGTTCGGCTAAAATATGAATAAGCAGAAGTATGACCCTAGAATGTTCGCACTGCTGGGACACAGGCCTCCAAAAATAAATGAAGGATAAAATTAGTTTAAAAACAAACACAGTCATGTTATATTTTTATGATGGTCATAGAGCGCCTACCAGAACACTCTTAGATATCCGACGTAAGCCAAGTTAAGGTTTTAGATTTAGAAAAAAATAAGAACAGGCACCTTTCATAAAAGATGTTGTGCCTAAGGCGATTGGCATACTGCTGCGTTTCACGCAGCGGTGAGCGGGAAACGGAGTCAAACTCCACGCGCGTGAGTGCGTTTTTATTGAATTTGGTTGTAAAAAATCACGCGCGTGGGTGCGTTATCTGCGCCCCGCTGCGTGATGCGGTGCAGTGTGAGAATCGCCTTATGAAGATAGATAGAACACTCACTAACGGTTTCGAAAACGATAATACCTATACACAAAAATTTGTTAGCAAATTGTCAAGCTCAAGCGCTTGAAAACTGCTGTGATTGGTTATACTAATTTCAACAGCCAATCGCATCACTTGACTTGCATCTAATTTTAAAATGTCAATAATTTTCGTTTCAGAGACCTGGTGTAACTATTTTAAAATGTTCCGTAGTCCGCGCAGATATCAATCGTATGTGACATAACACAAGCTGGTTGCAATATCGTCGTTGCCTTTGGCATGCACGCTCCGCAAACAGTCCGCTGGATATGGTTCATCTCCATATGGAACGGACTACGGACTGAATCGTCGAGGTTTTATATTCAGAATCTTTAACCATTTCTATGATTTTTACCTTGGTTTTATCAGATGTTTCTTATTTCATTATAGCAGTGATAAAGCCCATAATATTATTTGATCCTTCTGCATTGTTTTTGTATTATTTTTGTTTAACTCCAGATTCTCTCTTTTGGGTAGGTATTATTAGTGTATCTTCTTTCTACAACTACATTCAATTTGTATACTAACCAGGTTTAGGTCATAAGCTATGTGATATAACAAAAGTTACCTAATCTAGTTTTCATGTTTAGGCATGTATCCCACAGCCAGCGATTAACGAGTAGCGAGTAGAACTAGCAACGAGCTGCGAGTAGGTGACGGCAATGAGCGATTACTTGCTAGTATGTACCAAGTGTGAGTCTCGCAGCGAGTGTTCTACCCGCCAAGCAAGCATCGCTCAGCGAGTAGATACTCTCTCTCGCCACGGGACCTAAATCCTTTGTACGTTTCATGAGGGCGAGAAAAAATTCTTGATAGCTAGTCGCTTCCTCGGCGGCACTGGGACATGTGTCTTAAGCTCATTTTGCCTTTGTAAACTTTTTTTCAACTAGGTCGATATTTCCAACCTCAAGTATCATTGACAACCTAGACCTAGGGTGAAGCTCATTTATTTACTTATTATAAATGTTACTGGCCAAACCCGATTTTAGGATGAACTAGTTTCGTCTAGGTCAAACCAGTTCTCCCTCGTACTTGCATCCTATGTCGACGGAGTCTCGCTTTGCGGGGCTCCTATTTTTGTGTAAAGAGTTTAAAGTTACCTAAATATATATTTTTTATTATCAAAGCGGTATGCTCATGCATTCTGCACTACCACGGGGAGATAGTGCAGTTATATGAGACTCTAACCCACTATTACTCCACGGTGTCCTCCTCTGCCACTTACAGCAGGAACCCCCGGAAGGTTGCGATGTCGCCCAAGCGTCACCGCAACTTACTCGTTGGCCGCTACGTCGTTGGCTTACCGGCAAAAGCCCTGACGAGCGGCCCCTCCTCGAGTTCCTCTTCGTTTCACCGTGGGTGACCAAGCCAGGGCTACTGAGCCCCCCCGTCTCGACAATGGGGAACCCACCGGGGGGGGAAGTTACCTAACCAAACCTAACCTCGGGGTGCCCTTCGCTCGCTCTTGCATCCTACGTTGCTTACAAAAGTTACGGTTTGGCCTAGGCGAAACTAGTCCATCCTAAAATCGGGTTTGGCCGGTAACATCTACGCCGGTAACATAAATAAAAAACACAATCACTATATTTCTATAACAATTTATTTTTGTATGTATGTATCCACATCCACAGGAACTAAACCAAAAATGAGAAATGAATGATCACAAAAAATTATATTTACGTCTAGTTTGTGGATGAGTTATTAGGTTCCTACTATAACGATTACAATAAGTAGGTAGGTATAACGAATTCTACCGAATCAAATCACGTCTCCAAAGTTTATTCAAGTAGGTGTACAAATGAATGACGGCCATATTAGCCGTAGAACAGATGACCGTTGGGGACGACGTGTTCTTGAGTGGAGACCACAAATCGTGACGCCCTCAGGCTCAGGCTAAGTGGAGCGACGATCTTCGCAGGGTGGCTGGTAGCAGCTGGATGAGAGTTGCCGCATATCGAGTTGAATGGCGTGCAATGAGAGAGGCCTATGTCCAGCAGTGGACTGCTCTAGGCTGATGATGATGATGATGAAATGAAAAATAGTAAGGAAGACTATTAGTTACACTGTTTTTGTCCAGGTGGAGACGACATTAAATCAAACTTCCTTTAACTAATGACATTCCCAGTCTAGATACAAAAATTAAACCAAACATATTCAATACTTTTGTCTCTCTCAAAGATTGTCAAAACCCAAGGTTCGTCCATCACTACTGTAATATACAACGTAATTTTTAGTATATGCGAAACCTGAATGTAGTTTGTTCAGAATAAGTAACTGAAACGTTTCCAATACTTTTTACCCCATGTTATATTTTGTCCCAAAAATATTTACAAAAGGTTAAAAGTTGGACACCGAGCGACACTAAGTAGGTTATTCAATCTCCGCCCCGAACGGTTAGGTACCTAGGTAATATTATCAATGAGCGCAGGACGGCGCGGCGCGAGCGGCGCGGGTGATCATGTTTTTGTACGGACAAACAGGTAACTTAACAAGCTTATAACTTTGTGATTTTTCATGATACAGGTTTGAAATTTTGCTTCAAACATAGCTTCTTTACATAAAAATACTAGACACATGTTTCGGAATTTGCATATACTAAAATAATGTTCTATATTTTGTGTGAAAAAATCATGTTTTTAATTTCGATGTGACAGTTTATTTTTTCATTAGTACTGCCAGTGTTTTCATTTATTATTTGCTATTACTATTTGCTATTTATACTTATATACTATACTAACTAAGTAAGTATAAGCATCACAGATTAGTCTACACTCAAATTCCTGAAGGCTCCAGGCATGCCCATATATTCTTCATTGAATTTTCCTGCGTGTCTTCTTGTTTCATCCGAGCAAGCTTGGAACATCATCTTCACGTACTCCACGTGTTTCACTGAACTTAATTCTTGCACTAGTTCCGCTGTAATAAGAAATGTATTTGTTAGTCATTATAGTAATAACTACCCTTGAGTGGCTCGTGGCTAACCCCTAATTGCGTAACACACTATCAATCACAATGAGAGGTTTTTCTTTTGAGTATTAAAAAAAGAACATAGTTTCCAAGAACCCTGAAGATGGCGTTGAACTGACTACGTTACTAGGTGCCAAAGTCAAAACGCTTGGAAAAAAAAACATTGCGTCACGTCATATACGCTCGTTGAGTGACAGTTTCGTTTGCTTTCGTTTTACGATCTCAAAATTACATCCAAATGAATTAATAAAAAAATTATGTGACCTTCCGTTCCTTACAGTAACTTACCAAGTTCAGCGCCATCTATGCAGCGACTTTCTGTTTTTTTAACGCTTCCCGCGTTAAAAAAAAAGAAAAAGAAAATCCCTCATTTGAATCATTTTGGAAGATATTACTAATCCATTGCTTTATCCATTACTTTTTTGCTTTTTTTGGGCAGTGGTGGCCAAGTGGTAACGGCCGCGACTTACGAGTTGTAGGTCGTAGACCGTCCGAACCTAGACAGGCGGTTCACTTTGTGTAAATTATTTCATCACCACTACTCTCAAAACTGTGAAGGAAAACATTGTGAGGAAACCCGGCATGTCCTAGAACCAAAAATTCGAAGACATGTGACATCTGCCAATCCGCACTGGGCCCGCGTGGTGGATTACGGCCCACTCCCTTTCACCGAGAGGATGTCTGTGTCCCAGCAGTGGAGACATTATAGGCTGATTATGGTTATGGTTATTTATACATATGTTCAAAAAAATTGTCTGCTGAACAACGTAAATAACTCCGCCGAAGCGCGATGACACAACGCTGGTTTATTGCAAAATATAAACTGCCTGGAGGACGGGGCGGTTGATGGCAGTAGGCCCCGTGGATGGCTATTACAAGGGAGTTAAACATGACTGGCTAAATGTGGGTTCCCTCAGTTGGTAGATCTCTGCCTAACGCTTTGGGGATTACAGGAGTGTTGTTATGTTACGTTATTTAAGGATTACATGAGTGTTGTTATGTTACGTTATTTGGGGATTACAGGAGTGTTGTTATGTTACGTTATTTAGCGATTGCAAGAGTGTTGTTATGTTACGTTATTTGGGGATTACAGAAGTGTTGTTATATTACGTTTATTTAGGGATTATAGGAATGTTGTTATATAACGTTATTTAAGGATTACATGAGTGTTGTTGTGTTACGTTATTTGGGGATTACAGGAGTGTTGTTATGTTACGTTATTTGGGGATTACAGGAGTGTTGCTATGTTACATTATTAACCTTCAAGCAGGCATGCGGCGTTAAGTCGATCGTACTCTATACATTTTTTTTCTTAATATCGTTATTTCTTGGCGCATATATATCCAATCCCTAGTAGCCTGTCATTGTTTCACTGTGCACGCAATAAACTGTTTACCTCCCCTCCCGGCACCCTCCGGAGTGCATAGATCGCATTTGTGTTAGTCGCGGTGTAGGCAACGAAAGCACGAAAGCACGCGAAAGTTAGAGGTAAAATAAAATTTATGATGCCAAATTGCTTATTAATCCAAATAAAATTAGAATATTATTTTGATTTTATAATTTTGTTTAATTTCTTAATGTAATGATAATGTGAAAAATACAACAAAAAAATATTATTAAATTTAATTAAGTCCCTGAAATATCCCATATGTCTTTTAGGTTATACGCGACCGCTGGCGTTACAAATGACCGCGCGCCCGCTTGAAGGTTAAAAGTGACATAATATTTACTTACCATGCAACATTTCAACAGATTTCTGTTTCCCACCGTATTCCACCGGCAAGAGTTCTCGAGGCACTTCTTTATGTAAATCTTCTAGCGATCGTTGGACATGCATTCTATTGCCAATCTTCTCGCTGACAAATTGCTTTACAATGTTGATAATTAACTCTATCGCTTTTGATTCTGTAAGCATGTGGATACTGTGCAATCTGGCGCCGTAGCCTTCCTGTGAAAAGATATTTTAGGTGCTTAATTTGTATTATATACTTCATAAATCGTCTCTCGCATGACTAAAAGTCTTATCTCATTTTTTAGCTGATTTGAGTTAGGACAACTACATTATACTGTTCGTGAGTCTTTACATTTTGTTGCCTTTCAAAATGGTTATAGCTATCCAAACTCAAATCAGCTAAAAAAATAGAAAAATGAGATAGAACTTTTAGTGATATGAGAGACGAAATAAGCCTTAAGGCCCACCTGACGTTAAGTGATGCCAGACGCATAACTCGAATGGATGTTAATTTTTAGAACCAAGTTCATTATTACACGTTATACTCTGCACACTTGGCGAATGAGATCTAGACCGAAAAAAGTATAACAATTTGACCTTCGCGCGTCGTGACACTTTTGTTACATAATTAAAGTGTGTGTGCAAACGCGAGAGGAACTACTTCGTTTCAACTAGGTTGTCTCACGACACCTCTCGTTTTTTAGTCCACGTTTCCCACAAAGTTGATAAAATTATATAGAAATGAACGTCCATCAGCTCATTTCATTTCATTTTTTGACCATTCGGTAGTCCAGTGAAAGATTGCGATTTCGAGTGCCGAAATCCAACATCGTTGCATCAATTCACTAATGAAATCATTTTCTGTTCAAAAGTTTCACTTCGAGTTTTAAAAATGAACAAAAAGTGCGAAGAAGCGAACGAATAGCAGCATCTGATATCTGCAATAGGAGATGATCTCTTGATGAGGATCTGGACATGATCTGTAATAGGCATCCAGGCACCATATGCGTTGAGACCCAAGAAAAAAATTCTATCCCTGAATTGTCTCATGTCCGTTTAGTTTACACGGCATATATACACTTGGTTGCCGAGAGACGGTAGAAAAAGGGTTAGCAGACTAACGGCCAGGTTGGATGACCTATAGTAATCAGGGGGAAGACCTGGATGAGACTCGCAAAGACCTGCACCTTAATTCCGTAACACACTATTACTCTCAATTTGAATAATTTTGAAACGTATTTATAATCCATTGGTCCATATGTTTGATAAATATGTCTGCTCAACAACGCATAAAACGCAATGAATGTTGTTGAACTGTCAAAATGAATTCTATTTCTACTGATAGTGTGTTACGCAATTGGGGTGCAGGGAAGCATGGTACAAAATGGAGGAGGCCTATACTAAGCATTGCGTGGAACAAGTCTGCCAATGATGATGATGATGAAATATAAATATAAAAAAATATAAATATCCCTTCAAATCGGAACCCAGCAATGCTTCTTGACATCAGAAGGCCAATTCTTGTAATTTAAAACTTTCGAAAAAGTCGCAGTCTCATCTCGGCGACACACCTATGTCAAAAACTTGTCAAAAATTTAGGGAATTTAGAGGGGTTTTTCACTGATTGAGACGAGATCAGGGGGCCTAAAGGCACCCTGAAGCCTAAGGCTACCGGGTCAGCGGGATTGTCCGAAAGGGTTACCGCTGGCCCGGAACATAAAGGGCTAAGGAAGGAACACGGGTGGGTTTTAGTCAGTAAGAGTCTGACACTCCCTTCCGCTCCACCCAGAGCGGGAGGATTTATTTGATGATTCCCCATCCGCAAAAAAAAAGCCTAAGGCTACTTTTGAGAATCATAAAAGGATAACATTATGAATCGTAATATGGCGAAGACAGTCCGTGTTTTTCTTTTTTTTCGCTGCACTACGTAGGTATAATCAAAGAGATTGGGATTGGAATTGGATCGGCGTGATTGGTATTTTAGCACAGACAAAAAAAAAACTGAAAAATGTTTCACCAATGGGATTTGATACGATTAACTTAATGGTTAACTGTCCATTATGTTATCCTTTTATGATTCTGCCAAAGTAGCTTTTTTAGGCCCCCTGATTGTAAAATTTCTTAATTTAAAGAACTTAACTTAAAATTACAAGACTTACCCTTCTGAAATAAATTATGATACCTAGTGATTTTTCAGACGAGCTCCTTACCAAACAACTCAACTAAAACTTAAGAGGGAACAGGGCGTGCGATTCTCCATACAAATTTATTCCCTTTTTTTCTTCCTGAATAATGCCTCGAGGGCAAATTTTTTTTTTTCATAAATTCAAGGTCTGTTGTAGACACGTCCCTGTAATTTTCTTTTTTTCAGCAACTAATTAGTAAAGAAAATATTTTATGACCCTCAAAAATTGCAAAAATGCCCTGTTTTTACTACCGTGATTAGAGGACTACCAGACAAATTATAAAAGGTTTTACCATTAAAAAAAATATTAAAAATAATAGGAACCTAAACATACTCTTTCTTAGAAAAAAGGGGAATACGAAACGTCGATCTCGTCAAAATTTTCGTGATAATTTCGGTCTGAGCTGCAGCTGTCCCATATCACACACTACGGGGGCACGCTTGAGGTAAGGCGACGGCAATAGTTTCTTTAAATACCTATTTTTCAAATTCATAAAACTCGTATAAAATACTTACAACTAAAATGGTTATAAACTGCTGCAGTTCCACTGTGTTAATTTTTGAGACGACATCGAACACATTCATTTGCCTGCAGTCGTATACTATTTTATAACCATTAATATAGTCATTTGCTTTGACGTATTCAGCCACCTGAAAAAAAAAATACAATTAAGGATTTCGTAACTTGATACAGTATCTTTATGCCGCATGCTTTAAGAGCGTTTACACCGTACGGCATTACATACAAACTTTCAAGCCCTTAGAAAAATAGTGTTACAGCCAAATTAGACCCATTCAAAATTTTCCATAGAAACAGAGATCTTAACGAGAGTCATCTTTTTTCAAATAAGACATTTCGAAAATGTTCTCTGCTAACTTTTTAGACTTTTGTATCCTGCTTATGCGTATGAAGTTTCATTAAAATCGGTTCATTCATTTCGAAAAATAAGGGCTTGAAAGTTTGTATGAAATGCCGTACGGCGTAAACGCTCTTAAATCAAACTCAAAGTATTTCAAATAAACCAATTACAGGCATTTTCGAATTGTCAAGGGGTCGGTCAGACTGCTTGTATATACCTATTTAGAAGAACGGGCAAGAAACTCTACAGACACTCTTTTAAATCTTAAATATTGGTTACATCATTCGTGTTGAAATTATGCATTTGAGAACCATGAAGAACGTTAAAAGCGTCCGTAATGAAAATATAAAAAAAAAAACAATTCAAATATTAAACTAAAATAAGCCGTGACAGCAAAGAGATGACCAGTCCCTACTGACGGCGCCCGTTAACAAACATGACGGATGGATTAGTATCATTCAGCTCAACCATTTAGAAGGGAGCTAAATGATCCAACACACTCGTATACACATAACCAAGATAACCAAGTGTACTCACACACTGTGATTGCGTACGTCAACGCACACACACACACACACCCCCACACACAAACACGCTTCCGAATTTGCCACTATCTCGGACGGTACCGAAAGCTCTGCGCTTACACACACATTCACAGCGCGTTTACAGCAGAACAGCAGAATCTATCTACCTCACAGAAACGAAATAATTTAGTTGGTTTTCTGTGGTGTACCTACTAACTTTATTATTTGTGTGAACAAGACGAACGATACAAAAAACTAATGATTATTTATCGAACTAAAGTGAGGTGTGTGCGTGTCTATAGTGTAGAAACAACTTACAGAATAAGGTCGTAAGTCGAACTGAAGCATCAATCTATTACTTTGTCAGATTGCTAGTCCACTTATGAACGCCACTGTACGTCGCTTCGTTAGATAAAAACACTATAGCTGGCATTGAACCTAAGTTAGTCACGAACATCTTTAAATCTCAGAAACCATGAATATTCATAATATAAAAATTCAAAGTACAGACGCCAGCACATCAAGCTCCTGCAATCTGTCAAATTTCTATAATAGATTTTCAACTTTATTGCTAAAGCATAAGGTTCAAAGTTTATTGGGAAAAATTTACTATTTGGGGTAGCTTGATGTGTTGGCATCTGTACATAATCGTGCATTTTTCTGTCACTTTGAAAAATAGTGGAGGTGTTTATAAAAGTAAGCGTTTGCCCGTAGCTTCGCCCTCGTCGGAAATTATCCAACCGGAACGTACTTCTGGAAGAAAAGTATCCTAGGTCCTTATTTAGTGCATGATACAACAGACAGACAGAGTCTAACAATTAATACCTATGGAAGTATGAATACATACGTAGTAGAACAAAACAAACTGTCTAAAACAAAACATATAATGAACTTACGACAAGAGCGAACTGGAAATACTGCATAAAGCTCTCATTTGTGAAGTCCTTGTCGCTAATGTGGACCAGTATTATTCTGTAGTAGTCATCCGTTACAACGGGCAGTGGGACCAGTTTCCTGCAAAGTATCGTATATAAAAAAAAAACAATATCGAATATCATTATCAGACTCATGTGGATATAGGTTGCCTTTTCCCAACTGTGTTGGGGTCGGCTTCCAGTCTAACCGGATGCAGCTAAATACCAGTGTTAATACTGCCTATCTGACCTCCACAACTCAGTAACTGAAGGGTAACACGATGCCCCTTGGCTTACCAAGGGGCAAAGGCCCGAAAATCTGACAACCAGTCTTAACTGGTTGTCAGATTTTCGGGCCTTTGACTACTCGTAACGACTGCCAAAGATCTACGAATGATAGCCGGGGCCAACGGCTTAACGTGCTTTCCGAGGCACGGAGGAGTCCTGATATGTAAAGATGGTCACCGTAGCTTAATCTGATCAATCAACCCGTGCGGCTGTTATTAGGTACTTAGCCACAAGCCCCTCAAAGCATAATTATCATCATCAGCATTATGTTCATATTCAGTTAAATTACATGAAAAAGTCTCCTAAAGGGCAATGGAGAGGGCTATGCTTGGAGTTTCCGTGCGTGATCGAATCAGGAATGAGGAGATCCGCAGGAGAATCAAGGTAACCGACATAGCCCGAAGAATTGCCAAACTTAAGTGGCAGTGGGTAAGGCACTTTGCTCGCAGAACAGATGGCCGATGGGGCCGAAAGGTTCTGGAGTGGCGACCGCGTACCGAAATCGACCGAACCGACACATCATCTCGAGAAGTACCTCAAGGAAGAGTTCTGGCCGAAGGGTGTTGTGTACCGCTGGTTTCGTGGTTAGCTATATGACGCCAGTCACAGACAGAACCGGTCGAAGTGGAGGTGCTTGGGGGAGGCCTATGGCTGAAATGATGATGATGATGACATGAAAAATTATTTATTCTGTAACCGGAATCACTTTCAGTCTTCATAATAAAATATTAAAATAAGCTCGATGAGTCGACAATTACCATCTGATAACCTCTGAGAGGAAATCTCGAAACAAACACAGGGGCCAAAGTCTCTTTTAATGTCCAGACTTAATCTTGGTCTTTATATTCATGTGAATATCACCAACGGAGTCATATTATATCGTTTTTGTTTTTAATCGGATTACACCCAGGATTGCCCAGTTGTCTGTGTGGTGTCGGACTTAAAGAATTGCACCACCCCTTACTTCCCGTGGTTGTCGTAAAAGGCGACTAAGGGTCTTACCGGAGAATGGGCAGCAGCGTTCTCTATTTATTCCACCATCATACCATACTGCGATCGCCAACCCGCCTGCCAAGCGTGGCGATTATGGCAAACCCCCCCAAAATTGGGGGAGGCCTATGTCCAGCAGTGGACGTCTATCGGCTGAAACGACGACGACACCCAGGATTTATGAATTTCTTATTACAGACAAGGCACAAGCATTGATCACCACGCATTCTCAAGACGGGATGGCGATTTCAGAGGTTTCCTCACGATGATTTTCATTCACTGATGTCAGTTAAGTCCAAGATAAACTCAGAAACTAAATAAATAAAGTCCTCCGTATTTTCGGCCACGGCGGCCAATCTCAACGGAGACTAGCCTTCGGCGCGGAAGATAGAGCACAACACAGGTGCACTCCCTCTTCCCTCACTCTCATAGTCCGATGGGACGGCAATCCGACGCGACCGGAGAGAGATCAGGCGCAGGACCAACGGCTTAACGTGCTTTCCGATGCACGGGAGTATCACACCGCCAACTTCCAAACTCCGGGCTGTTAGTAAGAAATTCCCAATGGAAAAACTCAATAACACTTTGCCCGGCCCGGGAATCCAACCCAGGATCCATTAGGATTAGTATGATCAAAAAGTTACTTACGCCAACTTCAATACATCTTGCAGTTCCATCTTGACATTGGTCTTCGAAAAGAACTTAGGTATCAGCGTCTTCATCGTGCACAATCGGTCAATTTGCCTCTTTGATTTTTCTACGGAACCCTTGCAAGTAATTAGCGTTTTTTCCAAGTACTCCCTGCCTGAAAAAAATAAATTTATTCTTCTTTAATTAAAAATATTTATCAGAATTATTATTAGTTCAAGCTCTTACTGGTTTAGCGTATATTCCCCGTGATTCCCAATGATCAACTGCCCAGCCTTTTTCGCAACTATGTTGGGGTCGGCTTCCAGTCTAACCTGATGCAGTTGAATATCAGTATTTTACATAGAGCGACTGCCTATCTGACCTCAACCCAGTGATTGAGTAACACGATAACCCTTGCTAAACCTGGTTGTCAGTCTTTTAGGCTTCTGACTACCCGTAACGACTGTCAAAGATCTACGAATGACAGCCGGGCTAACGGTTTAACCTGCTTTCCGAGGCACGGAGGGTTCTCGATATGTTATGAATGGCCACCCATCCATGACCGACAACGGTAAGCGAAATTCGACTCATGCCGCTGATATCAATTGGCCAGTTAGCCTCGAGTTCCTGTCCATAATTCAAGAGTAACCTAAAAATCAAATAAAAAAAGAACGTAAAAAAAATATACTGCTTAGGAAGAAAGAGTTTTAATTGAAATCTTATTTAAGTAGCTCTAATTGCTTCTTTGTCTCCACTTCTAATAAAAACTAGTTTTTTTGTAAATGTTCTTTTATTATGTCCCAAAAGTAGTTTTAAATCTTACGACTTCAACAAAAAAAAAAATACCAAGCAGAAATAAATTATTTGAAAATGATACACAAAATACATAGGTACCCAAAGCTGTTGTCTATGGAAGGTTACCATTAACCTTATTAAAATTCTTAGTTAACCTTATTATTATTCAAAAACCCTGCTTTGGAAGTAAAGCATTTTTTACATCCATAGGTATATTATAAAATCGAAAGTAACTCTGCATGTCTGTATGTCCTTTCCACGCCTAAACCACTGAACGGATTTCGATAAAATTTGGCAGAGAGATAGATTTCATCCCGGGGAAGGACATAAGTTACTTTTTATCGACATACCTCCCTTGAGAAGCCGCGGGCGGAAGCTAGTACTCTATAAAGTATTTTATATGATCTACTTAATCACACTATTGTACAACTTATGACCTTCAGGGATTAGACGACGATTGCAAAATTCTGGAGATAAAATATTTTATTTCTGTAAGTACCTACTTACAGAAATAAAATATTTTAAAAGTAAATTATATTTTTTTAAACTAGATGAGGTCTGCGTTTCCTATCTGACTACTCTGAGAAGAAAGGCCAAAACAAACTGAGAGGTCACAGTCTCTTTTAAAGTCCAGACCATCTTGGTCAGACATGTAGATTGGTGTCTGAAATGGTCTTTTGAGGAAACTTGGTGGTAGGATCAAACCCGTGTTAGGTGTAACACACTGTGACACTTGAGCGGCGTCAAAATCCATACTATCATACATCTATTATAAATGCGAAAGTGTCTGTCTGTCTGTTTGTTACCTCTTCACGCTTAAACCGCTGAACCGATTTAGATGAAATTTGGTACAGAGATAGTTTGAGTTCCGGCAAAGGACATAGGATAGTTTTTATTTCAATATTCCTACGGAATCGACACTTATGCCATTATGACATAAGTGTCGATCCCGTGGCGCACGCACATTATAGCCATCGCTCTTCTCTTGCGTTTCAAATGTAATTGCATCACTTTCGCTCGCTTAGTAGATCAATTGCTACCATAGATATGTATATGAAACATTTCTATGGTCGCTACGATTTATTTTCGAGGTAGCGCCTTAAGTGGAGATTGCGAATCGATAAACGTTAGTTGGGACGCCTGACTAGGTGGAGTGACGATCTTCGCAGGATAACGTGTAGCAGCTGGATGAGAGTTGCCGAAAACTGAGTTGAATGGCGTGCAATAGGAGAGACCTATGTCCAGCAGTGGGCTGCTGTAGGCTGATGATGCGGATTATGTATTTTGTGCTGTATTTGTTTATATAACTGATGTTAAACGATTAGTACATCTTTTATAGGGTTTCGTGCCCAAAGGGTAACACGGGACCCTATTACTGACTCCGCTGTCCGTCTGTCACCAGGCTGTATCTCATGAACCGTGATAGCTAGACAGTTGAAATTTTTACAAATGATGTATTTCTATTTCTGCTATAACAGCAAACACTAAAAACAGAATAAAATAAATATTTAAGGGGGCTCCCATACAACAGTCTTGTTTTTTTCGGCGTTTTCGCCTTGTGGTACAGAACCCTTCGTGTGCGCACTTGGCCAGTTTTTTTTTTTACTGTTTGAGATTCAATTATTTGAAAAGTAGGTTTAGAGACTAGTGACCTCTGGCTATAATAATTGATGCCACTATGCCAACAATTTCATAACAGTTTTGCAATAGTATAAAACAAAATCGCTCTTCGTGTAGGTCTGTGTGACCGTTTAGTTTGTCTAAAGGTCATAGCACACATATCAACTCGGAAAGGGATCGTCACCGTATCAACTTGAGCCATGCAGTATTCTTTGTATGAAACTCCCTACTGCAACGCACACTAATCGGAAACGTAACGTAATCGCGTCACGTCGGGACAAGCTCACGAACCGCGGTGTGGTGCGTGGTCAACTTGTCAACGTTTCTGCGCTTACGGTTCGTCTGTCGTCCCCGCGCTTATGTCTCTCCGAACCTCAGCCTACGTTTCATCGAGGCGTTTAGCAACCAGTCTGGGCAGTGCAGGACTCTTACCGGCTAAAACCACACTCCTGCCTTACCTCCACTTTGCCTTACCCCTCTGACGTGATCAGAGACCTTAATTACTTATGTATAATTAGTGTTAGCTTGTATAGTGTATTTACTAATAAACCAAACCAACTTTTATATCTCCCTTGCAGAAGAAATGTTAAAATAAACTGGTAAGGCGGTCTAAAAAGGTCACTTTGGCAGAATCATAAAAGGATAACATTATGAATCTTAATATGGCGAGTTCTTTGGGGAAAGTTGTTCAGTTTCATGAGCACATTCACCTCCTTCAGGGTTGATACCCCTTTTCCGTTACACCTTGTATAACAGTTAATTGTCCATTATGATTCATAATGTTATCCTTTTATGATTCTGCCAAAGTGGCCTTTTTAGGCCCCCAGGGCTAAAGAAATTACTTCAGACTAAGACGCAATATCATTGTGAGACAATGAAGATGGCCAGTGGAGTACATTTAGTTAGTAACTGGGAGGACAGATAGGCAGTCGCTCCATGTAAATTACTAGGGTATTTAGCTGCATGCGGTTAGACTAGAAGCTGACCGCAACATAGTAGGGAACAGGATAGGCGATTGATTCACTGCATCTGCAGTCGCAATATCGCAATATTGTGGCTGACATTATTTGTTACCTAAAGGATAACCTCCAAAACAAAATAACGGGACAAACAGAAAAAAAAGCGGTTGAGTGCGAGTCGGACTCGTACACAAAGGGTTCCGTATCACCGAACAATAATTAACACTTAATTTTTTTTTAATACTTTAGTAAATAACGCGTTTCTTGTTATATTTATTATTTGATAAGCGGCTATAATAGTAATCACTGTAAAAATTTCAAGTGTCTACCTATTATGGTTTAAAAGATACAGCCCTGTGACAGACGGACGGACGGACAGCGTAGCCAGTAATGGGGTCCCGTTGGCACCTTTTGAATATGGAACCCTGTATGATTAACAAATCTTAATGGTCTTGCGTTTCTGCTGTTTCTTAAGGTTTATGTAACGTATGCTCGCTTGACTGCCTACTATCTCCTCGGACGTTGCGTCATGGTATAAGGTCGGTTAAGCGTTGCAAGAAGTTGCAAAACGTCGATTTACTCCTTGATTATAAATATGTTCACCACAATATTCTCGCAGTTTTATTTAACTTATAAGTGTTGGAAAATATAAAAACTGTCTTTAAACTATCAATAAATATAATTATGCAACAATTAACTATTAAAATAGTACCTTATTAAATTAATATTATTATTCATATATGTTAATTAATATATATTTTTTTATAAATATGTATAATATAATAATTATTTAACTACTAATTTTAATGAATAATAAAATTGAACTTCCCAATTTCAAAAATGGAGTTAAGTCTCGTGATCTAATTTTAATAAATAAAGTTGGATATTATCTGTTTACTGCAGATGAATAGATTGTGACACATACCCAAAGAAGATAATTTAGATTTTTAAAAAAACATTGGTAATGACTTACTGAAATCCTTCTTGATTATATGATTCTGCTTCTGTATCCACGCCTCCAAAATATCAACAGCTTGGTCAATCCTTTCTGGTTTATCCAAATTATGGATCTTTCTGATATCGTAAAGCGCTCCCGGGGGCAGTCTCAAAAAACGATTCTCTGGTAAAGATTCCATAGTAATTTATACAACGCCTTTCAATTTCAAAATTCGATTAAAATATTCTCTTGTTTTTTTTTATTAAAATTATTTTTATTAACACTAACTATCAAATTATATTTTATTTTTGTAATTATATTTTTGTTGTGAAAAAAAAAGTGTTAACAGACATGGAGGCTCGGTCTCCAACTGGATTAGAAAATAACCGAGCTATACTTATAACCTGTCGTAAGATTCTGTTATATCACTGTTTGTGTACAGTCGGCAAATTTACGCAACAATGTCGATATTTCAACCACAGTGTAATAATAACAGTGGTTCATGGCCAAAAAAAGTTTCAAAAAAAGTTTCAAGTTTCCAAATACAATCAGTACAACATAACATCACGTAATATTTCTCCGAAAGGTTAGGCAGAGGTGTACAGACGCCAGCACATCAAGCTACTACAATCTGTCAAATTTCTTTAATAGATTTTCAACTTTATCGCTAAAGCATAAGGTTCAAAATTGATTGGAAAAATTTGACAGTTTCGGGTAGCTTGATGTGCTGGCGTCTGTACATAGTACATCCACATTTCGCCAGTTATATTTTAGTCCCATGTAATTGGGGGCGAATCTAATGTCATCACACGGACACAAATTTAGACTCCGGGATGCTACTGAGAAATTTCTGATGGAAAACCCGATAATACACATGGGAATAGCATCGAGGACTTCATGCTCCACAGGAGCTCTTGCGACGACTAGAGGCCTACGTAGACCGAGATGGCATGGCAAGGGATTTAAATTATTACTAATGGACATTCAAACGTATCAATAGAGGAATACGACATAATTGCTATGCTTTAAAATGATGCCGGTGGCATCGAAAGGGATTTCATTGCACGGCATTGAAAGACGCGCAACGGGCTCCCGCAGCGGGATGCCGTAGCATCCTGCGATAGGCAACGGCATGCCAAGGACTCCGGCGCTCGTTGTGACATACCGCGTGATGAGGCGGCGGGGGTAGAGAAGCGGGGAAGCCGCTGGAATGCTGCGGTATCTAAGCGGCTAGTGTGCGCTGACTGACGGCATAATCCCTTGCCATGCCGTTCCGGTCTGCATAGGCCTTAGACCAACAAGGCTTTCTCAATATATCAGTAAATTCTGCTCACTAATAGCATACTCAGACCAGTAGTAGCCTAGGCACTTTACTTTGTGTACATTATTTCATCACCCTTGCTCTCAAAACGGCGAAGGACAACATCGCGAGGAAACTGACATGTCCTAGAACCAAAAATTCGAAGACATGTTACATTCACCAACACGCACTATGCCCGCGTGGTGGATTATAGGCCACTCCCTCTCACAGAGGGGAAGCCTCAGTCCCAGCAATGGCAACAGTGAAGGCTGATTAATTCATTTTTAATTAATTAATTATTATGCAATATCATAAGGATCACTCACTGGCGAACCATCACAAGAGAGACTGAAGCTGTGGCGAGACAGTGCTTCCTTACCCAAACCGTTCGTCCCACCCGCTGAAGACCTCCCACTTGGACATGAGTTACCTTAGGTAACCTGGAAGTCTTTAAACAGACTCCGGACCCAGGTTTGCTGAAGTACGGAAAACCTGTTCAGGTGAAGATTCATAGACGACTCCGCCTTGGAGTTTAAATGTGGTGCTGTTCCACAAATGATGGGACACTTAATATCGTGTCCTGCGTGTCCTGTCAGCTGCACGTTACAGGAACTGGTGGACGCTGGTGATGGCGCCAAACAAGTAGCCGAATTCTGGGCCGACTCTATTTAGATTGCTATCGACACGCTCAAACTCAAACTCAAACTCAAAGCATTTATTTCAATTAAACCTTGTACAGGCACTTTTGAATTGTCAAAATTAAATAGTCTGTCAGTTAGTCAGAAAGTTGAAGCTAGGTGCCCATTCCAAAACGTAGATCTCTATGGAGAAGAACGGGCAAGAAACTCCATGGACACTCTTTTAAATCAAGTTATTACAAAATCCTGGGTACATTATTCTTGTTGCTTCTATATGTGAGAACAATGTAAAAAAAAAAAAAAGAACAATGAAACAATTCAAAATATAAGATTAAAAATAAGCCTTGGCAGTTAAGAGATGACCAGTCTCAACCGACGGCACCCGTTCACGAACATGACACGTGGATCAGCACCATCCAGCTCAACCATTTTGTAGGGAACCGAATAATCCAACACACGCGCCACCATCGGTGAGACATTTAAGTGAGCATGACACGTTCTCAACTGCCATGCTCTTTCAAGTCAACAACAAAAGAAATACATAATAAACGAAAACATGGTTCTTACATTTACAAAATTTAAAAAAAAATGCTTCTAAATTATACAAAACTATAGTTTGCAATTTATTTAAGATGTTAATATAATTTACTACCAAACAGGAAGAGGTATCTAATATTGCAGTATTCAAGAATTAAAACTGGATTGAATAAAAAATAAAAAAGTTATGTTCGTAATGTCAGAAATATTGAAAAAGAAAAAGGGAAGCACCTCTTCCAAATATTGAAATTTTAACTAGTGAGCCCAAGTGCCTGTGGAGCAGGACCAGCATTAAGCCAAGCATTTTTATCTACGATATAATCATCCAACTTGTAATATGCTTGTCTACATAGTGTGCGTTTAATGCATGTTTTAAATTTCTTCTCATTTAATTGAAGAATATCGAATGGTATTTTATTATAACATTTTACACAGTAACCCATAAAAGAAGTTTTTACTTTAGACAATCTGAAACGCGGTTGATCTAATTTGTCCCTATTTCTAGTGTTAAAATTATGCCTGTCACTTATCTTACTAAAAAGATGTAGATTTTTTCGAACGTACATAATGTTTTCATATATATATTGACAAGGAACCGTCATGATGTTAATTTCTTTAAACAGTTCTCGTAGAGAATCGCGTCTGCTGAGCTTGTAGATGGCTCTGACAGCCCTCTTTTGCAGAATGAAGATAGAATCAATATCTGCAGCCCGTCCCCACAACAAAATACCGTAAGACATGATGCTATGAAAGTAACTAAAATAAACCAGTCTCGCGGTATCCACGTCTGTTAATTGGCGAATTTTCCAAACAGCGTAAGCGGCCGAACTTAGCCGCCCTGCAAGTGATGTTAAGTGCGGACCCCACTGTAGCTTTGAGTCAAGCGCGATTCCCAGAAAAACCGTATTTTCGACGAATTCAAGTGTCTCCCTATTCAATACAACATGACATTTATTACTTCTAACATTCGGTAAAGTGAATCTAATGCATTTAGTTTTTTTCTCATTTAATACCAAATTATTCACAGTAAACCAATTATGGACCACATGCATAGCGTTATTTACGTCGTCAAGCTCCTGTGCACGTCTGCTTACTTTAAAAATCAGTGATGTGTCATCAGCAAATAACACCATTTGTGGTTGGTTTTTCAGTAAATGAGGTAAATCATTTATATATACTAAAAATAGGAATGGCCCCAATATTGAGCCCTGCGGTACTCCCATTTTGACTTTTAAGCCCGATGAATTCACACCGTTAATTTGAACTTGCTGAAATCTATCATTTAAATATGATTCTATTAAGCTAAGAGCAAGTTTACCTAGTCCGTAATGCTCAAGTTTCAAGAGCAGTGTTTCGTAATTCACGCAATCAAATGCCTTGGATAGGTCACAAAAAATGCCTATAGCATCTTGTGCCTCTTCCCATGCATTAAAGATGTGTTTTAATAAGGTGACACCGGCGTCAGTTGTACAACGTCCTTTGGTGAAACCATACTGTTGATCGTGTAAGATGTTATTACGATTAAAATGATTGAGCATTTGATTTAACATTACTTTTTCGAACACCTTGCTAAAAACCGGCAAAACCGATACGGGTCTATAATTATTAGTGTCTTTGCTGTCCCCAGATTTGAAAAGTGGAATAACTTTACTGAACTTCATTAAATCCGGGAAAACCCCTTGATCTACACACAAATTAAATATTAAAGCTAAATAGGGTGCAATTGTCTCAATAAAGGATTGACAAACTTTAGTGGACATGCCCCACAGATCTAAGAAGAAGTATCACTCACTTATGACAAAAGCTCCTCCACTTACCTGTTCTACAGTTACCGGCACGTAACTTGGAAAGAGATTTTCGTAGTGGGGGAAGTTCGCGCATATAAAAATGTATGAAATTGTGCGTGCGCAAATTTCCCCCACTACAAAAACTCTTGCCAAGTTACGTGCCGGCAACTATACCCGTCGTACGTTCGCTCTGCTTAAACACTCCCGTTGAACCACTCAAAGTAGTTACACTGTATTTCAAAATTTTTTGCTGCCAAAAACTTGACAATGAATGTCCTGACCTGCTAGTATATTATAATGATATAATTATGTGAATTCAATCAATTTATGTCAAAACTAATAAGTTCAGCTCTTTGTTGCTAGTGCTTTTTTTTCTAATTTCAAACTCAAAACCATTTATCAGCTGAGTGATGACCAGCCCCAACTGACGGCGCCCGTTCACCAGCACCATTCAGCTCAACCATTTTGAAGGGAGCTAAATGATCCAACACACACGCCACCGTCAGCGAGACATTTATGTGAGCATGACATTAAGAAAGAAAACACACAATTAAGAAAACAGTGTAATTATAACACAACTTAGCATCAAACCTGTAATCCCCGAAGGATCAGCCAGATATCTCCAGTCTTAGTTTTTGAACATCATCCTCATCTGCCTAGCCTTTTCCCAACTGTGTTGGATTCGGCTTCCAGTCTAACCGGATGCAGCTGGATACCAGTATTTTACATGGAGCGACTGCCTATCTGACCTCCACAACCCAGTTACTGGGTAATACGATACCCCTTGGTAAGACTGGTTGTCAGACTTTCGGGCTTCTGACTACCCGTAACGACTGTCAAAGATCCACGAAAGACAGCCAGGACCAACGGCTTAACGTGCTTTCCGAGGCACGGAGGGGTCACGGTATGTAAAGAGGGTCACCCATCCACAGACCAACCGCGGCAAGCGTAGCTTAACTTGATCGATTGACCTGTGCGGCTGTTATTATTTTGCCACGGGCGTTGTATCAACCAGTGATGTGACTTATCTAAGATACAAGTATTTAAAATACAATTATAAGATACAAAATACGTATTTTCATTTTGTATCGAAAATACTTTTTAGAAAGGATTTTGTATCTTATATTGAAATACTTTTGTTTAGTATCTTAGTATTTTATAAATACTTTTTCTGATAAAACACTTTTTCTGATAAAAAAATAAATAAATTTGGTGTCATTTATAAAATAAATCGTAGAACTAAACGTGCCGTTATTAATGTGAGAAATTGATAGATGGCCGACTCTTCTATTGCCGAACTCTGCCCCTGTGCAGCGACTCTCTTCTTTTGGGGGTATGATCATGAGGCCACATCGAAGGAAAATGACTGATAAGATGTTTGACGAGCTGGTTTTACTTAAGTCTAACTTAAAATTAAAATGATTATTCTTGTGATCTATACATCACTGATATCGACGTACCGAAATATTTAAAACAATTTCCCGTTGACTCTACTTTGTGTGCTATTTTTTGCCGTAATTATTTTATTTCAAAATTACATAAAGCCCACACATTGATCGTGTTCGATCCTATCTTTATTTTGTAGGTATTTTAAAAATCTTTCTACCCTTTCTTTAGATTGTGGGTTTATTGTAGGTATTTTAAAAATCTTACTATCTTTTCTTTCGATTGTGGTCTAAACCATATTGCACAAAGCATTCAAATATTATTAGACGTTCGCGAAAAGGAGATCCCACAAAAACATTTCATGTTAAATGTTGCCAAGACGAGACCATGTAGCTCGCACTGTCAAAAAGTAATCAGATCTCATGTAGAGCCAAGCTTCTAACTCTACACGCCCTAACTCTACAAGACCTAACTTCGCAAACTCTACACCTTAGTCAAAATATATGGCTTGGCCGTTTCGTTACTACATGAACCATTAACAGTATGAGAGTTTTTCACCTTACGCTCATGTGAATGTAGCGAAATGGCCAAGCCATATATTTTGACTAAGGTGTAGAGTTTTCGAAGTTAGGTCTTGTAGAGTTAGGGCGTGTAGAGTTAGAAGCTTGGCTCTACATGAGATCTGATTACTTTTTGATAGTGCGAGCTACATGGTCTCGTCTTGGCAACATTTAACATGAAATGTTTTTGTGGGATTTCATTTCTTTTTGTAAGTTGCCTATGATATTTATACGAGTATTTTTTCTGTTGTTCATTTTTTCTTTCTTTTTTTGGGGTTTATTTATAACAAGGACCCCCTATATAAATTTTCAGACCTCTAGCATCAAAATTTACGGAAGTCTCATACAAACTTTCACACCCTACTTTCAGGGGTTGTGGGGGTAAAAGTTACAAGTTTTATGATTTTTTTGTTGTTTTTGTACTATTACTAGCTTACATACCAAATTTCAGCTTTCTAGGACTTCAGGAAGAACCTTAAGAATATTGATGATCATCAGTCAGTGAGTCAGTGACGAAATCGGGGTATTTTAGATATCAATAAAATCTAAAGTATAAGAGCTATGCAATTGAAAATTTGTAGGTTTAATAAGTCAACCACTGACATCATATCCCGAAAATTTTGTTTATCTGGTATAATCCAAACCGAAGTTAAGAAGGTTCAAAAATACGACGAAGTGCTTCGAGAAAAGGTAGGTAGTGCCCTTGCGCTTCGCTTGGCTCGTCTTGGCGGGGGCACTCCCGTGCCCCCAGATTTTTAACGGGTGTTAAAAAAACACTTAACGAAATTGAGCCACTTGTACCAACTCTCTGCCATTGTAATAATTTTTTGACGTTCTAAAGTGCCTTTTATGTGCCTCTTTGAAATAAATGCTTTGACTTTGACTTTGAATTTTTGTACTGGATCATACCTGGGAACCTTCTGGCTATGGAGATATTGAAGGTCAAAATCCCAAATTTTACTGACTTTTTTTATGAAAACAAGTTCTTAACGTTATAACACAACATTAAATATCCATCCCCATCATCATCATCATTTCAACCGAAAGACGTCCATCGGTGGACATAGGCCTCAAGCACCTCCACTTCGACCGGTTCTGTACTTCTCGCATCCAACAGGTTCCTGCGGCCTTCACAAGGTCGTCGGTCCATCTTGTGGGAGGCCTTCCAACACGCACGCTCAGCAGAATTGGTGGACTTATTAATAAGATTATTACGTACCAACCTGCAGAGCGGCTCATCCCACTGTCTCTGGGAAGATGGGTTTACGGGCCGATCTGTATCCAGGCAAGCCGCTTTCCAGGCGTTCACCGCGTCAATCAAGCACGGCACTTCAGAGTCAACCAGGCAAGGGGCTAACATTTTCCTGGTCAACTTTTCAGTGCTGTGGACAGAAGACAGGAACGCCGGTAAGCTAATACTGGTAATTTTCTCTACAAATTGAATCGCTATGGTAGTAGGGGAAATGCATTAAACTGGATAAAAACTTATCGGTATAATCGCCAGCAATGAAATTGATTATTGGCGCCGACTCTAACATTGATCAAATTACTCAGGTATACTTACATTAGTATAAGAACTTAGTTATTAAGGTTAAACAAAAACGGTTTATTAGTTTATGCTTTTCAGTTTTTTCGGCGGTTAAATGTTTTTGTTAAAAAGTTTTTATTTTATAAGTTTTTGTGGCTATAATTTACTAATTACTACTGTTGCCGCCGCTACAAACGTACTGGTGTGAGCGGGACAGCGAGCGCCGCGCCAACGACTCGCCTGATGGCCAGAGACCATCAAGACCGCCGCGGAGTGCGCACGTAGTACAAAATCACATAGTTATACGTCATGTCATACGAACATTTCTCTTGAAAGTAAAAATTTTGTAAAAAGTAAATTACCTAGTAAATGTTAACAGTATACCAACAACGTCGTTTTACTGAAGAGGCCCCAAGAAGATACCCAACAACTACATCCTTAATTTATGATTACTTCTAAAATAGCTACCTACCTAACTTTAGCTATTAACTGTTTTAAAATCGTTCTTTAATTATTAGCTGATCTGTGAGTGAGCAATAAATCACCCCTATTTTCCCACCCTTAGGGTAGGATTTTTTTTCAAATTTATATAGGACTAACTTCCTTATCTAATAAAAAAAGTAAAATTATTAAAATCGGACTACTCTGTAAAAAGTTATGCGTGGTCACACATAAAAAAAAATATCGTCGACTTGAGTATTGGTATATGGGTTTGTTAAAAGGAATTAGGTGAAACTTGTGAATGTATTATGCTTTGTGTTGATAATCAGAGTGCAATAACCTAATTAACAACCCTGTTTATCATAAGAGAACAAAGCACATAGATTTTATATTTAATTTTATAAGAGAAAAGGTTGAGTTGGGTATAAATAAAGTTAATAATATTTCAAGTAAACTTCAACTGGCTGATATTTTGACAAAAGCTTTGCCGACTCAAACTTTTAACTATCTGAGGAATCAGATTTTGTTTCATTAGTTCCCTTATTTTTTTGGAAGTGTTTAAAGTTTTAGTGGGAGTGCTGTTATGTAGTAAACACTTTTATTTCTTTTTTAAGTATTTAATTTTAGTGGGAGTGTTATATTTATTAGAAATTCAACACTGGCGCTTTCCGTTTTTGATTATATGTAGCTCCCCGGTGTTCTTGCTAAGAAGTAGGAAATGTAATGTGCAAGTTGTGCAACTTTAATAGAAAATTTATTCAAGAATACATACATTGTTTCCTTTTAACAAACCCATATACCAATACTCAAGTCGACGATATTTTTTTTTATTTTTTTTTTTTTTTTTACGCATAACTTTTTACAGAGTAGGCCGATTTTAATAATTTTACTTTTTTTATTAGATAAGGAAGTTAGTCCTATATAAATTTGAAAAAAATCCTACCCTAAGGGTGGGAAAATAGGGGTGATTTATTGCTCACTCACAGATCAGCTAATAATTAAAGAACGATTTTAAAACAGTTAATAGCTAAAGTTAGGTAGGTAGCTATTTTAGAAGTAATCATAAATTAAGGATGTAGTAATTAGTAAATTATAGCCACAAAAACTTATAAAATAAAAACTTTTTAACAAAAACATTTAACCGCCGAAAAAACTGAAAAGCATAAACTAATAAACCGTTTTTGTTTAACCTTAATAACTAAGTTCTTATACTAATGTAAGTATACCTGAGTAATTTGATCAATGTTAGAGTCGGCGCCAATAATCAATTTCATTGCTGGCGATTATACCGATAAGTTTTTATCCAGTTTAATGCATTTCCCCTACTACCATAGCGATTCAATTTGTAGAGAAAATTACCAGTATTAGCTTACCGGCGTTCCTGTCTTCTGTCCACAGCACTGAAAAGTTGACCAGGAAAATGTTAGCCCCTTGCCTGGTTGACTCTGAAGTGCCGTGCTTGATTGACGCGGTGAACGCCTGGAAAGCGGCTTGCCTGGATACAGATCGGCCCGTAAACCCATCTTCCCAGAGACAGTGGGATGAGCCGCTCTGCAGGTTGGTACGTAATAATCTTATTAATAAGTCCACCAATTCTGCTGAGCGTGCCCGCCTGCTGGCTGTGGGTGAGTGGGAGTCGGGGCTCAGGCTTCAAGCACTCCCGTCACCTGTGAAGCTGTCGACTGTCTCGGACACCATGGCCTATCTTGCAGTAGGAGCGTAGGCCGGATAGCACGGCACGCCAGCATTAATGACATCATCCGTCGTGCTCTTGTGTGCCAGCTGTTTTAGAACCCAACGGCCTGGCACGCGACGATGGGAAGAGACCAGACGGGATGACCATAATGCCCTGGAAGTTAGGCAGTCCTTTGGTGTGGGATGCAACATGTGTCGACACCCTTGCGCCATCTCATCTTCCTAGCACGGTGGGCTGTGCTGGAGCGGCTGCTGCAGGTGCAGAAAACCTCAAACGGCGAAAATATTCCAACCTGATTGGGAGTTACATGTTCGAGCCGTTTGGGGTTGAAACACTAGGGCCATGGGGTCCGAGTGCCCACTTGGTTTTTCAAGATATCGCCAAGCGGTTAGTCGACTCTTCACGTGACCAGAGGGCTGGCCTATTTCTTGGCCAAAGAATTAGCATTGCCATTCAACGTGGCAATGCTGCTAGCCTTTTGGGCACTGTTCCTGTTGACAGCGATGCTGACGAATTTTTTGATGTCCTATGATTATTTTACTTATTTTTTCATATAAATGTACATATTATTATTATTATTTTAAATATTAGCATAGATTATGTAAATAAATTTGTAGAGAAGCAGTTTGTGATCTATGAAGTCAAAAGCTTTTGACATATCAAGAAATATTGATGCTATTGACCTTTTTTGGTTAAGACTTAATGTAATCTTTTTCATGAGAGAAAAACATGCGAGAATTGTTGATTTACCCTTCCTGAAACCGAATTGTTCCTCTTTTAAAATTGCGTGTTTTATTATAAAGGAGTGTAATTTATCGTACATAATTCTTTCAAAAATCTTAGAAATTACAGGTATTAGAGTAATAGGACGATAATTGTTAATATCATTTTTATCTCCTTTTTTATATAATGGTTTAACATTAGAAAACCTTTGTTTGGTGGGGAATAAACCTTGAAAAAATTATAAATTAATAATGTGGGCCAGCGGGCGAGATATATATTTAGAGCAACGCTTAAGAATCTTCGTATTAATATTGTAATAGCCAGTTGAGTAAGTTGAATTTCAGGAATTAATAACTTACACACACACACACATACACAGAATTTTCATCAGTTGGAGTCAAAAAGATGCTATCCGATATGTCCGTGATGCTATCCGATATGTCAGTGATGGTATGTTTATAGTCAATTGGTGTTTCAGAATTATGGATTTTTGGTTTTATTGTCATGTTGATAAAAAAGTCATTAAATTGGTTCGCAATTTAGTCGCCATCCATGTATGTGCACTGATCGATTATAATAGAAGAAATTTCGGCGTTACTATCGGTATCTGAACTATTCTTTTTAGGGTTCCGTACCCAAAGGGTAAAAACGGGACCCTATTACTAAGACTTCGCTGTCTGTCCGTCTGTCCGTCTGTCTGTCTGTCTGTCACCAGGCTGTATCTCAAGAACCGCGATAGCTAGACAGTTGAAATTTTCACACGTGATGTATTTCTGTTGCCGCTATAACAACAAATACTAAAAACAAAATAAATTAAATATTTAAGGGGGGCTCCCATACAACAAACGCGATTTTTTTGCCCTTTTTTGCTCGATATCAAAAATGGCAACAGGTAGGCACTTGAAATATTCACAAAATACTCAGTTGTATTTTAACTTTAATAATGAATAATAAAATTAAAATAAAATAAATATTTAAGGGGGGCTCCCATACAACAAACATGTTTTTTTCGGCGTTTTAGCCTTGTGGTACGGAACCCTTCGTGTGCGAGTCCGACTCGCACTTGGCCAGTTTTTTATATAATGGTTTAACATTAGAAAACCTTAGTTTGGTGGGGAATAAACCTTGAAAAAATGATAAATTAATAATGTGGGCCAGCGGGCGAGATATATTTAGAGCAACGCTTAAGAATCTTTGTATTAATATTGTCATAGCCAGTTGAGTTAGTTGAATTTCAGGAATTAATAACTTTATACACAGAATTTTCATCAGTTGGAGTCAAAAAGATGCTATCCAATATGTCAGTGATGGTATGTTTATAGTCAATTGGTGTTTCAGAATTATGGAATTTTGGTTTGTTTGTCATGTTGATAAAAAAGTAATTAAATTGGTTTGCAACTTTGTCGCCATCAGTGTATGTGCACTGATCGATTGTAATAGAAGGAATTTCGGCGTTACTATCGGTATCTGAACTATTCTTTTTTATTATATCCCAGGCGGCTTTACATGTATTGTTTGATTGAAGTATATAACGAGTGTTATCAATTTTCTGAGCATGTAATATACATCGTCTCAATATTCTAGTGTAATTTTGGTAGTGTTTTCGGTGTAGGGTTTTGTTAGAATTTAATAGCCTATATTTTAAATACATACTTCTTTTCTTGACGCAACATCTTTTTTTTCCTTTTGTTATCCATTTAGTTTTTACCGGTTTGTTTGTAATTTTTACTCTTAGGATGGGAAAACAGAGATCGTAAAATAGGGATAGTGTATCATGAAAGTGATTGAATGCGAGATCAGTATCATCAGATTCGTATATTTCTGAAAATGAAAGAGATGATATGCATAATATGAACTTTTCAATGTTGTTTTGACTTAGATCTCTTCTCTTTTCAAAAAAAAAAATCTTTCCTGCATTTTGCAGTATCTACAGACGAATCGAAGCTAATGGACTGACCTGTCTCATGGTCAGATAATGCAAGGATATGTACTTGAGGCTGAACATTAGGTTTATCGCTTGCTATGATGATTTTCTTGTGGGTTTATTTATATGGTTGGAGATATTATAATTATTATTACGTATTTTTCTATATATGTTACGCAATATCTCCGGCAATTGTAAATCGGTTTAAAAAAAAAAAAAATTAATAGATAGGGTATGCCTCAGGGGTGGTTCCCTAATAATATTATTAACTTTGCTTTGAAGTTTTTGAGTTTGATTCAATAATACTTATTATTGCCACTTATTTTATATTGATGATGTTAGAATAACTTCCTGTCACTCATATTTACATAGCAAGTAACGTTATAAGTACGAATGTGTGTGGATGGGGTAAGTACAACTTAAAAGTGAAGAATAAAAACCTTTTACAAAAAAAACCAACCGACTTTCAAAAATACACTGTGTAAAAAACTTCGGAAGTCGGTGGCAAACAACGAAAATGCGAACCCAACGACACCGACTCACAGTGTGTCGCCTAGAACCAGCTAGCTAGGCAAAATTGTTTATCGATGTTAGGAAGTTCCAATGTGTTCATTATGACTGTTTATAAACATTTGACGGACGCTTTAGACGCTTTTAACGCGTACGCGTTCTTTTTTACAACGTTCTCACAATTATTGTAAATTCAAAATTATTGATGTACCTAACTAATATTTTTGTAAAAATATAATTTAAAAGATTGTCCATGGGGTTTCTTGCCCGTTTTTCTCATAGGTACCTATGCTTTGGATTGGGCAACTAGCTTCATATTTTCTGACTAACCGACTTCTTGACAATTCAAAAGTGCCTGTAAATGGTTTAATTGAAATAAATGGTTTGAGTTTGAGTCATTTTAGCGATTTTCAGTGCATGATTTCAACTAAAATAAAATTGTAAAAAACTCTTTCGACCTATGTTCTTTGGGGAAATTAGTTCAGTTTCATGAGCACATTCACCTCCTTCAGGGTTGATACCCCCTTTCCGTTACACCTTGTATAAAGCGCGCTGAGAGCCGCGCCGCTGCCATAATTCCGATCCAGCCTGTCCCTTGCTGCCCTCTCCCAGCGACGCCCTAAGCCGAGGTCCGTACCCCACAGGGGGTGCCCTTAGCGTGTAGTCGCTTAGTTTTTAAGTTTATATTGTGTAGTTAAGTTGTGTATTATGCCCTGGCTGGAGGCCTTAATTTATTGAGGCATCCACAGGAAAGCCAGGTTAAGCAGTCGACAACCCCTCAGGTTGAACTGCGAGATGACCATTTCAAAAGAAAACGCGCCGCTGCCATAAGGATTCAGTTATTCGTAGCGAACTCACGTATCCTGGAGAGTATAGGCGAATAGTTGGATTCGATTATTGCGATTCACTTGAATACTGACTGTTTGCATATTTCATTTATTTATATTTTAGCGTTTGTAGGTTAGGTTCTTTTTCTTAATTTTCTTTAAAATTTTGTAAGTATTTGGTATAGGTTAGGCGGTTCTTTCCTTGATTATTGGGTATTTACTTATCTTAATTTTTATTTAGGGTTTTGTAAATAAATATTGTAAGCATTTATTATTGGTTAGGCATTTCTTTCCCTGATTTTCGGTATACTTATCTTAATTTGTATTTAGGGTTTGTATATAAATATTATAAGTATTTGGTATAGGTTAGGCATTTCTTTTCTTGATTTTCTTTATTAAGTATAAGTTCATTAGCTTAGGTTATTAATTATTTTTACTAGCAATTCTTTTGTTTTATAAAGTTAGTACGTTTGTCTGTGTAGAAGAATAGCACCACCCCTTACTTCCCGTGGGTGTCGTAAAAGGCGACTAAGGGTCTCACCGCAGAATGGGCAGCAGCGTTCTCTATGCATTCCACCACCATACCATACTGCGATCGCCAACCCGCCTGCCAAGCGTGGCGATTATGGCAAACCCCCCCAAAATTGGGGGAGGCCTATGTCCAGCAGTGGACGTCTATCGGCTGAAATGATGATGATAATGACGTTTGGTTTACACGTCTTAACACTTATTACTTAAACTGTGATAATTTTAGACTGTATAATAATCTGTAAGTATTTATAATTTAATTGTTTACGATAGTACGTGTTTACTAAATAACTATGTGTTAAGTAGTAAGTACTATTTTATTGTAAGAATGCCTCGAAGAAGATCCAACCTCTCCATATGTAGCAGAAATGCTAAAAGGATGAGATTAGTTCGATCACAGGAATCTGAGGAAGGTCGTGAGGCAAAAGGCTCTCTGCACCAGGCTAGGTTTCGTGCTTCAGAAACTTCGACTCAGCGAGAATCTCGACTGAGTTCAAATCGTTCTCGAATGATGACAACTCGAAATAGGGAAAACGGGGAACAACGAAAGGCACGTTTATCTGTCGATCGCGAAGCTCACGCGCTATCGCGTGAGTCTGAGACTTTTGCTGTCAGGGAAACCCGCCTGAGCTCCCAGAGAGTACGGACAACAAATGCTCGATTCCAGGAGACACAGGACGAACGGGAAATACGTCTCACTGCCGATCGTGAAGCTCATACACTATCGCGTGAGTCTGAGACTTTCACTGATAGGGAAATTCGTCTGAGTTCTCAGAGGGTTCGGACAGCAAATGTTCGGTCTCAGGAAACACAGGAAGAACGAGAAATACGTCTCACTGCCGATCGTGAAGCTCAAGCACTAGAGTCTGAGACTTTCACTGAAATTCGCCTGAGTTCTCAGAGGGTTCGGACAGCAAATGCCCGGTCTGTAGACGGAATATGTAATTCAAAATATGCTGCCCGAAAAGTCACTATTCCACGCGGACGAAGTCGCGGGCACAGCTAGTACCTAATATAAAAAAGAGTGTCCTTAGAGTTTCTACCTATATGTTATTTCTGACTAACTCCTTGACCAATTTATACGTGCTTGTATATGGTTTAATTGAAATAAATGCTCCGAGTTTGAGAACTGTTTTCTTTCTGTTTCCTATTTTTAATATAGATTGTACAACTAGTGCATAGAGGCGAGGGTGGATAATTAAGTCGAGGGGTAAAATGGCTCGTTTATGCCCGAGTTATACACTCTGCTTTTCACTTTGATTGCGAGAAAATGAAACAGGCATAATGTTTATTATTACTATTATTTATTGTATTGTCACTGTTCAGAAATGTTGCAAAAGAGAAAGAGAATAGCTAAATCCCGCCAAGAAACTTTTAAAAGTTTTTTTTTTCAACCTGTCTCATTCAAGGAGGAGGGGCCCGTGGCTAAATAATAACATCCGCACAGGTCGATCAAGCAGGTTAAGCTACGCTTGCCGCGGTTGGTCTGTGGATGGGTGACCATCTTTACATACCGAGACCCCTCCGTGCCTCGGAAAGCACACTAAGCCGTTGGTCCCGGCTGTCATTCGTGGATCTTTGACAGTCGTTACGGGTAGTCAGAAGCCCGAAAGTCTGACAACCAGTCTTACCAAGGGGTATCGTATTACCCAGTAACTGGGTTGTGGACAACCCAGTTACTGGGTAAAATATATCCCTTAACTAACCTCCAGGTAAGATACGCCGTCGCTCCATGTAAAATACTGGTATTCAGCTGCATTTGGTTAGACTGGAAGCCGACCCCAACATAGTTTGGGAAAGGCTAGGCAGTTGATGATGTCCAGAGAAGGAAATAAGTATTTATTCGTTCTAAAATTTATGGCTAAATCTAGTAACTGCAACTAAAAACGGGGATGCAACTATATCTTTTAGTTACTTTAAACCCAAACATGGCTATGAAGTAACGTTTTCAAGCTTTAAAAATGCTTTCCCTTTCGCTATAATTGCCCCAAAATTATGCCAAATCTCAAAACTGTGATTCAACCAGCGGTGCAATTGCATAACACAAATCAAATAAAATCATTTTTATTTGCATTGAAGCATGGTATTACAGATGTTACATTAAAATTAGGGCTCACATGTTTTTCTATACATACATAGCATGCAAACTCGACGGTATGCGTTACATCACATAATATAATACCGAAGAATGGGCAGCAGCGTTCTCTATGCATTCCACCACCATACCATCACTGCGATCGCCAACCCGCCTGCCAAGCGTGGCGATTATGGCAAACCTTAACACGTTCAGACCGGCGTGTACCACCGGTGGAGCACGGAGTATTTGCTGCCACGGCGAGGTGTACCACCGGTGGCCACGTCACACTATACTTTCAATGTACTAAGAAATTCGCGCCGCTTTGAGAGACAGTGTTGTATTTACCGTCCCCGCCTAGTTAAATAGACAAATTTTCATAGTGCAGCTCAGGAGGTGGATAGAATTTCGAAAAGTAAGCTAAAATCAGTATTGAAAAATTGTATTTTTTAGAAAAAATTAACATAATCACGACATAAATTGTACGAAATGCAAATTGTTTATGATAAATTACGTTGAGAGAATGTAACAATAAGAAAATTAAATCAAAATTGAAAAAAAAAATAAAATAAAATGCCAGTATGGATGGTATAAAATGAAAATTATTTTGGATGAATAGTATTGAAACAATCCAAACACATTGGTTTTTAGCTAAATGTATTTAGGTAGTTACGCGTTTCGATTTTTTTCTAGCCATACCCGCAGATTCGGTTGTTGTAAAATGATCGTAACAAGGTCTGCGTTTCTTTCGGGTCTCTCTGAGCTTTTCTTCCGTTTTCTCTAACTTGTGTTTTGGCTTTGTTTGTGCATGGGGCCTACCCTCCTCTGTGGGTTGATTATCAGTGCTGGGCTTGCTAATCATCTCCTTTATAATTTGTTCCCGAAAATCTAAAATAGTTAGTTTTATTCCTGCTCCAAATTTTTGGTGAATAACCGAAGCATATACCAACATTGTGCCATAGACAATCACAATGATTAGCTTGCGGTACCATTTTAGGGTTTTTCTAAGGCTGGTATAGTACGACGCCATTTGATCAGAAATATCTACCCCCTTTTTTGCATTATTATAATCCAAAACAGAGTCTGGTTTATGAGACAAAACTCTTTACTTTATATTACGATTACTAGCTTATTAGAAAGAGAGAGAAAGTATAATTCCTGTCTAATCCTGTCCGTGTCCACGGGTGGCGCACCCCGCCCGGCAAGACTTTTGGTTCATGGGGCGGTGATGTACCACCGGTGGCCATATGAAGATTTGCGCCGTAGGATACCAAGTACCTACTCATGAGGTACTCGGTCTGAACGTGTTAAGAATGACAAGCACAAAAAACACTTGGCCCCTAGTACCCGGCGGCCCGCCTACCCTTGGTTGCGGTAGCGGCCAAGGCCACGGTGAGGCAAGGGGTGCTAAGAATCCCCGGAAGAGAAGCACAGAACCGGTCGAAGTGGAGGTGCTTGGGGGAGGCCGATGATGATGATATTTTTGCTTAAATGCTCTAGAAGTCAACGTTTTTAAGTTGCTTGGTATATTATTATAAATACGTACACACATTGCTAAACAGTTCTTATTGTATTTTGTAGATCTAGGAATGTCATTTAGAAACGAGTCTCAATGGATCTCTACGATTTCTTGGATTCACATCATTTGCTAAATAAATTTTCAATCACATTATCAATCGGAATCGGTTTTATTTTGACAGTTCTTCAACATTCATTGCGTTACTTACGTGTTGAGCATACAAATTTTTCGAACTTATGAAGCAATGGATTAGCAATTTGCTTCAAAATTATTCAGATTCCGACTAATAGTGTGTTACGCAATTAAGGTGCTGGCCATGGTAAGCAACTTTCTCTTTTTTAGGGTTCCTTACCCAAAGGGTAAAAACGGGACCCTATTACTAAGACTTCGCTGTCTGTCCGTCCGCCTGTCTGTCACCAGGCTGTATCTCAAGAACAGCAAAATTGGAAATTTCAACTGTCTAGCTAAATTTCCACAAATTATTTATTTCTGTTGCCGCTATAACAATAAATACTAAAAACAAAATAACATAAATATTTAGGGGGCCCACAAACGCGTTTTTTTCGGCGTTTTCGCCTTGTGGCACGGAACCCTTCGTGTGTGAGTCCGACTCCTTGGCCAGTTTTTCTTTCTTTAGTTTAGTTTTTTTTTTAGTTTTCAGTTTCTTTAGTTTAGTTTTTCTTTTTTAGTTTTCATTAGTACGTAACTAGATAAAAAGTATCTTAGTTTATTACAAATATTTTACCAACTAGGGGCCCGCCCCGGCTTCGCACAGGTATACAGGGTTATTGGTGACACATTAACAACCTCTTAAGAGGTCATTGTACTCATCATTATGAACAACTTTTACTATGGGACCAAATCTGAAATCGCGAACAAAAAAAATCAGTTGTTCCATTTTGACGAGTTGTACGAACATAAATGTAGGGAACAGTTGATTTTTTTTCGCGATTTCAGGTTATAAGGATATAACAAAAATAAGATATAAGGATATTTGTTGGTATTCTTTTAACACCTTTACATTATCGAAGTTTTCATACGGATCCCTAACTTTTTTGAAAATATTCTATCGCCTATGATCATCAGGGATAATGTAGGATTCTAATAGTGAAAGAATTTTTCAAATCGATCCAGTAGTTTCGGAGCCTATTCAATTAAACAAACAAACAAATCTCTCCTCTTTATAATGATGAAACACTGTTTATATATATTTTTTTTTTAATTATTTAAACTTAATTACCAATTACCACTATAACTACCATCACAGAGGCTAAAGTTTAAAACAATTGTGGAAAAGTTATTTACATACAATATAATTATACAACAGGAAAATGAGTAAATAAAGGATCATTTATTATTTTTATAGATACCTATGGCCTAAGCCACATCACCAGCCACCTTTATGAACAGTAGAATACTGCTAGACATACATACATACATAATCAGCCAATAATGTTCCCACTGCTGGGATACAAACCTCCTCTCGGTGAGAAGGAGTGGGCCGTAATCTACCACGAGGGCCCAGTGCGGGTTGGCAGATGTCACATGTCTTCAAATTTTTGGTTCTAGAACATGCCGATTTCCTCACGACGTTTTCCTTCACCGTTTTGAGAGCAGTGGTGACTAAGTAATTTACACAAAGTAAAGTGCCTGTCTGGGTTCGAACCTACGACCTGCATCTCGTAAGTCGCGGCCGTTACCACTCGGCCACCAGTGCTCACAACATACATACAATAGACATAAAACGTGTCGCAACATTGGCGCCATTAATTTGACACACGTGTATGGCTTATGGCCAATCTTTGTATATAAAAGAAAGTCGTGTTAGTTACACTATTTTTAACTCAAGAACGGCTGAACTGATTTGACTGAAAATTGGTGGGGAGGTAGCTTAGAACCAGGAGACGGACGAAGGATACTTTTTATCCGTTTCTTTTTTAGATAGGAGGAGGGTAGGAGTAGGTTAGGAGTAGGTTCTTTTCTATGCAGAGCAACAGTGACCGCGCTTTAGGTTAAGTAGTACCCTTAAGATTGATAGTGACGCAATTAAGGAGCCGTTCACAGCCTTGAGCCACAAAATACAGATAGTACAGAAGGCAATCACATGTATGTACCTACTTCACTTTTCATACCTACGCTCGGCGGTCGCGCTAGGGTTGTCAACTTTGGCTTATGCACAAAAATCTATCGTGATAGTGGCACTCGTATCTAGTTGTTTGATTTATTGTTGAGCTTATTCTACAATATTAAAACAAAACAATAAACATAGTATTACAACACATAAAGTTTACAGAACAAAAACATAAAACAAATTACATTTGTCAATTTTCACTATCGAAAATCCCTAATAACTTCAAAACGGATTATTCTATTTACACAATTTATTTTCACCAAACCGTTTTAGACCTAAACCTATCAAATGACACTAAAAACAATACAATATCTCCACAAAAAAAAAAACATGTTTTCAACTTACGTAATAGTTGGTGGCGTGAATTTACCTTACAAAAAAGTTACTTCGTTTATACTGATTCAAAATAGAAAACTATTTTATAATTCGAGCTTAGATAGGCATTTTTTGTTGCTCCATTTTTGCACTTCACAGACGCGTCTCTCAAGCGGATGGCACCCGCGCTCGCACTACTCCCAACCACTCCGAGATAACGTGTCCGTGAGCGGTGTCTATGTGTGCATTGCTCGAGCGCACTTTGTATGTAGATTGCCTTCTTCTGTAGGTACTATCTGTATTTTGTGCTTGAGCGATGTGACTTGCGACGCGACTTGCGTCAAGCAACACGCACGCGCGTCTCTTTGTTCCGTCTGTCGCGTCGCTCCGCAAGTCGCGTCGCGGTGACTCGTGGCATGCTCTAAACAACTTTTTTCATTAGTTTTTTGCGCAATCAGGCCGCTTACATATCATGCCGTAGCTGCAACCCACCGCCGCTGCCGCGGTGCCGCTGTATTGGTTACCCTTGGATTTGTATGAACCCTTAGCGCGGCGGCGGCGGCGAGTTTTGATAGGTCTTATCAAAACTCACCGCCGCGGCCGCCGCCGCAGCGTCATGTGTAAGGGTTCATACAAATCCAAGAGTAACTAATACAGCGGCACTGCGACGGGGGCGCAGCGGTGCTCCTGCAGTACGGTATAATGTGTAAACGACCTCACTGTCGCAAGACGCGTGTAGCTCGTGGTGACGGGAAAGCTGTTAATAAACATATTGTTTACATTTACATAATTTTTTGTCTTTTTTATTTTAACCTGTTGCATAGATTCAGTACCTACATGATTCTAGACCGACGAAAAATGTCAACGCAACTGGCTAAGTGCGAGTCGGACTCGCACACGAAGGGTTGCTACCACAAGGCAAAAACGCCGAAAAAATCACGTTTGTTGTATGGGAGCCCCCTTAAATATTTAGTTTATTCTGTTTTTGTATTTGTTGTTATAGCGGCAACAGAAATACATCATCTGTGAAAATTTCAACTGTCTAACTATCACGGTTACATATACAGCCTGGTGACAGACAGACAGAGAGATAGACAGTGGAGTCTTAGTAATAGGGTCCCGTTTTTACCCTTTGGGTACGAAACCCTAAAAATCAAATGTTTGGTACAAAAGTGCAATACCGACGCGGCCAAAATGTATGAAACAGCATTTTTTATTTTTGATGACCGACGAAAAATTTCAACTCCAGAATCAGTATCATGTCCAGAATTAAGTACAGTCAACAAAGGAGATAAATATACAGGAGCATCGGATATAGTGAAGTTTACTAAGAAACCGATGGATGTTCTGGACTGAAATTTAATTTAATAAATGAGCTGTTTGTTTTCTATTAATAATTTTTTTTTAAATTAATTTCAACTATATCCGACGTTCCTGTATACTTATCTGCTTTGTTGACTGTACCTTGTGAATCCATGGTTCATGCCCCTGACACCCTGTTTTATCTGTAACATAATAATTAGTCTACACTCAAACACCTGAAGGATCCAGGCATGCCCATGTACTCTTCATTGAATTGTCCTTCATGACGTTTTGTTTCATCCGAGCAAGCTTTACTCATCATTTTCATATACTCCACATGTTTTTCTGAACTTAATTCTTCAAATAATTCGTCTGTAATAGAAAAAAATTGGGTATTATCTATGAGTCCTGATTACAAGTAAGCAACTTTAAGCCGTTGGCCCCGGCTGTCATTCGTGGATTTTTGACAGTCGTTACGGGAAGTCAGAAGCCCGAAAGTCTGACAACCAGTCTTATCAAAGGGTATCGTATTACCTAGTAATTGGGTTGTGGAGGTCAGATAGGCAGTCGCTCCATGTAAATTACTGGTATTCAGCTGCATCCGTTTAGACTGGACGCCGACGCCAACATAGTTGGGAAAAGGCTCGGCAGATGGTTATGACATCTTGCTGCAAAGATGTTTGAAATAATCACTCTGAATGATTAAAATAATCAAATACAGAGGCAACAGGATACACGCAAGTAGTAGTAGCGATCATTCAGTCATTCATTGATCGTAATTTCAGTGACCTTGATTTTTGATCACTGAGCTTCTTACCGGTCGCTCACAATGGGCCTTATAAGGAAGGCTAAAAGTTACCCAAAGGGCAATGGAGAGGGCTATGCTTGGAGCTTCCCTGCGTGATTGAATCAAGGTAATCGACATAGCCCGAAGAATTGCCAAACTTAAGTGGCAGTGGGCAGGGCACATTTCTCGCAGAACAGATGGCCGATGGGGCCGAAAGGTTCTGGAGTGGCGACCGCGTACCGGAAGACGTAGCGTTGGAAGGCCTCCCACAAGATGGTCGACGACCTTGTGGAGGCCGCAGGAACCCGTTGGATGCGAGAAGCTCAAAACCGGTCGAAGCGGAGGTGCTTGGGGGCGGCCTATGTCCAGCAGTGGACGTCTTTCGGCTGAAATAATGATGAGCTCCTTACCATGCAATTCGGCAATAGATCTCTCAGTTCCACCGTACTCCACGGGTAAAATATTCGCGGGCACTACTTCAAGTAATTCTTCTAAGGTTCGTCGAACATGCACTCTATTGCTTATCTTTTCAGAAACGAAATTCTTCAAAAGTTTCACTAACAGTTCTATGGTTTTTGAGTCTGTTAGAAAGTTTATAGACTTCAATCGGGCCCCGTAGCCTTCCTGAAAAAAAAATCATATTCAGAACATTTTAAAGTTATGGAATCTAGACTTTAAAATCCACGGTCTTTCTAGGAAGGTAAAGGATTTATAAAAAAAAAATATTTAGGTATATTTTGCCTATAGGCTCATATGCAAACATAAATATTTGTAGTAGACCTGTGTCCCAACAGTGGGAAAGTTATAATTTTCCCACTGCTGGTAGACAGGTCGGCTTTTTCCGAGCGGGCGTGGGCTGTGATCTCCCACACGGTCCCAGTGTGGATACAAAGGTAATAGATAAATATAGATGTCACTGTTTTCGAATTTTTGGTTCTAGGATACGCCGGTTTCCTCACGATGTTTTCCTTCACCGTTTTGAAAGCAAGGGAGATGAAATGATTTACACAAAGTATAGCGCCTGTCTGGGTTCGACTGGGGAAAAAAAACGTTATAAAAAAACTGGCAAAATGCGAGTCGGACTAGCACACGAAGGGTTCCGCACCACAAAGCAAAAACGTCGAAAAAAAACACGTTTGTTTTATGGGAGGGCCCTTCTTAAACATTTATTTTATTCCGTTTTTAGTATTTTTTGTTATAGCGGCAACAGAAATACATCATCTGTGAAAATGTCAACTGTCTAGCTAGCACGGTTCATGAGATACATCCTGGTGCCAGACGGACAGTGGAGTCTTAGTAATAGGGTCCTGTTTTTACCCTTTGGGTACGGAACCCTAAAAATCAAGAATACTTACAGTTAATATAGTCAAATACTGTTGTAATTCCACTGTGTTTATTTTAGTAACCACATCAAGTAAGTTGGTCTCTCTGTAGTCATCTATTACTATGAAACCATTTACATAATCATTTGCTTTCATGTATTCAGCGACCTGAAAAAAAAAACGATTATCTATCTATACAGGGTGGAATTTTCGAAGCGTACCTGGAGGGAAAGTACTCTAAATACTAAAGACAGCAAATTTTACTCAAAGTAAACATTCCTTTATTTTTAAAAAGAAACAAAACTGCATTCGGATATTTTTGAAAATACGCTTGCTACACCCGGGAGTCGAACCGCTAAAAATCCGAAAAAATAGCATCCTGTTCTTTTATGGCACCAATCGATAGGGTCAATCATATGGATCAAATCTATAGCTAGCTATATGTGTGCAACTTTTCAAGTGTTCTTTTGCCATAATAACAAGAACTGAAATATTATTTAATTAAAATAATACGGATGTGAAGCCATAACACATTTTGTATTTATCCGTGTTAATAATATAAATAACGCGCTAATTTGCATATTATTTTAAATTCTATAAAAACTATAACTGCAAATAATGTATATTATGCATACGGAATAAAGTAATATACTTATATTAATAAACTAATTATTTAATTAGCTTGGAGAATAAAGTAATTATAATGTATATTATGCATACAGCATATAGAATAAGTGTATACCACACACCAAATATATGTTGTTAATGTTTGCAAGAGTAAAAGTGTCATTTTTATGTCGAGCGCCTATGAAACTTCTCCGGGCAAAAAAAACTATGTTAGCCACCCAATTGGCAATAGCGATACTTTACAGTATTTTCTACTATTATTACTCTGAAATCTGAAATACATAATTATATTTTGCGCCGGGCCTGGGGTTTTCTATGGGATTTGGCGGATCTAAAGGAAATGTTCAGCCATTTTGGTTTGATTGAATAAGAAACATGTCTAATACACCGTGTTCCGTACGATATACATAACTTCGACCAGATGTTCAGACCATGGAAATAAGCATTTGTCATTATGGACACATTAATGAATTCTTGTTGGCTTGCCCATGTCGGTAAGGCGTGCTCAATCTTTGTCCACTTTTAGAATTATGGTTAAAAGCACTTCCTTTCGAGCTTTCTCCTTAAACATCATCATTAATTTTCTTTGCTCATGTTTCATGTTTATTATTAGGTATATGTATATATTTGTTTAGATTAGTATAATATACTTTATGTATGTAAATGGTACACCACAGACTACCTTACAGTATTTGTCTGGTCTTCCCCTTTTTAATCCATCCAAAGATTGTCTTTAAAAGATCGCTTTTAGCTATAAGACCGCGCATTGTGTCACCCTTTGTACAGTTTCTATATTTATATGTCTGTAATTTATATGGTGTACATAATAAAAAGTATACTATTCTATTCTAATTCTTATTTTTTGTTAATTTTCATATAAACTACCCTGACGTAAATCACCCGATATGCATGCCTCTTTATCCGATTTGGCAACGACGTATCATTAATAAAATTTGAGGGATTGAAACTTGTCAAAACTAAGTTAAGACCCTTTCTTACTGCATAGCTCAATTAAATTTCATTAAATGAAATTACAAATATCTTTGTAAGCCTTTTTAAGTACTACTTCCTGTGTTAGATTTAATTTGTAAAAGCTATAGAATCGTTTGACAAAGTTTTTGGATAACGTGATGAACACGGTGTATAGTAGGATTGAAATGATTATGGCCTTATTTTGAATTCGGTTTAAAAACGATGTACTTACGACTATATTGAACTGGAAATATTGCAGAAACATATCACTTGTAATATTCTTGAGGTCTCTGAATTTTATCACCAGTACTCTGTAATTGTCCTCCGTTAATATAGGCAGTGGAACCACATATCTGCAAAAGAATATACAATAATAGAAACAGAAGAACCTATTACTTTTTTTGGACAGTTGGTCAGTTATTTAATTTACTACCTTGTCAATTACAGTAAACAAAATTAACCAGTGCGCAAATTGAATCGCCTCTCTTTCTGGTTGGACTGGAAGCTGACTACAACGTACTTGAAAAAACAGATTAGCTTAATCAGCCTATATTGTTCTGATGAGACACAGGCCTCCCCTGTGTGAGAGGGAGTGGGCCGTAATTCACCACGCGGGCCCAGTGCGGGTTGGCAGATGTCATGCCTTCAAATTTTTGGTTCTAGGATATGCCGGTTTCCTCAGGATATTTTAGATCTAGGCAGATTTATTGTCTTGTAGCGGTATCTACAACGCTTATATGAACAACGCATCATACTGACGTCATGCAAAAATCCTGCATCTCGCAAGCAGAGTTTACCGTGCAAACTGGCATAGATACAATGGCCTGACATGAATCATTGGACAGTTGACCGCCAGACACAACACCCGTCTGGTCGGAGAATCCTCCCTTTTTTATGGAGGATGACTGAACTTTCCACCCTGTTCCTCATACCTCTGTCGGCGCATCACATATGCGCGTGATTGACCGAGGGGACGGCGCGGGGCGTCGGGGTACCGAACCCGGTACGCGACGGCCGCTGCGCGCCCTTCACTCCACTCGGCTCACAGACGCGCTCGACCACGGGCATTTCATTGTATCTTATTAAGTTATTGTAAATTACGGTATTACACCTATTTTAATACAGTCCACTTCTTTTATTATAAAGTCCCGATTGAGCCCAATCACCTCTATAAACTAAATACCTACCCCATCCCCAAAAGGTTTTGCATTTCCATCTTCACATTGATTTTCGAAAAGAACTTCGGCATCAGCGTCTTCATCGTACACAATCGGTCTATTTGCTTCTTTGCCTTCTCCACGGAACCTTTGCATGATACTAGTGTTCTCTCTAAATAGCCCTTGCCTGCAAAAGTTAAAAGATTTCAAACATTAGTAATGTTCTCCCGATCGACTTTCGGCCATGGTATGGCTATACAATGTCTGAGTGGTGCCGTACTTAAAGAATAGAACCACCCCATACTTCCCGTGGGTGTCGTAAAAGGCGACTAAGGGGCGTACCGAGGAATGGGCAGCGGCGTTCTCTATGTATTCCACCACCATACCATACTGCGATCGCCAACCCGCCTGCCAAGCGTGGCGATTATGGCAAACCCCCCCCCTTTTGGGGGAGGCCTATGTCCAGCAGTGGACGTCTTTCGGCTGAAATGATGATGATGATGATGGCTATACCATGGCCGAAAGTCGGTCTAGACTCAATAGAGTCTAGCCTAGTACGCAGAAGATATTACTCTCTTAGTCAATGGTCGATACTCGCACGGTATTACACTTGTTTATAATAGAAGAATGAGACACAGAGAGAGAAAATATAGAATAGAATTTAATACGCGTTTTTAATTAAGAGCCATCTAGTCTAAGTTTTCAGATGTTCTCATGAAGTCGCCATCTTGGTTTTTCATTTTGACCTCACAATACCTCTTCAGCGCTATCAAAACACACATTCACAACGTAAACACTGGTAACTACAAGTAAAGCGCGAGTCATTCGTGATATAAAAATACTAAACGTAAAAGAATAAATGTTACAAATGACAACGGATTAGTTAAAAAAAAACATCTTTATTTACCCAAATAATCATAATATAAACCTTGCACTATTCATCTAATTAACAAATAAGCAGGGCCCTAAAAAGGCCACTTTGGCAGAAACATAAAAGGATAACATTATGAATCTTAATGAACAGTTAACTGTTATATTAATCGTATCAAATCCCATTGGTGAAGGATTTTTCAGTTTTTTTTTTTTTTACTGTGCTAAAATACCAATCAGTCCAATCGAAATCTAATCCCAATCTCTTCGATTATACCTACGTAGTGCAGCGAAAAAAAAGGAAAACACGGATTGTCTTCGCCATTATATTATGATTCATAATATTTTCCTTTCTCATAATCTGCGAAAGTGGCCTTTTTAGGCCCCCAGTAAAGGTAGTTACCATTTAACATTTTTGTTTGGTATGTATCAGTAGCCAAGGTAGCCTCTGTACTTATTTTGGTTGTTAACACGAACAGAATCACTCTGTTCCCCGTACTAGTTTAAACTATATTACGGTGTAACAGTTTTCCTCGTTCTCGGCAAATGTACTTATAGTAGCAGACTTGTGACAAAATTATTACTCTAATAACAAGGATTTGATGCAGATTAAATCGTGTTATTCTAATGTCCTCTCACATTAACATTAAATGTATCTACGTAACCTGCATCCGCAATTTATTAGCCAAAAATGTAAACAAATAAGAGTTTATGGACAAATAACTTTAAATCCTACACAATAAAGTTCAGTTTACGATACAACTTCAAACATTTTTATAACTTTTTCAATAGTGCTAGTCACTCTGAAATCAACTTAATTGTCATTAAAATAAAGTTAACATTTGTTTTACTTCAAATAAAATGAATTTGAAACATAAGTTTGATTTAAAATTACCCAATCGACCTTGACAATTTCGCAGTGTCGCATAAATTAAAAGTACCTAGTTTTACTCAAAAAACAAGTCAAAGTCAAAGCATTTATTTCAATTAAACCATTAACAGGCACTTTTGAATTGTCAAGTAGTCGGTCAGTCAGAAAATATGAAGCTGCCCATTCCAAAGCGTAGGTACCTATGGAGAATAACGGGCAAGAAACTCCATGGTCGCTCTATCTTCGTCTTTATTATCTCTATTCATCATTCTCCTGGCATTGCCCCAATTTATTTGGGATCTAAGCAATATGTCTTTTTCTTCTATACTTCTCTATTAGTCATCATCTCTGTGTTCACCCCCTTTCTAACCATATATCATCAATCACACCATCATACCATACTGCGATCGCCAACCCGCCTGCCAAGCGTGGCGATTATGGCAAACCCCCCCAAAATTGGGGGAGGCCTATGTCCAGCAGTGGACGTCTTTCGGCTGAAATGATGATGATGATGATGATGACCATCAATCACACGGTCAATCCATCGATTCTTACGTCTTCTCCATTATTTTATAATTATTTTAAAGCATTGTTGACCGAGTTATTTTCATACGGAAACAAGAAAAAAGTTTGGTTAGTACTTACTGAAATCTTTTTTGATGATATGATCCTGTTTCTGAATCCACTCCTGCAAAATGTTGATAGCTTCCTCAAGTCTTTCTGGTTTATCCAAATTATGAGTTCTTCGTATGCTTTCGATAGCACCTGGCGGCTGTTTTAAAAATCCAGTCTCTGGTATGGCGTCCATTTTTTTTTTTCAAAACACCTTTTCACACTCTAAAATTGACTTTCTATTTTTAAAATATTTATATCACTTGTTTTTTTATTAATTTGTTTTTATTTCTATTTCCGTATGCATTGAAGCTCGGTCTCCAACTATGTTAGATTGTCATATCAAACCTGTATATATAACCTTTGTGAATTATGAAGATCAAGATTAAGCTTAACAGTCGCCGTCAAAAGTAAGTTGCAATGGATTATTATTTATTCCACGTTACAAATAACTCATGATCAAAATAATAAATATATCCGTCTTAAACAATTCATTATTTGAGCATAAGTTGTATTTTTATTAATAATTGAAATGCGAACAATGTAATAAGTAGGTACACACGACGCCACATCAAAAGCTATACGTTTCCAGTTCTAGCTGACCTCGCTTTGAGAATTTCAAATCTGCAAATGCTAAAGTTGATAATTATTTGACAACTTTATTGTTTGACAACTTCTCAATTCCAAAACCCAGTGTTCCGGCCAAAAATAAAAAAAAGAGTTAGACATATTCAAAGATATTTTTATTTATCACATTTTAATTGTTTCTTTCAACCAAAGCACCTGCCATCTTATCTATTTACCACCTTTGGTTGACTGGTAGAGAATGCCTAAAACATTAAGTGTACCTTTGTACCTTTTTTGTAAGCGAAAAGTTTAAATAAATAAATATTTATAAAAAAAAAACTAGCTGACCGGACAGACGTTGTCCTGTTACCTAGAACTCGATCGCAGCGCCACCTACCGGGTCCAATAGTCAATCTAAACCATCCAGAGTCCCACTCAAAAAATTTCATCGAAATCGGTCCGGCCGTTTAGGGGAAGTTCAGCTTCAGTGACATACACAAGTAAAGAAGAATTATAATTATAATTATTTATGTGAAAAGATTGCATTTATCCTGACATTCAAATTCTTTGCGCTTGATTGTACTCTGTGGTTTAAGATTCAAGGTAAAATTATGTTTTTCAAGGTTTACAAAAGACATTAAAAAATAGTTTAAAGGCGGGTTTTGTTTACATAGGTAAACGAAATGCTGCAATATAATAAACATGCTTTATTTATAATAATAATAATAACCCCGCCGCCGTATCTCTACGTTGACGCCGTGGTGGGGCTTGCGCGCTCCGAACTCTAGGCCTATGCCGGAAGAGTTTACTTTGCTGGAACAGGTCTAAGGTGAGGAGCCAGACGAAGAGAGATATAGAAATCCGCAGGGCAGCATGCGGCGAGCTGTTGGGCAGTAGCGACCCCACGGACCCTATCTTCAGGGAGAAGTCTTGTTCCTCACCTCTGGCTTGTTTTTATTGGCCGGCTGGAGTGAACAATGACGATAAACAGAGCTTCCACCTTATTCTTGCCTTTATTGGCCTTCTTGAGTGGATATTCGCAAGAGCAAACGTGCTCGGAGGAAGGAAGTATTCCAGTAAGATGCTGGTAGGGATCTTGACCGTACTTCCGGGATTGTCCTGATAGCCGTGGAATACCTCTCCACTCCTCATAAGCACCTCAGGACATGTTGCCCCCTTGTTGCTACGTCACTATGTGCTAGCGACCGTTTCCGGGGGCCCATTGTTAAGTGTGCAAGTCGCTCCCTGCCATTTTATCCGTGTATATATAAAACATTGATCAGGCAGGGGTCGTTGTTATTCCATAGTTCTTGGTAACCAGTCCACTTTAGCCACCCAAACCCATAGTCCAACTTTTTATTTTTCCATGTCCTGCAATAGTCCTACACCAACCGGGGGTTATCCTTGGGTGCACTTGCATAGCACATACAGGGATAATCGTCGGTTGGTGCCGCATTTCATTAAAATTTCCTAAGGGGCCTCTGCGAGTTGGCTTCGGCCCCTCGTACGCCTTCCAAAGGACCGGGAACCAATGGTTCCGAGAAAAGAGAAAAAAAAAAGATAATAATAATAATAATAAACCATTTATTTTCAGGTAACAAAGACCAATAGATACATACCTTAACCTAAGTATACATAATAATGCGATAATTTATAGTGACAGTTGCTATGCTTGGAGTTTTACTGCGTGATCGAATCAGAAATGAGATCTGCAGGAGAACCAAGGTAACCGATATAGCCCGAAAAATTGCCAAACTTAAGTGGCAGTGGACAGGGCACATTGCTCGCAGAACAGATGGCCGAGGGGCTGAAAAGTTCTAGAGTGGCGACCGCGTACCGGAAGACGTAGCCTTCGAAGGCCTCCCACAAGGTGGTCCGACGACCTTGTGAAAGCAGCAGGAACCCGTTGGATGCGAGAAACACAGAACCGGTCGAAGTGGAGGTGCTTGGGGGAGGCCTATGTCCAGCAGTGGACGTCTTTCGGCTGAATGATGATGATGGTGTCTGACAGTTGAGCTCTTATAATAATTATTATCTATATCTATATACTAAATACTCGTAAAACAGCTGAAAAGTTTGTTTGTATGTTTGCCCGTTCAACGCGCTAATCTCTGAAACTATCGGTCGGATTTGAAAAAATCTTTTTGCCTTTGATAGCCCAATTCTTTAGGAAGACTATAATAGACTATAGGCTATTAAACATCACGCCGTCATCGCGTCTTAGGAGCCGAGCAAATAGAAAAATAGTAAGAAAGAACGCAAAAACCAACTAATAGCTCGGGCTGGCAATGCGATGCGATGGGGTGGGTCGAGGGACAAAAAAATTCACGCGAACGAAATCGCGGGCATAAGTTAGTCACACTAATATTATAAAGGCGAAAGTTTGTGAGTGTGTGTTTATATGTTTGTTACTTCTTCACGCTCCAACGGCTGGACCAATTCTGATAAAATTTTGTATGGATGTAGCCGATACCCTGGATTATCATATAGGCTTCTTTTTATCCCGATATTCCCACGGGATCAACATTTACGCGGCTGAAACCGCAGGGCGCAGCTAGTCACACTAATATTATAAAGGCGAAAGTTTGTGAGTGTGTGTGTGACTGTGTGTGTGTGTGTTTATATGTTTGTTACTTCTTCGCGCTCCAACGGCTGGACCAATTTCGATAAAATTTTGTATGGGGGTAGCTGACACTCTGGATTATCATATAGGCTTCTTTTTGTCCCGATATTCCCACGGGATCAACATTTACGCGGCTGAAACCGCAGGGCGCAGCTAGTCACACTAATATTATAAAGGCGAAAGTTTGTGAGTGTGTGTGTGTGTGTGTTTATATGTTTGTTACTTCTTCACGCTCAAACGGCTGGACTAATTTTGATAAAATTTTGTATGGAGGTAGCTGACACCCTGGATTAACATATAGGCTACTTTTTATCCCGATATCCCCACGGGATCGACAATTACGCGGGTGAAACCGCGGGGTGCAGCTAGTTAATAATAAAAACACTTATTTTTATTATAGCCTAACATCACAGAAGCTAGTACGTGTTACGTATAATCGTGAGAAAATAATGACCTTGTCTTATCCCAACTATGTTGGGGTCGGCTTCTAGTCTGACCGGATGCATTATTATGATGCACTCTTACATTGCATTCAAAACTCAACTTAACCAACACATAATTGCGGATCGATCTCTTCTGGAGAAATGAATGCATTGGATGGGTAACTATTAAATTGTAATACTGATGACGAACATATTGTAATCTATATTTTTAGTATTGTTCTCAAGTAAGTGACTTATGTCTTTATTGGGAATAAAGTTTCTTTAAACCGAAAATAAATGTCCTGTAAAGAGGCCCGTGGCTAAATAATAACAGCCGCACAGGCCGATCGATCAGGTTAAGCTACGCTTGCCGCGGTTGGCCTGTGGATGAGTGGCCATCTTTATATACCGTGACCCCTCCGTGCCTCGGAAAGCACGTTAAGCCGTTGGTCCCGGCTGTCATTCCTGGATCTTTGACAGTTAGAACAATATGCTCAAAATTTACTTAACAACACATTTTAATTTGTGCGCACCTCTTCAATTATATCCTGTATTATAATTTTTATTAAATATATATACCCCCTTTCTAATAAACATATTATATCAGATGAATAGTTACACACCGATTTCTCTCTTTCAGTCGTCAGAAATTTGACTTTCGAAAGAAGAAGATAAAGCGTTGTGTAACTATACAGACACTATACAACGTTTATTAGTAACGGGGATAGTATATACGGTGTAAGAGACATTTACGCGTTAACTGTAACCATGTTTCTAGCACATTATTCTAGACCCAGAAGATTAGTAAGTTTTCCTCAGTTATTTTTTAGGGTTCCATACCCAAAGGGCAAAAACTGGCCAAGTGCGTGTCGGGCCACGCACAGTGTAGGGTTCCGTAGTAGCCCGTTATTACAATTTAGTACGATTCTGTTGTTCTTTATTCTAAATACTTATAGGTAAAAAAAAACAAAAAAAAAAAATTAAAATTTTTTATATTTTGTTTTTCAATGCAAGTCTTTACCCGTTATAAACAAGCAACTACTTCATCTTAGTCACTTTAAAGGATTACTGCTAAGGATTTTGTATTTGGTACAAAATTATCCGACACCCAAGTTCAACGACTATGACCGCTAAACTAATAAAGTTATCTTAACCGCTATAATTTTCCTTTAAAGTTCATGAAATGCACTATCATCGTGAATTTTTCCAGATTTTTCAAGCCAGCAGTTTAGGTTTTAGAGGAGGGTGACGCCCTACTGGAAGAAAAATTTGCAATTTAAAGTTTAATATTTCGTAAATGGAGCATTAAATCGAAAAATAATTTTAGCAACCCCCAGTTATTTTAGAAGATCTATTCAACGATACCCCACACGATGGGGTAGATGACCAAAAAAATATTCATCCCCACTTCACATGTGGGGGAGCTACCCTAAAAAAAAATATTTTCCAAAATTTTATTTTACCACTTTGTCGGAATAATTGATATACGCACTTTTACAAAATTTCAGCTTTCTAGTGCTAACGGTCACAGAGATTAAGCGAGGACGGACAGACGGACGGACAGACATGGCGAATCGATAAGGGTTCCTAGTTGACTACGGAACCCTAAAAACGAGACCCTATTACTAAGACTCCACTGTCCGTTTGCCACCAGGCTGTATCTCATGAACCGTGATAGCTAGACAGTTGAAATTGTCACAGATGATGTGTTTCTGTTGCCGCTATAACAACAAATACTGAAAATAGAATGAAATCAGCCTTTTACATCAATTAAGACTGATTTTTAAAAAAATGTATCATACTCATAGCATAATTATAAATTTGTGAGGTTAAATTGTCTGTGTCAAATGTCTGTGTGGTGCCGGACTTAAAGAATACCACCACCCCTTACTTCCCGTGGGTGTCGTAAAAGGCGACTAAGAATCGTACCGGAGAATGGGCAGCAGCGTTCTCTATGTATTCCACCATCATACCATACTGCGATCGCCAACCCGCCTGCCAAGCGTGGCGATTATGGCAAACCCTCCCAAAATTGGGGGAGGCCTATGTCCAGCAGTGGACGTCTATCGGCTGAAACGACGAGGTTAAATTTGTTAAAACGTTCCTAGGCTAAGTACTCTGACGTGTAACGAAACCATATAGCGATTCAGGATTCGCGACCAAACGGTACAACGCCATCTATCGAGCTAGGTGAAACTAAAAAGGACCGGATTTGGTTTGTAAATTCTTAGAATAATAATTTAAATTTATGCAGGGATTTTTTTTGAGGGGCCCGTGGCTAAATAATAACAGCCGCACAGGTCGATCGATCGGGTTAAGTTACGCTTGCCGCGGTTGGTCTGTGGATGGGTGACCATCTTTACATATCGTGACCCCTCCGTGCCTCGGAAAGCACGTTAAGCCGTTGGTCCCGGCTGTCATTCGTCGATCTTTGACAGTCGTTACGGATAGTCAGAAGCCCGAAAGTCTGACAACTAGTCTTACCAAGGGGTATCATATTACCCAGTGACTGGGTTGTGGAGGGCAGATAGGCAGTCACTCTATGTAAAATACTGGTATTCAGCTGCATCCGGTTAGACTGGAAGCCGACCTCAACACAGTTGGGAAAAGGCTAGGCAGATGTTGTGTGTGTGCAGGGATTTTTCAGACGTTGTGATTTTTAGGGTTCCGTATCCAAGGGTAAAAACGGGGCTCTATTACTAAGATTCCACTGTCCGTCTGTCCGTCTGTCACCAGGCTGTATCTCATAAAACGTGATAGCTAGACAGTTGAAATTGTCACAGATGATGTGTTTATGTTGCCGCTATAACAACAAATACTAAAAACAGAATAAAATAAATATTTTATGGGGGCTCCCATACAACAAACGTGTTTTTTTTTTCGGCGTTTTTGCCTTGTGGTGCGGAACCCTTCGTGTGCGAGTCCGAGTCGCACTTGGCCAGTTTTTTTCTATTTACCAAGTCCCCCAAGTCCTTCCAGGACCTTTTTTCCCGCGCCACTTCGAACCAGCCCTCGCGATTCGCATCAAGGGGGGAATTGCGTAACGCAGTATCAGTAGCAATAGGTTTCATCTTGACAGTTCAACATACATTGCATTATTTACGTTGTTGAGTAGACACATTTTTCGAACATATGAAGCAATGGATTAGCGATATTCTTCAAAATGATTCAGATTGAGATCAATAGTGTGTTACGCAATTATGGTGCAGGTCGTCTCGCCACCGCTTTCGTTCTTCGGTTATTAAAAAAATCTGCTGTTTCAAACAAAAGTGCCATATCTACAAGGTCAAAATGTATGGAGCTGTTTGTTTTTTTAACAAAGTACGATGAATCTGCCGGGTCAGCGGGATTGTCGGGTCAGCGGGATTGTCCGAAAGGGTTACCGCTGGCCCGGAACATAAAGGGCTAAGGAAGGAACACGGGTGGGTTTTAGTAAGCAAGAGTCTGACACTCCCTCCGTTCCGCCCAGAGCGGGACCGCTCCCGCTCCCCTCCCTCCCTTTCTTTTTTGGTGGGAATTCATCAAATGCCCCTCATTTGCGGAATTCTCACCAAAAAAAAAAAGTACGATGAATTTTACCGCTCTCGAATAATGTTCTGAATTGATTGTAAAGGTACGATTCCACCAAAACAGTGTGCAGCACATTTGTTCACAAACATTTTGTGCAGAACTCCAACAGTGCACATACTGAGCTGCAGATCCGGTAGTCTCTGTTTCCACCGGCAAAGCTGTGCGTTACTTTTGTACGCGCACAGTGTAGCACACTTGTGCGCGAACATGATGAAACAGGACAAATAAATGTTTTCACTCCGTTAGCGGCAGCAAGACTCAGTTCGCGAACAACAATTGTGTTCGCGTTGACGCGAGTCCACTGCTTGCTGTGCGCGCACAAAAGTATGCAGATGTGCGCGAACGTTTCTAATGTTCGCGCACAATTTGTTATTGTTTGCTTGAGTGAGTCGACCAGAATAAACATTTGTGTCGTACACTGTGCCGCACAGTGCCGCACACTGGTGGAATCGCGCCTGAACAGTTTGCGCGTCGATGTCCCTCACATAATCAGCCTATAATGTTCCCACTGCTGGGACACAGGCCTCCTCTCGGTGAGAGGGAGTGGGCCGTAATCCACCACGCGGGCCCAGTGCAGATTGGCAGATGTCACGTGTCTTCGAATTTTTGGTTCTAGAACATGCCGGTTTCCTCACGATGTTTTCCTTCACCGTTTTGAGAGCAGTGGTGATGAAATAATTTACACAAAGTAAAGCGCCTGTCTGGGTTCGAACCTACGACCTACAAGTCGTAAGTTGCGGCCGTTACCACCGGGCCACCACTGCTCCCATGTCCCTTACACCCTGTTTTTTTCACTGATGATTGCTATTTCTGTTAAAAATTTCTAAATCTTCTCAAACTTACGAGAGGCTTTATGTTTAGACAACAAAGAGATAGACATGCAAGATTGTCACATATAGTTGTAGTTGAAGTTTAGTAAGAAACCGATGGATGTTGTCAACTGAAATTTAATTTGATAAATGAGCTGTTTGTTTTGTATTATTAAAATTACATTTATTCGAGAACATCCATCGGTATCTTAATCGCAAAGAATGTGCACAATTTGGATGGAGTACCAATGGAACTGTGGAGTTGACGCTGTGTGAGCATGCGTGTTCCATCGCACCGCCCGTTTGATGTCCACCGCGCACAGGATGGATAAGCACATTAAGTAATTTTTTGATCCGTTTGTGTAATTGCTGTATGGCGTTCCAGCAGGAGGATAAATAAATAAATAAATCTTACTAAACTTCAACTATATCCGATGATCCTGCATACTTATCTCTTTTGTTGACTGTACCTACCTAAAAAAACGCCTTTATTGTAATTACATGTTTTATTTTTATTTTATTATTAACACTTTGCGGGACACTTAACGCCTCTCGACGTAATAACAATAAAACTTCTATTGTGTCTCGTTCAGTGTCCTTCAATGTGTTAAAAGACACCAAATCATGCATCACATTTATTAACAATACCTTATAACTAATTATTATCTACCATCACAGCTATTAATACAATAGTGAGAAATTAACATAATAATAATCACGACAACATTTTTTTGTAACCTAAAATCATTAACACCATAATATTGTTTTTTGAAGAGAAAACTTCTTTAGACGCGTTGGACATTTTTTTAAATGGGAAAAAATCATTGAACTCGCGACACTTACCGCAACCGACACCTCTGTTTGGCCATTATAAAGACATCAACGCGCGGCACAATTACTTTCGAAAGAATGATCTTCAAACATATTTATAAAATTACTATGCTTTTTCAAGTTTTCACTTCAGTCGGCACTCCTAGAGTGGCTTTTTTTTTTGGGTGTTTTAACCTGGTTCAAATTTTATTTTCTTGCTATTATTGCACACTTCCATCTCACAGAGAGGAGGCCTAAGTTCCAGCAATGCGAATATTATGCGCTGCTTGTGCTAAAAGAACTGTAGCGGTATCTACAACGCCACATAAGAACAACGCGTCATACTGACGTCACGCAAAATCCTGCATCTCGCAAGCAGAGTTTACCGCGCAACTAGCATAGATACAACGGACCGACATAATTTATCGGGCAGTTGCCCGCCAGACACAACACCCGTCTGGTCGGAGGATCCTCCCTTTTCTATAGAGTATGAGTGAACTTTACACCCTGTTCCTCATACCTAGGTCGTAGGTTCGAACCCAGACAGGCACTTTACTTTGTGTAAATTATTTCATCACCACTGCTTTCAAAATAGTGAAGGAAAACATCGTGAGGAATCCGGCATGTCATAGAACCAAAAATTCGAAGACATGTGACATCTGCCAACTGACACTGGGCCCGCGAGGTGAAATACGGCCCACTCCCTCTCACCGAGAGGAGGCCTGTGTCCAAGCAGTGGGGACATTATTGGCTTATGTTATGAATGCTAAAAGGTGAAATACAAATCTACTTTCTTCGCTTTTTTTTTTGCCTGACTGTGCCACCTCCAGTGGTTTCAGAGATTAAGTCCGCTTGCACCACAACTCAGTAAGTGCGTGTAACGCTACACATATTCAAAACATCATCCTCTCTCTGTCATCAAAAGTCAATGTCAAAGTCAAAGTCAAAACATTTATTTCAAATAGGCACATAAAAGGCACCTTTGAACCTCAAAAATTACGATAAAATAGAATTGATTCTAGTCGTCCGTTCCAAAAGGTAGTTTTCGTATGGAGAAGAATGGGCAAGAAACTTCACCGTTACTCTTTTAAAATGTTTTACAATATTTTGCGTACATTAATTATATAAGTCATCTTCAAACGACTGACAGAAACAGAAAATAGCGCTAAACTTAGTTAGTGAGTTGTGGTGCTTAGCGGGCCTTGCACTTGCAGATTTAAAACTATAATTGGTGTGATATAAAACTATAATTATAGTTGTGTTATAAATTGTCTTTCCTGTTGACATTGTCCACAAGGTTGTTAAATTACAACGATTTTTTTGGCTGGTAGACAAGCTTAGTTCATTTCTTTTCGTAAAGTATTATAGTTTTTTGGATTCAATTGCATTTTTACGTAGGCCAAGCGTAGTCCGGAGTTTCAGTAGAAATACCTTACTAATAAACATAAATACCAACTCAATAAATCAGATGAATGAATTACTTACACACCGATTTCTCTCTTTCAGTCGTCAGTAATTTGACTTTCGAAAGAAGAAGACAAAGCGTTGTGTAACTATACAGACGCTACACAACGTTTATTAGTAAGGGGCTAAGAGGCTAGCTTATAGTGGTTAGGTTACCACTGACGTTACGTTACAAATAAGAAATGAGCTGTTTCATAGAATAATGCGATATGTCAAAATATATAGAACAGCAATTCTTTTTTTAAATTATCGACATTAAATTTCAAAGCAGGGGCGTTTAGAATCATGTACTAAATCTATAGTAAACAGGCTGCGCTTTCAGGATGCCACCTTGTATATTAATTGTTTCCACAATGTAATCATAGGATCATAGGTTTTACAAAGACGTGCTCCTTTCCTTCTTTACTATCGTTAAAATACAACGTTATTTTTAGTTTATGCGAAACCTGAATAAGTAACTGAACCGATTCCACTAATTTTTACCCCATGTTATAATTTTGTCCTAAAAATATTTAAAAAAGGTTACAAGTTGGACACCGAGCGAAACTAAGTAGGTTAGCCAATCTCCGCGCCGAACGGTTAGGTACCTAGTTACTATTATCAATGAGCGCAAGACGGCGCGGCGCGAGCGGCACAGGTGAGCATGTTTTGTGTACAGACAAACAGGTAACTTATCAAGCTTATAACTTTGTGATTTTTCATTTTACAGTTTTGAAATTTTGTACATAAATTCTTTACATAAAAATACTAGACACGCGTTTCGGGTTTTGCATATACTAAAAATAATGTTGTATAATTTTTCATTAACAATATTCTATTTCTAATTAGTCTACACTCAAACATCTAAAGGAACCAGGCATGCCCAGGTATTCTTCATTGAACTTCCCTGCATGTCGTTTTGTTTCATCCGAGCAAGCTTTATTCATCATTTTCATATACTCCACATGTTTTTCTGAACTTAATTCTTCGACCCATTCCGCTGTAATGAGAAAGTATAATTTTATTATTAGAGGTATTTCATTTGTTTTAGTAACTTATTTTCTTCCAAAACTTGGATATTGGTTGACCTTAAAAACATGGTGATACGACCAAAGAAACAATGTATGTATTTTGTGTGAAAGATGATAATTTATGAATAAAAGAAGATGACTACTGAGATGACCGACGAAGGTGTATAAAGAAAAAGAAACCTATATTGCACCAAACCTAAATAAATTAAGATAAAATCAAGATGAGAATTACCTAATTAGTTGACATGATAAAGGTGACCTGACAGAGAATCTAAGTCAGTAGCCTATAATATAGCTAAAGTTGCAGTGGATATAATAAAATTATTAGCAATAGCTAATCATTTTAAATGTATGCGGGTGAAGCAGGAGTTTCGATCACGTGGGAATATCTGAATAAAAAATATCCTATGTGTTAGTCCCATCTGTGTGACAAATTTCATCCAAATCCATTAAGTAGTTTTTGCGTGAAACAGTAACAAGCATCCATCCATCCATCCGTCATCCTCACAAACGCGTATATTAGTAGGATTGAATCTATGTTTGTTGGATAGACGTGTCGATTATTATTCGGTAAACCCAGTGTTACTGTCAGAATTCGTTCCTGATACCTATCAGTGCGACAATTCTAGTATCTAATAAAGATCAAATTCGCAAAACATATATTCGTTTGTATGAAACTGACAGGTGTCAAGAACACATTCTCTCGTCGGCCGAACTGTAGGTTCGCTTGCACTACAAATCACTGAATACGTTTAGCTGTCTCTGTCATCTTCAAACGATTGATAGAAATAGAACGATTAAAATTCGTTTAGTGCTAAATGCATTCTGTGATTTGTCTTAGGGTCATAGCACCCATATCACCTATCGCCTCGCCGTCAAACAGGCGTCAACCTAATGTAAGCACGTAACCAAAGCGGATCAGCAGCTCCGATACGTCGACACGGCTACGGCTAGGCGACGCCGCGCTTACGGCTCGCCGACCGCTGGTTGATGGTGCTGCAGGCAGGCGGCGAGTGAGAGGGGCAAGGGTAGACGAAGAGACGTAAGCGCGGGTACAGAGAGACGTAAGCGCGGGGACGACGAGCCGTAAGCGCGGGAATTGGAAGTTGACCACGCACAACACCGCGTTTCGGGAGCTTGTCCCGAAGCGAGGCGATTACGTTACGATTCCGATTAGTGTGCGTTGCTGTAGGAAGTCTAGGGAGTTTCATACAAAGAATGCTGAATGGCTCGAATTGATACGGTGATGGTCCCTTTCCGAGTTGATATGGGTGTTACGGCCTTTAGACGTCTACATGTTACGCGGAGTGATTATATCATTACAAGATGGCTAAAATAATTTGATCGATTTAAGCATTTCCAGAGCAGTGGTGGCCACTTGGCCACCACTGCTGGTGGCGGTGCGGGAACAAAAGAGATAATTATGCAGGATCTTCGGATATAGTTGAAGTTTAGTAAGAAACCGATGGATGTTCTTGAATAAAATGTAATTTTATTAATAGAAAACAGACGGCTTATTTATCAAATTAAATTTCAGTCGACAACATCCATCGGTTTCCATCCACCACGCCGCACCGTGGATTACGGCCCACTCCCTCTCACCGAGAGGAGGCCTGTGTCCCAACAGTGGGAAAATTATAGGCTGATTATGTAAAGCAGTCGGAGCACTCGGAGCAATGGATTGTGATTGTGAAGTGAGTTAAGTTGGGTGGCAAGATTAAATACAGGGCAGTTTTTTATTGCCTTTCTTCAGGTACAGTCAACAAAAGCGATAAGTATGCAGGATCGTCGGATATAGTTGAAGTTTAGTAAGAAACCGATGGATGTTGTCGACTGAAATTTATTTTTTATAAAAATGAGCTGTCTGTTTACTATTAATAAAATTAAATTTTATTCGAGAACATCCCTCGGTTTCTTACTAAACTTCAACTATATCCGAAGATCCTGCATAATTATCTCTTTTGTTGACAGTACCTATGTACAGTCAACATAAGAGATAAGCAACATCCTTATAACAAGTAATATTTATTATTTTGTCCTTACCTTGCAATTTTTCAATAGATCTTTCAGTTCCACCGTATTCAACCGGCAACATTTCTTTAGGCACTATTTTATGTAAATCTTCTATGGTTTGCTGTACTTGTATTCTATTACCCACCTTCTCATTAACAAATTGCTTAACAGTTTTAATTAACAGTTCTATGGCTTTTGAGTCTGTTAGTACTTGTATACTCTTTATTCTTGCGCCGTACCCTTCCTGAAAGAAAGAGATAGAAATACATATATTTTTAGCACACATTATTGTTATTAATGCAGTTTTAGCAGTTGTAATTGATATACGTAACTTTCAAAAAACGAAGAAAATGCTCAACATGGTTCTACATCGTTATTGTTTACAGAAAAGATTTTGCAGAAGAAAATTTCAAAAAACGTTTTTTCAATTAATGGATATTATTATATTTATGACTAGCAGCGCCCCGCAGTTTCACCCGCATAAGTGTCGATCCCGTGGGAATATCGGGATAGAAACTATCCTATGTCCTTCCCCGGGATGCAATTTACCTCTCTGTCAAATTTTATCGAAATCCGTTCAGTGGTTTGGGCGTGAAAAGGACACAGAAACAGACAGACAGAGCTACTTTCGAATTTATAATATTAGTTTGGATTCAAATTACCATAGTGTGGAACGCCCCCTAGCTAGATAGACCGACGACCTTCAACATGTGGCTGGGACAGCTGGATGAGGAAAGCGGAGTACAGCCTGGGAGAGGCCTATATCCAGCAGTGGACTGCGATAATGTTATTATTATATTAGTGTGTGTCTGTGGTCTGTGTGGTGCAGAATACCACCCCACCACCCCATACTTCCCGTGGGTGTCGTAAAAGGCGACTAGGGGTCGTACCGAAGAGTGGGCAGCAGCGTTCTCAATGCATTCCAAAACCATACTTATACTGCGATCGCCAACCCGCCTGCCAAGTGTGGCGATTATGGCAAACCCCCCCTTTGGGGGAGGCCTATGTCCAGCAGTGGACGTCTTTCGGCTGAAATGATGATGATGATTATATTAGTGTGTTTATAGTGATTACTGTGACTTGATTTTAAATTCTATTTATGTGTAAAAAATCTTCTAAAAATACTTACGATTAAAATAGACATAAACTGCTGTAACTCCACAGTGTTCATTTTTGACATTAAATCAAATAAATTGAGTTCACTGAAGTCGTCTATTATTAAAAACCCATTGACATAATCATGTGCTTTGATGTATTCAGTGATCTGAAAAAAAACAAATGAAATAATATTACACTTTGAGAGCATACAATAAAACACTGACCTGTTTCTATTTTTTTTTCTAAACTACGCTAACATCTCATTGATGTGTAGTTAAAAAATATGAAAGGGATGGATATAATACTATGTAGAAACAATCCCAAGTAGCATTGCAAGCTGTATACAAGCTGTATTTAAGTTCGTTTTTATACTAGAAGCTGTATATTCAGCCTGTATAAAGGCTATTTAAGCGCTTATAAAGTCCTCATAAGTAAAAAAACCGGGCAAGAGCGACTCGGACTCGCGCACCGTATATATATGTTTTTAAATTTTCATCGGCGACAGCGTTAAAATTCTGTGATGAATATAGGCCTATATTAATCACAGAATTTTAACACTATGCACTGCGGTGTAGAATATTGCAGTTTTATGCCAGCGCCATCTCTTGACCGATAGTGGGACTAATGTAACTTTTGTTGAAAGTAAAAATACCAAGGTCTACCCCTCAAAATGTGAACTTTACCTTTCTGACCTTACTGACCGACAATTGACTCTAGATAAATTTAATACGATAGTCCCACAAATCAAAATTTTAGACAAAAGTTCACTGCACCTCCTAGGTTCCCCGATTTTAGAAGATAGTTTTACTCCTTTCATCGACGAAAAAATTAAAAATTTCAACGAGATTTCGGACAGATTGGGGATAAAATGGCAACACTGCCCGAGCACAGTATAAAGATCATATTTATACTGTGGCCCGAGTGACATGTCAAAACTTTGTTCCGTATTTTAAAATTAGTTTTAATTAGTCTTTAAGTGTAATTAAGTTGTAATAATATATCTAAATGTTAAATAACTGCATAAATACTCGGGACTATTGTTTTCCTGCACTTTTATAAAGTTAAACACAGTATTTGGTTGCCCACCGTTACCGGTAACCTCTCACGAACAGCTGATGTTCGACCTGCGGATATAAACGGGGAGTATTGTTTATTTTTACCCTATAATTAGCTCACAATCGTAATTTTAGACTCTGTAACACATTCGTTGACTCACTTGTTTGATTTGGCACCCTGCACTGGGTCTAAGTCATTTTGTTTACTTTGATCATAAAGAAACTTATTATTGTGAAATATCAAAATATTGAAATTCTATTACTGTTACTTAGATTGTACATAACAACAATAACGTTGTACATAACAACAATAAATTCGATTCAGCCTACCTCATTTTACCTTGAAATCAACACTAACTTCTCCAATTTTTCCTTTCATTTCTAGCTTTCCTCTTTGTTTGTTTATTTAACTAGTTCTCACCGTTTCTTTAATTTCACTTTCAGATCTTATTCCTGAAACCATGCCTGTGATGACCCGTAAGGCTGCTGCTTAGGAGTTGGAGCTTAAATTGAAAACAACCATTCCAGATCTTTAGGCAGCTAATGTCAACAGCTGTTACAGGAAATACAGGATAGTGAGAAGGAAGTCGAGAATGTCGTTTTCAAAAATACAAAATACAAGCTTAAATAAAACAGGAGCTAGTCGACCTTCATCAAAAATACCTGGTTGTTGTCGATGAACGGGACAAATTGCGGTTGGTCACAGATGGTTTCAATAACTGTAGTAACATATATGAGGAGGCATTGTGTAAGGTTAGGGACCTAGAAGAGGAATTAATTCATGCAAATGTACGTATTACTAAGTTACAGAAACTAAAAGAACATACTCAGGCTCGGGAAAGTAATAACTTGTATACTGAATTATTTAATACAAATTGTAACCCTCATTCCTTAATAACAATAGACTTTACTGAAGATTCTATATCGAAATATAATAATAATAGTTATAAAGTAAGTAAAAATAAAATAAAAAAATATGCAAAACTAAATAAAATTATAAATAGATGCAATAAGTTTAGGAAGTAAGTCTGTGTGGTGCCGGACTTAAAGAACACCACCACCCCTTACTTCCCGTGGGTGTCGTAAAAGGCGACTAAGGGTCATACCGGAGAATGGGCAGCAGCGTTCTCTATGTTTTCCACCATCATACCATACTGCGATCGCCAACCCGCCTGCCAAGCGTGGCGATTATGGCAAACCCTCCCAAAATTGGGGGAGGCCTATGTCCAGCAGTGGACGTCTATCGGCTGAAACGACGAACGACGAAGTTTAGGAAACAACAATAACACAATTCCAATAATATTAAACTAAGGAAGGAACGTGTTATTCTAATAAATAAATTAAAAAAACTATGAAATTAAATTAGAAGATAGTAAAAACATTTATCATATTGACACTCAGCGATTACAGTCTGAAATTGAGGTACTTGAAGAGTCCCTACATTTACATTATAATAAGTATGTGAGCTCTCAAAAACAAATAAAGGAACACATCCTTGCTGCAAACGAGTTGGTGGAAATGTGTAACAAGGAGGCAGGTAGAGGGGACCCGATGACACATCAATGTTCTTGTCAAAGGGAATCAAACCTTGAGGCTATCCAACCTGAGGCAACGGAGGACCCGTCCCAGTCTGGAGGAGCTCAGGAATGTATCCCCCCTAATCAAGATACACCACATGTTGTACAAGGTTCATCTCAAGTATCACAGACAGAGACTTATGCTGTCACTTCTTCTAGTAATGTCAGTTCTTGTTCTGTTATGTTTTCAGATAGTTTAGGGAGAGGGTTAGGTAAATTATTGAGTAACATTCTGAGTCAATCAGCTGTTAATTACTGTATGCCTAGGAAATCCTACAAAGAAATAATGTCATCAATAAGTTGCAATAAATATAATCCAAATGCCATTATTTCTGTATTTGTAGGTAATAGTGGGAATGTAAAAATAGATGACATCACTGAGAGTGTCACTGAAATCCTAAAGATTAATTGTCAAAAAATAATATTATGTGCTTTCCCATACTTATCAAGTAGGCAAAATCATTATATACATATATGCTAAATAATCATATGCATTTATTAGTTAATCACTATAGTGACAAACTTATATTTTTTGACACCAACACTTTTGTTGAGTATTTAAAATCGACTAGGGGTACAGCGTATCTGCCTATTAGTTTTAGACGTCAAATAGCATGGCTATTAGCTTTTATTATTAACTCAGACATAAGTAGTATGTCGAAGTCGGATGTAATTAGCACCACAAAAATTAGTAATAATACTAATAATAAGGTGGTCAGCCACAATAATTTAAACTAGTCAGTAAGACAACAGAAGGTACCAATAATAATATTATTAATCTCACCTACAACAAAGTATCTTCTAGCACTCAATTAGTAAATTGTAAAAAAGGGGCTAAGCAGAATTCCTTGAAATTGTTTCATCAAACATTCAAGGTTTTTCTTCCAAAAGAATTGAGAAATTTAATTGTTTTTAGAAAAAACAATGGTTGATATTATTTGTATTACTGAACATTGGTTGAAAGATTATGAAATGATGATTAATTATGAGAACTATAGTGTAGGCAGTTGCTTTAACCGAAAATCCATGCTGCGTGGTGGATCATTAATATTAATTAAAAATTGTGTAAAATACAAGACTCGTAAAGACATAGTGGAACTATCGGTGGAACATAGCATCGAACTGTCCTGTGTTGAGCTAGATAAACATTTTATAGTGTGCGTTTACACACCTCCAAACTATCAAAACTACTCTATATTTGAGTCAGTAATGGAAGATGTCTTAGGAAAACTTGCAACTGGTAATAAATCAGTTATTATTTGTGGTGACTTTAATGTTAATATTTTGGAAAATAATTCAAATAGCAGTAGATTGTTAAGCCTCTTCAAATCATTCAATCTGTCAAATGTGTTTTTGGAACCAACGCGAATAACTACGGGCTACTGCTACATGTATTGATAATGTTTTTTGTTGCTTTGAATATTTAGATAAAGCCATTGTAAATTATCTCCCTTCGGATCACAGTGGTCAAACCGTGTCTTTTGAGTCCAACACACCGATACAAAAAGTGCAGATTCAAACTAGACCAATGACATCGGGTAATTTGAATAAGTTTGATAACACTTTAATTAGCAAGTTAAATGCTCAGGGCCTAAGTATGACGAATGGTAATATCTTGTATAAAGAATTCTTTTCATTAGTGCAAACAGAGTTCAATAATTCCTTTAAGAAGAAATCTAAAACTATTTGCCCTAAGTTTTTATTCAGTGACTGGGCAACTAAAGGAATCAGGAAAAGTAGGGAAAGATTATTTGAACTGTATGGCCTTAAGCCGTATATAAACACGGATACTTTTAATAAGTATGTTGCTACTAATTTTAAAAATTTTTAAAATATCTGTAAAGCAGCTAAAGCTTCTTTCATTAGTAACAAGGTTAAATCCGCAGACAATAAAATAAAGACAGTTTGGAAAATTATAAACAATGAAACGAACAGGAACAAAAAACATAATACTGATTACACACTGGACACTTCCCGCGGTCTCATTAGCGATAACATCGATGTTGCTCAGGAATTTGCAACTTTCTTTACCAATAACCCAATTAAAACTACAGAAACTTTAAATTCCTCGCCCGCACTAGCTATTGAATTATTAAGAGCGAATGACGGTGATAGGTGAGCCTCAATAAATTATGGTTAACTATCATAACTGTTATTTGGTTGGTAATTTGTAATATTCAAATATCCCTATCAATCCTCCTCTAGACTGCACCAGATCTTTTTCTTTTTTTCCACATATTGAATTTGTGCACAGTGAAAATGTTAATTCATGAAATAGAGCAACTGTGTCAGTAATACAGACTAATGTTGAAGTATAGCTGTCATTTATGTTTTTAGTTTTAAAACACCCTCATAGACAGAAGTCATAAAACCACTGTATTTACAATAGTGTACAATTACGCCATAAAAATAAGTTTGAGAACGGAGTTTGCACATACCATTGTACAGAAACAAGTATCAAGTGATACTATAATAACACTTAGAGCTGTAATAAGTAAGTGATCACATGCAAAATACAGCCTGTGTACAGCTTTAACGATAAAACCAAATTGAAGTGTCAAAAATGCTTAAAGTTGTATAGTGGGGTTTTAATATTCTGTTTAAGCACCCTATCCTTATACGGATCCCTCAATAAAGATTGTATACAGTTTGAGCTGTATAATAACTCATAAATCACTCTTACAAAGACAAAATAATTTTTTGAGACTCTTGTACAACTCTAAAAGAACTCTAAGTTCTAAGTAGGCTGGTATATTGATGTTGAAAATGCTTGCGTGCTGCTTGGGATGTTTCCAAAGTCCTACAACACAAAACTCTTAGTTTTCTGTCGCAAGGCGTATTGATACATATTCCAACTCAGAAAAAAAATTGTGTATTTTCAAATGATCAAAGAAGTCTTTTATTCAAAAAATATCGCATCGCGATTTTGAATCATATTTTGTTGCCGCGATGCACTAATTGTCAATTATCTAAAAATTTGCTTCTTCTAGAGCAAAAGCGTGATAAAAACAGGGTTGCCACTTACGATTACACTGTACTGGAAATACTGCATGAAAGTCTCAGTCGTAAAGTTCTTGTTGTTAATTTTAACGAGTAGTACTCTGTAATAATCTTCTGTAATTATCGGTAACGGAGTCAGCGATCTGTAAGAAATATTAACTATAAGGAAGGCCCATTTGAAATAAACTTTGACTTGAACCAAAAAACATAATAGTTTATGAGCACGATGAAATTTAAAAAAAAACTTTATGAATCGACGAAAAATAGGCAATAAATTCGTAATTGTTTTTATTTAGTTCATCGAATCTTTCAAGCAAATAATAAATACATTGCATCACTATTTATAGGTATTGTAAAAAAATAACAACCGTTGCAATTAGTATAATCATAATCAGCATATATATATATAAAAAAGAAAGAAAATTGAAAAAAAAAATTGCCTCGGAAAGCACGTTAAGCCGTTGGTCCCGGCTGTCATTCGTAGATCTTTGACAGTCGTTACGGGTAGTCACAAGACTCACAAACCCGAAAGTCTGACAACCAGTCTTACCAAGGGGTATCCTATTACCTAGTAACTGGATTGTGGAGGTCAGATAGGCAGTCGCTCCATGTAAAATACTGGTTTTCAGCTGCATCCGGTTAGACTGGAAGCCGACCCCAACATAGTTGGGAAAAGGCTAGGCAGAGGATGATAATCAGCATATATATAACGTTCCCACTGTTGGAGCACAGCCCTCCTCTTTATGGAAGAGAGCGGGCCATAATCCACCATGCAGGCCCAATGCGGTTTGGTGGATGTCACAAATTTTAGATTTTTTGGATAGGCTACAATTTCCTACGTGAAATATTCGTTTGGGCGCATTATGTCCAATTAGCAAAATGTCCAACTGTCCAATTCTCAATTGGTCCAATTCGCAATTGGTTCAGTTCGTAATTGGTCCAGTTCGCAATTGGTCCAGTTCGCAATTAGTCCAATTCGCAATTGGTCCAGTTCGCAATTAGGGGGTGAGAGGCAGTTTTTGACACGACCCCACGTGAGATTCCACAGAAATGTCACTTCTGGCTGTTGTTTAAAACTCAGGTCGGATAGTACACACGACTGTACAACGTTATTTTTAGTATATGCAAAACCTGAATATAGTTTGTTTAGAATAAGTAACTGAATCGAATCTAATAATGTTTACCCCATGTTATATTTTGTCCCAAAAATATTTAAAAAGCGTTAAAAGTTGGACACCGAGCGAAACCAAGTAGGTTATCCAATCTCTGAGCCGAACGGTTAGGTACCTAGGTACTATTATCAATGAGCGCGAGCGGCGCGGGTGAGCATGTTTTTGTACGGCCAAACAGGTAACTAAACAAGCTTATAACTTTGTGATTTTTCATGATACAGTTTTGAAATTTTGTACATATATTCTTTACATAAAAATACTAGACAAATGTTTCGGGTTTCGCACTAAAAATAATGTTGTATATTAAGCTAATAGTTTACAGTTTTATCTGACCTCGCTTTTTATAGGCTTTTCGTTACAATAAGAAGTCAGCATAAACTGGAAATGTATAGCTTGATATTTTTTGCGTACTACAGTTCTTTCAAGTTATCAATAATTTACCTCTGATATTGCATCACAATGATCTTTAGAGTTGTTATAATAAGTATTAAGAATAATAAGATTGGATTGCTGCTACTAACATCATCTGCCTAGCCTTTTCCCAACTATGTTGGGGTTGGCTTCCAGCCTAAACGTATGCAGCTGAATATCAGTATTTTAAATGGAGCAACTGCCTATCTGACCTCCACAACCCAGTTACTGGGTAATACGATACCCCTTGGTAAGACAACCAGTGTCAGACTTTCGGGCTTCTGACTACCCGTAACGACTGTCAAAGATCCATGCTTTCCGAGGCACGGAGGGGTCACGGTATGTAAAGATTGTGACCCGTCCACAGACCAACCGCGGCAAGCGCAGCTTAACCTGATCGATCGACCTGTGCGGCTGTTATTATTTAGCCACGGGCCCCCCATTGCTGCTATAACAACTCAATATCACATATGTCAATATCACAGTGATCTTTATATTCATTGCAATAAGGTTTCTGTTGGATTGCTGTAATCAGAGATAAAATAACTGCAGATAGACTATACCTTCGTTAACATCCCTTTGTACCTATACTGCGTTAGTGACTTCCAAACAAGTAAACACATATTCGTTTATGGAAAAACAACTTTAATACCTAAATATAAAGTTCAGTTTCAACTACAAATTCAAACTTATGACTTTTCAATAGTTGCAGTCATTCTGAATTTCACTTAATTTGCACTGGCATAAAGTTTATTTTCGTTTAAGAGGAAGTAACCAAAGTAAGTAGTAAGTAGTAGTAGTTTACCGGAGAATGGGCAGCAGCGTTCTCTATTTATTCCACCATCATACCATACTGCGATCGCCAACCCGCCTGCCAAGCGTGGCGATTATGGCAAACCCCCCCCAAAATTGGGGGAGGCCTATGTCCAGCAGTGGACGTCTATCGGCTGAAACGACGACGACGAAGAGGAAGTAACATCAATTGGAAACAAGGATTTGAATAGACTGTAGGTAGTACAGACCCACAAGATGTACTTACGCTATGTCCAAAATGCTTTGCAGTTCCATCTTGACATTGGTTTTCGAAAAGAACTTTGGTATCAGCGTCTTCATTGTACACAATCGGTCTATTTGCTTCTTTGACTTTTCTACGGAACCTTTGCACGAAATCAACGTTTTCTCCAAGTAGTCTTTGCCTGAAAGTGTTAGAAATTGAACTATAATTCTTCTACGTTATAGATTGTGTTACATTTTGGCTTCTGAATTTTATATTTTCACTACAAAATAAGTGGAGCGAAAATTCGGGTGCATCTTGAGATGGAATAACTGAATCAATGTAACAAACAAAGAAAAGTTTATACTCATAAACTATGTAACACCTAGGTAAAACAAAAAAAAAATACATCCTCCCCTACCTCTTCCTCCTTTTTAATTATAATTCAATAGTTTTAATAGGTTTTTTACTTCACCACCCTTGCTTAGAGAATGCTTAAGGCAATAAGTACGCCTTTGTACCTTTTTATCAATTTTTTTTTTCTTTAGGATAACAAACAATAAGTCTGTGTGGTGCCGGGATCAGTCTGTGTGGTGCCAGACTTAAAGAATAGCACCACCCCATACTTTCCGTGGGTGTCGTAAAAGGCGACTAAGGGTCGTAGCGGAGAATGGGCAGCAGCGTTCTCTATGCATTCCACCACCGTACCATACTGCGATCGCCAACCCGCCTGCCAAGCGTGGCGATTATGGCAAACCCCCCCTTTTAGGGGAGGCCTATGTCCAGCAGTGGACGTCTTTCGGCTGAAATGATGATGATGATGAACAAACAATTGCGTAATGATACTTAATACAGATAGATAGATACGTACAGCTAGATTTTAGAACATTTGAGTAATAACGCAACCAACACCGTTATCCGCAAAAACACCCCGCGGTTTCACCCGCATAAGTTTCGATCCCGTAAAAATATTGGGATAAGAAGTTATTCTATGTGTTATTCTGACGTATAAGCTATATTACTGTAAAATTTCATCAAAATCCGTTCAGTAGTCGTTCGAGTTTTAATCGAACACTAAGCGAAAATGCATAATTGCATCGAACGCAAATATGCACATTCGCTCGTCCACCAAAATGTGGGCCAGTTCGCGTTCAGATCTCGCTAGAGACACCACGGGCTCATAACCATTCCCACTACCATTGTCTTGTAGCTAAGTGTTATAGTGATTTATATGTATCTATTTTATAGCTATTTCCTTTACCATTACCTTTGTCGTGTAATAGTGATTTAATATACAGCTATTTCCCTTACAATTCGAGACTTTAACTTCTACCATACAAAACCATATCCGAGAAAGGAGTGTTAGGTCACCATAGCGTCTAGCACTACTTTTTACATGGTCCTTCGAGCCGGATATGGTGAAACCACAGTCTACTTTTTACAGTAGTTTTTGCGTGAAAGTGTAACAAACATCCATTCATCCTCACAAGCTTTCGCGTTTATAATATTAGTAGGATTATAGTAGGATATTAAGTATTTTTGTCTTTTTTATGAGAATAAATTACCTAAACCGAAAAAAAACAATAATGTATAAGATATGAACCAGTCTGAACTGGATTGACTGGCTGGATTAGGTACTGGTTATACACGCCCATCAATTCATATAAAACAATTTAAAGAATATATTGATTTACTAGCTGCGCCCCGCGGTTTCACCCGCGTAAATGTCGACCCCGTGGGAATATCGGGATAAAAAGTAGCCTATATGTTAATCCAGGGTGTCAGCTACCTCCATACCAAATTTTATCAAAATTGGTCCAGCCGTTTGAGCGTGAAGAAGTAACAAACTTATAAACACACACACACTCACACACACTCACACACACACTCACAAACTTTCGCCTTTATAATATTAGTGTGATGTGATTGGTAGCAGCTGGATGAGAGTTGCCGAAAATAGAGTTGAATGGCGTGCAATAGGAGAGGCCATTGTCCAGCAGTGGACTGCTGTGTAGGCTGATGATGATAATGATTTATTAATTGAAATATGAAAAAAAAAAATCAGCTGTTTCATACATACTTGACCAAAATGTATGAAACAGCTGTTTATTTTTTCGTGTTTTCAGAGTTTGTCTCATAGTGAAAGTTGTTTACATTCATGGGTAGAACACCATGTCAGAATTTGGATGGTCTTTGAAACGTTACCCTGTATACATAACCTAAACATAATATCACGCTTGTAATCCTCGAATGGTTAAGCAGGGGTATGCCAGTACCTACACCCACATTTCGCCAGGGATAGGGATAATACTAATATATATAAGATAATAGGGACGTATTGCCACCAACCGGGAACATATCTAGACTCCGGGCTGCTACTGATCAATTCCAGATGGAAAAACAATAACACTTCGCCCGACCCGGGAATCGAACTCAGAACCAGCTCAGCAGTACTGTAGCACTTGCAACCACTAGACCAACGAGGCAATCACACTAATATTATAAAGGCGAAAGTTTGTGAGTGTGTGTGTATTTATATGTTTGTTACTTCTTCACGCTCAAACGGCTAGACCAATTTTGATGAAATTTTGTACGGAGATAGCTGATACTCTGGATTAACATATAGGCTAATTTTTATCCTGATATTCCTACGTGATCGATATATGCGCGGGTGAAACCGCGGGGCGCAGCTAGTTACTTTATAATTAAAAGAAAAATGGTTACAATAATAACAATAATTATCTTTTTAAAATATCACAATCGTAGATATACTTACTAAAATCCTTTTTGATAATATGATCCTGTTTCTGAATCCAGTCATACAAAATTTGAATAGCTTCCTCAAGCCTTCCTGGCTTATCCAAATCATGAATTTTCCTTATATTCTCAATAGCATCCGAAGGTAGTCTTAAAAGACGATTTTCCGGTATCGACTGCATAATTATAAATTATATTTTTTTCACAACACCTTTTAGTTGTATACAAAAAATAAAATATTTTAAAAATATATACTTATTATTTTTTTATCTGTAGGTATTGTATAAAATTGTTATCACACTACACCTTTATATTTGTTTAAAAAAGCAATAAAAAAATGATTATTTTTAATTTTGTGTTTTTTTTTAATTGTTGCTATATCTTCACACTCATCTAGTTTTTTTTTAGTTTTTTTTTATAACTCCGATTAAATATAAACTTTAAATATAAATTTTAACCGCATACGCTGATGTTCTGTATCTAACTGGATAACATTATTGTGGTCTCGTATATTTATAACCCTTCTGACTACCTATTTATTTAAATCATTACACACAGCGTGGGTACAGTCGGCATAACAAGTGTTTAATATTATTTCATACTATCCTTTTAATTTTTTTTTGTGTTTTTAGGTAGGTATCTGATAAAATAGTTTCACTCTCGCAAATGGAATTCGAGATCAAAAACGTATACAAAGGAGTTGCCAATTTCATCCAAGATTAAAATATAACTGTTTGATATAAAATCGTCAGTCTTTGTCAAAAGTAATATGCATATGTATGAAAAATTCCGAAGTGGTAGTTATAGAAATAAAGTTCAGACTGTACCCTGCAAAACTCATTTAATGGACTCCAGTGTATATTGCATGACATCTAAGATTTATAACAAATTGCCATGTTGTATTAGAGACATTGACAACTCGCACATATTTAAGCGGAAGCTAAAGGAATTTCTAACTGATAAAGTGTATTACAGTGTGAAAGAATATCTAAAAGGGAATCCTTATGACCAATAATTAATAATCAGATATACAATCATAGAAATGACATGTGAAACTCTCAACAATTATTTATTTATACTAGGACTTTGTTACTCTGACACTATTTACTCTGACATTTATTTAATTACATATTGACTAAATACTCCTTGACATTGAAAATACGGATAAAATGATTTTCCAATTTGATAATTTTGTAATATTATTTTGAAAGTAGATTGTAATGTATGTGTAAATTTTGCATGCCCATGTGACGGCAGAGCATGGAGAACATTATCAAAACATTGTGTAACATTTATACCCCTACCCATGTTGGCAAAAATAAATGATTTGATTTGATTTTTTTTTCACGAAATAACGAATGCAACGTTGAAATACGATACTCAAACATAACATAAACCTATTGGTTCGAAAATACTATGTTTCTAATAATATAAAATTTCATTCAAAAATAAAGGAGAAAATCGCCTTTGAATAAAGCGTATACATAATTTTGCTCGTGACTGTACCTACTATGGATACTCATCCAGGGCCGTCGACCAAAAAGGATATTCTATCACTACCTAAAAAGTGACAAGGCACTGCTAAGTCTGTGTCTGAAGATCAATAAGTGATTGATTGATTGTCTTTAAGTGATTGATATTTTATTTTCATTAGTTTACGACGAGGAGACCTTAGGCTATAAAATGTTTAATTTTTCCGCTTCAGCGTGATTTCAAAAGCCCGAAATTTAATAACATTAAATGACTATACATACCATACTGCGATCGCCAACCCGCCTGCCTAGCGTGGCGATTATGGCAAACCCTCCCAAAATTGGGGGAGGCCTATGTCCAGCAGTGGACGTCTATCGGCTGAAACGACGAAATGACTATACTGATTAGGGAAATGTTGTTGACAACCCCTAAAACGTCACTTTGGCAATGATATAATTTCTTTTATATCTTTTATCAATTTTGATCTGTAATTCCATTTATTAGATATTTTTGTATGTCTCCTGAGTGTATTTTCTAGTATATGTGAAGCAAATCCGTGAAGAACAAAGTTTTCGCAAATCGATCCTAACAAAAAAAAAAAACCGGTCACGAGGGAGCCGGACTCGCGCACCAAGGGTTCCGTACAATCATGTTTTTCATTTTTCATCGGCGAGGCCTATATTCATCAGAGAATTTTAACACTGTGCACTTCGGTGTAGAATATTACAGTTTTATGTTATCGCCATCTTTTGACCAATAGTGGAGCTAATTTATCTTTTGTTGATGATTTCTGAAAAGTGTGCTACTTGAGACTTTGTTTTATTTTTCCTGTAATTTTTACATAAAGTTCTATCACATAGAATAATTTCAGATATTATTTTGCAAACTTTGGAGATGAGGGGGGGGGGGGAGACGATATTTTTTTTACGAAAGTCGAAAACTCTGCAGCCTAAAAAGTAAAGTAAAAAATGTTTGTGAATGCAAACTGCGGTCTTTCATATGATACCACACATGCCCTAGTAGCATAGAATTTTTCAGACCCTTTACAGACCCAGTTGCAAAAAAAAAATATCAACATTTATTTTTATTTTTTTCATATTTGCAAAATAGTTGGGTAAATCATCGTCATCTAAAAATATTCCAAATTTCAAGTTGATAGCATTAGTAGTTCTTTAGATATCCAGCTGTGACAGACTGAGTCTCACCATAAGGTTTCCGTTTTTCCATTTTGGTACGGGACCCTAAAAAGGATAAAGTTACCAAGAGGAATAATTATGTTACCAAGAGGAGTATGTAGTTTTTGTCACGTTGACGTCTGGGAAAAAACTAATTAAATCAAATCATTAAAACGAGTCAAAAAGAAGCACAAAAAAATTGCGAAGTATTCTTTTCTTACACAGGTCGATCGATCAGGTTAAGATACCTACGCTTGCCGCGATTGGTCTGTTTTGAATTTGAATTTTAGTTTAGTCCTCTCAAATTAATCAGCACCTGACGTAAATTGACGTAATTTTAGTAGGAAAGTGTTTAATCACGTCTAAACTTATATGGAGTAGTGTCAAACGCTGAATAATTTGACAGGACTAAACGAAAATGTGTCTTCTTTCCTTTTCTTAATAAAATAAAAAGAAAAAGATGCACTGAACTTAAATTTAGTTTATTTTGTAAAAAAGAGAATCGGCTTCAATGTCATTCGAGACCCCGACCTTAGCAGTCTAAATTACGAACGAGATCTCGTACAATGGGAAGCCATTTAAAAAATTATAATATTTAATGGATTTACAGTGTGCGTGATAAGTACAGTGTACCTAAGCAACGAGTTATGAGCGCTGACCTTGAAGAAAACAAACGTCACAAACCCTTATGGGTGTCCCCTTATGGACCCTTAGTAATAAGGGTTTGTTTCGCTTGATTTTTTCAAGGTCAGCGCTCATAACTCGTTGCGTGACTTGTATCCTAAGTAGTAGTAGTATCAGATTTTGATGCGGTTTTGATCATAATTTTGAGAATTTATTCTGGAAGGTAATCCTACTAATATTGTAAAGATGAAAGTTTGTGAGTGTGTGTGTGTGTGTTTATATGTTTGTTACTTCATCACGCTCAAACAGCTGGACCAATTTTGATAAAATTTTGTATGCAGGTAGGTGATTCCCTGGATTAACATATAGGCTACTTTTTATCCTCACACTAATATTTTAAAGGCGAAAGTTTGTGAGTGTGTGGGGGTGTGTGTATGTGTTCATGCTTCTTCACGCTCAAACGGCTGAACCAAATCTGATAAAGTTTTATACGGAGGTAGCTGACACCCTGGAGTAACATATAGGCTACTTTTTATGCCGATGTTCCCACGGGATCGACATTTAAGCGGGTGAAACCGCGGGGCGCAGCTAGTAATTAAATAAATACCTAACGATAATTATCTTGTAAATAAAGAAATACTAGAATGCTTACGGGCAACCTAACCTTTGACTTTTTGAGGTAGGTAAAGGAAAATAGGTTCTTAAGATATTAAATATATCTTATAATCGGCTATATAATGATCATAGACCAATTAAATAACACCTATTTTCCTGCAATACAAAATGGATTTCCCGGAATTAATTATGCAACTTGAAGTGTATTTATATAAAGCCAGTCATTACACAAAGAAGTTAAATTAAATTATGTAATTTTTCAAGATTGTTTATCCATACTAATAATATACATTCGAAAGTAACTCTCTCTGTCTTGTGTTTACCTTTTCACGCCTAAATCACTGAACGAATTTCAATAAAATTTGGCATAGAGATAGGTTGCATTCCGGGGAAGGACACAGGATAGTTTTTATCGACATACTTTGCGAGCGAAGCCGCGGGCGGAAGCTAGTATAAAAATAAATAAATACGGCACTTTGACGTAGAGAAAATTGACTGCATTTTTTTCAATTAAGGAAAAATAAATAAAAATTGTTTATTCTGCACAAACAAAACGCACATTACAGATAATAAAAAAGACATAAAATATACACTTAACAAAGTCGAATGCCTCGTAGGTACTCAAGCACATAAAAAATTTACAACCACAAAGTATGAGCGTGCCGCCTGTGATAAATTATTATGAGATCATCATCATTCTGTTACTATGTTGCGGTCGGCTACCAGTCTAACCAGATGCAGCTGAATACCAGTATTTTGCATGGAGTGACTGCCTACCTGACCTCCACAACCCAGTTACTGGGTAATACGATACCCCTTGGTAAGACTGGTTGTCAGACTTGAGTGTGGAACCTAAGATAGAAACACACTTGAACGATACGACTACATACTAGCACAGCTAATAGAAATCTCTATTCCCAGATAGCACGTTTCGCCGAAAACTTTGTTGATAGAAAACATTGTTTTTAAATATCTCGGTTCATAGGAAGCACTGGTGACAGAGATATCTGTTTATAGATAGCACTTCTTGCCGTAAACTTTGTTCATAGAAACCACTGTTTCACTTTGGTTCACGGAAACTAATTAGATCAATATTTTTAAGTAAGCTGTATTCCCATTCGCTCGCTCTTGCATCCTATCTTGACGGAGCCCCGCTTCGCGGGGTTCCTATTTCTGTGTAAAGGGCTTCGTCATTTCAGCCGATAGACGTCCACTGCTGGACACAGGCCTCCCCCAATTTTGGGAGGGTTTGCCGTAATCGCCACGCTTGGCAGGCGGGTTGGCGATCGCAGTATGGTATGGTGGTGGAATACATAGAGAACGCTGCTGCCCATTCTCCGGTACGATCCTTAGTCGCCTTTTACGACACCCACGGGAAGTAAGGGGTGGTGGTATTCTTTAAGTCCGGCACCACACAGACCAGAGTAAAGGGCTTAAAGTAACCTAAAATTTTTCTTTTTTTTTGTTTCCGTGGTGGGAAATCCTCATGGATTTCCGCCGCCCTGGGGCGGGCGGCGGGGTCCCAGTGTTCCATCTCAGACCTACGCTGGGGGTCAGGAACGTACGATCCTTCCGACTGGTGCCGGCACCAGTCGGGCGGAACTGCGGGCCTCGTCGATTCAGGGGGGGGAGTGAGGTGTTTGACTTCCCCCGCTACGTCTAAGAGTGGCGCGCATGAAGAAACACTACGCGCCGCCATCTCGGGTCCTGATGTGTGGGGGGGCGACGGCCGTCTCCGAGTCCGTCGCTCCTGGACCCATTTAGGGGGGTTGATAGAGGGCATTGTCTGCCCTCCGCCGACGCCCGGTGCGTCTGCTGCGGGCCGGGTGAGTGGACGAGATCACGAGATCTCCCTCTGACTTTCCGCAGCCGAGATGACCGTTTCGCAGAAGGAAACCACCGCGTTCCAGGACTCTTCGCTGCCGACTATCGACTCGACCACGGCCGTGCTGTCTAGGAATAGAGATTTCTATTAGCTGTGCTTTCTGTATGTAGTCGTATCGTACAAGCGTGTTTCTATCTTACTTTTGTTCCGCACCGGTCAGACCTTCCTGCTTTTGACTACCCGTAACGACTGTCAAAATCTACGAATAACAGCCAGGACCAACGGCTTAACGTTATTCCGAGGCACGGAGGGGTTACGGTATGTAAAGATGATCACCCATTCACAGACCAACCGCGGCAAGCGTAGCTTAACCTGATCGATCGATCTGTGCGGCTGTTATTATTTAGCCACGGGCCCCTCGATAAATTATTATGAAATAATATGTCAATATTTTACTAATTTTATGACTGAATAGAATAAACTCAAACTTAAAGCATTTATTTCAATTAAACCATTAACAGGCACTTTTTAACTGTCAAGAAGTTGGGATATTTTTGTTTCAATGTTGACAGATATAGCCACAGCTAGGTTAGTATTATTATTATTTTTTCTTTTTTCTCGGAACCATTGGGTCCCAGTCCTTTGCAAGGCGTACGAGGGGCCGAAGCCAACTCGCAGAGGCCCCTTAGGAAATTTTAATGAAATGCGGCACCAACCGACGATTATCCCTGTATGCGCTATGCAAGTGCACCCAAGGATAACCCCCGGTTGGTGTAGGACTATTGCAGAATTTGGAAAAATAAAAAGTTGGACTATGGGTTTGTGTTGCTAAAGTGGACGGGTTACCAAGAACTATGGAATAACTATGACCCCTGCCTGATCAATGTTTTATATATACACGGATAAAATGGCAGGGGGTGACTTGCACAATCAACAATGGGCCCCCGGAAACGGTCGCTAGCACATAGTGACGTAGCAACAAGGGGGCAACATGACCTGAGGTGCTTATGAGGAGTGGAGAGGTATTCCACGGCTATCAGGACAATCCCGGAAGTGCGGTCAAGAACCCTACCAGCATCTTACTGGAATACTTCCTTCCTCCGAGCACGTTTGCTCTTGCGAATCTCCACTCAAGCCGGCCAATAAAGGCAAGAATGAGGTAGGAGCTCTGTTGAAGCTCTGTTGAGCTTGCAGGATATGGAAAAATAAATAGTTGGACTATGGGTTTGGGTGGCTAAAGTGGACTGGTTACCAAGAACTATGGAATAACTATGACCCCTGCCTGATCAATGTTTTATATATACACGGATAAAATGGCAGGGTCAGCCCCTGCCATTTTATCCGTGTATATATAATACTCGCACACTCAACAATGGGCCCCCGGAAACGGTCGCTAGCACATAGTGACGTAGCAACAAGGGGGCATCGCGGAAGTACGGTCAAGATCCCTACCAGCACCTTACTGGAATACTTCCTTCCACCGAGCACGTTTGCTCTTGCGAATCTCCACTCAAGCCGGCCAATAAAGGCAAGCCAGAGGTAAGGAACAAGACTTCTCCCTGAAGATAGGGTCCGTGGGGTCGCTACTGCCCAACAGCTCGCCACATGCTGCCCTGCGGATTTCTGTATCTCTCTTGGTCTGGCTCCTCACCTTAGACCTGTTCTAGCAAAGTAAACTCTTCCGGCATAGGCCTAGAGTTCGGAGCGCGCAAGCCCCACCACGGCGTCAACGTAGAGATACGGCGGCGGGGTTATTATTATTATTATGCTTATTTCCACATTATTATGTCTTATGGTGTTCTGCTGTGGGGATCGGCAGCTGACGTAAATTCAATTTTCTTACAAAAGAGGGCAATCCGCGCAATCTATAAAATGGGTCCTCGCGAGTCGCTTAGAAACAAATTCAAAGAAATTGATCTGGGGGCACGGGAGTGCCCCCGCCAAGACGAGCCAAGCGAAGCGCAAGGGCACTACCTACCTTTTCTCGAAGCACTTCGTCGTATTTTTGAACCCTCTTAACTTGGGTTTGGATTATACCAGATAAACAAAATTTTCTGGATATGACGTCAGTGGTTGATTTATTACACCTATAAAGTTTCAATTGCATAGCTTTTATACTTTAGATTTTATTGATATCTAAAATACCCCGATTTCGTCACTGACTCACTGACTGATGATCATCAAAATTCTTAAGGTACTTCCTGAAGTCCTAGAAAGCTGAAATTTGGTATGTAAGCTAGTAATAGTACACAAACCACAAAAAAATCTTAAAACTTGAAACTTTTACCCCCCACCCCCTTAAACTAGGGGGTGAAAGTTTGTATGAGACTTCCGTAAATTTTGATGCTAGAGGTCTGAAAATTTTTATAGGGGGTCCTTGTTATAAATAAACCCCAAAAAAAGAAAGAAAAAATGAACAACAGAAAAAATACTCGTATAAATATCATAAGCAACTTACAAAAAGAAACAACTTACAAAAAGAAATGAAATCCCACAAAAACATTTCATGTTAAATGTTGCCAAGACGAGACCATATAGCTCGCACTGTCAAAAAGTAATCAGATATCATGTAGAGCCAAGCTTCTAACTCTACACGCCCTAACTCTACAAGGCCTAACTTCGCAAACTCTACACGTTAGTCAAAATATATGGCTTGGCCATTTCGCTACATTCACATGAGCGTAAGGTGAAAAACTCTCATTTTGTTAATGGTACTTGTAGTAACGAAACGGCCAAGCCTTAGATTTTGACTAACGTGTAGAGTTTGCGAAGTTAGGCCTTGTAGAGTTAGGGCGTGTAGAGTTAGAAGCTTGGCTCTACATGATATCTGATTATTTTTTGACAGTGCGAGCTATATGGTCTCGTCTTGGCAACATTTAACATGAAATGTTTTTGTGGGATATACTAATTCTGCCTTCTCTTTATATTTTAGAAAGTATTTCGTATGTTCGCAAAAACTTAGGACTTTTCAGAATAAGAAGCGATTTCCATAATATTAATACACGTAGTAAAAATGAAACTGTGATACCTAAATTTAGATTAACTAAAACTAGCAAGTCATTTCTTGTAAACAGCATCCGGTTTTATAACAAGTTCCCAAAGCCGGTTACAGAACTTAGCGATGGAAAGTTCAAAAACCTCATCAAACGTATCCTTATCAAAAAATCATATTATAAGATTAAAGTCTACGTTGAAGACCAGGTAGTCTGGCAATAATTCCTTCTGCACATGTGGCTTCCCTGGCACCTCATTAACGCCATAACTATGTAAATGTCTATCAACTGCTCTCAAATTACGATGTTTATTTTTATTTATTGTTTACATATACTTCTTTAACATAATATTTTTATTATTTGACATTATAAACAGACAATTCTAATTTTTCACCTTTTTATTAGTGGTTGTAATGGTAATCATATCACTTGGTTTTAGTAGGTTTTATTTTTTATTTATCCTTTTGATAGATTCTTATTTTGTAAATGTGAGGACTTTGTAGGCCTTGTCGACTTTAGATCTGTAGACCATTTTTTATTTTATCAAGTAGGTACCTGGTACTTTTTGACAGGGCTACGCTGTCCTACCATACCTACGGTCATTTGAAAACATTGTAAAAGCCAATTATTTTTAAAAAGAGTAACCGTGGAGTTTCTTGATTTTACACTACGCAACGGGTCTGCGTTCCCTGCGCCACTCCCGCGCCGCCGCCGCCGCACCGCCGCCGCCCCGCTACCCGCAAGATTCGAGGCAGAAACCTGAGGAATAGCGAGAAGTACTCAAAGGAGTCTCGGGCCTTATTTTGATGAAAACTATAACTGCATCATTGGATTTTTGAAAAATCAATAATTCTAGCCAGGAATCGAAACCGTTGATTTAAAAAAAAACCACTGTATTATTACACCATTCGATAGTGTCGCTAACAAGGATCGAATTCTGAAAAGTCATAACATACGGCAAACTTAAGGAAAATGTTGAAGTTTAATAAACTGTTTACGGGTAATAATAATATAATTCATTTATTAGACATCAGAGGTCCATGGGTTAGTTACAATACACTTATAAACTATGTTAGTAAAACACACAAAGAATAGAAAAATAAAAACTTAACATTATTCTTGCCTCACCAATATTTGCATAGAGTGTTGTAAAAAAGGTGAGTCAAGTTTGTTTGTTAACATACTCCATAATGTAGGTAACATAACCTGTACCTTGTCCGAAATGATGCTCAATATTTTTATTAACATACACCCGCAGCGCAGTCACCTTCACAACATTATGTTCTAAATTCAAATTTTTATTACAGGGACAGGTGTTACCTACGTTACCCGAAAACAGTTTATTTAAATCCAACATTTTCCTTAAGTTTGCCGTCTGTCATTATTTCCCAAAAAAAAATGCATTAGATTTAAATTACCGAATGTTAGAAGTAGCGAATGTGAAATCATATTGAATGGCCAAAAACTAGAATTTATTAATCAGACAGTTTTCCTAGGAATCACGCTAGACGAGCAATTACAATGGGGACCTCATATAACATCTATTGCGAGGCGGCTAAGCTCGGCCGCTAAAAAAAAAGATAAGACAGTTAACAGATGTAGAAACCGCGCGTTTGGTCTATTTTAGTTACTTAGACAGTAATATCTCATATGGCATTTTACTGTGGGGTCGGGCTGCTGACATTGAATCCATTTTTATTTTACAAAAGAGAGCTCTCAGAGCCATTTACAATCTACGTCGCCGCGAATCTCTTAATGAACTATTTAAAAAGGTTAATTAATGACGCTACCTTGCCATTTCATTTATGAAAATATTATGAATGTAAGAAAAAATCAACATATTTTTAATAAAATAAGTGATAAGTAGACATAATTTTAATACTAGAAATAAAGATAAATTAGATCAAGCTTTTTTCAGATTATCTAAAGAACATACACCTTTTATGGGGTAGGTACTGTGTTAAATGCTACAACAAAATACCTTGGACATATTGCAATTAAATGAAAGAAAATTTAAAACTCATATTAAAAGTACACTTTGTAAACAAGGATATTGCAAATTAGAGGATTATATCCAAGATAAGAATGCTTGGAAATATGCTGGTCCCGCTCCATAGGACAAATCTAGAGTCTAGACAAAATCAAACTGGTTCCTAATTACTTTTTTTTTTTTTATTATGAGATTGTTTTACAATCTGTGACTACAGTGGCTCACACACTTGTTAAAATTCTAGGAAAATCATCTATTTTTACAATATTTGTAAATAATTTGTAAATAATGTGAGCACCATGTATCTATCACATAATTGATTTTCCTGACATTGCTTCATTTTTAAAACTTTTTACCTTTTGTGGTAGACTAATTTTATTCTAGGTGCATCGTCTTCATATATAATTTAATATGTATGCAAGACCTTGTAAAACATTTTAAAAGAGTAAAGGTGGAGTTTCTTGCCCATTCTTCTCCATACGAAAACTACCTTTTGGAATGGGCGACTAGAATCAATTCTATTTAGTTGTAATTTTTGACGTTCAAAAGTGCCTTTAATGTGCCTATTTGAAATAAATGATTTGACTTTGACTTCCCAGAATTTGATCCATATTAGCGACACTATCGAATGGTGTAATAATAGTGTTTTTTTTTAGAAAACAACGGGTCGATTCCTGGCTAGAATTATTGATTTTTCAAAAATCCAATGATGCAGTTTTAGTTTTCATCAAAATCGAGCCCGCGACTCCTTTGAGTACTTTTCGCTATTCTTCATAGTTTCGGATTTGGCCATCCACGCCCACTTGAAAAAGTCACCCTATAAACTGTCCATTCCAAGGTTGCCTGGAAGAGATCGCAGAAAGCGATAAGGCCGCCCATTGTAGTGTTTGATGTACTTTTGATGTTATGTATTTTTGTGGTGTACAGTGTCGACCGAAGTGCATAGGCAAAGTCGCAAAGTAATCGCTTGACGTTTAGTTTGACTTACGACCTTCTTTTAATGAGTAATAAACATAAACAACTTTTGCTCTATTTACAAAACTTAATTACTAAAAATAATGTCAAGTTTTTGTCATAAAAACACATTTTAGATCTGTATTTTGTATTAAGTACCTACAGCCTTGCAATTTGCAACGCGCTGTTTGTTTACTTTATTAATATTTATTTAATTTTCAATGCACTGTTTGTTTATCTAGTGCTTTATTTTGATACCGCGTGGAGTTTTTCACAATTTAATTTTATTTTATTAAATTATATTATAAAATAAAATTAGAAATAATTAAAAGTCCTAATAACAAAAGTTGTTATAAATGATGTGAATAAAAATACAGAAAATAAATGATGTGGTCAACTGGACCCGTGGGTCTAGAAGCGACCGGGTCCAGCTGACCGAAGACTCTGTTTTATAGTCTTGCGAAGTTGTTAGTGTTTTACAAATAATCCTGGTTATTTATTAAATAAATGAATATAATTATGTATTTATCTATCCCCCTTTATAATACACGTTTTATATCAGATAAATAGTTACACACCGATTTCTCTCTTTCGGTCGTCAGTAATTTGACATTCGAAAGAAGAAGACAAAACGTTGTGTAACTATACAGCAGACGATATACAACGTTTATTAGTAAGGGCACAAAATACCGAAAATACAGAAGGCAATCTACATACAAAGTGCGCTCGAGCAACGCACACATAGACACCACTCACGGACACGTTATCTCGGACGGGTTGGGAGTAGTGCGAGCGCGGGTGCCATCCACTTGAGACACGCAGCTGTGAAGTGCAAAAATGGAGGACAAAAAAAAAAAGATTTATTCGATTTATATAATAGTTTCTTATTTTGAATCGGTTTAAACGAAGTAACTTTTTGTAAGTAAGTAAGTAAGTAAAGTAAGTAAATCATTTATTTGCGTAATACATTGATGTTAATATTATTACAGTAGAACAACATGTTTCGCTAAAATATAACATAGCATGCAAAATTTTTATTTTATTTTGACAAAAGGAATCAACATCTCACATCCATAAAATCTTTTAAACTGTAAAAATTACATTCATTAAGCCACTTGTGTAATTCTGTCTTAAATTTCCTCGAGTTCAATATTTTAAAGCGACTTGGTAGTTTGTTATAAATACGTACACACATTGCTAGGCAGTTTTTGTTGTATTTGGCAAGTCTTGGCAAATCACTTAATAAAAGTTTATGAGGATCTCGTCTGTTTCTAGGATTTACATCATTTGCTGATTTAAATAAATGTTTGTTGTTAACTACAAATACACATACCTCATATATATACAGACACGGTAGAGGTAGCAGACCAAACCTCTTGAACATTGGTCTACATGAGTCATCAGGTTGAAGACCACTTATTGCTCTGATGCACTTTTTTTGTGCGATAAATGCTCTATCTATATTGGTACTGTTACCCCACATTACGAGACCATATCGCAGTATCGACTCAACATAGGCGTAATATGACATAATTGCAGTTTTTATGTTAGTTATGTTTTTAACTTGCTTCAGTGCGTATACAAATTTATTGATTCGAGTGCTTACGTTATCTACATGTTCTTTCCAGTTAATATCTTTGTCTATTATTACGCCTAAAAACCTTGTATGGGTTACCTCTTCGATTTTATTTATATTAAGTTTTATATTGTTTTTATTGTTATTTGATTGATTGAATTGAATGTAAACAGATTTATCTAAATTTATTTTTAAATTATTCATGTCAAGCCAAAGCAGTAATTTGTCTATTGTATTATTTATGTCAAACTCATGGTCAGTCTTGTTTTTCTTTTTATCTGATGTCACTATGGTTGATATATCATCGGCAAATAATATGCATTTATAATTGGTTATTTTTACGATATCATTAATATATAAAAGAAACAATATTGGACCAAGCACGCTTCCTTGCGGAACGCCATATTTATTTTGCTTATATTCTGATGCGTATGGTATCATATCTTTATTACTGTTCATTTTACTAATAATGACACGTTGCTGTCTATTGCCTAAATAGGATGATATCCATTTGAGTGCAGGTCCTCTAATCCCAATCGCCTCTAGTTTATCCAACAATATGCTGTGCGACACAAAATCGAAGGCTTTTGATAAATCTAAAAAAAGTCCAGTAGTAAGATGATTATTATTAATATTTGAAAGTACTGCCTGCATAAGAGAGTAAATGGCTAATGATGTGGATTTCTTCTTTTGAAATCCAAACTGTTCAGTACCTATTATTTGGAATTTATTGCAATAATCAATTAGCCTTTTATACATACATTTCTCATAAATTTTTGAAAAAATAGGTGTCAATGTAATTGGACGGTAATTACTAATATCGCTTTTATCTCCTTTTTTGAATAACGGCTTAACAATTAATAATTTTAATCTATCGGGAAATGTTCCTTCTCCAAAAGACATGTTTATTAGATGTGTTAGAATACCAGTCAATTCATTACAGCAAGATTTTATGATTTTAGTACTAATTTCGTCATAGCCCTCTGATCTAGTGTTGGACAGGGACATTATTTCATAGCGCACTTCGTTTTCTGACATTGGTTTAAGAAAAATTGAGTTGACATGTCTATTTTGCCTATAATTTTGAACAGCTGGATTTTGCGGTGACGTATGAGTTAAATTCACGTAATAATTATTGAATGTAGAAACTATTTCTACAGGATCTGTAACTACAATACCATTTAATTTTATTGCATCTATGTTGTCTTTAGGGGTGGTATTTTTATTTATTTTATTTTTGATGACAGTCCAAGTGGCTTTACATTTATTATCTTGTGTTTCAATATATTTTATGTTCGCATTCTTTTTTGAGCTGTAAATACATTTTTTAAGCATATAGGAATATTTTTTATATTCTAATTTATTAGAATTATTTTTGTTTTTATAATATTCATAACGTAATTTTCGCTTAGTTTTGCAACTTTGTCTAAGACCTTTACTTACCCACTTTTGCGTGTTTTTAGCGGTACTGTTGACCCTGACTCTTACCTTGGGAAAACAGAGATTGTAAAAAAACCGGGCAAGAGCGAGTCGGACTCGCGCACCGAGGGTTCCGTAACATCCGGGTTTATGCATAAGGCTTATGTTTATGAAATTAATTTTTTTTTTTTTTTTTGAGTTGATCGAATGAATGGTAAATTGTGGTTTACGATTTATGACGTATTAAAAAAAACTACTCACTAGATCTCGTTCAAACCAATTTTCAGTGGTAGTTTACATGGTAATGTACATCATATATTTTTTTTAGTTTTATCATTCTCTTATTTTAGAAGTTACAGCGGGAGGGACACACATTTAACCACTTTGGAAGTGTCTCTCGCGCAAACTATTCAGTTTAGAAAAAAATTATATTAGAAACCTCAATATCATAGATACCCCACACGTATGGGTTTGATGAAAAAAAAATTTTGAGTTTCGGTTCTAAGTATATAATAGTTCTTGTTTGGATAGAACACTGGCAATATTTTGATGTCGTCGTTTCAGCCGATAGACGTCCACTGCTGGACATAGGCCTCCCCCAATTTTGGGAGGGTTTGCCATAATCGCCACGCTCGGCAGGCGGGTTGGCGATCGCAGTATGGTATGATGGTGAAATACATAGAGAACGCTGCTGCCCATTCTCCGGTACGATCCTTAGTCGCCTCTTACGACACCCACGGGAAGTAAGGGGTGGTGGTATTCTTTAAGTCCGGCACCACACAGACACATAATAGGCTTTCGTTACGAAAAAATTAGTGGCTCTTATTTAAAACAGGAAAATAGTACGGTATAGTTCCTTTCCTAACCTTCGTATTAGGTTCCGTGAAGTTATTGCGTTTAGGATGCTTAACCGTTTCAATGTGATTTTGTTTTTTAAAGTAGTAGGGAATTGTCCCTTTTTTTGATTCATGTATACCAATGCTCAATTTGAGACTTGATTTGCCACTTGCTATTCTCTTTCGAATTTCACTAGGGTTCAAATATTTATCATTATAGTCATTACAATCTATAACAAAATTAATTGACTTACAAATCTCAGACAATTCGGTGCTTATTTGTTTTACAAAGTGACATTTTTTATAATTACTACATACATTTTTTATAGAATTGTTTAATTTATTGACATTCAGGAATACGTTATTTACAACATTTAATACAATTATAGTGTTACTACTAAATATATCCAATATATTTTTCAATTGAGACAAGATAATATTTATGCTATGGTCATTTTCACCTATACAAATTACAACTTTATCGTCTGTTTTTAATTTTACATTTCTACAGTTGGATGTTACTTCGCTACATGGTGCATTTGGTTTAGTTTGAGCAATGAGTTGATATTTTTCATACTGTGTATTTGCTCTTGAGTGTGATAAGGCGGCTGCTAACCCAACGCAACGTTGAGTACCGAAAATATGTATTTTCTTCCCAGAAATCAGATTTTGTTCTTGCTTGGAAGTGCAAGTTTTAACACTAGCCGTATTCCGTTTCGGTTCTTGAATGGATAGTTCGCAGGTATTCTGACTCTGTATCAATATTGTAATACGTTCTGTAAGAGTTAGAATTTCCTTTTCTGCAGTTCTTAATTGCTGTTGCAGGGTTAAGATTTCCTGTTGCAGGCGTAATATAGTGTTTACGTGATCAGTAACTTCGACGTTCAATGTGGATGACGATGGAGAGGATGGCGTAGAATGCACGCCGAGTTGTTGTGACAGGGCTTGCTTCTTTTTCTTAGAGCTCGTACACGGATATCCGAATATAGAGGAAGAATGACACAAGGTATGACGTAAGGTTAATTCACGCCACCAACTATAACGTAAGTTGAAAACATGATGTTTTGTTTGTGTAGATATTGTGTTGTTTTTAGTATCATTTGATAGATTGAGGTCTAAAACGGATAGAGCAAAATAAATTGTGTTAAAATCCGTTTTGAAGTTATTAGGGATTTTCGATAGGTAGTGAAAATTGACAAATGCAAAATTTTATGTTTCTGTTCTGTAAACTTTTTGTATTGTAATACTATGTTTATTTTTTTGTTTTAATATTGTAGAATAAGCTCAACAATAATCAAACAACTGGATACGAGTGCCACTACCACAATAGTTTTTTGTGCATAAGCCAAAGTTAACAACCCTAGCGCGACAGCCGACCATAGGTATGAAAAGTGAAGTACATACATGTCATTGCCTTCTGTACTATCTGCATTTTGTGGTAAGGGGGTTGGTATATGTAATGTATGTATAGATCTATGCCATCCAATGAACAAGTATAGCTCTGTGTCCCGGAGACTTAAAAGCCGAAAAATTATCGTTGGGTGCGTGAATCCATCAGACGTCAACATCACCTCGGAAAGATGACTGAAACTTGGCAGGAATAGCTCAAACCTCCTTGATTCATTCATCGGGCCATCAAAGAAACATCAAAGAGTCTTTCACCTGGAGCCCAAATCCGCTATTTTTATAAATTCGTCATTCCAACACGATCCCATTGTCATTTTGCTAAAAGTTTGTTATCTGCTAAATTTATAATGGTCGATCATTGGTCGGTCAATGGCACAGAACATAATATACGATACTCGTAACGAATTAAAAGCACTGACTGCACAATGACGTTCTAATGGTAGGTCACTGATCAAAGGAACTGTCAAAATTTTAGCAGATTACCGCCTAAGTCAGTCATTCATTTGTCATTATGTACGAGATTACCATTCTATGCCATTTCTTTCAATGGAGTGTCAGTGGTTGACCATTGGAAAGTCATAATGACGCCATTTATCTTAGTAGATTACCAAACTTGTCAAAATCAACAGTTATGAAATCAATGATAGACCATTCTGACACTATTGTAATAGCAGACTTGAGGCTCTGGGAGCTCGTTACCGTGGTCGACTTGGAAAACTTTAAACAGACTCCGCACCCATGTCGGCCCATAATCATACCATTGCATAATCCTTACTAATATATTAGGTACTCAAAACAAAATAAGGGCCACCATGTATTTTCTGTATTCTAATAAATGTATTGGGTTTGAGGGTAGATAGATGATGAAATTGAATTTACTAGCTAATTTTTAATGCAGAAAACTTAAAATTAAATTTATTGATAACCTTTATTATCTGAATTAAAGACTTTATTGATATATATGAGAACATCTGATTAGGTTTTTTGTAAAAAATGCAATTTCAGCAAAAAAATACACTTAATGGAAAAAGAGGTTAAAACAAAAATGTCGAAAGATTTTTATCTTTTTTGCACTTCTTTAGTATCGTGTGTGTCCTCCTCTTTTTCGAACTAATTCTTGAAGCCTGGATGGCACACTCTCCACCAGATGGCACACTGTCTCTTCTGAAATTTGTTCCCAGCTCGCCTTGAGCAGGTTAATGAGCTGTCATTCATTATGTACGGGTTAATTTGTATCCCGAACACTTATTTTTAACAAATCCCAGATGTGTTCGATGGGGTTAAGGTCCGGAATGTTGGCAGGCCACGGCAAGACAGGTATACCAGCGTCGTCTAGGGCTTCCCTAGTGGCTCTAGCTGTATGGGCACGGGCATTGTCGTGCATTAATGTGACTCTTGCACCAATTCTTTGTGCAAATGGCACCACATGAGGTCTTATGATATCCTCAATGTATCGCACAGCCGTTACCGTGCCTCCGCTGAGTATTGCGAGTTCGGTTCGACCTGATAGTGAGATTCCTCCCCATACCATGACATTGGGACCCCCAAATCTGTCACTTTCATGGATACAAGCATCCGAAAATCAGTCATCTTCTCGTCTCCATACTCTAATTCGACGATTATACTAAAAAACACTAAAAACTAAAAAATTCTATTTACACTATCAATGAACAATACTGTGCTCCATTCACTTATGTCCCAGTCCAGGTGCAGCCTTGCGAATGATAATCGGTTTGCACGGTGTACACTAGTCAATGGAATCCGCACTACGCATCTCCTAGAAAACATGTAACCGATTTCTAATCGTTTGGTCACCCACGCGGGCACCGGTCGTCTGGCGCAAGCGATTTTGTAAGGCGCGGGCGGTGACGACGCGCTCTCTTTGCGCAGTTAAACGTATGCAGGAATCAAGTAACCACCTCACAGGAAGACCGCTAGTCTTCCTGTGAGGTGGTGAATCTTGTATCTATACATATTATAAATTAAAGCCGCTATTCGCTGTCTGCGTGAGATTATTCTTTTGAACAGAACACATCCAGTGTTCTGTTCACATTCAGTGTTAATGATGCAAATTTCAACATCATTTTGAAATATTATTTCGGAAGGTTTTTGGGTATAAAACGTTAATATGAATTAAAGAACACATTTAATCAAGACAACAATATTTTCTCAAGCCATACAACTTGTGCAAAGCAGTGGGGTAGTTGCGTTACACACTTATAGTAGCACTAGCTGCGCCCCGCGGTTTTACCCGCGTAAATGTCGATCCCGTTGGAATATCGGGATAAAAAGTAGCCTTTATGTTAGTCCAGGGTGTCAGCTACTTCTCTACAAAATTTTATCAAAATTGGTCCAGCTGTTTGAGCGTGAAGAAGTAACAAACATATAAACACACACACACTCACAAACTTTTGCCTTTATAATATTTGTGTGATTCATTTTGTTGGTATAACAACATTCTTTGTGTTAATTAAGTTGCTGAGACAGTCAAATTTTTCGAATACATGTATCAATGGATAAGCAATCATAATATCCTTCAAAATCATTCAGTAAATTTGTAAGTGAAAGTGTGTTACGGGGGTGAGTCGCTAGTAGGGTGATGAAACAATTACAAGGTCGACTATACATACCGGTCTTATTTTATTTCAATGCGAGGCAAAGATCACTTCAGTAGAAACCGATAAAAAAAATCATTAAAAAAATAGACAAAAAAAAATCGAAGTTCCTTTAATAAAATTTAATTTTATTAATAGAAAACAAACAGCTCATATTTTATCAAATTAAATTTCAGTCGACAACATCCATCGGTTTCTTACTAAACTTCAACTATAATAATATCCGACGATCCTGTTGACTTAACTCTTTTGTTGACTGTATACCTACCTAGTCTTCCAGTACAATTATCTTGAAAAAAGTCTCATTAAAGGTTCTTAGGTTATAAATACTCACAAGACAATTAAATTGTTTGATCTCCTTTCACATAAATACTAATTAAACCGTCCGTCATGGCATGGTTACCAATCATTTCCTTTCTAATCAAAGTAATTACCTAATTACCTACTTCTTGTTACAATTTCTTGTTAATATGAAAATAATTGGACGAGTTACAATGTAATTGATTCTTGTTAATGCATTTTCTCAATAGCAGGCCTGACTGTGGATTTGTAACCGGTAAATAGCAATACTAACAAACTAACTTCCCTTATAACGTGGTACTAGAGAATACAGCCAAGTCTCGTAACACGTTTACAAAACCAACGACCTTAAAACAGCGCAGTTTTAGTAGATTATCCACTAAGGGGATAAAGCAGTGTCTTAAGTTGAAGCGCTAAGGTAGCCCGCGAAATTCAAATGTTCTTATGTTTTTTGCAATTTGCTGGTCAGTATTAAGTTGTACGTTGATTAAAATATGATTCGCGGTCGTAACAAATATGTATTTACAGAATTATAATCATTACAATCAGTAATACAACTTGTTAAGTTAGTATAATCCCCAAATGTCAAGATTTCATGAAATAGTCATTCAATCCCCAAGAATGACTTGGTCTTAGAGAGTTGTGTTGATGACTTTAATGATTATAATTCTGTAAATACATATTTGTTACGGCCGCGAGTCATATTTTAATCAACGTACAACTTAATACTGACAAGCAAATTGCAAAAAACGTAAAAAAATTGAATTTCGCGGGCTACCCTGGCGCTTTCGCCTTAATGTCACGGGCGCTATTTTGAATCCTGAACGCAACGAAGGATTCTAGGGCTCCCGAGCGCGGGCTCCGAGGCGGGTCATAATGAAATTCAGTACAATATTAATGCCCGGCTAGAGCCTAGGGCTTAAATGACTTGCTTTAGGTTAGGTTTGCTTGACATATAATTTGACGTTAGCGAGCAGGTGTTGTGAAAAATCCATTAGGTGCCTGTATTATAATATTACCTTAATTTGAGTTAAGATTAAGGTATTATTTTAATACTTATAGGCACCTATTTTTTTTTTTTTGCGGATGGGAAATCATCAAATGACTCCTCCCGCTCTGGGTGGAGCGGAAGGGAGTGTCAGACTCTTACTGACTAAAACCCACCCGTGTTCCTTCCTTAGCCCTTTATGTTCCGGGCCAGCGGTAACCCTTTCGGACAATCCCGCTGACCCGGCAGGCTTCGGCCCTAAGGGGCCCCTCCCCGATGCTGACATCTCTTTGAGGCGCGCGTGGAACACGTACGCGCCGTCCGGCACGGGCTGATCGGGCGGTGAGCTACCCATTACTCTCCGCCCGCAGGCCCGCGCCTACGGTGGCCGGGAGTCGTCATGCGGCTCCCGACGCCCGGAGCGTCTCCCGCGGCGGCTGGGACGGGAGGCTCTCTCCCTGAGCCGTTCCGCCACCTCCTTCGCTAGCATGACTGCTTCGCAGAAGGAGGTGACTGCCTCCCACTCCCTCTCGCCCCGGACCATGGCTTGCACCAGGGCCGGACGCGAGAGGTCGCCGTCGCTGCCAATCGCCTCTACGAGGACACGGCGGTGCTCCGCCCAAGCGGGGCAGACCTCCACCGTGTGCTCCACCGTGTCCTCTGGGCGATCCTGACAATGGTGACACCCGGGCGTTTCCTCCCGCCTGATGATGTGCAGGAAACTTATAGGCACCTAATGGAGAGATTAAAACAGAAGAAGAACAAGCAATGGATCGAGAAGGGGGGGGGGAGTCAGGGGATCAGACCGGAATAACTCAGTGTATCGAGATCCTAAGTCACAGACGTCAATTGTTATAAAGTCTCTCGCATTCTCAAGGAAATAATGTATCTAAAAATAAAGCTTGAAACAAACCAGCTAAATTCCAAAACATTCCTTGAAACATAACATCACGCCTTGTTTCACCGAAGGGTTGGGCAGGGGTGTACCCATAGTAGTTACACCCACATTTCGCTAAAGCTAGGTTTTTGTCAGCCGCATAAACACGTTCGCGACTTATTAGTTATTACTGTTAGTTTATAAGTGAAGTAGGTTTAATGTTGACCAGACACTTACAACCTTCATGGCTCATTTTATTACTCGATAACTCGGTCGTTATACGGCATGCGGGGACTCCCCGCAGGCCGACTAATGAAAGTCTTAAGTTGATAGCGCAGTCAGTACATCCACTGCGGGGAATCCCCGCAGCGAGTGTAGCGATCACTAAAATTCATCGGCCGGTAAAAAACATACGGACACTCACACTTCATGAAAATGAGCCTTCAAAGCAACTACCAAACGTGCAATGCAGGTTCCCCGTATGCCGCAAACGTTCCCTATCGACTCCGAGTTTGAAAACGAGGCATATGCGCGCCCTATCGACTCATGGAAACGAGGCATATGCGGGCCCTATCGACTTATGAAAACGAGGCATATGCGGGCCCTATCGACTTATGAAAACGGTTTCCTGCATGCGAGCCTTAAGGCATACTTTACAGAAATCGCCTGCACCCCGCATACGAGCCCTATCGATCCAATGCAAATGCGCCTTTAGTTCTGACAGTTTGTCCATAGCTTTAAAATATAACTAGCGAGGTATGTCGATATAAACTATCCTATGTCTTTCTCCGGGATGCAATCTATCTCTCTGCCAAATATTATCGAAATCCGTTCAGTGGTTTAGGCGTGAAAGGATACATTGTGTTATTTATAATAACTGTCGGTAGGTACCTACTGATTATTACGTAGTTGCAATTGCATTCAACTGGGACGACAATGGTAAGAGGGATAGTCATAGTCATAGTAGTCATAGTAGTTTATTGGTAAGGGATTCTTAAGGCGGGTACAGACTGCTGCAACGCAACATGCAATGCAACACGAAACGAGCATTGCATCAGTGTAGACGCGGGGCGCGCACAACGTGCGCACGAACCGCGCATGTACCTACTCACATCTGTTTCCGAGATGCGCGCGAACGGATCGCTCAGTCTGCAAAAGAACACGCAAAGGAATGGATCGTGACGACCAATTGCGGGCTCTGATGATAGTCAGTGCTTCATTATTAATAGTGAATCATGTGATAAAACGCAGAAGACATCGACGTTGGTGGCGTACAGAGTTGTATAGTCAGAGAGCTGGTGCAAAACTAATGGCCGATATGAGATTAACTGGACAATTTCAAAATTTCTTAAGGATGAGTCCAACGACATTTGAAGATCTACTCAGATTAGTCGGACCAAGAATTTTTCGGAATCGCACACAGTTAAGGGCTCCAATTTCAATCCAAGACAGACTGGCAATAACACTTCGTTTTTTAGCTAGTGGTGACTCTTACACAAGTTTACAGTATACCTTCAGAGTATCAAAACAAGCCATAAGTGGCATTATTACAGAAGTATGCTCCGCCATAATTGAGGAATTAAAAGATTATATCAAGGTAAGTTTTATTCTTAATAAGTCAATTAAAGAACAGTATTATCACATCAAATCATTAAAGTCGTCATAGGATTGGTTAGATTCTAGTGACGTTACAGACGATGGCTGTTGGTTCATATATTCTTCGTTCCTTGCCGTGGTATAGCCATAGCGTCCGGCTTGATTTGTATCTGGAGTTTGCGCGGAAGGCGAGGGACGATTAAATTCGGAAGTTCCAGGACGATTAACATATCCGGTCAGATCCACATAATCTTGTCCTTTCTTCTGTGATGCATAATAGGATTCTTGGTATGAACTGGGGTAGTTATCCTGCTGTCGATATGATGATTCATAATAACCTCTGTCAGCCTTCATCAAAATTTCAAAAATTCCATGTTCGACCGAATTCCTGGTTTGAAGGGAATAAGTATTCATTTTAGCTGATATATAGGAAGCGAAAGTTGTAGTTAAATCTGGAGCGCCTGAATTTCCCAACTTATTGGCAGTAGTTTGTAATATGCCCACTACATCGGCCAGTCCACTGCTGCTTTCATCTTTTTTTGCTTGTTTAGCTCGCGTAGGTTCATACCGTGTACGTGGAGTAGCAAATTCGTTCTGCAGATTTTCTTCATTAATCGGTTGTTGAACCGCCTCCTGAAAAACATAAAAATAATTTATAACTGTAGGTCCCATCTCTTGATATAAACTACTAGATAGTAGATATAACTCTCCAGGAAGGTAGGTATCGTGGCACCGATGGACAAATGTCGAAACGACTAAATATTTAGTTCATTTTTTAGTCTAGTTCAATATAGCTAGCAATAAAATCAAGAGATGCTCACTATAATGGCACCTCAAAAATTGTCACCAGCGAGTGTTGGGCTACTAAGTACAATGACTGTCTCGTAGCCATAAATTAAATAAAAGTTTTTTGTTTTAGCTTCCAACGACAGAAGAAACTTGGTTGAACATAAGCAAACAGTTTGAAGAGAAGTGGAATTTTCCACACTGTTTAGGGGCACTGGACGGAAAACATGTTGTGCTTGAGGCACCTATCAAAAGTGGAACTGAATTCTACAACTATAAAAACTTCTTTAGCATCGTTCTTTTTGCTTTGGTTGACGCCGATTATAATTTTCTATTTGTAGATGTGGGATGCCAAGGAAGGATTTCAGATGGTGGCATCTTTAAAGATACAAAACTCTGTGAAATGATAGAAGATCGTACAATAAACCTTCCATCACCTGATTCACTCCCACGGAGACATATTCCAATACCATATTTCTTTGTGGGTGATAGTGCCTTTGCTTTAAGTGAAAATCTGATGAAACCATATGCTGGGGCACATCCAAAAGGCACTTCAAAGAGAGTATTCAACTACAGGCTAAGCAGAGCCAGAAGAACTGTTGAAAACGCATTTGGTATCATATCGTCTGTCTTTAGAGTTCTCAGAAAACCAATGCTTTTACAGCCTGATAAAGCTGAGCTAGTGGTTATGGCAATTGTCCTTTTACATAATTATTTGAGACGTCACTCTAGAAATACATATATGAATGACACTGAAGATGAAGTTACGAATGAAGACACACGTAGGCAAAATAATGAAGATATGAGATCACTACTACCTATGAGAAATATTCCTCGACGATCGCCTGCACATTTGAATGCGTTAAGAGATGAGCTCTCCGATTATTTTATGAAAGAAGGGAAGGTTCATTGGCAAGACAGATGTTCGTAAAAGAATCAATCCAGTTTTACTTACCGTGTTCGTTCTCTTTCTCGGTTTGTTACGGTTGTCCAAGAACTTCAAAGAATCAAAGGCAAACCATCGACTTTTGTATGTCTCCGAGGCACCTGAAAAAATAAAATAATAATCATGAAAAAAATTAAATAAAAAACATAATTCAGTCAGTTTTAAACATAGTTGTTTTTAAGTAAACTTGACTAATAATAATTAATAATATTTAATAATTAATTTGTGATTTCAATCCATTAAAATATTGTAGTTGTTGTCAAAGTTGTCATTTTGTAGAGAAAAAAGCCAATTTCAATATTAGTCGGCTATGCCAATTTACATTTCAATACACAAACATTTTTGCGGTTTCCAACCTACGATTGTACTAAGAATAAAGTATATGAATAAATAATAAATAGTAAATTATTATTATTTATTTACCTTTTCCTGTTCCTTTCGATTTCTTTTCCTTCGCTTTTTCACGACGGTAGGATGATAAAATACTAATCATTTTACTGTAACATTTTTCTTGTGTTGTTTCCATCAAATTAGCAATTTCCATCCATGCATCCTCTTTAAAATGTTTTTTATAAAAATTCTCATGTTGTGGATTCCACAAAATTTCCTTTGATCTGTACACTTCAATTAATTGAAGCACTTTTTCTTCACTCCACGTAAATGTAACCGCCTCCTCCGCCGCAGTAGCGTCGTCTTGTTCCATGTTCGCGCGCGTCTAGCCGTACACACCACACAACCTGTCCACACTGACGCTCCGCGCATACTGCGCGCCTCTTTGTGTTCGGGGAAAAAACCGACAAATTTCGGGTCGCTACGCGCAAGAGTTGCAACAATCTGTTCGTGCGCGTAGTAGACGCGGTTCGTGCGCGCAAGGCGTCTACACTATGGGAATTCTGTTACTTTACATGATACATTGCAGCAATGTGGACGTCAAATTCTTGAATTGCATGTTGCATTACATGTTACATTGCACCAATGTGTACCCGGCTTTACAAGTCATAAACAAATATTTCAAATTACACAATACAAATAATTACATTACAATGTCAAATAATATAAAATGTCAAACAAATAAAATAAAATACAAGAAAACAAGTCAATGTCAAATCACAGATTAAAATATATATATATGGATATGTGGTGTTACGCGAATGGATAGAATGAAATAAATAAGAAAGAATATTTAAAACTAGCTTTTGCCCGCGACTTCGTCCGCGTGTAATTTCGGTCGCATCCCATTGCCCGCCCGCGCTGTTACTTCGTTTTCGCTTACCGTTCTTTCTTTTTCTTTTTGCTCGGCTCCTAAGTATGGCAGCGTGATTTTAGATAGTCTATAACTTTCCTCAGGAATTGGACTATCACGTGCAAAAAGAATTTTTTATATCTGACCGGTAGTTTCAGAGATTAGCGCGTTCAAACAAACAAACTCTTCAGCGTTATTATTAGTATAGATGAAGTCTAAAAGTAACACCGGTGTTTAAAAGTGCGGAAATAGGTTGTCATGGTACGGGTATGTGATGCAGAGGAATGAGGAAAACAAAGTCAAAGAAAATTTTAAGTACCTACGAATGTGGATTTCTATAAGAATATGGGAAAACCAAAGAAGCGATGGACGGACTGAGTGATTACCGAGATAACGATTAATAGAGAAGTATGGAAGAAAAACATATGTTGAACCGACCCCGGATTCAAAATTGGACTGATGATGACCTAATATTTATAAGCGTTCATCATCATCATTTCAGTCGAAAGACGTCCACTGCTTGACATAGGCCTCCCCCAAGCACCTCCACTTCGACCGGTTCTGTGCTTCTCGCATCAAACGGGTTCCTGCGGCCTTCACAAAGTCGTTGGACCACCTTGTGGGAGGCCTTCCAACGCTACGTCTTCCGGTGCGCGGTCGCCACTCCAGAACCTTTCGGCCCCATCGGCCATCTGTTCTGCGAGCAATGTGCCCTGCCCGCTGCCACTTAAGTTTGGCAATTCTTCGGGCTATGTCGGTTACCTTGGTCCTCCTGCGGATCTCCTAATTCTTGATTCGATCACGCAGGGAAACTCCAAGCATAGCAGTCTTCATTGCCCTTTGGGTGACTTTCAGCCTAAATAAGTTACATATATAATTTAATATATATATTTCAAATAGTAGTGGTTAGTGTATGAAGCATACATAACAATTTCAATCGTTCCGTTCAACTGAACGAACCTAACTCAGTCATCATTCGCAACCTGCCAGTGTAACACGTTAGCTATTTTTTATTAATGTACCTTGTGCATACTATACTTAAATACAGTCCACTATAGTTTCTATTCTATGTGGTTTTATTACCAGTGTCCTCCACATAGAAAATGTTACACTGGCAGGTTGCGAATGATGACTGAGTTAGGTTCGTTCAGTTGAACGGAACGATTGAAATTGTTATGTATGCTTCATACAGTTAGTAAGTAAAACAATTGTTTTAAAACATGGAACCAGGCCTTTCAGATTATTCTAGAGAACGCTTTACTAGAATCAAAGAAATAGGTTCTACTTATTTTGTTGAAGTGTTTCCTTGTACCTCCGACAGACATCTATTTTCCGGGTATTTTTGCACAAAACGGTCATATACTCACTTCTTAATGATTTCTTGTGGTTTTCCTTACATAGGTACAATGACAATGAGCACTATACGTTAGAGAATAGCCGGCATGTAGGTAATTGTTTAAGTAGGTACTTACATAAATATGCCAAAAACAATTTATCATTCAAAGCTCAGTTCCTAGATATCTAGCTATATGATTTGGCGTTTCCATTGCTATAGCTGTTTATCAGTTCATTTCGTGATGATTTATTTGACACAAAGTGGCTACAGTGTTGCCTTCTGGGCACGTTTCAGATTAATAGCGACGTGGATGAGTACCTACTTCAACGCCTAGGTAAGTATCCTTTTGTATTTATTTGTATAGGTAGTTAATAATTCATTTAACTTAGTACCTAGAGTAAATAGTTTGTTGTGTAATAATTTGATGTAGGTAAGCAAATCAATGTTTGTTGATTTTAAGAACCGGTCGAAGTGGAGGTGTTCGGGGGAGGCCTATGTCCAGCAGTGGATGTCTTTCGGCTGAAATGATGATGATGATGATGAACTTATTTCAGGAGTGCCCTTTATTTATTTATTTTTTTGCGGATGGGAAATCATCAAATGACTCCTCCCGCTCTGGGTGGAGCGGAAGGGAGTGTCAGACTCTTACTGACTAAAACCCACCCGTGTTCCTTCCTTAGCCCTTTATGTTCCGGGCCAGCGGTAACCCTTTCGGACAATCCCGCTGACCCGGCAGGCTTCGGCCCTAAGGGGCCCCTCCTCGATGCTGACATCTCTTTGAGGCGCGCGTGGAACACGTACGCGCCGTCCGGCACGGGCCTGGTCCTGATCGGACGGTGAGCTACCCATTACTCACCGCCCGCAGGCGCGCGCCTACGGTGGCCGGGAGTCGTCACGCGGCTCCCGACGCCTGGGCCGTCCCCCGCAGCGGCTGAGACGGGAGGCTCTCTCCCTGAACCGTCCCGCCACTTCCTCAGGAGTGCCCTTTGGGAACGGTCGCGACGTACCAGTACGTCATAGGTTCGAACCCAGACAGGCGCTTTACTTAGTGTAAATTATTTCATCAGCGAGGGGCCTGTGGCTAAATAATAACAGCCGCACAGGTCGATCGATCAGGTGAAGCTACACTTGCCTCGGTTGGTCTGTGGATGGGTGACCACCTTTACATACCGTAACCCTTCCGTGCCTCGGAAAGCACGTTAAGCCGTTATTCCCGGCTGTCATTCGTGGATCTTTGACAGTTGTTACGGGTAGTCAGAAGCCCGAAAGTCTGACAACCAGTCTTACCAAGGGGTTTCGTATTACCCAGTAACTGGGCTGTGGAGGTCAGATAGGCAGTCGCTCCACGTAAAATATTGATATTCAGCTGCATCCAGTTAGACTGGAAGCCGACCCCAACATAGTTGGGAAATGGCTAGGCAGATGATTCTAATTCGTAGTGTAAAGTAACTAGGCTGCTTATTCCCGTAGCAATATCTTTTATTTTTCCTGTTGAAATGGATTTGGGAGTGGGAATTATGGTTTTTCTTAGTCTGTAGCGGTATCTACAACGCCAAGTGACAACAACGCGTCATACTGACGTCACGCAAAATCCTATGTGATTTATTTCGTAAAAAAACAGAACTTTAACATTTATATTTACCGAGAAATCAACGATGATAACTCTCTCGCAACTGTTCAGCAGGACCACGACTTTGAATGTTGATTCCAAGTTAGAGAAGCTTGTCGCTTTCCTCAAATGTTACAGTTCTGTTTTTTTTTTTACAAAGTAAATCACTTAGAAGGGTACTTATTTGTATACTTAGAATAGCAGTAGCGTGCCCCCTTTTTCGGCACCCATGGTGGTCCTGCTGAAGGGAGCGAGACTACCGGACCACCTTCAAAGTCGATTTTCTCGAAAACTACTAAGGTACCAATTTTGTTGTTCGAGTACTAATTAGTACCAATTGAGTACTAATTATTTACTAAATATGGCGCTTGGCGTTAGCGTTTGGCGTTGGTGGGGCGGCGGTAGTCACGGACATTCTTTCTTATAACCTTTTGCTCAACTCTTAAGGGTCATAGTTTCCTCAAGAATAGGCGATCAAATGCTAAAATAATTTTACAAATCTATGGAACGACCAGCCGGATAAGAAGTAGAAGAGTTGGTTTGTGTTTTGTCTCTACCAACCTTCTATCAATCTTCTTTTTGTCTAACCAACTCTTCAGGACTATTAAATTAGTATAGATTCATTCGGTACAAATCCGCTATAACACATTTGTTTGCTAAGCGTTACATCGAAGGCGTCCAAACTACATTATAGCGTAGAAGAAATAAAACAAAATTCTTTCAGTGATTTCAGTTTAGATGTTTTTGGTTCGACTGCAATTTTTCCTTACAAATCTATAGTACAATCTAAATATAATGTAAAATAATCATAATATAAATAATATATATACTTATAAAATAATCTATAATATTTTTTATATGACATATTTTTACCTTTAATTTTATTTCCATCACGCACATAGTCAAACACGATGTCCTGATCTGATAGGATACTCTGGAACATAGTGCAAAAACCCAAGAAAGAAGATAAAGATCCTGAATTTTCTTTTTATGTTGCTTATGTATTCTTGGATAGGCAAGAGATTATCCAGGATATCCTTTACTTCTTAGGGCCTATTTCTCGATGTCTGAATAGCCACTATGTAAGATTGTATGATTATACGATGTAAGATTTGACATACATTTTTATTGCCAGCTCTTGACCAGCGGGGTAAATTTTCACAGTTCAATAACATTCATTGCGGTATTTACGCTGTTGAGCAGACGGATTTTCGAACATATGAAGCAATGGATTAGCAATATCCTTAAAATGATTCAAATTGAGATTGATAGGTGTGTTACGGATAGAAGATGCTGGATCACGCTTCGCTTTCGACCAAGTGTCCATCATAGGCATGAGGTCATGTGTATGATGGATGCAACAAAATTTAATCAACGAATCATTTAAACACAGTTTAGACGGTGCAACTTTAAAGGTGTATAGAGGAACAGGATGTAAAATTCACTCATCCTCCTTAGAAAAGGGAGGATCCTCCGACCAGACGATTCATGTTGGGCCCAGTAGCGGCCCTAGGGCGGTGCGAGCGGTGTGACGGCACCGGGCGCCATCAAGGGAGAGGCGCTGAAATCAAGCTTTTTGATTTCAGCGCCTCGACGATCGGCTTTACAGTAAGTTACTATCATCAATGACTGGTGCCTGGTGGACTGTCCACCAGGCACCAGTCATAGTAGATAGTAACTATAATAATAATAATAATAATCAAGACATGTTGCCCCCTTGTTGCTACGTCACTATGTGCTAGCGACAAGCATTGAGTGTGCAAGTCACCCTCTGCCATTTTATCCGTGTATATATAAAACATTGATCAGGCAGGGGTCATAGTTATTCCATAGTTCTTGGTAACCAGTCCACTTTAGCCACCCAAACCCATAGTCCAACTTTTTATATTTCCATATCCTGCAATAGTCCTACACCAACCGGGGGTTATCCTTGGGTGCACTTGCATAGCTCATATAATCGTCGGTTGGTGCCGCATTTCATTAAAATTTCCTAAGGGGCCTCTGCGAGTTGGCTTCGGCCCCTCGTACGCCTTCCAAAGGACCGGGACCCCAAGGTTCCGAGATATATAAATTCATAATAATAAATCTTTATTTCTCAAAAAATGCATATACAGTATTTGGTCTAAAAATGGCTTTAGTTAGCATTCCAAAGTGAAAAAAAAAAAAACTTACTATAAAGCCGATCGTCTACAAGCAAGCAAACGCAAGCAAGCAACTGCATATGCATATCATATATCATAGGAACATGGTACTACATAGAGGAGCGCCACGTTAAGATTTTGCACCACCTAAAAAAAATTCTAGGGCCGCCGCTGATCAGGCCGTTGTATCTATGCTATTTACACGGTAAACTGTGCTTGCGCGATGCAGGATTGTGCGTGACTTCAGTATGACGCGTTGTTCGCCTGTGGCTTTGTAGCTGCCGCTACAGTTGCTTCAAGTTATGCCACAGGTAATTAAATCACACCGTATAAAACTTTAACTAATCACCGAGTAAATTAAAAAATAGAACAGTATGAGTCTGAAATTATTTGCCAAATAAATAAACGGGAACTTATTCGTAGCTGGTGAAACAGGTCCTTGATCGTTTCAAATTCACATCAACTGGACAAAAAGAAATACAGCAGGGCCCCAATTCTGTGTGGTAATTACGCTAGTAATATATAAGTCAATGGGTAATTATTATTCCCCGCGTAATGTTACCACGTGCAATGGGGTCGAGCTACTGACATTGAATCCATCTTTATTTTGCAAAAGAAAGCTGTCAGAGCCATTTATAATCTACGTCGCCGCGAATCTCTCAGGGAACTTTTTAAAAGGATTAATATTATGACGGTACCTTGCCAAATTATGTATGTAAGAAAAAATCTACATCTTTTTAATAAAATAAGAGATAGACATAATTTTTACACTAGAAATAAAGATAAAATACATCAACCATTTTTCAGATTAGCCAAAGTACGTATATCTTTTATGGGGTACTGTGTTAAATGTTACAATAAAATACCTAATGATATATTGCAATTAAATGAAAGAAAATTTAAAACTCACATTAAACGTACACTTTGTAAACAAGCATACTATAAATTAGAAGATTATATCCAAGATAAGATCGCTTGGAAACATGCTGGTCCTGCTCCATAGGACAATCTAGAGTCAAGACAAAATCAAACTGCTTGATAATTTAATTGTAAAATTTATTCTTTGTTCTTCTTTTTTTTTATTTTTACATTGATTTACATTCTGTAATTACTTTAACTCACACCCTGACTTATTACTATTAATTTTTTTTTTTTTAATGACAATCGTTTATTGTTACCATGTTTGTAAATATGTGAGCACCATGTATCTATCAGATAATTAATTTATATGTTATGGTTTCATTTTTTTAATTCTTTTACCTATTGCGGTACAGTAATTTTATTTTAGGTGCATCGTCTTCACATATATATTATATAATTAATATACATGCAAAATATTGTGAAACATTTTAAAAGAGTAACGGTGGAGTTTCTAGCCCATTCTTCTCCATACGAAAACTACCTTTTGGAATGGGCGACTAGAATCAATTCTATTTTAGTAATTTTTGACGTTCAAAAGTGCCTGTTAAGTGCCTTTTTGAAATAAATGCTTTGACTTTGACTTTGGCTTTGCAAACCCCGTACGATTGTCAACCACGCCATCTTCGCATTCATTTCGTGCCGTTTCGTTCATTGTGTTATAGAGAATACGTTATTAGCAGATTTTGTGATGAGCTAAACAATTGACGTAATTTCAAATAAGGAATCATCAAGTTGCTATAGTATATAAGGACCCAGTAAGTAGCTTAATCTACACTTAAAGCCCTAAAGGAACCAGGCATCCCGATGTATTTCTCATTAAAATTGTTTGCTTGTCTGCATGACTCATCAGTTTTCGCCTGATACATGTCTTCGAAATATTCCACGAAGTCTTTCGAAGTCATCCTCTCTCGCCATTCATCTGGAAACAATAAAATGTAGGTTTTAAAAGATGTATACTTAGTTAAGTTTTAATTTCCAAATGATTTAATTAATAAAAATGTTTTATAACATTGGTTGACAGGGTGACACTTCCTATGACGTAAATGCTGGCTATTACTTTGGCCTAAGAATAAGCAATAATATCTAACGCGGTAAAGTTACCAGTCTTTAAAGGTTAATGTTTAGTATTTTTTTTTATCTCACGAGGCGACGCGCGCTTTACTTGTGGTTACCAAGTGTAGGTACAAACACTCTATGAAGTGCGTGAAGGCGTGTAACGTCGGGTTTTAGTCAGAAGAGGAGCGGGAGAATTTATTTGATAATATCCCATCCGAAAAAAAGCACAACACTCACTCGCACACACAAACTTCCGACTGCGCCATTTTCTCGGACGTTACCGAGACCTTCTGCGCTTACACACACATTCACAGCATGTTTGTACAAACTCCAGCACATCAAGCTATTACAATCTGTCAAAGAAGGATGCCCATTTTTCACCTGACAATGTATAGAAATGAAATAAATATTAAAATTCAGCTAATTTAATTGTACATTCATTACGCTAATCACAATTTTAAAAGAAGGCCAGGAAAAAAATATTTATTAATTTTTCTTTATGCTAACTCTATGTCTTATTACCTTATTTTGAACGCATCTCAATTACCCTGAATGCATCCAACTACTCATTTTTTACAACGTTCCGTTTTGCAAACTGCTTGTTGACTTTTTTCAACTCTTTTTCTGAGTTTTATATATTATTTTAAGTTTTATTTAATCAATAACTATTTTTTATTAGTCTATGCATAATACAGATCAATTCAAAATAACATGAAAATTATATAAATGAATTATGCAGATTATAATTGAGTTCGCACGACTGAAACGGATTTTTTAGATATTTTGACAGTTCTGCGACTTCGTTGTTGCGCTTGTGTCAAGTTGTGTATTGTGCCATTTTGTGTGTGTAACAACTGAGATGGGCTAGGTTTCAAGACAATATCTCTGCTCCAGCAGAATTTCTGGATGACGTAGTAGGTAGGTATATATGTACTGCGGTCAACGAAATGGGTAGGTAAGTGATCACTTTTGACAATACAATAGCAAAGTTAGACTTTTTATATGTAAACAAACTATCGTAAAGGCAAATCCTAACCTAAAAAGTAACATATATTGTTTGGCCTTTGTAGACTTTAAATCGTAAAAATGACTATATGACATTATTTTCTAATCTTACAGGTACTCTTTCTACTATACCTTATAACTATACATTAACTTTCATTATCAGGTTTTTAAATGTATGGAAAGTGGGCATTGTTCTTTCTTTAATAGATTTTCAACTTTATCGCTAAAGCATAAGGTTCAAAGTTGATTGGGAAAATTTGACAGTTTCGGCTTGATGTGCAGTCTGTACATTTGGAGACCACAAGTAAAGCGCGCGTCATTTCGTGAGATAAATATACTGTACACGGTCAGCATCCCTGCAGAGCATAAACGTGTGTTGACCTTTAATCGACAGCGATTCAGACAAAAATCTATTTTCGGTCTTAATACAAAACAAGGTTTATCGTTTTTCCAGGTTTTTAAACATAAAATATTTATTCTGCCTTAGGTAAGGTTCTAAATGGTTTGCCACCACTTTTAAGTCCTAGCGTGCTGCTTTCTCGTGCTAATATTACTCGTAAAATGATAACCAAAGAGAATACCCATGGGTAGCTCACCGTCCGATCAGGACCAGGCCCGTGCCGGACGGCGCGTACGTGTTCCACGCGAGCCTCAAAGAGATGTCAGCATAAATTGAGGGGCCCCTTAATGCTGAAGCCTGCCGGGTCAACGGGTTACCGCTAGCCCGGAACATAAAGGGCTAAGGAAGGAACACGGGTGGCTTTTAGTCAGTAAGATTCTGACACTTCCTTCCGCACCACCCAGAGCGGGAGGGGTCATTTGATGACCTGCCAACCAAAAAAAAAAAACAGAATACCCACTACTAAGTGTCTGCATAGACCTCTCCTTGCCTCCATATTCTTCAGGCAGCATTTCCTTCGGCACAAAATCGTACAAGGTATCTAAAGTTTTGTGCAAATGTATTCTCCCTCCTAGTTTTGAGCTCAGGACTTGTTTGAGGAAGCCGACGAGAGCGTCAACCATTTTGGATTCTGTTATTAAATGTATCTGTTTTATTCTCATACCGTAACCTTCCTGCAATACAAATGGGTACGATAAAATTAGACATAATAATGTACAGACGCCAGCACATCAAGCTACCCGAAACTGTCAAATTTTCCCAATCAACTTTGAACCTTATGCTTTAGCGATAAAGTTGATAATCTATCAAAGAAATTTGACAGATTGCAGTAGCTTGATGTGCTGGCGTCTGTACAGTGGGCTGCAAAAATGCATGGATAGTTCAGAAATAAAATCGTGTGAAGCGAGAAATGACGCCATCTAGCGTAAAACCAGTTAATGACTAACAAAATTTAATTATGCTGCTAGTAGATGTCGTTGCTTTGCTTTTTATGACAAAATATTTTTGTAGTTTCTTTTTGTCTCTTCAAACATTCAAACAATTTATAATTAATAGTTTATTTTAAAGAAAATTGTTCCTAAAGTATTAACCTAAAATGTTAAAATTGAATATCAATTTATTAGTAGGTAGCTATCTGATTTTCTAAGATTCAGTTTTCAGACTTGAGATAGGTTGAATATGGATTTATAAATATTTGGTAGGTATAATACTTTGATCGAAGAGTTATGAACTTATGACTAAGCTTAATTGCCTCGTTCGAGTGCCTTTTGTATACAAAGAATCACGCCCTGATTACCCAAATCGGGGGGCAGGCAGAGACTGGGCATCTCGCTAGTTAAGGTATTGAGTCAAACGTACCAGGGGGGCGAGCTTATTGCTACTAATTCGTCATCATCTGCCTAGCCTTTTCCCAACTATGTTGGGGTCGGCTTCCAGTCTAACCGGATGCAGCTGAATACCAGTGTTTTACATGGAGCGACTGCCTATCTGACCTCCACATCCCAGTTTGGGGGTAATACGATACTCTTTGGTAAGACTGGTTGTCAGACTTTCGGGCTTCTGACTACCCGTAACGACTGTCAAAGATCCACGAATGACAACCGGGACCAACGGCTTAACGTGCTTTCCGAGGCACGGAGGGGTCACGGTATGTAAAGATGGTCACCCATCCACAGACCAACCGCGGCAAGCGTAGCTTAACCTGATCGACTGCTTATAGCTACTAATTATTGAAGTGAAAACTTCCTTAGGCGCGTTGGGCTTTTTTTGAGATGGGGAAAAAACCATTGAACTCGCGACACTGTTACCGACACCACGCTCCATTCGGATGTGTTCGGCTGTCCTCGGGATGTACTCGGTTTTAAATCCGATATGTCAGCGAGTGATGGCAAAGTATTCTGTTTGTGTTTTGTTTTCACTTTTGTCGGCACTCCCGGAATGCCACTGTTTTTTTTACCCTTGAGAACCTTGAGACTCTGTGTTATCTATATCATCCTTCCTTCCGTTACAGGTGTTGGTTCTCCGGTACTTAAAAAAAAACCGGGCAAGAGCGAGTCGGACTCGCGCACCGAGGGTTCCGTAACATCCGGGTTTATGCATAAGGTTTATGTTTATGAAATTAAATGTTTTATTTTTATTTTTGAGTTGATTGATTGAATGGTAAATTGCGGTTTACGATTTATGACATATTGAAAAAACTACCTACTAGATCTCGTTCAAACCAATTTTCGGTGGTAGTTTACATGGTAATGTACATCATATATTTTTTTTAGTTTTATCATTCTCTTATTTTAGAAGTTACAGGGGGGGGGACACACATTTTACCACTTTGGAAGTGTCTCTCGCGCAAACTATTCAGTTTAGAAAAAAATGATATTAGAAACCTCAATATCATTTTTGAAGACCTACCCATAGATACCCCACACGAATGGGTTTGACGAAAAAAAAAAATTTGAGTTTCGGTTCTAAGTATGGGGAACCCTAAAATTTATTGTTTTTTTTCTATTTTTGTGTAAAAATCTTAATGCGGTTTACAGAATACATCTGCTTACCAAGTTTCAACAGTATAGTTCTTATAGTTTCGGAGAAAAGTGGCTGTGACATACGGACGGACAGACAGACAGACAGACAGACAGACAGACGGACAGACAGACAGACAGACAGACAGACATGACGAATCTATAAGGGTTCCGTTTTTGCCATTTGGCTACGGAACCCTAAAAACGGGCCAAGTGCGAGTCCGACTCTCACACGAAGGATTCCGTACCACAAGGCATAAAACGCCGAAAAAAAAACGGTTCTTTTATACCCACAGATATAGATATACCTAGATAACGCAAGTATCACGACCTGTATGAAAACCAAGCGTGCCATTTTTAGGGTTCCGTAGCCAAATGGCAAAAACGGAACCCTTATAGATTCGTCATGTCTGTCTGTCTGTCTGTCTGTCTGTCTGTCCGTCCGTATGTCACAGCCACTTTTCTCCGAAACTATAAGAACTATACTGTTGAAACTTCGTAAGTAGATGTATTCTGTGAACCGCATTAAGATTTTCACACAAAAATAGAAAAAAAACAATAAATTTTAGGGTTCCCCATACTTAGAACCGAAACTCAAAATTTTTTTTTCATCAAACCCATACGTGTGGGGTAACCATGAGTAGGTCTTCAAAAATGATATTGAGGTTTCTAATATCATTTTTTTCTAAACTGAATAGTTTGCGAGAGAGACACTTCCAAAGTGGTAAGATGTGTGTCCCCCCCCCTGTAACTTCTAAAATAAGAGAATGATAAAACTAAAAAATATATATGATGTACATTACCATGTAAACTACCACCGAAAATTGGTTTGAATGAGATCTAGTAAGTAGTTATTTTTTAATACGTCATAAATCGTAAACTGCAATTTACCGTTCATTCAATCAACTCAAAAATAAAAAATAAAATTTAATTTCATAAACATAAACCTTATGCATAAACCCAGATGTTACGGAACCCTCGGTGCGCGAGTCCGACTCGCTCTTGCCCGGTTTTTTGACTATGACGTCACAAGCTCGCGCTCTCGCTCACACTTACCCAGCCAGCAGTACAAAGGACTGAGCGCGAAAGGGGCGGCTTACGATTTGTAATCATAAGTTGGTGCAATTTTTGGCACGCGAAGTAGTTACTCTTGCGTTATCTAGGTATATCTATATCTGTGTTTATACCCCTTTAAATTTTAACTTTATTTTATTTTTATTATTTGTTGATAGAGTGGCAACAGAAATACATCATCTGTGAAAATTTCAACTGTCTAACTAACATGGTATATAAGATACAGCTTAGTGACAGACAGACAGACAGACGGACAGTGAAGTCTTAGTAATAGGGTCCCGTTTTTACCCTTTGGGTACGGAACCCCAAAAATAACTAGGAGAGCGAGGGATGAGATAGTGTGCCTGTGTCTCCGTATACACTTGTGCACTATAACATCTTCTGCGCTGAAGGATAGTCTCTGTTGAGATTAGCCACCATAGACCTATACGTTCTGGAGGACGATACATATACACACGGCACAGCTCCTATCAAGCCCGACATCCCTGTACGAGCCGCCCAGCCGAACACGCCCGTGTATATTTCGCGCCTTCATTACACCACTAAGGCCGAGGACATCGTGGAGCACGTGTGCCAAAGAACCAAGTACAGGCCGAGAGTGCAGTTGCTTGAATCGCGCCGCAACGTCAACTTTAAGGCGTTCGTGGTGCGAGTACCTACATGCTACCTGCACCTCGTCATGGCAGAGGACTTTTGGCCGCAAGGTGTAATGTTCCGTCGCTTCCGCGGACTAGTGCCACACGAACGCACAAAGACAGTGCTCGAGTGAAGTGTTTTACTAACATAGTTTTAAGTTTATACACTAACACACATTGTATTATTATAATATATATATGTTAGTCTGTAAGGTATTTATCTATGGGCCAAAGTAGCCTGAAAATAAAGGTTTTATTATTATTATATAGCCCGAAGAATTGCCAAACTTAAGTGGCAGTGGGCAGGGCACATTGCTCGCAGAACAGAAGGCCGATGGGGCTGAAAGGTTCTGGAGTTGCGACCGCGTACCGGAAGACGTAGCGTTGGAAGGCCTCCCACTAGGTGGTCCGACGACCTTGTGAAGGCCGCAGGAACTCGTTGGATGCGAGAAGCACAGAACCGGTCGAAGTGGAGGTGCTTGGGGGAGGCCTATGTCCAGCAGTGGACGTCTTTCGGCTGAAATGATGATTATTAGTTGTGATACTTACTGTCATCAATGTGATTGTTTGTCTAAGCTCCGTAGGAGTACATTTAGTAAGAAAGCTCATAATGTTTGCATTCCTGAAGTCCAGAATGACAACAAGGCCACAGTTGTAATCATGTATTCTGATATATTCGCTTAGCTGAAAAATAGAGAAATACATATATTTATAGCATCTACATTATCTGCCCAGCCTTTTCTCAACTATCTTGGGGTCGGCTTCCATTCCAATGGGATGCAGTTGAATACCAGTATGTTACATAGAGCGACTGCCTATATGACCTCCACAACCCAGTTACTGGGTAATACGATACCCTTTCGTAAGACTGGTTGTCAGACTTTCAGTTTTTGACGACCCGTAACGACTGTCAAAGATCTACGAATGACAGCCGGGACCAACGACTTAACGGAGGGGTCTCGTTATATAAAGATGGTCACAAGTAAGTTATGTAAAGATGATCACAAGTAATGGAAGTACAAGTAAGTTTGCGCCTTTTTGTTACTTTTTTACATCCGTTACGTATTAAACTATCTGCGCCCGCGGTTTCACGCGCTTAAATGTCGATCCCATGGGAATATCAGGATAAAAAGTAGCCTATATGTTAATCCAGGGTGTCAGCTACCTCCATACAAAATTTTATCAAAATTGGTCCAGCCGTTTGAGCATGAAGAAGTAACAAACATATAAACACACACACACACGCACACTCACAAACTTTCGCCTTTATAATATTCGTGTGATTTTAACTTACCATAGTATTATAGCTGTAAAAATTATGGATGTCCGAAGGTTGATAATCGTCTGATTTCACGTTCAACAAAGACACCCTGTAGTATTCCTTCGTCATTTTGGGTAGAAGACCGTACCGCCTGTAAATTAACATGAATAATTAATTACTAATCCATACAAATATTATAAACTGGCAGCGCCCTGCGGTTTCACCCACATAAGTGTCGATCCTGTAGGAATATCGAGATAAAAACTACCCTATGACCTTCCCCGGGATGCAATCTGCCAAATTTTATCGAAATCTGTTCAGTGGTTTAGGCGTGAAAAGGTAACTTAAAGACAGACAGAATTACTTTCGAATCCATACTAATATTATGAATTCGAAAGTCTGTCGACATACCAAGAGGTTTCGTGTTACCCAGTAACTGGGTTGTGGAGGTCAGATAGGCAGTCGCTCCATGGAAAATACTGATACTCAGCTGCATCCGGTTAGACTGGAAGCCGACCTCAACATAGTTGGGGAAGGGCTAGGCAGATGATCAATAATGCAGAACTACCACGTTATAAGTCCCTTGAACTGAGAGGCCTATAGCCAGTAAGCAAGCACAAATCCAGACTCTGGGCTAAGAAACTCTTAACCCCAAAACCCAATAACTCTTTGTCCGAGAATTGGGACTTGGGAATTGAACCCAGGAGTTGAACACCGTGTGCGACCGCTTGACCAACGATAATTAATACATACCTATATGTTTTTGTCAAATAAGTCAGACGTGCATTACATAAGCGCTACCGCGTTATAAGTTACATGTTATACAGGGTTATTGGTTATTGGTAGATGTCATTGTACTCATTATTATGAACAAATTTTACTATGGGTGGTCCCATAGTATAATTTGTTCCAGAAATCGCGAAAAAAAAATCTGCTGTTCCCTACATTTTGACGAGTTGTACGAATATAAATGTAGGGAACAGCTGATTTTATGCAGAAAAAAAATCTAAACAAACTATATATTATATCGCTCACTTTAGCCCAAATGGCGCTTTAGCATTTTCTCCTTTCCAGTGACGATATACATATTTCATAAAAATACTTCGAATCTTCGAATCTCATGGGTTAAATGTAAAACATTTATGGACTACGCTGACGTCCACTGTTTTGTCTTTCTTGGGATATTAGCTATTGAAATTTATGCCTTAACCTGCCTTGCCTTGCCTTGCCTTGCCTTGCCTTATGTCTGACTGTGAAAAGACTAGGTGCCTTGACGGAAGGCAGCATCATCTTCATCAGTAGGAACAGACTGGTTCTTGGGATATTTTGAAATCTATGCCTTAAGACTGTGAAATTTAAGACTAGGTGCCTTGACGGAAGGCAGCATTATCTTCATCAGTAAGAACAGACTGGCTCTTCAGTTAACAGAAATACTTCAGTGGGCTTATAGCCAACAGAACTCAGGCTCTAAAATTAGTCTCTCCAAAATATGAAGGTCATATTCTAAGTCTCCAAAAAGGTTAGTAGTAAACAGTGGCGAAGGTATCATATAAATTTATATATATATATCATATATATCATACAACTCGATTCCCACCGGCTTCCCTTCGAAAATTCAGAATGATGAAATATAATCAGATGATACGGTAGGTATTGTTGCGCGCCACAATTAAAGTAGTAGAACTAGTCGAGTCAAGATCGTTCTAGAAATTTCGATGCTAGAAATTTGAAGAACTTTCTAGAACTATCGTCATCTGGTCAGTCAGGGCCGGTATGTACTCGAACATTCTTGATGTTTCTACGGTAGAAGGTTCTAGAACCATCTGCGGCACTATATAAGGCCGGGATGAGCCACAACCAAGTCAGTTTGGATAAAGCGATACAAGCGAATACATCGAAGCGATCTACAAGTGCGACCTAAGAGTGATCAATAGTGCAATTGTGTTTTGTAATTAGTGTGTTTGAGCTGCTATTAGTGTTGTTGTTTGATGTGTCATTTTTGGGTTATTAAATCGGCAGTTTTTACTGTCGTTTTTGTTGCTCGTAACAGTATTTTATACACCATACAATTAGAACATTGCAAAACATGCATTTTGTTTCTCTCCGGCTTACTTCTGTCATAAATTCACCCTTGCCACTGTTAGTAAATTGTAACTGAACTAACTAACGTAGTCAGTTTGCGAGTCATTGACCCTGCCTCCCTATTTATTATATCGACAAACGTGAGGTAGAACGCCAGGCTAGGTGGAACGACGTTCTTCGAAGGGAGCAGCTGGGATGAGAGTTGCCGAAAATCGAGTTGCATAGCCTACAATAAGAGAGACCAACGGACTGCTGTAGGTTGATGATGTAATCTACTTACATATAATTATCCAAGGTTTCAAACTGTTCCTTAGACACTGGACTGGGATACAAGTTGGGCATCAAAGTCTTGAAGGTGCACAGCTTATCTAACCTTTGTTTGGCTCGTTCAACCATACCTTTAGCGTTGATTAAGGTTCGTTCAAGGTAATCCCGAGCTGAAAAAAGTGAAATAAATCTATGAACTTAATTATTGTAATGCACTGCAAGAAGGTTAAGGGTCCTTACGCACTAGCGGTTGGCCGCCTAGGCGGTTCGTTTGAGCGGCTAGCCGCCTGACGCGGTTGCCATAGCGGATGACCGCTATCGCTATGGCGGTAAGCGGTGAAACCGCTTGTAGGCGTGTCGGGCCTATTAATTCTTCAAATAACGAAATACTCATTATAACATAGGTCAAAAATTTATCTTCGTGCTTCTTCAGTTCTTGAAAACATCTTGCGAACTGGCCAAGTTCGTTGCGTGTTTCTAATAAAGGCTGAATGCAGTATTTTTTTTTGGTTTTTTCGTTGTATTCGGTACTAAAAATAGATAACACAAGCTACCCTGACGGCGGCGTCCATATCGTTACGTGCAACCTTCATCGGCGGCTCGCAGCAAACTGACTGAACCGCCAGTGCGCGTACACAAGATGTCGGCTAGCCGCGAAGCGGGCCGCGGCCCTCCATTCAACCGCCGCGGTTGAAATTTTGTGGCGGATAAGTGCGTACAATCATAAGTGTGAACCGTACTGGCTCAACACTCAGAAGTAAGGATTTTGAAGTATAAAAAACACACTATAAATCTTGCTGATCAGTTTTATTGCATTAGGTATTGATATTAGTACCAAACTTCCCGTGGGTGTCGTAAAAGGCGACTAAGGGCGACCGGAGAATGGGCAGCAGCGTTCTCTATGCATTACACCATCATACCTTACTGCGATCGCCAACCCGCCTGCCAAGCGTGGCGATTATGGCAAACCCCCCAAAATGGGGGGGAGGCCTATGTCCAGCAGTGGACGTCTTTCGGCTGAAATGATGATGATGATGTTGACTGATATTAGAGTTACAGCAGTACAGTACTAAAGTTAATTATACTAAAGTTAAAGTGATGATTATACAAGTGACTAGCACCGATGTTGGAGAACGAATGGCTGGGCATGGCGGGCATCTAACTCAAATGCCCGCCGACTATTTTTATATCCTCACTATTTCATTTGCTTAAGGTTGGTAGGCGATAACTATCAATGTCTGGCCAATCACATGAAGTCGATACAACTACTTTTAATCATACAAGTTCATAGAAATGATTGTAATTAGACAACAAATATAAATAATTATAGGCATAATTTAATATTTATAACATAAACGGTTGCATATTAAACTGAAAAAACACGGTCAACCGCGCCCGCGGTTAACCGCTAGTACGTAAGAACTACGTAGTAAGGTAGGCCGCGTGTCACTGGTACCATGACCAGATAAGGTGCTGTCTTAAACATACATGACCCAGGCCTTTGACTACGTACTATCGGCCAACGATAAGCATGCTCACTTAAGAAAATATTTCTGCGGAAGCGCAGCTAGTGACAAACCACACCCCTTCCTGGTTTCGCCCAATTAGAGACAATATGCATTTGTGTGAGTAAAGGGCGTGTAACAAAATTTCAAAGTCATTAGCCAGAGTGTGGCAGTGCCAATTTGCATCGCGCTAATTGTTGACGCCTCCCGTGTATTATTATCGCCATTTTATTTTACGACCTGCTTATTTCTATCGGACTGATTGCCTGCCTAACTGTGACCTCTGCTTGTATACCGGACTGTATTCGAAGGCCTGTTTTTGACCCTAGCTCGTATCCTGGACTGTGTGTGTATTGTGCCTACTGTGATCTGTGACTAACTTGGTCGTTAACCATGACGACCCGAAACCTGATCCAAGAAGAAAGAAACGAAATTATTGTCTTGCATAGACAAGGGTTGAATATATCCCAAATTGCAGTGGAGTTGAACCTGCAAGTAAGTTTTGTTTTTTGTATTCAGATAAAGAGAGAGATATAGAAATAAATAAAGTGATAGTAATATTATTATGTCCTAATAGTTTGCATTTTTCCTTAAGAGTCCCTATCAATTTCGCGGACTAAAAACAGAAAAATCATTTTTTTTTCAGCGCAAATTTCTCAATATCCTTAAGTTATCTAGTTTTTTTAAAAATACACAAGTATTTATCACCTATCTTTCTAGTAAGTCTACGAATTTAAGTTTTGATAACTACTTAATAAAAAATTAGTTTATAAGGCATTATTTAGATATTTTACTACAATTAAATTAGTAGTCAAAATAAAAATATAAAAATTGAGTTTATTAGATAAATACCTCAAATTTTAAAATATTTAACACTTTTTGTTATTTTCAATAAATTCTTACACGTGGACGACGGTTTTGCGCATGACTTTATTGGGTTTTTTTAGCGTAGTCAACATTTTTTTACAAGTACTAATTCATTAAACTTAAAAAAAAATCATACTCTTACTAATATACTAAATACTATATTTATGATTTTTTTTCAGATCGTTATTTGCTATCAGTTAGCCAAGAAAGCAATCGAAAAACTTGGTGTTTAGTGATTACGTAAAAAGTTTAGTTTTAGTAGTTTTTTTTTGGAATTTAAGTAGTTATCAAAACTTAAATTCGTTAACTTAAGGATATTGAGAAATTTGCGCTGAAAAAAACTGATTTTTCTGTTTTTAGTCCGCGAAATTGATAGGGAGGGACCCTTAAATTATAATCTACAAACAAATCCTAACTTCCTAACTAATATTATAAATGCAAAAGAAGGTTTGTTTGTTACGCCATTTAAATCCGTTCGGCCGTTGAAGCATGAAAGCGTAACAAACAAACAAACTCATTTTCGCACTTATAATTCTAGTTAGGAATTAATACATAAAATCACTGCCTTTTAATTTCCTATACTTTTTATATTTCTATATTTCTTTGTTGCTGTAATGTTGTAATGTTGTTAGTTTAATTCTAATGGCATTGTGTGCTATAATGTTATATTCCTGTGTAAAAATATGTAAAAAAACCTATGATATAAAAAATATAAACTTTTTATACCAAATTAATGATAAATAACAATAATATAATATAGTGTGTTGATTAACTAAAGGTGTTTCCCGTTAACCCGCAATAGTATAGCATCCACACATGCTAAAATAAAAATAAAAATTCGCGAAGTAAAATCAGATGTTCCCTACATTTTGACGAGTTATCTATTATATAAAATTCAAAGTCTTGACTGACTGAAACATCATTCAAGACTTTGAATTTTATATTTTATTTTATTACTTTGAATTTGATTTAATGGGGGAGGGTGAAATTTCACGCGGATGAAGTCGCGGGCAGAAGTCAGTGCGAACATAAATGTAGGGAACAGCTATTTTTTTCGCGAACTTTTGTTTCGTTTTTTTTTTGCACTGAAGTATAGACGCTATACTATTGCAGGGGAATGCCTTTCGTTAATTAAAATACTGTATATAAAAATAATAAAATTATAATAACATTCAGATGTTAAAAAATAAAAAGAACATACTTATTTGAAGACCTTGTTGGAACCTTTTGTGACCAGATAATAAATCTATTAACACCTTAACAATGGTGCTTTATCTCACACTAGCTTTTGCCCGCGGCTTCGCTCGCGTTAAGTAATATTAAAAAATAAAAATACATTTACATCCGCCATCATCCCTTATTTTATCCCCATGGGGGTTGAATTTATCAAAATCCTTTCTTAGGGGATGCCTACGTCATTGTAGCTATATGCATGCAGAGTCTCAGCCCGATCAGTTTAAAATTGACAAAGTGTCATACAAACTTTCATCCCCTATTTTATCCCCTTGGGGGTACAGTTTATCAAAATCCTTTCTTAGGGGATGCCTACGTTATAGTAGCTATATGCATGCAAAGTCTCAGCCCGATCGGTTTAAAATTGACAAAGTTTCATACAAACTTTCATCCCCTATTATATCCCCTTGGGGGTAGAATTTATCAAAATCCTTTCTTAGCGGATACCTACGTCATAACATCTACCTGCATGCTAAATTTCAGCCCGGTTGGTTTGGGCTGTGCGTTGATAGATCACTATGTCAGTCAGTCACCTTTGAGTTTTATATATTTAGGTAGTTATGGCCGCATTTTATTTAAAAAAAAAACTAGGGCGTTTATCCCGCGAATCCCGAATGGCAACGTCGCATTTCTAGAGGCTTTTCGTGATTATTATATTAAATTTAAATCAAAGTACAATTTTTTTTCGGCCAAGCACATATTTTATAATTATTTTTAACATTTACCTACTCTGAAAATAAAAATATTTAATCGTAATACTGAAAATAGAAAATAATTGACAATAACTATGTAAATTTTTGTTAGTATATAGTAAATACCAAAATACTTTAAAATAATAGCACACATACTTTCAAATACCAACGATCTAGTGTTTAGCCGAAAAAAAATTGCAACTACTTACTTTGATTTAAATTTATTAAAATAATCACGAAAAACCTCTAGAAATGCCACGTTGCCAGCCCGCGCGGGAAAACGCTCTTAAATAGTAGAGTTAAAGCACAAATTTGCTCGGGAGAGTTTCATACAATGTTGGAATTTACGCTGTGCCATTTTTATTACCCATACATACAAGGTGTAATTGCAATAACTGAAAACCTCTTAAGGGGTCATTATAGTCATTATGAACAACTTTTGCTATATAAAAATCAGCTGTTTCCTACGTTTGTGTTCGCATAACTCGTGAAAATGTATGGAACAGCTGAATTTTTTTCGCGATTTCAGGTTTGGTCCCATAGTAAAAGTTGTTCATAATGATGAGTACAATGACCCCTTAAGAAGTTTTCAGTTATTGCATTTACACCTTGTATATTAAAATTTCGATAAGAATGTTAATACCCAAATGAGATATAGAAAGGTTAAGAGCGTTTACGCCGAACGGCATTTCATACAAACTTTCAAGCCCTTGTTTTTCGAAGTGAATGAACCGATTTTAATGAAACTTCTTATGCATAAGCAAGATACAAAGGTCTAAAAAGTTAGTAGAGAACATTTTCAAAAAACAGTGTTACAGCTAAATTAGACCGATTTTAAACTTTCCATAGAAACAGAGATTTTCAGTTATCTTTTTTAAATAACACATTTCGAAAATGTTCTCTACTAACTTTTTAGACCTTTGTATCCTGCTTATGCGTATGAAGTTTCATTAAAATCGGTTTATTAATTTCGAAAAACAAGGGCTTGAAAGTTTGTATGAAATGCCATACGGCGTAAACGCTCTTAAGAGTTTATTTATCATGAAATCAATCCTCATGCAAACATCATTTAATTACTTATAATTTTCATTTATAGTGTCCTTGTTGTGCCCTTTAAATAAGACTTTTGTAGTGATACTTAGTTCCTATACTTCCTATAAAATATTGTGTTAAAAATCGGTGCTAATTGTAATTTTTGTTTTGCCAGAGAACAACGGTGCGCCGCTGGGTGCGAAGATATGAAGAAGAAGGAGAAACAACGGAACGTGTGCGTGCACCTCGACCCCGGGCTATAAACGAAGATGACCTTAATAATATGATAGCTACATACCAAGAGAACCCTTTCACGCCCACTCGCATTTTCGCATTTTACAGAATCGACCGGCTGTGAGGTTAATAGCGTTTTACAAATAACACTGTTTAGCTATTTTTAGGTTAATTTTCAGTTTTCCAATTTGTATTATACTAATTCGTTGATTAATGTCACTGTTTAAACTGTAGTCATTGTTTAAAATATTGCCATAGATTTTGAAGTCATCTTGTATACTTGATATTAATTTAGTGTCATGCTGCCTTTCTTGGTGAATTTGTTGTTTTATTGTTTTTTTTAAATATTTTTGTTAATTATTAAGATAAAGAAACACACGATATACGACACGATTTGAGAAGGCTATTTCTCTTTGTTATGTTCTCTAAAAATATTGTGTAACAAAACTAGAAAAATACTAGTTTAAGATTGTTCACTTAGTAGGTAGGTAATAATAAGAAAATGCTGTATTTACATAGAATTATTTGTTACACTTAGTTCTGTATTTTCTGTTGTTTCCTGTAATTTCTGTAGTGTAAACGAACATTGGTAATTGGTTGTGTTGTCTGTTTGTCATTGTTGTTTTGATTTCATAGATCTTTACAATACCTATTAATGTAGATAAATACAGTTTGACAATGATATCATAAGTAAAGAGTCTTTTTACTTATACCTAATAATTGCATTTTGATGATAATTTCTGTTTATTTTTTTTGTTATAATTTGTTAATCTTTAATGTTTCCTTTTGAATACTAGAAAAAATTTATTAAAAATAAATGTATTAAATTATATTGTGTTATTGTCTACAACAGCAAATCCTTAAAATTGTTCTCAAGTAGATTTTATCTAACTGTTTATTATTTCACACATATTACAACCGAAAATTTCGACTCGAACAAAAAGATTTAAATGTCAACCTAAATATATCTTTATTCTTAAATGAACACAAACCTAAAATATACATTACATTAGTAGGTACCCAACATTTTATTACTCTTACTGCTAGCGCAAATTATAGTTTAGTTTAATTACTTGATAAGCTTCAGAATTTTAATTACTTGATAAGCTTCAGAATTTTAAAGTGGCGTAGGAACTAAATCATTGTATTTGTCAAAAAAAGGCTTGTCATAGGTAGGTTGCAATGCCGGCAACACGCCCTGTCGAGTTGATTATTGCTTAAAAGCATAAATTGTCAACTTTTGATTAAAGCATCAATTAAAGTAAAGTAAAGTGTTTAACGTGCTGAAAATTTTGGTTCTGTCCTCTGTCATGCCGTTTTTGATCCACCCAAAACGGTAAGCAATAAGCATACCTTGCACGGCATGCCTCGGGCATTTTAATTAGAAAGATACTTTGTTCGTGAAATCTCGTTATATTTACAATCAAATCAATGGTGTAATAAATTAATGGATAAAACGAAAATTACAACTGTTAAAAGTATTAAACCAAATACAAGTAACAACTGCAAAACATTTGAGATAATCCTAAGGTAATAAAATTGGTTATCTTTTCGCCAACGTATGGTAGGCCCTTGTATTAAGCCGTCCTATTGTTTAACCGGGCTTTCAAACATTCTCACTAAATAATAATGGGATTAAGATACTTAACTTATTTTTATTATTTTATTGCTCTATGTTTTCATTGAAATAGCACAATTCCAGTAATATTTGAACCAATAATTAGCGAAATTCATTCTGTTATCACAGCTTTTTGTTTATAGCTGCCGCATTTTTTGCAACTGCAATAAAGATAAGTTCATCATCCAAGTCCCATTGTTATTTAATGGGAATGTCTGGAAATCCGGTTAAACAATAGGACAGCTTAATACAAAGGCCATACGTTGGCATTGCGGCAGCTATAAACAAAAAGCTCTGATAACATAGTATGAACTGCGCCACGTATTGGTTGAGAATGTAATTGTGCTATTTAAGACAAAACATAGAGCAACAAAAAAAGATACCAAAATATGTTGTCAATTTCTAATAAAATCACGTAACTTGCTTCTTTATTGTCATATGTATTCGCAAGTATAATCACATAGAAATATAGTTATTTACTTTTCAATAGCACTGCACAAGTAAAAAGAATATCTTTATGCAGTATCGGTCAACACACCTAGTGTATTCGCTCCGATTTGTATGGCGGCATCGCATAGGATATGGTGAAAATTGGGAAGGCAGTGAGTGTTCATAAATAACGTAAATTTATAGCCCCGATAGAGAGAGTAACATATTAAAGTGGATGTAATAGATATAAATTGTAATAGTTCGACATTTCCTATTCCAAATTATTCTATTTTTGTGGAAAGTTGATACTAATTTAATACAGCATTATCAATAATACATTTTCTAAACTAAACAGAAGGTATGAGTATTCAAATTACTTCTTGTCAATAACAAAATAAGAATTCATTAAGAATTGATTCAGAGCTCACGCTGGCCATGCCCATTAAGAAAATCGTCTCACAAACAATTTAGTGAACACAGTACGCTCCTAGTGTGAGTGTCACACTTCTATACATCATTATACTAACACGCACACGACTAAAATACGGTTCGTGCATCCTATTGGTCAAAACGCATGCATTGTGCGATCGAGTCGTGAACCGTGCTATGCGATTATCGACTTTAAGGTGAGCTTGCGGAACTTTGGCCGATAGTACATATATTATGCTGTTCTCTTGAGAAAACTTGAATAAATTACTTAAGCAATGGAAAGAATTGCCGCTATCATCGTTCAAAAACAGGCTTCGAAGCTTTTTAACGCATAAAGCATACTATTATGTCAGCGAGTTCCTTACTGAGAAAGAATTTTGATGGGTTGGGAGCCGAAATTTTACATGGACGAAGTCGTGGACAGAAGCTTGTGGTAATGAATTTAAAGGTCCAAATAACTACGCGATATTTATTAGGTATAAACAGGCGTTTTATTTACGTCGGTACCGATAGGATCCCTCCGATGATAGCAGTACCATAGAGATATCACATCAAGGCTGATTTTGAAGGGATTGCCAGATGTGCAGTACAACCCACTGACAGGTACTTGTATGATAGAGGTCAATGGTACAGCCACATTTTGCCAGTTATTGTAAATTCCCATGTCACAGGCGCAAGTCTCATCATCATCATCATTTCAGCCGAAAGACGTCCACTGCTGGACATAGCACACAACTGTCATCGAGACGTCAAATAGTACGGTCACGTTAATTCTGCTCTGTAACTTAAATTCCAAAATCATAGTAAAAAGTTATTTTACGACTGCGTGCTATATAAACAATCAAAAACGGAACCCTATGGGCTGCAATCACATACTTTTAAACGATTAAAGTGTCGATGTAAATGTGATAATAGTGAACACCAAAGTGTACTGTGGCGGTGATCTAATAAAAGTTATTTTATTGCAAGTTGACACCATAAAATTATTTTCGATCTACCGCCTGTTGTGTTAACTTTGTTTTTGTCACCGGACGGGATCCATAATTTCGTGTGTCACTCTAAAGTATCGTTGGCTGTGAATGCTAACGTGTGCCATGCGAACATAGGGTGTCGTGAGTTCGCGTCCGACTAATCACACCTTGTCTTTTTGGATTAATTGTACTGTTTGGGAGATTGTTTGTGTACTTTGAAAATGTCTAACTGTGGTACTTGTGGATTACCAGTTAAACAAAATGAAAAAATAACTTCCGGTCGATTCTGTAAAAATCTCACCGTGAAAACTTAGGTGAAGTGAGTTTCTTTTTACTAGGAATTGACACTATTGACAGCTCACTCCACGCTCACTTCACCTAAGTTTTCACGGTGAGATTTTTACAGAATAGCACCGCTGGTTCTAATTGTGATAAATTCTTTCATCACCTGTGCGTTAACCTGAGTGCTACTGCGTTTAAAAGGCTCAATAAAATTGCACGTTCTAAGTGGAATTGTCCGAGCTGTTTATCTCAACAGGAACATAATAAATCGACGTCTGAGACAATTGAAGATGGCTCTGAAGGCGAGGAGGATAAAGTCAGCGATATACGTCTTGTTATACGGGAGGAAATTCGTAATACATTACGTATTGAGGTTAGGAATATGATTAGCGAGCTTAGGTTCGAAATGGATGATTTAAAGAAACAGATTGATGAGTTGAAGTTATCTGGTTCCTTTGATATCTCTCAAGTTGCTGACTTAAGAACTGAACTCAAGAATGTACAACGTGAGAACACTGAACTTCGTTCACAGAACTCTGATATGCAAAAGACTATGGCTCAGCTGAAAACGCAAATAAACACCCTTGATCAGAATATGCGGGAGGCGAATCTGGAAATTCACGGCTTGCCTGAAAATAAGAATGAAGTGTTACCGACCATCGTAACACAATTGGCTAATGTTGTGTCATATGCGTTAAAAGACTGCGATATTATGAAGTGCGTTAGAGTGGCCAGTATGAACAACAACAAGTCTCGCCCGCGCTCTGTAATAGTGAAGTTGCGTAGTCCTAGATGTCGCGACGAATTGTATTCTGCAATAACTAGATACAACAAATCTCACACTGATGATAAATTAAACACGAGTCTTTGGGGTTATGGCGGAACCAAGGTGCCGGTTTATGTATCCGAGCACCTTTCTCCGACATATAAATCTTTACACGCTGCTACACGTCTTAAGGCCAAAGAAAAATCTTATAAGTTTGTCTGGGTTCGCTATGGTAAAATTTTTGTATGTAAGAGTGAAAATTCGGGCACTATTCTGATTAAGGATGAGCAGTGTTTAGAAAAAATTGTATAATTATTTGAATTGTTCATTAAGTTTCTATTGTTCATGTTTACTTTTATTTTAGTATAGTGTATAGCATTTCGATTTTTTATCAGAATGTTAGGGGCATGAAAACGAAGTCACATGAAATTCTAATGTCCATTTTAAGTTCTGACTATGACATAATATGTCTGACAGAGACTTGGTTAGATGACTCGTTCTTGTCCTCTGAATACTTTGATCAGAGATATACTGTTGTGCGCCGTGATCGTAGTGCACAGTATAAGAATTTGTACTCTAAAAATTATGGTGGTGGGATATTGGTAGCTATTAGTAATAAGTATAATTTTGTTAATAAAACTGAGTGGTAAACTTCTGTTGAGGATATGTGGTTGTGTATTAGTGCTGGTGGCGTCTGTATGAATATTTGTATTGTTTATTTACCGTCTTATATACCTTGCCATATCTTTGCTCTGTTTTTTGCTCGGGCGGAAGAAATTTGCTTGCGTTGTATGGATTGCACCACTTTGATTCTTGGTGATTTTAATCTACCTAATGTGAAATGGCTTCAGTCTAATGATCCCTTTCTAGGAATTAGTGACCCTAAGTCCTTAGCGTTGAGGGACTTCCTAAACATCACCGGCTTTGTTCAAATGAATAACATCTGCAATGAAAATGACAATATTCTAGACCTCGTCTTGGTGGATGAGAACTCCAGTCTTTCTGTTTCTTCCGCACCCCCCATCAGTAAACCAGATATACATCATCCGCCGCTAGAATTAGCTCTTAATAAAACTTCAATTTCTAATTTAAATTATAATATTAAACAATCTAAATATATTTTCACTAAAACAGACTATGAGGCATGTGTTCGTGATCTACGTAAAATAAATTGGGAGGATTATTGTCATTTGAGTTGTAATGATTATGTTCTGACATTTTATAATATACTATGGGAAAATATAGATAAATACACTCCGAAGGGTAAACCTAAGAATAATTGTTATCCAGTTTGGTTCTCAGCTTCGTTGATTAAAGTTCTTAAAGAAAAGCATAAATACAGGACTCGGTTTAAACGGTACAAAAACCCTCGGGACTATGATACTTTTGTTGCCCTACGGATGCGGGCTGGGAGAGCTATGGGTAACTGTTTTAGGGATTTTATAGAAAGAATTGAGAGTGAATTAAAAACAAATGTAAAAGCTTTTTGGCGTTACGCTAAGTCTAAGAAATCTTTCAGGGGTGTCCCTGACCAAGTTTCATGGGGTGATCGTGTTGGTGAGGGTGGTAGTGGTGTGGCTGATCTATTCGCAGACTATTTTGCATCTGTGTATGGTGTTACTCAACAGCCTGGTAACTTGTCTCCAAATTACTCCTCGTCTAATTATAGTCTGTCTTCCATTGGCATTACTGAAAATGACGTTAGTGATAGTATCAAAAAGTTAGATCTTAATAAAGGAGCTGGTCCGGATGGACTTCCTCCTATTTTTATTCGTCTTTGCATCGATGCTCTTGTTATACCACTGCAGATAAGATAATATACAATAAATCCCTTAAGGAAGGTACATTTCCCGATTTATGGAAAATCTCACACATTATCCCCATACATAAGTCTGGTAGTATGAACGACGTAACTAACTATAGACCAATCTCTATTATATGACAATTTGCAAAGATGTTTGAGGGTCTCATATACAATGTAGTTTATTCCCACCTTCGTCATATTATTAGTTTGAAGCAACATGGTTTTGTGTCCAACCGTTCGACTGTATCTAACTTACTTATTTACACTACTTTCATTAGTAGCACCTTTGAAGCTAGAGGTCAGGTTGACGCTGTTTATACAGATTTTGCAAAAGCTTTTGATCGCGTTGATCACTCAATTCTTTCTATGAAGTTGAACTACGCTGGTATTCATGGCTCTCTGTTGCGGTGGTTCGAGAGTTATTTAATTAATCGTTCTCAAATAGTTGCCTTGGCGGGTTATGAATCTGTACCTTTTTCACCTGGTTCTGGTGTTCCACAGGGCTCTAAGTTAGGCCCCTTGCTTTTTTTGATATTTTTGAATGATCTTTTAGAATTAATAAATTGTAATTGTTTAGCCTACGCTGATGATTTAAAGATATACTGTAGAATATTGGACCTAAGTGATTGTATGAAACTTCAGAGAGATCTTGATGTCATTCAGGAATGGTGTTTGAACAACAAAATGACGCTCAATGTTAAAAAATGCCAAACAATTACATTCACGAATAAAGTGAATTCCATTAAATTTGATTATCATATTGATGGAACAGTACTGAACAGAGTGTCGGTCATCCGTGACCTAGGGGTACTCTTCGATACATCACTTTCTTTCCGCAATCATATTGACGGTATAGTGACTAAGGCTAAAAGAATGCTTGGCTTCATAATCCGTACGGCGAAACCTTTTCGTAATTATAGTAGCATTATTTTACTTTTCAACGTACTAGTAAGGAGCTCCTTGGAATATTGTTCCACTATTTGGTCTCCCTATTACTCAACTTATTCTAATAGTGTTGAATCTGTTCAGGCACGTTTTGTTAGGTATTTATGTGTGAAGAATGGGATCCGTAAAGCTATACCTGATTACAATGACAGGTTAAGGCACTTTAAAATGATTAGCTTAAAAGAAAGACGTAGCCATTCTGACTTACTAATACTCCATAAAATTATTAACGGTTCCATTGATGCACAATTGGTAAACTATTTTAACTTTAGGTCTAGCCAACGTAGTAAGCGTCATCATCGTATTTTTGAATTGCCTACATCCACCTTAACACATTGAAAGACACTGAACGAGACACAATAGAAGCACAGTATAAAGATCATACAGTATTGTAACTCGGCCGTAACCTTGAAATAAATGCCTACAGCCGCGCGGTACGTGAACATGCGATAGGGCTGCCCGCCTCCAGCATTTTAATTACATTTGCCTACTTTGTGTTTCCATTTAGTTTTGTTATTGTATTTTACTGTGTGTAGATACATAAATAATAAAATAAATAAATAAATATACTTTTTTTATATAAACAAATAAAATACTTTGTGAATTCAATAGGAAGTGTTTAATAAAAATGCGTGTTGTTTTTTGATTGGTAGATTTAATTAAAAATCCATGTTTATGTTTGAATAACAAATCTTATAAATTTGCGACCGAAAAATATTTGCGCCTCGACTGAGACGTACGAAATGCTTTATTATTCAATTTTAAAGTATAAAAAATCCGCATTATATTATGTATAAAGCTTAATTAAAAATTGTTTTGGGAAACATGGACAAGGTGGAGAAAAAGGAATATCTTTTACTTGGTTATAGATACCTGCAGCTACTTTACAATTTATATGTTTGGTTTTAAATGAAGTTCGGAATATTTCCTCCACTTTTTCTATATATTCCACAAAATCATCGCTGGGTACAATCAAAAAAGGTTGCGAATTAATCTTATTGTAGTCCGTTCTTATTGTAGTCTTATTGTAGCACAATATAGCCTACTCGTCATATTAAATATGTACTTGAACTTATTTTTAGTGAAAAAATCGCGCGGTTATTGTTAGAAAAAACAACACACCGTCCGTTCGTCACTGCGGCACAGTCGCGACTGTCCGCATGCCGAGCGCATGCCGAGGTCGAGGCGCGTAGGTATAGCTCGCGTTTCGTCCGTTTGTATGAAGTCGAAATACTGTATGATCTTTATACTGTGATAGAAGTTTTATTGTTATTACGTCTATAGGCGTTCAGTGTCCTTCAATGTGTTAAATACTACATTTAATAGCCCACTAACACGTATGGCAAGGCAATATAATGAAAGGTCCACACAGATTTTCCTATTGATATTTTCTCCATGAGTTTTGCTTCATACAGACGTTCCCTATTTAGACAGAGTGTAGAGTGCATGTCTATGCAGCTCTAATCGGTTTGTTTTTGTAGTGTTCTAGATAATATGCTAGATACACTTTTTATTGTTCTCCTTTGTCTCATATATTTTTTAATTTTAGATGTTATGCATACCTGTTATTTGCATGGTTACTGAAGTGTTAATTTTAGATGATTTTTTATTCGAATTGTAAGTGACTGTGCTGTTGGTGTGCTTATTATAAATAAATAAATAAATAGGCCTCCCCCAAGCACCTCCACTTCGACCGGTCCTGTGCTTCCCGCATCCAACGGGTTCCTGCGGCCTTCACAAGGTCGTCGGTCCACCTTGTGGGAGACCTTCCAACGCTTCGTCTTCCGGTACGCGGTCGCCACTCGACGAGCACTCGCAGCACAGCAGCACAGCAGCGACTCGGCGCAAGTCTATCGACATCAATTCTTGACTATGGGCTACTACTTAGAAACCTTTAATGAAAGAGTCTATTATCACTTTGCCCGACCTAGGAATGCAACCCAAGACCTCACGAGATACTCGTAGTTCTGACAAATTTCTTGTAAAAACAGTCTTAGCATACACAATAATCGACTATTTAAGTGTGTAACTAATATTCGGTATATTTTGTAGCTTGCAACATTTTCATTTAAATATTTTATGCTTTTGAGTTGTGGCAACCCACAGATGACGTTTAAAGAAAAACGGCGCGAATAGCGTCTCTTGAATTCTCAGCTAGAGACGACAAAAGTGGTCTCGAGTTACAATTATAATCATTATTATCATCTGTACAAGTGATTTGTACAGATGCCAGCACATTAAACTACCCGAAACTGTCAAAGATTGTAGAAGCTTGACGTGCTGGCGTCTTACAAGAAGTTCAGTGTTTAATTCTTTCAACAGCTTTGGGCGAGACGCAATCCTATGACCTCTTCATCTCTCTCTAGACTTCCGAAGTCCAGCTCCATAGTCATAATAACTGTCGCCACACCATAATCAGCCTACAATGTTCCCACTGCTGGGACACAGGCCTCCTCTCGGTGAGAGGGAGTGGGTCGTAATCCACCACGCGGGCCCAATGCGTATTGGCAGATGTCACATGTCTTCGAATTTTTGGTTCTAGGACATGCCGGTTTCCTCACGATGTTTTCCTTCACCGTTTTGAGAGCAGTGGTGATGAAATAATTTACACAAAGTAAAGCGCCTGTCTGGGTTCGAACCTACGACCTACAACTCGTAAGTCGCGGCCGTTACCACTTGGTAACCACTGTTCTATCTGTCGCCACACACTATTAATTAATGTTTGCCACATATATAAACTAATATACATAAGAACGTGTCCGGTTAAAGATCATGATCATAAAAGTTTATGCCATGTGAATAACAATGTGTTTCTATTTTCCTTATTGGAATGACAATAGGTTGGAGCACAGACTTCGAAGCCAAAGGTCGGGAGTTTGATCTCCTGCAGGTGCGGTTCTTCCATACTTCTTTATTAGTCACCTCGGTAGTCACTCCCTTTCTAACCATATCATGATTCACACAGTCCATCCATCGTTTGTTTGGTCTTCCCCTACTCCTAAAGTCATCGACATTCATACTCAAAAAGTTCCTCACGACATTTTCCACATTCCTGCGTATCACATGCCCATACCGTGACAACCGATTTCCACACAGCTTTTCAGTTACCGGTACCACTCTCAGACTTCCTCTTATGTACTAATTTCTTATTCTACCCATTCGTGTAACACCACACATCCCTCTTAGCATTCTCATCTCAGCAGCCCAACATTCTGATCCATATAGGTCCATAAACGTATTTAATTCAATAATCCTAACTTTTAAACGCGAAAGTAAGGTTGTTTGTTTATTACCTTTTCACGCCTAAACCACTGAACCGAGCATCCTGAAATTTCGCATATACGTTGTCAGGTGCACAGAAACGGCCATAACCTTTCATCCCGAAAAAAAATGCTGTTCCCGAGGAAAACAACATTAACGTTATTATGATGGCGCCACGTGTCTTTCGAATCACGATTGAATTATATTAGAAACTTCTTGGGTAAGGACATAGGTGACGGTCAGCGGGATTGTCCGAAAGGGTTACCGCTGGTCCGGAACATAAAGGGCTAAGGAAGGAACACGGGTGGGTTTAAGTCAGTAAGAGTCTGACACTCCCTTCCGCTACACCCAGAGCGGGATGATGATTCAAGATGGGAAATCATCAAATGACCCCTGTCATTTGATGATTTCCCATCTTGAAAAAAAAAGGATATAGGTGACTTTTCATCCTGGATCGCAGACGAAGTCGCCTCCTCTCTGTGAGAAGGATGAGCCGTAATCCAATACGGAATTTTCTGCTCCAAGGAGCATCGTTCTTTGAAAGATAGGGCGACTGCAAGTTTTATAATGTCAGTAGCTACAGTTCTTCTGGAAACTTGATTCATGTCACGGTACGTCTTCAAGTTTTTGGTTCTCGGACACCGTTTCGATATAATTGGTATTAGTGGTAATTGTAGAAATGGACAACGTAACATCCATGCTTGTTTGGGTTCAAACCATAGACCTACTAATCGTATGAAAAATTAAAGGTGTCACAATAAATGATAATATCATTAAGACCTATTGTTATAGCAACACCGACATGATGCAGTGTTTCAAAAGAATTTCAAAAAATTTCAATGTCTTATTTAATTTTTTTCATTAAAAAACTTATCTAACTAACAAAAATAATATACGCAAACAATCCTACTAATTCCTACTAAATATTATAAATGCGAAAGTTTATGGATGGATGTTTGATACTCTTTGACGCAAAAACTACTAAACGGATTTGGATGAAATTTGGCACACAGGTGGTTCTAACTAGGATTAATACATAGAATACTTTTTATCCCGATATTCCTACGGGATGGACACTTATGCGGGTGAAAACGCGGGGCGCTACTAGTACATTATAATAATCACTAGTTTAGACGAACGGTCGGCGTCATGAGTCGCGTGCTATCCGTGAGCTTAGGAATCGGTGGACCATTTCACCTCTCGCCCAAAGTATTCATGAACTTCAAAAGATGTCTGTGCGGCACTTTTAACACAAAGACATTTGAATTCGTGTTGTGACGAGACTCCTAACGCGAGTGTCAGGGCGAAATTTATTTTTGCAAGGATTTCCCAACAATTTCGTATGCAATTTGGAACACGTAAATGCGCAAGCACTCCAGCACCCACCCCAGCTAAAGTTAGCAGCAGGAAACCGTGTGGTTTTACTCAGTAAGCCTGACAGACCCCTCCACCTACCTCATGGTGGCGACATCCATGAGGATTTCCAAACGATAAAAAAAAAGAAAAAAAAAGGTACAGCAGTGTCGTTGGAACAGTATGAAGCAAAACGGTCCGGTTGGTGCAGTACCGGCTACCGCACTCTTTACGACAACTCCACTTCCTCCTCATTTCCATCGTGATAAACCTTGATCTTATTGCGGTAGTCATCAGATTACTTAAAACATTAGCAGTCATTCTGTTTTTATTTTTATTACTCATTACTCATATTATATCCAATGTAAACAAACAATGACATTTTGACTTTAATTTGACATGACAAATACACTGACCTCTATAAAACAAGGCTTGTATAATACAGGGCCTCAAGTCTGCTATTACAATAGTGTCAGAATGGTCTATCATTGATTTCCTAGTTGTTGATTTTGACAAGTTTGGTAATCTACTAATATTATATAATGGCGTCATTATGACTTTCCAGTGGTCCACCACTGACACCCCATTGAAAGAAATGGCAAAGAATGGTAATCTCGTACATAATGAAAAATGAATTACCTAAGTACTGACCTATGCGGTAATCTGTTAAAATTTTGACAGTTCCTTTGATCAGTGACCTACCATTAGAACGTCATTGTGCAGTCATTGCTTTTAATTCGTTACGAGTATCGTATAATTTCTGTGCCATTGACCGACCAATGATCAACCATTATGAATTTATCAGATGACGAACTTTTAGCAAAATGAGAATGGGACGGTGGTGGGATCGTGTTGGAATGACGAATTTATAAAAATAGCAGACTTGGGCCCCAGGTCAGTGGACAAATATCATTGACATTGACAAATCAGCAAAGGCCATGCATTCTGTTGTAGCAAATACTAAGGAGAACTTATTTTAATAATAAAATTAAAAATGGAGTAACGAATTCATTAATGATGATGATATTGATAAATGATTATGAAATACGTGTAAAATGCTCGTTAAAACATGTTTTTGACAAAAAAATCATTTTTAATAAAGATAGTCAAAAGTACATTAACGGTTGCGTCAAAAAATAGCATGTGGAATGGATTAGTTCGTGGGACGCATAATGGCAACATTTTTGTCCCTAGACTCGTGATTTATGATCGACTTGTATTGAGAATACCAACTTAAATGATTCTGGATAATGTCAGTGGAGTTTTAGTGGGTTAGAGTCCCATATAACTGCATTATCTCCCCGTGGTAGTGCAGAACGCATGAGCATTTCTCCAAGTAAAAAAAAAAAAAAACTATGGGCAGAGACAACTGGGCCAATTTACTCCTAAACTAATAGATATTATAAAGAGAAAACATTAGATTTTGTGTAAACTCATCTGCGTAGCCTTTTCCCAACTTTGTTAGGGTCGGCTTCCAGTCTAACCGGATGCAGTTGAATATCATTATTTTACATGGAGCGACTGCCTATCTGGCCTCTACAACCCAGTTACTGGGTAATACGTTACCCTTGGTAAAACTGGTTGTCAGATTTTCGGGCTTTTGACGACCCTTATTTACTGTCAAAGATCTACGAATGACAGCCGGGGCCAACGGCTTAACGTGCTTTCCGAGGCACGGAGGGGTCTCGGTACGTAAAGATGGTCACCCATCCACAGAACAACCGCGGCAAACGTAGCCTAACCTGATCAATCGACCTGTGCGGCTGTTATATTATTTAGCCACGGGCCCCTCCACCGTTTTGATAGTAGTGATAATTGTAGAAATGGACAATGTAAAGTCCTGAATGCTTGTGTGGGTTCGAACCATAGAACCACTATACTACTATGGAAAAAAAAAAGATTAAATTGTCAAAATAAATGATATACCAACTTACGTATTATTATTGTACCACCGACAAGATGCAGTGTTTCAAAAGCATTTAAAAAAATATCAAATGGATTTTACACATTAAAATAAAATAAAAACTGGCCAAGTGCGAGTCGGACTCGCACACGAAGGGTTCCGTACCACAAGGCAAAAACGCCGAAAAAAACATGTTTGTTGTATGGGAGCCCCCCTTAAATATTTATTTTATTTTAATTTTATTATTTATTATTAAAGTTAAAATACAACTGAGTGTTTTGTGAATATTTCAAGTGCCTACCTGTTGCCATTTTTGATATCGAGCAAAAAAGGGCAAAAAAATCGCGTTTGTTGTATGGGAGCCCCCTTAAACACTTATTTTATTTTGTTTTTAGTATTTGTTGTTATAGCGGCAACAGAAATACATCATCTGTGAAAATTTCAACTGTCTAGCTATCGCGGTTCTTGAGATACAGCCTGGTGACAGACAGACGGACAGACGGACAGACAGCGAAGTCTTAGTAATAGGGTTCCGTTTTTACCCTTTGGGTACGAAACCCTAAAAAGATAGCAGTGACAACTGGGTCAATTTACCTACTCCTAAACTAACAGATATTATAAAGAGAAAACATTAGATTTTGTGTAAGCTGTATGTTTGTTTTGTTACGTTTTCACGCTAAAACGGCTATTATGTTAAGAAATTTGTGGCGGTATTTGTTTAAGAAATTTCGCACTTGGATAAACCATGACTTGGATTTTTGGATATAAGATAATTGATAATTTAATTTAATTCGCTTAAATGTGTTTCATTCTTACTGTACATTTTTATTTTACTTAAAGAATAGCACCACCCCATACTTCCCGTGGGTGTCGTATAAGGCGACTAAGGGAGACCGGAGAATGGGCAGCAGCGTTCTCTATGCATTACACCATCATACCATACTGCGATCGCCAACCCGCCTGCCAAGCGTGGCGATTATGGCAACCCCCCCCCCCATATTGGGGGAGGCCTATATCCAGCAGTGGACGTCTTTCGGCGAAATGATGATGATCATGTACATTTTTATCGTTTCGTGTAGAGTTGGGACAGTTTGTTAGGTAATTTTAAATCGTGTAGAGTCGGGAACGGTGAGAGTTGGGACGAAGTCCTTTTTATCCCGATATTCCTACGGGATCGAGACTTATTCGGGTCAAACCGCAGGGCACCAGCTCGTCTCAAATTAATTAAAACTTCTAATAATAAAAGCATAGAAAGAGATAAAAAAAACTGGCCAAGTGCGAGCCGGACTCGCACACGAAGGGTTCCGTACCAATAGGCAAGAACGCCAAAAAAAACAAGCTTGTTGTATGGGAGCCCCCCTTAGATATTCATTTTATTTTGTTTTTAGTATTTGTTGTTATAGAGGCAACAGAAATACATAATTTGTGAAAATGTCAACTGTCTAGCTATCGCGGTTCTTGAGATACAGCCTGGTGACAGACTGACGGACGGACAGACAGACGGACGGACAGACAGCGAAATCTTAGTAATTGGGTCCCGTTTTTACCCTTTGGGTACGGAACCCTAAAAATGGGGATCGCACACACTCGTTTGTTTTGTATTATTTTTTCTTATCATAATATTATTGCGATAACCTGTGTCTTGTTGTGTCTGCTTTTCATAACATAGATTACCGTTCACTACACTTATTTCAATACTACTCATATACCTACTTAAATATTTCTTTTTTGGGAACAAAAGTCGTCACAACATTTTTTTTATTATTAGGTGCAGTAGCACGTCTATTGTTGATAACAGTTAGGTTAACAACTCTTTTATTTCGTTGCAGTAAGGGTTGCAATGGGCCTTATAAGAAGGCTAAAAGTCACCCAAAGGGCAATGAAGAGGGCTATGCTTGGAGTTTCCCTACGTGATCGAATCAGGAATGAGGAGATCCGCAGGAGAACCAAGATAACCGACATAGCCCGAAGAATTGCCAAACTTAAGTGGCAGTGGGCAGGGCACATTGCTCGCAGAACAGATGGCCGATGGGGCCGAAAGGTTCTGGAGTGGCGACCGCGTACCGGAAGACGTAGCGTTGGAAGGCCTCCCACAAGGTGGACCGATGACCTTGTGAAGGCCGCAGGAACCCGTTGGATGCGGGAAGCACAGGACCGGTCGAAGTGGAGGTGCTTGGGGGAGGCCTATGTCCAGCAGTGGACGTCTTTCGGCTGAAATGATGATGATGATGAGTAAGGGTAGTTTTCCTAAACCAAACACTGTACGTTCGATTGATTGTACTCATGACGCAAATGCATATACATATTCTCAAAACTTATTATAGGTATTTACAAAAACGCGTTGGGTTTATGATATAATCAAAGTAGCGGGAATCACCTGCATGTGGCACACACGGAACCGGGAAGTATGGCAAATGAAAAGGGAAATCTTTACCAGCCGTGGGCGATTCTGGGCTGAAATAATGATGAAGAAAGTATTTTTAAAAAAATACCACGTTGTTAGTTTTTTAGACCGTACTGTCAGTATTTTTATATGCCAAACATGTGAACAAATATGAGTTTATGGAAAAATAACTTTAATTACTACACAATAAAGTTCAGTTTACGCTACAACTTCAAAAAAAATTTTTTTTTCAGTGATGCTAGTAACTATTAAATCAACTTAATTACAGCTAAAATAAAGTTCATATTTGTTTAACTTGAAATAACATCAATTAGAAACATACATTTGAATAGACCTTAGGTTATAATACTACCAGCCAGTTTTTGCTATAGATACCCACTGTATTGCAGAATGTATCTTTTACTTTAAGAAACACGTCGTTTCAGCCGATAGACGTCCACTGCTGGACATAGGCCTCCCCCAATTTTGGGGGGGTTTGCCATAATCGCCACGCTTGGCAGGCGGGTTGGCGATCGCAGTATGGTATGATGCTGGAATGCATAGAGAATGCTGCTGCCCATTCTCCGGTACAACCCTTAGTCGCCTTTTACGACACCCTCAGGAAGTAAGGGATGGTGCTATTCTTTAAGTCCGGCACCATACAGACACAAGAAACACGCTAGCTCATTTCTTGATTTTAAACGGATTTATTTTTAAATTAAAGCTTTCTTGTCTTGAGTTAAGCTGCACGATTTCTGACAAATGCGTGCACTGACTGGACAGGTCCGTTCAATCTGTGTGGTTCTTTCCTCAAAAGACCATCTCAGACATCGATCTACATGGTCTTCATATAACCTGACCAGTGACCAAGATTATGTCTGGACTTTAAAAGAAACTATGACCTCTGAGTTTGTTTCGGCCTTTCTTCTCAGAGTAGTCAGATAGGAAACGCCGACCTCATCTAGTTTAAAAAAAAATATGATTGACGTGTAAAAGTGCTTGTGCAAACCTACTTAAAAAATTAAATCATTTATAATTTGTGGGTTTTTACCTGAACGGGTATCAGTAACCTGAAAAATAAAGCATCATCTTCATCAGCCTACACAAGTTCACTGCTGGACCCAGACCTCAACAATTGCACGCCATTCAACTCAATTCTCGGCAACATCGAAGGAATCACACTGGCCAGTTTCAGAATCTTATACCCTTAGACCTAAAAAAGGCTCTTTCCTTTGGAGCAACACCAAGCAACGAAATGAAAAAAGATTAAAAAAACTTACAAAAATCTTTCTTCATAAAATGGTGCTGCTTTTTCACCCAATCGTCCAGAATATCCACGGCTTCTTCCATTCTATTTTCCTTCTCCAAATTAACGTCTTTCCTAACATATTCCAGGGTGTCTGGGTGGAATTCCAGAATTTTATCTTTTAACACTGATACCATTTTACGTACACACTTGGATGGGAAGCAGCAATGAACTGAAGGAGATAAATATTATGAAAGGGTTTTATTCAAAAGTTAATTCATGTATAAGGCCGCATGTAGACTTGTGAGATTCGTCGTTCGGATTTGATCGATAGATTTCTGATTTACATGTCCGTTACCTTCGGTCCAGTTGAAAACATTTTTTGCTGAACTGGGCCTTTTTGGCGCAGCACTTTCCTGTTAATTTCTTAGATCGGACTTCACACTTTTTATTTGTTTTTATCTGGTGTATTGTGTGTCTTTTAGTCTGTGCTAAATAAATGTATAATTTCTTTCTTTCTTTTTGATTTTCTATCAAAATGTTTATTGTATATTGGTTTATCGAAACACCAAAAAAAGCCCGTTTATATTATATTTTATCACCTCATCATCATGAACAAAAACAGCCACTAAATTATGTTTGAGCAATTGCTTGTTCAAAGTTACCTATCGACTTACTCACTTTTGAAAAAAAATAAGTATAAGCAGCAAGGTAAATTATAAAACTTACAAAACGTCGTTGTCGTCGTCATCTTTAAAACATTTGTAATTATGCTACTTACTCGTCGGCCCAAGTATATCGATTCGACAACATCGATCAATTAAGAGCGTTTACGACGTACGGCATTTCATACAAACTTTCAAGCCCTTGTTTTTCGAAATGAATGAACCGATTTTAATGAAGCTTCATACGTATATGCAGAATACAAAGGTCTAAAAAGTTAGTCAAGAACATTTTCGAAAAATAGTGTTACAGCCAAATTAGACCGATTTTAAATTTTCCATAGAAACAGAGATTTCCAGTTATCTTTTTTTAAATAAGACATTTTGAAAATGTTCTTTACTCACTTTTTAGACCTTTGTATCCTGCTTATGCGTATGAAGTTTCATTGAATTCATTTTGAAAAACAAGGGCTTGAAAGTTTGTATGAAATGCCGTACGTTGTAAACGCTCTTAAGCAAGTTATAAGAAACTTCTTAACCTTCTTTCTACCCTTGTCCCATGTTACTTGTGGTAGACGTTTTCACTTCCATTCTCCCCTGTCAGTCGTTACCCTATCATTCACTCCTATTTTTTTTCTTAAGTTCTCTCACACAATCTATCCGTCTTGTGTGTAAGGAACTTAGCATATTATATCAACAAGGTCACGTGCGTGTTGCTTGTACGTAGCGTTGGCCTCCCACAAGGTGGATCGACGATCTTGTGAAGGCCGCGGGAACCCGTAGCATGCGAGAAGCACAGAACCGGTCGAAGTGGAGGTGCTTGGGGTAGGCCTATGTCCAGCGGTGGACGTCTTTCGGCTGAAATGATGATGATTAGAGACCGGATTATATGCAACATAAAAAGCTTGTTATAAGCATGCAAATATGCATGAAATATGCACGAAAATTGGCCGAATATGCGAAATTAAATGATAAATTTTAGGAATCCCCAAAAAAAGAGAAAAGTAAATATTCATTTTTTTTTTTGTTTCAAAATAAGCATACAATTAGTAAATTATTTTTTGATAGGCGATAATAGGTACAGTAACATTATATGACATTAAAATTATTTAAACTTTTTGTAAACATAAGGAATCAAATATTATTCTAAATTTTCAGTGGTCATAAGATTGTGACTACGATCATTTAGAATATTTTTTTAAGTGGAAAAGGTTCGCTCCACATCCACTGAGGTAACTATAATAATATTTTGTGACTGTTATTAAATTTGGTCGCATTTCGTAACGCAGGGTGAGTGAAAAATATTGTTTTACCGATAATATGCATCATAACCAATGATATTTTAGTAAACAGATATGTTATGAGCGCGCAAATCTTGAAGACTAGAAAACGTCCTAATTAGGACGTATTGCCTTTAGTCTGTGTCACGCACGTCTACGAGTGAGACGGTGCGCGCAGCTACGTAATTACCATCCAAAATGCCATTTTGTGTATTTAGAAAGTGTACCAATTATGATACCTAAGTTAATAAAACACAAGGAATCTCATACCACACGAATGTACACATTATACTTCGATTTATTAATATATTTCAATTATTTTCCTAATATTCTGATATTTGGAGGTTAGGAAAAAGAAAGAGATGGAAAATACATTTTTTGTCGTAAGAACGACAAGGATGCGAGCACTCCGGACATAGAATAAAAGTACAGATGGGAATATTAGGCAGTAAAGTCAACTACGTCTACTACAACAAGAGTACTAGTATTCCCTTTTAATAACTTTTCTTTATAATTTTGTTTGATATATTTAATTATAAATTAAACATGTCATAATATGTAGGAAAAGAAAATATTAATAGCTTATCGTTACCATAGTATGTCACAGATAGTGTTAAAATAAACCTACCATTGAGATTAAAATTAAATCTTTTCAAAGGTGTATGATTATTTTTACAATTGTATTTCTTTCTTTTTAAAACGTGTTTTATTTTTCACCTACCTACCTTTTAATAGTGTTTATTCGTTGCATAGGCACAAATCCCGACTACAAATTCTGCAGACGCGGTTTGTACTTTCTGCCTAGTTAATTTGTTAGTCTATGATGCCAACGTGCGGTGATTGGTAGCCCGAATAATGTTTGTTTACATGCACGCGCAATTGACAACATCTAGCTGTCACTTTTTTTCTTATTGGTTTTATCAAGCTATCCTTTTTCTATCCTTTTTACTTGTAGTGAAATGTAAAATGAATGAAATGTGTGTATGTGTGCTGCCTCTCGGCGCGGAACACTTTTTTCTGTTGTTTTGTAAGTGTACATATCTGTTTATTAGAATATCATTGATCATAACTAAATCTTAGGTAAAATATGCTATTACCGCTGAGAATGGCTAAAATATGCTAATGCATATGCGAATATGCAAATGCATATAATCCGGTCTCTAATGATGATAATGATGATGTTTGCACGTGTTTGTATTTTTTTTTTTGTTATCTCCGATGACATAAATCTGCAATTATCATGACATAAATCTGCAATTACCATGCAATTATCTGTATATTCTTCTTTGCGTGCCGATGGCAATTTTTTTTTTTTTTCACCTGGAATGGAGATTTTTTAAGGTGACGTTGTATGTACAGTCAGCGTCAGAGAAATGGAACCCCCCCCAAGACTTAAAGATTACCCGGGTGTCACCATTGCCCCCGGGTGTCACCATTGCCAGGATCGCCCAGAGGACACGGTGGAGCACACGGTGGAGGTCTGCGCCGCTTGGTCGGAGCACCGCCGTGTCCTCGTAGAGACGATCGACAGCGGCGGCGACCTCTCGCGTCCGGCCCTGGTGCAAGCCATGGTCCGGGGCGAGAGGGAGTGGGAGGCAGTCACCTCCTTCTGCGAAGCAGTCATGCTAGCGAAGGAGGTGGCGGGACGGTTCAGGGAGAGAGCCTCCCGTCTCAGCCGCCGCGGGGGACGCCCCCGGCGTCGGGAGCCGCGTGACGACACCCGGCCACCGTAGGCGCGGGCCTGCGGGCGGAGAGTAATGGGTAGCTCACCGTCCGACCAGGACCAGGCCCTTGCCGGACGGCGCGTACGTGTTCCAGGCGCGCCTCAAAGAGATGTCAGCATCGAGGAGGGGCCCCCTTAGGGCCGAAGCCTGCCGGGTCAGCGGGATTGCCCGAAAGGGTTACCGCTGGCCCGGAACATAAAGGGCAAAGGAAGGAACACGGATGGGTTTTAGTCAGTAAGAGTCTGACACTCCCTTCCGCTCCACCCAGAGCGGGAGGAGTCATTTGATGATTTCCCATCCGCAGAAAAAAAAAAAAGACTTAAAGATTATCGCCCGAGCACGCTCGGGCCCGCCGTCGCTCGTCGCTCGAGCAGCGTCGGGCGCGTCAGGTGAGCCTTGAGCATCTCCCTCCCCCGCGCCTCAAATATTATATGCAAGTTTTAAATATTTTATATGGTATTTTTTCGGCTTCCTTCTGGCTGAACCGTATACCAAGAATAACTTACAAAAAGACACTTTGCGTGCGATTAGGCGCCAGTCGATCATCTAGACCGTGTCTTATACCACTAGGCTATTGGCTCAGTTATCAACCTCAACGAAAATTGGAATAACATTACTCCTTTTATCGAACAAGGTTATTAACGGTCTAATCTTCTAGATATTAAGGTTGAAAGTTCAACTTCCGTGTTATATTTAATACTAGCCCCTTACTGTCTTGTTTTACAAAATGCAATACGCAACTCCTCAATTATCTAAAAGATAAGGTTGAAATTAGCATAGATTTCTTGTTTGGTTGAATAGAATGTGTTGATTCCGATTGTTGCACTACCGTCATTTTATTTCAGAAACTTAACTGCTGTATGAACTGCGAGTTAAGGTTGAATTTAGAATACTTCTTCGCCTTATTTACTAAACTGTGATTGAGGGTTTAATTACTTTACAAATGGTTTCGTTTTCGTGCCGATCCGCTTGTATGTAATTATCTTCGTCGCAATATTATCCAATTTATAAAGTTTTTGACCAATTGATTCTATTAACCGATGGTATGGTTCGAATAACAACTTTTTTGAAGGCTAAAATTGTTGTTCTTTGGTAACTGGAACAAATCATAAAGAAAATAGCACCAGAAATGGGCATAACGGTAAGATGTATGTTATAGGTTGCAACAATAGTTGTAATACATGATTTAAGTTAGATTAGTTTAGTGAAAATTCCTAAGATTTGTTAATTGTAAGTTAAATAAACTTAAATAAAGCTTATTTTCAACTTATTTAAGATTTTTCCCAAATTCCGGGAAACAAAAATGTCGTCGTAAGGAAGTCTCCACTTTCTGTCTAAATATAGTCCGCCTATTCTGATCATTGCTTATTACTTAATGTATTTCTAATATTATTATTTTCATTACATAGACAAACAGTTCGTAGACGGATACAAAGGTATCAAGTGATGTAAAATTTGATCGCCAAGGTCAGAGTAAATACAAATGGAGAAAGTGAAAGTTCACTCAGTGGCAACCTTCAAAACTACGCGTTCAAGTGCAGACCTGACTTCAAGACGTGATAGACAGTGACATCCTCTCCGTTAATAGGATAATAATAGGCAATTTACTCGGCAGATAGATTGTGTAAATTATCTGATAAAATTGCATTTGAACATAAATGACCAAGTGTTTATAATTCCCAATATCTGTGGGATCAAAAACAAACAACCTTTATAACAATCCAGATAATCTTGTTTACAAGTAGTCTTGTAATGTGTTAACGATGCACCATCTGACCTCACGTATTTTTCTAATGTTGTGTTAAATAAAGGTTATCAGAAAATGTGATAAAAGAGAAAGATGTGTATTGCTATACTATTATAGTTTAGCATGTTGGTTCTTCCTCTGTGGTTAGATGTAGTACATTTATGCCAAAGGCCGTGTGGTAATATCGTGATCGGTATTACGAAATAAGTTATCTGTAGTTAAAAATTATTAAATAAACAAATGACGGTGATGACGCATGCGTAATTCGATACTCGCGTGATGTTATTGTTATTGTATATCAAAACTATGGAACAACAATGGTGTTTATTATGTGTCATTCGATTCAGAATGAATGGGGCTATTTTTTAGGTAAATAAAAAAAATCGGGCAAGAGCGAGTCGGACTCGCGCACCGAGGGTTCCGTAACATCCGGATTTATGCATAAGGCTTACGTTTATGAAATTAAATGTTTTTTTTTTTTATATATTTGAGTTGATAGAATGAAAGGTAAATTGCGGTTTACGATTTATGACGTATTAAAAAAAAACTACTTACTAGATCTCGTTCAAACCAATTTTTGGTGGAAGTTTACATGGTAATGTACATCATATCGAGGATATAGTGTTGAAACCCAATAAGTACAAAATTGTCACTTCCGAGATATTAAATATTTAAGTTTTAGGGTCAAAAATACCTATGTTATATATATCGGTATAGTGAGTATTTGTGGTATAAGTGTATACATTGAATTAGTGAAAAACAGTATTTTTAAGCTTCTGATTTGATCCATTTTATCATTAAAAAAAAAGTTACAAAGGGCATCGACTTATTGGGTTTTAGATCTAGAGAAATGAAACAATTATGTACTTCGATAAATGGTTTATTATACGAATTACAAAAAAAAACAACAAGTTAAATCATTCTTCGTCACTTTCAAAAGCTGTTGGTTTGGTGTACGTCTTCATACCACGTATCCATGCATGGAGTTCCTCTGGTATGATTAGTTTTTCGCACATTTAAGGTTCTAGTATTATTTTAAGTTTTGACTAAACGTAGTCACTTTATTGTGTTATTACCTCAAGTAATTTTCTTTCTACTGCGAATTCCACTTATTGGATTATATCACTGGAAAGAGCGTCAAAAATGCATTAAGATGTAGGGTAGAGCGGGGCTAGAAATCCGGCGGGTAAGAAGTCCCAACATACATATCACAGGATCGAAACGCGCTAGAAACAGACTGTCTACGTGATCTGGAGCGGGGTGAGGGGCGACGACGAAGCCGGGATCCGTCAGTCGTCGCGGAGCGCATATGCGAGTAACATGGCTATCGGAATTTTTTCGCGCCCAAAAGTAAAAAAAGTGTTTGTTTTCGTTTCTTTCATAGATCCGCACTGACTGTTAAGAAAATATTAAAGTAAGTTCATATTGCATCGTTATTATATCTGTAATTAATGCATGGTAATAAAATGTTCTTATTGTTAACCGTTTTTATTTTATAACCTTGCAAATCACTGGACATAGGTATGGGGCAAGAAGTACACCGATGGGACTTTTTACCCCATATGTTTTATTGCAGTGATACCTGTGTTTAATAAATAATATTTTTTTTTTCTTTTAAAGGATGCGTAAATAAATAAAAAGAAGGACAGATAGAGGGACTACACCACTACGTATTATGAAATTGGCTGCAGATGAGGTCAATAAGGATGAGAAGAAACTAAGTATCTCAAGCTGCGAAAGATTACGATATCTGCAAGAATTCTCTTACAAGGTTTATTGCACGATTGAAGAAAGAAATTACTGCCATTTTATCAAAAGACTGATTTTATGTCTGTTTACAAGCAAAGCTCAAAATAATTCGCGTTTCGTTTTGTTTAATTCTTTTTATGTTGGAATTTTATGTTGAATATACCAAAATATTAAGATTATGTTGAAATATTATTAAATATTGATTTTAAAATAATTCATTTTTATATAATACCCTAATAATTGACCATAAATACCTAATTAGCTAGCCATTAGGATGTATGGAATTCTTACCCCAAACCAAACTTCTTACCCCGTGAGCGGGGTAAAAAGTACAGAATTCCATTTTGCTTTTGTTGCTAAAGTTTTACCTTAGAGTGAAAATTGGGACTATTAGCCCCGCCCTACCCTACTAATAATTAAAAACGATTTTTAATTTTTCGGCACTTATTGGGTTTTAACACTATACCCTCGATATAAGTTTTGACTAAACGTAGTCACTTTATTGGTTTATTACCTCAAGAAATTTTCTTTCTACTGCGAATTCCACTTATTGGATTATACCACTGGAAAGAGCGTCAAAAATGCATTAAGATGTACTAATAAAACGATTTTTAATTTTTCGGCACTTATTGGGTTTTAACACTATACCCTCGATATATTTTTTTAGTTTTATCATTCTCTTATTTTAGAAGTTACAAGGACACACATTTTACCACTTTGGAAGTGTCTCTCGCGCTAACTATTCAGTTTAAAAAAAAAATGGTATTAGAAACCTCAATATCATTTTTGAAGACCTATCCATAGATACCCGACACGTATGGGTTTGATGAAAAAGAAAAATTTGAGTTTCAGTTCTAAGTATGGGGAACCCCCAATATTTATTGTTTTTTTTTCTATTTTTGTGTAAAAATCTTAATACGGTTCACAGAATACATCTACTTACCAAGTTTCAACAGCATAGTACTTATAGTTTCAGAAAAAAGTGGCTGTGACATACGGACGGACAGAGACAGACAGACAGGCAGACATGACGAATCAATAAGGGTTCCGTTTTTTGCCATTTGGCAACGGAACCCTAAAAATAGGGTCATCGCTTTCGATTTTGAACTAATATTATTTTAATTTTTAATTGTCGTAATGTAAACAAACATAAAAAATAAACAATTATTGAAAGAAATCGAAGTCTCCTAGAGTTACGAAACAAGTTTTGTAATCTACCCTTGTCTATCCATTTGAAGAAACAGCCATTAGTTTAACAGCGGTCCATAGAATTATTTTCTATACGAGTCGTGTTTATGTGGCGAGGGCGCCCCGCGGCGCGTCAAAAAAAAATGCAGGTTAGTTAAATGATAAATGATTTATTTTCCGTAAGTAGGTTTTTACAAACACTTTTACACGTCATCATATTTTTTAAACTAGATGTGGTCGGCGTTTCCTATCTGACTACGCTGAGAAGAAAGGCCGAAACAAACTCAGAGGTCACAGTCTCTTTTAAAGTCCAGACAAAATCTTGGTCAGATCGTGTGAAGACCATGTAGATTAATGTCTGAAATGGTCTTTTGAGGAAAGAACCACACAGATTGAGCGGACCTGTCCAATCAGTGCACGCATTTGTCAAAAATCGTGCAGCTCAACTCAGAAATTGAGGAGCTCAACGATTCGACGAACAATACCAAAGAAAGGACATTTGGGTAGGCCGCGTAAATTACTCAAACTGCCAGATCATGATTAAAATTAAGAAGGAAAACAGAAAAAAAAAAACTGGCCAAGTGCGAGTCGGACTCGCACACGAAGGGTTCCGTACCACAAGGCAAAAACGCCAAAAAAAAAAAAACATGTTTGTTGTATGGGAGCCCCCCTTTTATTATTTATTATTAAAGTTAAAATACAACTGAGTATTTTATGAATATTTCAAGTGCCTACCTGTTGCCATTTTTGATATCGAGCAAAAAAGGGTAAAAAACCTGTTGCCATTTTTGATATCGAGCAAAAAAAAGGCAAAAAAATCGCGTTTGTTGTATGGGAGCCCCCTTAAATATTTAATTTATTTTGTTTTTAGTATTTGTTGTTATAGCGGCAACAGAAATACATAATTTGTGAAAATTTCAACTGTCTAGCTATCGCGGTTCTTGAGATACAGCCTGGTGACAGACAGACGGACAGACGGACAGACGGCCAGACGGCCAGACGGACAGACAGCGAAGTCTTAGTAATAGGGTTCCGTTTTTACCCTTTGGGTACGGAACCCTAAAAATGACCCACATAGTCCTCACATTCACAATAATTATATGAAAAATATGAATTTAAAAAAAAAAAACTTTACAAAGTAAATATTCATGTTGCTATCTAAATAAAATTCATCAATGTCAATGTGTATATAAAAAAATCCGGACATAATCTTTGAGGACCATGTAGATTAGTGTCTGAAATGATCTTTTGAGGAAAGAACCACACAGATTGAGTGGACCTGTCCAGTCAGTGCACGCATTTGTCAGTAACAGTGCAGCTCAACTCAGAACTTAAGGAGCTCAACGATTCGACGAACAATACCAAAGACAGGACATTTGGGTAGGCCGCATAAACTACTCAAATTGCCAGACCATGATTAAAATGAAAACAATGACCCACATAGTCCTCACATTCACAATAATTAAAATAATATAATACTTTATACAGTAAATGTACATGTCATTGTTTAAGTAAATAGATACTTGAAAAAAAATATATATATATATATATTAAAGTGTAAAATAGCAAAATAACATTCAATGTCTAAACCTATTGGAGCAGCTCAATCCCAAGCCTTTTTGTCCTCAATATAGTCTTATACAGTATAATAGGCTTTCTGGCATAGTTTTCGCTTTAAAAGATTTGAATTTATTAAGGCTTAGTTCATGAATTTGGCTAGGAAGTTTATTATAAAAACGTATACATTGGCATCTAAACGGGCCACCTATTTTCTTGAGCCTTGTTGTAGGAACAACAAATTTGTGTTTGTTCCTAGTATTTATATTATGGATATCACTGTATTTTTAAACAGATTAATATTTTTATGTGCATACAAAAGATTATCATAAATGTACTGAGAAGGCACAGTCATTATATTAATCTCTTTAAATTTGTCTCTGAAGGAGTGTCTGGGACTTAATTTATAAATGGAACGAATTGCCCTTTTTTGTTAAATAAAAATTGTCTGAATATCGGCGGCATTTCCCCACACCAGAATACCGTACGACATCACACTATGAAAATAACTAAAGTAAACTAAACGGGCTGTCTCTAAATCAGTCAAATCACGAATTTTCCTAACGGCGTATGCTGCAGAGCTAAGCTTTTTTGACAATTTATCTATATGGGGGCCCCATTGAAGCTTGGCATCCAACGTTATGCCTAAGAATACTGTGGTATCTTCGGGTTTTAACTCTTCATCCTTAATGAGAACACTAGTTTCTACTTGTCTAACGTGGGGTATCGTAAACTTAATACATTTCGTTTTTTTTCCGTTAAGAAGTAGGTTATTGACATTAAACCAGTTAACTACTTTTGCAAGGGCGTTATTTACATTGTCAGTAACCAGCTGCTGACGTTTGATTTTAAACAAAAGAGAAGTGTCATCTGCAAACAACACTATATCATGATTATCCTTTATGAGGTGCGGCAAGTCATTAATATAAATAAGGAACAAGAAAGGACCAAGAATTTGAGTTAATATTCTAATTAAATAACCCCAATTTAACACAGATAGAAAACTGTATACTCAACCAGGAAGTGGATTCCATGAAGGCCGAGAAATGTAATTAGAAAAATAAATTAATATTGTTTATCAAAATGCCTAGCTTTTATTACAAACCTCCATTTGATTTCTTAAATAATAATTAACGAAAATCACCTATTAAAGAAACTAAAAAAAAAGGGTAAATAAATAAATAAAACGAAGAAAAAAAAATCTTCTCATCCGCGGAATTGAACTCGTGACCATCGCATTGCCAAGCCGCACAATGACCTCTTAAAGGTTTTACCAATAACCCTGTATATCAGCTCCATACATTTTGACTTTTCAATCATCGTTATCGCTAATAGAATGTCACTAAATTAGGCACTCTGAAGGCCAATTTCCGTAATTAAACTTTAATTACGGAACTTTAAAAATCTAGACACAATCTCATCTCATCGATAATCAATGTCAAAAACTTGTCAAAATTGTAGGGAAATTAGAGGTATGTTTGACAGATCAGACTATGGACATTCTTAAAATTACAACAATTGCCCATCTGCAGGGCTAGCATGGGGTGGGGATAAAACTTTTCTCCACCGGTTATTTCCACTGACAAGGGATAAAATTATTTTATCCACCTGCCAAAGCACGGCAACAGGGGGAAAGAGAATTATATCACTTTTTGACATTAGACGTGGATACTCACCCCCCATCTATAGCATGGCGACTAGTTGAAGAGAAAAATTACAGATATTTTGACATAACAAAGGGAGAAATTTGTCCTCGTCTTTAGACGTAGGGTTTAAGTATATTTCTTGGAGAAAATATAATTAATTGTACTATAAAAATGTCTCGTGCTTACTGCCACCGTGAATAGTTTATCCCCCCATGTCGCCATGCTCGGAGGGTGGACAAAATTGACAGAGGGGAATAGTATTTTCTCCTCTCCCCGTGGATAAAATGTCTCCGGCCATGCTAGCCCTGCAGATATTCCTAATTTGCCTTTTTTTCACCTGTACTTACCCATATCCTTCATCAATTAATTATAATAGTAGTAAAAATTTTTCTGAAGACTTTTTAAATTAAGTGGTAAAACAACACCCAGTTATAGTAAGACCAAAGTAAGAACACAAAGCTATTTGGCAATCTAAGGGTAATTACATGCCAAATATAACACACTATGAATCACAATCTGAATAATTTTGAAGTATATTATTGCTAATCTATTACTTTATAATATTATGTTTGAAAAAGGAGTATGGGCGTTTTGGTACCCGAAAACTAATTACATCCAATCAAAATAATTTATATTTTGATGGGATTAAAGGATGTTATCTCCGAACGGACAGCAAACTGAGACTATATCCTCCCTTACGACTATTGTTCTACATAATTAGATTTTACAACTGTATATAAATTCTTTTTATTGGTTGTGATTAGAAGACGATTGTGTGATGAACGTAGATTTATATTGTGGTTGGCGCAAAAACTAAACTTAAATTAAACTTGTTCTATGTAAGATCATTAATTTTATTAGTAACTCAAAACTGTAACAGTTGGACTTTAAAGCAAATAATAATCCTAACCTAACCTTTTTTTTTGTTTCCGGCGTGGATAATCCTCATAGATGTCCGCCGCCCGAACATCCCGGTGTACCATCTCACACCTACGTCGAGGGTCGCGGGAACGTACAATAACCTAACCTAACCTTTAAAGGTTGTAGGTATATCTACTATCTCCCCTAACGACTATAGCTCTATATAATTAGACCTTTAAAGTGTATACAGATTATTTTGATTGGTTGCCATGTTTTTCGGGTACCAGCTTCCATACATTTTTGTCCATCCTCCTTTGTCGGCTCAACAACGTAAATAAAGCAACGAATGTTGTTGAACTGACAAAATAAAAGACATTGCTACTTATAGTGTGTTACGCAAGGGTCGCCCCTTTTTAACAGAACTTTTTATCTCATAATATTATTTTGCTTAATATCGTATAGCATAAACTTCATTTCGCAGAAAATCGTTTGACATACATTCATTTATCATCAGTGATCGGAATAGGTAGAGCTATTTAGGTTCATTGACCGCAAACATTGATGTTAATATGGATATTCCACGTGATTCCGACTGATACTACGGGATTTTTACGGGATTTTATTGTTGCTAGAGTGACGCACCTGTTTTAATCTTTTTCTGCGCCACTAGAATTCAATTCTTTACCAACAGTAACTTCGAAACTAAACTTAACTTCGTAACGAAAAAGGAATATCCATATTATTCTAAACTATGGCAAGTACATAAAACAGCTCTACCTATTCCGATCTATGTTTATCATACATTCAAAACTCATAATTTTGTAAGTCAGAATCATGTTTAGGCATAAATTTCATATTCATAATAATTAAAAAGTAGAACCTGATCATATCGCAAAAAGTTTACAGTCAGAAATGTCTTTTGGCATACATGAGTTCGTGCGAAGGGGTCACAGTTATAACCTAACCATTTTTTAAATAATTAATTAGGGTCTAAGTTGGTTTACAAACAATAATAAATAAGAGAAAGTCGACGGAGGCCTGCTTCGCGGGGCCCCTATTTCTGTCTACAGGGATTAAAGGAACCTAACCTAACCCAAGTCGGGGTGCCCCTAGTCCCGAAATCGCTGATAGAGACCATTATTTTTATAGTTCATTCAAATACCATGGAAAAATACACCGAACAAACAATTAGTTAAAAAATAATTCTACTATTATCTTCATAGTATGCCAAGTGAAAATTCGGACATATAAACATTCGGCCAAACAATAATTATGTTAAATAATTTTTATGCCTTAAAAATATTCGTTTAAAGAAGATTATGCCAAGTGTGTTGTGCCAAATAAATTTCGGAGCTTCAATATTCTGCCAGATAGAAGGAACCCATTGCGCAATTATCCCGCTGTACTTACGCTGTTCAAACGTGGTTGGTCGCAATTTGGGGCCCAAATAATCTATGGTGCGTCAAGTCTAGGCCAGAACATGGCACGGCCTACCATAAATCCCTAACACTTATAGACAAGCAATCACTTTCCTCCTTACAATAAAACTAATCCACGCTCAAAGCTCTGAAGGAACCGGGCATGCCAACATAATTCTCGTTGAATTTGGCTGATTGTCTGCAAGACTCGTTGGTGTTCGCTTTGATCATCTCGTTCATGTACTCTAGAAACTCCTCGGAATGTATGACTTCTAACCAGGCTTCTGTAATAAGAGAAAAAAAGTTTTATATTTTATTTCACCTTGTGGGAGGCCTTTCGACGCTGCGTCTTCCGGTACGCGGTCGCCACTCCAGAACCTTTCGGCCCCATCGGCCATCTGTTCTGCGAGCAACGACCCCAACATGATGTTGACTTAGTTCCAAATAATGACGGTTTGTTAAAAAATAAATAAATCGAACTTACTATTCATTTCCAGCAAAGATTTCTCCTGACCACCGTATTCAGATGGCAACATCTCCCTAGGAAGGTATTCTGACATCGTTTCAGGAGTTTTATGTAGATGTATCCTGTCAGTCAGTTTCGCACTGAACACTTGTTTCAGAAGAGTTATCAGCGTGTCCACCATCTTGGACGCTGAGATCACGTGGATGCCCTTTATTCTGCAGCCGTAGCCTTCCTGAAAACATGAAGGAGATGCTTTACTAGATGGTAATGAAAAAGCACTCGCGATAAACGATGATTATCTTTATACAGGGTTATTGGTAAAACATTAACAATCTTTTAAGAGGTCCTTGTACTCATCATTATGAACAACTTTTACTATAGGACCAACCATTTGGACGAGTTATACAAACATAAATGTAGGGAGCAGCTGATTTTTTTTCGCGATTTCATGTTTGGTCCCATAGTAAAAGTTGTTCATAATGATGAGGACAATGACCTTTTAAGAGGTTGTTAATGTTTTACCAATAACCCTACCTAAGCACAGCATGATCAACAAAACGTAACGAGTCTAAATATACGTTTTTCTATTTGTAACTTATACTTGATCCCTTGTACTATCTATACACTCAAAAAATTAACCAACTCCCAAAAAAAACACTAAAAATAAAAAAAATAAACTTAAATTTCGGAAGTCGGTATCTTTGTCGGGTTTTGTATTTTCGTTTTTTGCCACTGACTTTCGAAATTAATTTTTCACTTTGTAGTATGTTTTTTGGAAGTCGGATGCTTATTTTTTATAATAAAAAAATAATAATAATAGTAGTTTTTATTTTCATGATTGCATCTACCCCTATTTGTCTGTGTATCACCCAAAAGTTGAGTGGTAGAAAATGCCTATGGTATTAAGTCTGCCTCTGTACATGTAGGTATGTGCTTGAAGTATTGAATAAATAAATAACGTTTTTATTTTTCACTTTTTAGAACGTGTGGTACCTACCTACGCCACACAAATTCGTTTGAATTATTATAACATCATCAACATACACCAAGTGGAAAAATACGTATTATTGAAGCTAACTCGAAAACCTCCCGTCAGAACTTGACCAAATTTAAGTCAAGTTACCTATAAGTATACCTTTTCAAACAAAATAAGAATTTTTCAAATAGGTTTTTACATGACGGAATTCTGGGGTAACAAACATAAAAAACTGGCCAAGTGCGAGTCAGACTCGCACACGAAGGGTTCCGTACCACAAGGCAAAAACGCCGAAAAAACACGTTTGTTGTATTAATTATTTATTTTATTCTGTTTTTAGTATTTGCTGTTAAAGCGGCAACAGAAATACATCATCTGTGAAAATTTCAACTATCTAGCTATCACGGTTCATGAGATATAGCCTGGTTACAGACAGACAGACAGACGGACACTGGAGTCTTAGTAATAGGGTCCCGTTTTTACGCTTTGGATACGGAACAATAAAAAACTGACAAAAGACTGAAGTGCCTATTCAAAATTGCTTAGCAAAATCATTGTCAGCAGTATTATTGCGTGGGGCAAACTCATGGGTTCCTGTGGCCTTCACAAGGTTGTCGGACCACCTTGTGGGAGGTCTTCCAACGCTACGTCTGCCGGTACGCGGTCGTCACCCCATCGGCCATCTGTTCTGCGAGCAATGTGCCCTGCTCACTGCCATTTAAGTTTGGTAAATCTTCGGGCTATGTCGGTTGCCTTGGTTCTCCTGCGGATCTCCTCATTTCTGATTCGATCACGCAGGGGAACTCCAAGCATAGCCCTCTCCATTGCCCTTTGGGTGATTTTTAGATTTCTTATAAGGCCCATTGTGAGCGACCACGTGCTTTTAGGCAAACCATATGCAACTGAATACCAGTATCTACAATTTTACTGACTTTTTGAGCTCCACAATCCAGTTATTATGTGACACGGTACCTTGGTAAGACTGGTTTTCAAACTCAAACTCAAATTATCTATTTTAATTATACAATTTACAGGTATCTTTTGAATTGCCAAGGAGTCGGTCAGTCAGAAATATGAAGCCAGTTGCCCATTTCAAAGCAAAGTAGATACCCGCCGTCCCGTGCCCAAAGTAAAGTACCGTAAGACATGATACATGAAAGTAACTAAAGTTGACTTAACAAACTAACTAATTTTCAGACTGGGGAGTATTAATTATTTAAATTATAGTTAACTAGCTTCCGCCCACGGCTTCGCTCGCAAGGTATGTCGATAAAAACTATCCTATGTCCTTCTCCGGGATGCAATCTATCTCTCTGGCAAAGAACAATGCCCACTTTCCATACATTTAAAAACCTGATAATGAAAGTTAATGTATAGTTATAAGGTATAGTAGAAAGAGTACCTGTAAGATTAGAAAATAATGTCATATAGTCATTTTTACGATCTAAAGTCTACAAAGGCCAAAAAATATTAATGTTACTTTTTAGGTTAGGATTTGCTTTTACGATAGTTTGTTTACTTAGAAAAAGTCTATCATTGCTATTGTATTGTCAAAAATGATCACTTGCCTACCCATTTCGTTGACCGTAGTACATATATACCTACCTACTACGTCATCCAGAAATTCTGCTGGAGCAGAGATATTGTCTTGAAACCTAGCCCATCTCAGTAGTTATACACACAAAATGGCACAATACACAACGAGACGGAAGCGCAACAACGAAGTCGCACAACTGTCAAAATATCTAAAAAATCCGTTTCACTCATGCGAACTCAATTTTAATGTGCATAATTAATTAATTTAATTATCATGTTATTTTGAATTGATCTGTATTATACACAGACTAATAAAAAACAGTTATTGATTAAATAAAACTTAAAATAATATATAAAACTCAGAAAAAAGAGTTGAATAAAGTCAAGAAGCAGTGTACAAAACGGAATGTTGTAAAAAATTAGTAGTTGGATGCGTTCAGGGTAATTGAGATGCGTTCAAAATAAGGTAATAAGACATAGAGTTAGCATAAAGAAAAATTAATAAATATTTTTTTCCTGGCCTTGTTTTAAAATTGTGATTAGCGTAATGAATGTACAATCAAATTAGCTGAATTTTAATATTTATTTCATTTCTATACATTCTCAGGTGAAAAATGGGCATCCTTCTTTTATCGAAATCCGTTCAGTGGTATAGGCGTGAAAGGGTAACGGACAGACAGACGTTCGAATTTATAATATTAGCATGGACTACCTATAGGAAAGGCATATGTCCAGCAGTGGACTGCTCAGGCTGATGATGATCATACTAAATACTCACAGTCATCAATGTAATGATTTGCCTAAGCTCCATAGGGTTGATCTTAGTGACGAAAGCTAAGACATTAATCTCGGTGTAATCCAAGAAAATATGAAAACCCGCGCAGTATTCAACTCGCATGAAGTATTCGGTGAGCTGGAAGAAAAGGAAAATATTTGTTAGAAACAAGGTAATTTACAAAAAAAATATATATATTTCTCAATTAAAAATTACAATATGGAGGTACCGTTGGTCCCAAACTAGGCACGCCAAATAAAGGTCATATTTTAATTTAATTTACTTCAGATTCATTACCTCCATTTTTAGTACAATTACGAGATTGACATTTAATAATAATAATAATTTCATTTAAATAACCTAAAATAATAACACTTTTTTTCCATCACTTAAATTAAATTAAAAATGAAATTAAAATTAAAATTTACATGAAAATTATACATTACGTATTTACGAATTATATTCAAATTGACAATTTACCTACATTAATATTTCAGAGTGAATTTAAATTAGATCAATAAATAAATTAAATTAAAACAATATCATACCACATAATATTATTATATGAATTGAGCTACACGATTAGTGGCAAATGCTTGCACTGACTGGACTGGTCAACTCAAATCTGTGTGGTACTTTATGAATACAGCACATGATTTTAGAAAATTTTCGGCGATTATGAAAAACAACAATTGTTTAATAGAAAACTAGCTGCGTCCCGCGGTTTCACCCGCATAAGTGTCGAACCCGTAACTGGGTTGTGGGTATCGTATTACGCAGTAACTGGGTTGTGGAGGTCAGATAGGCAGTCTCTCCATGTAAAATACTGGTATTCAGCTGCATCCGGTTAGACTGGAAGCCGACCCCAACATAGTTAGGAAAAGGCTAGGCAGATGATGAAGTGTTGATTCCGTAGGAATATCGGGATAAAAAAAAGCCTATAATTATGTTAATCCAAAGTGTCAGCTACCTCCATACAAAATTTTATCAAAATTGGTCCAGCTGTTTGAGCGTGAAGAAGTAACAAACATATGAACATACACACATACACACACACTCACAAACTTTCGTCTTTATAATATTAGTGTGATTTCTAGGTCAAAATGTTGCAATGCAATTTTTTTTTTTTTAATAACCGACGCAAAATTTCAACACGTGGATTCAGAATCAAGTACTGAAACCATGGTAATGGTTTGCGCGTTTATGTCTCTGCCACCCTCTATAGTATCAAAAGTGCACGTACAAGCAAATGCAGTAATTTTTCTCTACGTCAAAGTGCCGTTTTTATTTATTTTTATACTAGCTTCCAACCGCGGCTTCGCCCGCAAGGTATGTCGATAAAAACTATCCTATGTCCTTCCTCGGGATGCAATCTATCTCTCTGCCAAATTTTATCGAAATCCGATCAGTGGTTTAGGCGTGAAAAGGTAACATACAGACAGACAGACAGAGTTACTTTCGAATGGATATTATTATACTTCATTGCACACCAGAAAATACATACCAAAAAATACTATTATAACTACAAAACATACAATGGGCGGCTTTATCGCTTTTTGCGATCTCTTCCAGGCAACGATGGAGTGGACAGTGACTGCGTGCCGTACATATTAATTTACCCTAAAACAGAAATAATCTAAACCTACCATAATAAGATACTTGTAGAAATTGAACACAGCTCTTGAATCAAAATTTTCTGATACCAATTTAACGACTAATACTCTGTGATGTTGCGGTGTCAGCTGGGGCATGTGTGCGGCATGTCTGGAATTAAAAATAAAGAAATCATTACAGGAACACCAAAAAAAAGATGGCTATTAGCCGGTCAGTTAACTTAGACGTTGCCTGAGGTAGCAGCGCGGTGCGGGAGGGGTGTGGTGACGTGATGCGAGAGCTCAGTGATTCGTAAACTTGTGACAACTATCACTCCTCCTGCAACGCGCAACAGACTACACACATCAAAAGTGTCTAGGGATCAAGCATTTTTATGCGGATTTCTTGAGATTGAGATGTGGCTTTGTAATAAATTTATGATTTTATAAATTTATATGGATCCTTTTTGGTGCATTTCATAATTTGAATCAGGAACTGTGAATCAAATTCGAGTAAAAGATGAAAATCAGCTGTCAATATTTTCCCTATAAAAACATACAACGCATTGAAGACATTATTAGTGCTACTGTTTCCCTACTACTGATTAAAACCAACGTTATTATGGAGCGGCGACGTCATTTAAGCAGGGAAGAAATGCTCAGAGCCGTGGGAATGATAGAAGCTGGTTCCCGGCAACGTACTGTGGCTTTAGCTCTGAATACAAGTCAGAGTGTTATCAGTCGACTTTGGACACGTTACCGAAGCACTGGTAACGTGGCTGAGCGCCATGGAGGACGGTATCGCTGCACCACACGGAGACAAGACCGATACATTCAAATCTTAACTCGAAGAGCTCCAACAATAACCGCCATGATGTTAGCCGTGAGGCTTCATCACTCTTCAGGGAACTTAATTAGCGACCAAACAGTCAGAAACCGCTTGCATAAAGTGAACCTTCATTCCCGAAGACCGCTACGGGTACCACCTATAGCAATGCACAATCGTAGGATTCGATATCAATGGGCTCTTGAACACAGAAATTGGGCAGAAGAACAATGGCGTTTCGTGTGCTTTTCTGATGAGTCTTGTTTTGGTATGAGACCGGATACAAGACGTATACGACACTGGAGAACCCCTGGACGCCAACAGCGATTAAAATCCTGCCAGGAAGTCCATCCTTATAGTGGTGGAACCATCATGGTATGGGCGGGTATTTGGATCGGCGGAAGAACTGAGTTGATTTGGATCAGAGGCAACCTCAACGCTCAAATTTATGCTGAGACGATTGTATCAGACGTCATCGTTCCTCTACAAGTGCAAATCGGTCCCTTATTTCAGTTAATGCATGATAATGCACGACCGCACACCGCAAGAGTTGTAAGACAGACTCTCGCCGCAGCTAACATCAATGTCCTGCCCTGGCCTGCTCAGTCGCCAGACTTGAACCCGATTGAGCATGCAAGGGATATGCTACAGAGAAGAGCTCTGCCGAATATGGAGGGTATCCAGTCGCAAGAAGACCTTTTTTTGTTGTTGCAACGAACATGGGCGGCCATTCCACAGCGTGATTTGGATGAACTCATTTTGAGTATGCCAAACCGATGTTCTTGTGTTGTTAGTGTTCGCGGTAGAAACACGGATTATTAATTGTTTAAGTTACCCAATAAAATTTTAAAGAAAACTGTTATTTCAGTCTTTTTTTCGAACTTTTGTGTTAGTGGTTCAAATGTCAAAAATCCCTTTATTAGGAAAATGGCAAATTTCTTTATTAATGCAAAGGTGACTTGGTTTATCGTTACTGTGACAAACGAAAACACTTTATTTGATGAATCCTTAAAGAAAATTTTAATTAATATCAATCAGGAGAAAAGTTATTGCAAAAATATATGTTGATCCCTAGACACTTTTGATGTGTGTATATAGATGTCTGCCGCCCTGTGGCGGGCAGCGGAGTCTGTCAGACTCTAACTGACTAAAAACCACCCCGCTGTTCCATCTCACACCTACGCCGGGGGTCGCGGAAACGTACGATTCATCCGCAACCCCCGCTTGGTGCCGGCCCGCCACTGTGGGCCTCGTCGGGTCAGGGGGGCGGAGTGAGATGTTTGAATCCCTCCGTGACGTCTAAGAGGGCCGCGCGTGAAACACTAGGCGCCGCCACCTTGGGTCCTGATGCGGCGCCTCCCACGCGGCACACTCTGCCAGCGTATGCGATGCCGTGTCATCCCGGCAGTCGACGCAGTGGTAACACCGGGCGTCCGGCTCCCTGTTTATGCGGCACAGGTACTTCCCGAAGCAACCATGCCCCGAGAGCACCTGCATCACCCGAAACGACAGGGAGCCGTGCCTCCTCCCGAGCCAGCGCTGTAATACCGGCCGGTTCTGTTAAGCGGTCGGCCTATAGAAAATGAAGTGACTTCTGAAAATTAATCTGCCTAGCCTTTTCCCAACTATATCGGAGTTGGCTTTCAGTCTAACTGGATGCAGGTGAAGACCAGTACTTGAACATGGAGCGACTGGCTATCTGACCTCCTCAACCCATTTACTTACTTGGTGAGACTGGTTGTCGGACTTTTGGCCTTCTGACTACCCGTAACGACTGTCAAAGATCTACGAATGACAGCCAGAACCAATGGATTAACGTGAAAACCAGTGGGTTCTTGAGGCACAGAGGAGTCCCGATAAAAATTTAATAGATGGTCATCCATCCACGAACCGACCGCGGCAAGCGTTAGCAACTTTCGATCGACCTGCACCTTTATTGCGTAACACACTATCAATCTCTATGTGGATCATTTTGAAGGATATTGCTAATCCATTGCTTCTTATGTTCGAAAAATGTGTCTGCCCAACAACGTAAATAGCGCAATGAATGTTGTTGAACTGTCAAAATGAAACCCATTGCTACTGATTGTGTATTACGCAATTACCCCTTTTGCCACGAGTCTTGTAGAAAAGTCATCATCATCATCATCATCATTTCAGGCGAAAGGAGTCGGACACTCCCTTCCGCTCCACACTCAGAGCGGGAGGAGTCATTTGATGATTGCCCATCCGCAAAAAAAAAAGAAAGACGTCCACTGCTGGACATAGGCCTCCCCCAAGTTGGGGGGGTTTGAAATAATCGCCATGCTTGGCGGCGGGTTGGCGATCGCAGTATAGTATGGTGGTGGAATGCATAGAGAACGCTGCTTCCCCTTCAGCAGTCCCCTTTTACGACACCCACAGGAAGTATGGGAAAAATACACTCACATAAATTCTCACAATAATGCCTGTAGAAAAGTACACTCACATAAATTCCTGAAGTGGTTCCAAATCTTTCTTGACATCTGTGGCATTAAAAAATTCTGGCATCAAAGTCTTGAATGTGCATAATTTATCTAGCTTCTCTTTCGCCCTTTCCGCCAGACCTTTGGCCGTGATCAGGGTCCTTTCCAGGTAATCTCGAGCTGCAAACAATATTCATTATTGGTTTAATTAATAAAGAGTATTCTATTCTAATTACTATTGAGGTTGAGATAAAGGTTATGTTACTGAAATAATAATTGTATTCAAACAATTAACCTGCAACTTAGTTAACTAGTTGCAGGTTAATTGTTTGAATACAATGGCGTTATGATCTTTGCATGTTTTATTATTTCCGCTAAAAGGGGACGGCGGCTGCGAATAGTTTGAAAAATAGGTATTTGAAGAAACTATTGCCGTCGCCTTACCTCAAGTCTGCCCCCGTAGTGTGTGATAGGGACAGCTGCAGCTCAGACCGAAATTATCACAAACATTTTGACGAGATCGACGTTTCGTATTCTCCTTTTTTCTCCTCGTAAACTTAGCCGATTCAATTTTTTTTTTCATTAACATTTTAAGAAAAAGTATGTTTAGGTTCCTATCATTTTTTTTTATGTTAAAAACTTGTCTAATTTGTCTGGTAGCGGTAACTTGTCTAATCACGGCGCTAAAATAGGGCATTTTTTGTAATTTTTAGAGGGTCAAGTTTTCTTTACTAATTAGTTGCTGAAAAAAAGAAAATTACAGGGACGTGTTTACAGCAGACCTTGATTTTAAGAAAAAAAAAATTGCTCCAGAGGCATTATTCAGGAAGAAAAAAGGGGAATACATTTTGTGAAAATCGCACGCCCTGTTCCCTCTTAATAGCAAAATCAGCTTTTAACGTTCCCACTATTTTTGAAAGGAAGTAGGCCGTATTCATGACGCGGGCCCAGTGCGGGTCGGTAGATGTCATATGTCCTTGAATTGTTGGTTCTAGAACATGCCGGTTTCCTCACGATGTTCTCCTTCATCGTTTTGAGAGCAGTGGTGATGAAATAATTACACAAAGTAAAGCGCCTGTCTGGGTTCGGACCCACAATCTGCAACTCGTAAGTCGGGCCTGTTACCACTAGGCCACTATTGGCTGTTAAGGCGCTACCTCGAAAATAAATTGTAGCGACTGATCTACTAAGCGAGCGAAAGTGATGCAATTGCTTTTCAATCATAAAAGAAAAGAGAGGGCTATAATGTGCGTGCGCTCGGATTAAAACGACGTATGTGCCAAAATGAATTTGCTCCTTTTTTAACAAAATAAATAAATAAAATTTAAAACTACTTTGAGTAAACTTAAAGTTTATATAAAGGATCCCGCAGACAGGCGCGACATGACAGCGACGCGACTGTGGAACAATTTCTATGAAAATTGTTCTACCGGAATCGCGTTGCACAGTCGCGTCGCGACAGTCTGCGGGAGCCTTTAGGCAAACCTGCTCTATGGTCGACTAACCATGTTTTACGATGTGTAGTGATAATAAAAATAACCTTGCCATTTATGGAAATATCGTAAAATTAATTTATTGTAACGGCCACGGCTTATTTTAATTGCTGATTTGTTTTTATCTTTTTTTGTGCTTTTAATGTGCACGTCTCCTTCCCAAATCTGTAATTTTAACATGAAACCAATATTCCGTAACAATTTTATGATTTAAAGGAGTGTCCGTGGAGTTTCTTGCCCGTTCTTCACCTTGACAGTTCAAAAAGTAAATATTAGTAAAGTTAGATTAGTGGGTAAGTAGATATCAAATAAGAACTTGTAGGAAGCTTTCATAAAAGCTAAAAATATTGACAGTGAGTAGGTATGTAAATAGCGATGAGTATCGCCTAGTATACTTGTACATATATTATCATTTTCTCGAAAACTCGAGACGGGCAGTGTGGCCTCGACTTAAGCTCAGTATTAAGCAAACAATAAAATGTTATGCAACAATATGCCCTGGGTACAATAAAACGAGATGTTACGTTTTCCAAAAAAATATTGTGTTCGATGCTTAGCAGAAGAGATTTTAAGAACTTTCACAGTCTAATCTGTCTCATTCTGTCAAAATTACCTCTAATTTCCCTAAATTCTTTACAAGTTTTTGACATTGATTTTCGCTGAGATGTCGTAAGTGGCCTTTTTAGGCCCCCTGGTGGCTGGTGACACATCTTTTTAAAACCAATGCAGAAATCTATACAATATGACGGAGAAGGTATGTGTGTGTCGTTATTATCAGGCATATTTTAATCACTGTGGGCGTACTGTGGGCAGTATTGGTTATTGCGCAATAGAAAAACCGTTTTGCAATTCAAATCAGATTATAATTTCACAAACATTTTAATTACACTAGCAAATCACACACTGTAGGTACATGACACAACCAGATACGGAACACAGGAATGTTTCTGAGCACATGTTGTCTGTACGATGTCCAATGTCCAAAGTCCATATCGTTCTATCGCGCTGTCGTCGACCCCCCACGAACTCAGGCTAGACTCGGTCAAGCGCCACCGAATGCGACATAATATATAATAATATGACTGTGTAGGTTATTGTTTGTCAGTTTTGTAGGAAACAGCAGGTTTTTTTTTATTACCTACGAAAAATTTCACCGCCCGTCCAGAACTTTGTACTGAATAATGGTAGGCTACGCTGTTGTATTCCTACCACCTTATATTTTGGCATCTTTGTCTCGTCAGATAGTTTTGTTGTTCCTTCGATGTTACATTCAGTGGCCTCCAATAGTTACTTGACATTTTTCCACTTCAGCTGTGATGTCAGATCATGATTTAAAATAAAATAAAAAATCAGGCACTCCTAAGGGATTTCTGGATTATTTTCAATGATAAGTCGAAATTAGTTGGAATGGTCAATAGTCTGTCAGTCATTCATGGATCTTTGACAATCGTTACGGGTCGTCAGAAGCCCGAAAGTCTGACAACCAGTCATACCAAGGGGTTTCGTATTACCCAGTAATTGGTTGTGGAGGTCAGACCTTTTGTGGTAGACTCATTTTATTCTAGGTGCATCGTCTTCACATATGATTATATCATGCATAAAAAACCTTGTAAAACATTTTAAAAGAGTAACGGTGGACTCTCTTGCCCATTCTTCTCCATACGAACATGACCTTTTGGAAAGGGCGCCTAGAATCAATTCTATTTTCCTGTAATTTTTGACGTTCAAAAGTGCCTTTAAAGTGCCTATTTGAAATAAATGATTTGACTTTGACTTTGTCGGATAGGCAGTCGCTCCATGTAAAATACTGGTACTCAGCTGTATCTGGTTAGACTGAAAGCCAACCCCAACATAGTTGGGAAAAGGCTAGACAAATGCAGATGTAGTCAATAAAAACTTTATAGCAATTCAAACATTTGGATCAATAGAATTTTAAATCATAATTGTGTCAAAGCTGAATTGGAAAAATGTCAACTAACTTTTGGAGATTTATGCTGCCACTTGTATAAACCTTCCACAAATGATTACATTTATATTTGCAGTCATCATGAGGATACCTGTCCTCGTGATGACTGCAAATATAAATGTAATCTGCAAATATAAATGTAAATATTGCCAAGCTGTTCAATTGTTCATAGTAATATATTAAAATTTTGGAATGTCTTAGTAACAGCCCGAAGACACCCTCAGAAAGCACGTTAAGCCGTTGGTCCTGCACCTGATCTCTCCAGTCGTGTCGGATTGCCGTCCCATCGGACTGTGTGAGTGATGGAAGAGGGAGTGCACCTGTGTCTGCACGCACACTTGTGCACTATAATATCGGGTGGTATACTTTAACTGTAAATCCCCTTTTTTCAATCAAAATATTCGAAATTACCACCAAAAATACTGAATTGCACACTAAATTTGCTCATCAAATAAATCAATTATACTGTACTGTTAGATCTTTAAAGCTTAACTGTTTTACTGAATGACTATCTGTTAACTAAAAGTAAATCATAGTGGCCGAGTCACCCTAATTTAGGCTGGTAGAAAATGGCCAAGGCATTAAGTCCGCCTTTGTACACACGCCAGCACATCAAGCTACTACAATCTGTCAAATTTCTTAAATAAATTTTCAACTCTATCGCTAAAGTATTAAGGTATGATTCCGATGTCGGCAACACGCAGCAGTGCTGCCGTGCTCGGAATGTAATCTATACATATAATAAATCTGTAGAAGGGTCAATTCTGTACATTGAAAATATTGAAAAAATAAATTGCGGGGGGTGTTGCTGGATCGATACCAAACCCAAATATGTGATTAAAAAAATTTTTGTCTGTCTGTCTGTCTGTCTGTCTGTCTGTCTGTATATGCAGGCATCACGTGAAAACTAACGGTTCGATTTCGATGAAACTTAGTATAATTATACCTTATTATCCTGGGCATAAAATAGGATACTTTTTATCCTGGAAAAATACGTAGAAAAAAAAAACTTATTTTTCGGTTTTATTCATAGACGTTGTTCTGTAGAACCGCGAACACACGTTGCATTACCCGTAGTGGATAATTTTCCATTTCAATTTAAGAGAATACAGTTTCCTGTAGCTTTGTGTTACGCCATGACAATAAATAAGGCTCAAGGTCAGACCCTAGGAGTTGCTGGCGTAGATCTTACCGCGAGTTGTTTTTCACACGGGCAACTTTACGTAGCTCTTTCCCGTGTGAGCAGACCAAGAAATCTTCATGTTCATATTCCGGACGAGCTCACTAACAATGTTGTGTATGCTGAAGCTCTCAATTAACTTTCTGTCGCATTGTCACGATCACTTTTTTATTATTGCAAACTTTTCGTCACTGTCAGTAATTTACTGCTACATGCTACTTATCAAGTTCGGAATTACTATGAAAAAAATACTTACTACAGAACGCGAGCTCAACAGCAGTAGCTCAATAGAGGGATCTCCTTAATTATTATAGGCTTAGCCGTATTTGGGTCCAATAGATATTTATAAGATGTCATTGTCAGAGTTACTCAAAATGGAGAAATAAACCATCCACGCGAAGACCGACATCCGCGCGGACGGAGTCGCGGGCGGAAGCTAGTCTCATATAAACCTATAGAGAATGTATGGGGACCAGTAGTGCTGCGATCGCACTTCCGCGGCAGCACTGCTGCGTGCTGCCGACATCGGAATCATACCTTAAGGTTCAAAGTTGATTGGGAAAATTTGACAGTTTCGGGTAGCTTGATGTGCTGGCCGTTTGTACAGTTTTTACTCGTGGTGCATAAAGTTTAAATAAATAAATAAACAAATAAGGGAGTCCCTCAAAACACCCGCCCTTCACCACTTTCTAGTGATGGGAAGAAGAAATGGTGCAACTAACTCCCCAGCAGCACAGCAGTTCACTTAGAAAAAACTTGCTTCTAAACGATAGTAGGTACGCAAAGTACAGCAGGATTGTCCGAAAGGGTTACCGCTGGCCCGGAACATAAAGGGCTAAGGAAGGAACACGGGTGGGTTTTATTCAGTAAGAGCCTGACACTCCCTTCCGCTCCACCCAGAGCGGGAGGAGTCATTTGATGATTTCTCATCCGCCAAAAAAAAAAACAAGTTACGCAAAGTAATTAACATTACGAGGCCCAGAGCATCAAATTAAACTATGTTTCATATGTCAAAGGCCATAATTATCTATTGCACTTTGCAATTGCTGTTTACACTAATATTCTCATAACATTCTAGTTAATTGCATTATAATTATAATGATAGGTAGATACTTTACTTAAACTAACTATGTTGCCTACCTAATAATTATGAATTGCAGTCTTGTATGTACTTAAATGTTAACCTCTGGCCAGACTAAGGCGGAAAAACGGAGCCAGAATCGAATCCGCGCGAAAACGCGTTTTATTGATTTTTTATGTTTCAGGCGCGGGGGTCGCATTAGCTGCAGCGCGTCGCGTGGCGCGTTGTCACTACAACGCGCCACGCGACGCGAAAAAAAAAAAAAGAGAAAATAGGCGGATCACACACTTGTGAACCGCCTATTTTCTTTTTTTTTTCAGGTTCATTTTTATAAAAATCCAACAAATCTTTGACAGTCGTTACGACTAGTCCGAAGAAGAAGAAGAAGAAGCCCGAAAGTCTGACAACCAGTCTTACCAAGGGGTATCGTATTACCCAGTAACTGGGTTGTGGAGGTCAGATAGGCAGTCGCTCCATGTAAAATACTGGTATTCAGCTGCGTCCGGAGACGGACGTAGACTGGAAGCCGACCCCAACATGGTTGGGAAAAGGCTAGGCAGATGATGATTTATAAAAATCCAACAGTGGCTTTTTTCCCGCGCTTGGATGTGTTCTGTTGCATTCTCAATGCTCGGCTCAACACCGAGAGTCGAGAATCCAGTCGATATTTTTACGTCCATACGAACGTGGGCTTAGGCGAATCAAGTGCGGGTCACGACTGCGTGCGTCTTTTGTTTTAATGATTGGAAAGTCACGCGATTATTGGCGCAAGTTTGAACAACTGCATACAAGTAAGCCCAGGTAGCACAGGCGATGTTTTCCCGCTGCGTTTTTTTTTGCACAATGGATTTTCAACGCTCTACTTACCGCCGACAGTTGAAAATCGAACTACAGTTGAATCGACTATTGGATTTTTTGGATTATATAATATAGTAATACTATTGGATTTTTTAATTGATTGGATTTTTTGGAATCATAAAATATCAACTATTTCATAGACTTTTATTTATACTGAGTATATTATACTGTATTAAATAAATAAAAGTCTATCAAATAGTTGATATTTTATGATTAAAAAAAAAACTTTGATCCGTCCTCCTGCGAGTTTTACAAAATGTCGCTTAGACCAATTAGCCTTTCAACCGTCGGTATATTTTTTGATGCGCTGGGATGCACTCTGTTGGATTCTTAACGCTCGGCTCAACTCGGAAAATTTAAAATCCAGTGCGCGATATGTTTACGTCCGTGCAAACGTGGGCTTAGGTGTCACAATCGGAGCGGGTGAATTTTGCTCCAGATCCGGCGCGGGCTTCGCTGCAGTTTGGCACTCGCTTTAGAAGTGGGTTACTTTGTAAATAATTAAGTGTAATCCAGTTCACCTTGACGATAACAGGGATTTAAACAAACCTGCAGTTTAACACTAAATTACATCCTGTGTTCTTTTTGACTTTTTTTTTTCTCGGCTCCTAAGTGTCTTAGCGCGATGTTAAGTAGCCTATAGCTATCCTCAAGAATTAGGCTATAAAAGACAAAAATATTTTTTCAAATTAGTTCCGAAGATTATTCCCTACATACAAATAAACAAACAATTTTACCTCTTTATATATTATTAATTATAATAACAGATTTTTAATTCTTCATTTTAATGAGTTCACATTGAATAATTTTAAAACCAAATTCAATATTATGATGATTATATATTGATGTCGATGTAGTATAACTACCAATCCTACCAATACTACTATTAATACTACCAATAATACTATTCAGGACTGGAAGCCGACCCCAACATAGTTGGGAAAAAACTACGCAGATGACTATGATGAATTAAAGGATTATTTATTTTTGATGTGAGTTATGTTGTTAATTTTAACATTTTTAATTTTTAATTTTTTTATTTAGGAGAATTATTTAATACACAATGTAATAATAATGAATAAATTGAATTGAATTAAATTAATTAATGCATTCTTAATTATTTAATTGTATCGACAAACGATTTGGTTGAATTTAATAATACCTATCTAACATGCAACATTTAGCAGAGGTTGGCGTACCAGGTTAGCTACGTAAACATTTTTGATACTTTGAAGCGCTGTTTTATCTCTTGCTCTGCTAGGGATTTTGTTGCGCCTTCTTCTCCACCACTTCTCACCAGCGAAAGCACTAGGTAGTGGTGAAGGGCGGGCGTTTTCGGGAACTGTCTTACGTAATTTTGACGTTCGAAAAGTGCTGATTCTAAGCCTAATTTGAATAAATGACTTTGATGTGATTTGATTTCTTCTGCTTAGTAACAATCTTAAAATTTTCTGACACACAAGGCTGTGCATTGTGTGTCAGAAAATTTTAAGATTGTTGCCTAAGCCACCACCACCACCACCATTACAGCCGAAAGACGTCCACTGCTGGACATAGGCCTCCCCCAATTTTGGGGGGGGTTTGCTATAATCGCCATGCTTGGCAGGCGATTTGGCGATCGCAGTATGGTATGATGGTGTAATGCATAGAGAACGCTGCTGCCCATTCTCCAGTCTCCCTTAGTCGCCTTTTACGACACCCACAGGAAGTGTTCAAACTCATGTTCAAAATTTAATGTTAATAAACCCAGCGGCTTAGGCCCCACACTTCCTGTGGGCCTGGCTTATTATAAATAAATAAATAAATTCACTTTATTTCAGGTAAATAACACCCATTAATGGCACACATATAATGATACGAGCTACGGGTGTAGTGTCAAAGGGAAAACAACTCAAAACCTTGGTCAAATTCTAGTGCAATATTTCATCATTCATCATCATCATTTCAGCCGAAAGACGTCCACTGCTGGCACATAAGCCTCCCCCAAGCACCTCCAATTCGACCGATCCTGTGCTTCCCGCATCCAACGGGTTCCTGCGGCCATCACAAGGTCGTCGGTCCACTTTTTGGGAGGCCTTCCAACGCTACGTCTTCCGGTACGCGGTCGCCACTCCAGAACCTTTTGGCCCCATCGGCCATCTGTTCTGCGAGCAATGTGCCCTGCCCACTGCCACTTAAGTTTTTCAATTCTTCGGGCTATGTCGGTTACCTTGGTTCTCCTGCGGATCTCCTCATTCCTGATTCGATCACGCAGGGAAACTCCAAGCATAGCCTTCTTATAAGGCCCATTGTGAGCGACCACGTGGTGCAATATTTACAACAAAACTATTACCTACTTATTATAAACAAATATTCCAGTTTTTACTTAAAACTAAAAATTACGAAATAAAAAAATAATAAAAAAAATTAAACCGACTTCAAAAAGAAATGAACTCAAAATAAAATTATGAAACAACTATAATTTTTGAAGTCGGTGGCAAAAAACTAAAACTAAAATACAGATCCCAAGACACCCACTTCCGAAATTAAACTTATGCCATAATTTTGAGTTCATTTCTTTTTGAAATCGGTTTAATTTTTTTAAATTACTTTTTTGTTTAATATTAAGTATAGATAGTTATTTTAATTATTTAAGAATAGTTCGTTATTTAAGAGCAGTGGTGGCCCAGTGGTAACGGCCGCGACTTACGAGTTGTAAGGTCGTAGGTTCGAACCCAGGCAGGCGCTTTAATTTGTGTAAATTATTCCATCACCACTGCTCTCAAAACGGTGCAGGAAAACATCGTGAAGAAACTGCCATGTCTTAGAACCAAAAAATCGAAGACATGTGACATCTACCAACCCGCACTGGACCTGCGTGGTGGATTACGGCCCACACCCTCTCACTGAGAGGAGGCCTGTGTACCAGCAGTGGGAACGTTATAGGCTGCTTATGTTAAGTAGTTATTTATTTAGTACCTAGTGTACCATATTGTCTGTGTGGTGCCGGACTTGTCTGTGTGGTGCCGGACTTAAAGAATTGCACCACCCCTTACTTCCCGTGGGTGTCGTAAAAGGCGACTAAGGGTCTTACCGGAGAATGGGCACCAGCGTTCTCTATTTATTCCACCATCATACCATACTGCGATCGCCAACCCGCCTGCCAAGCGTGGCGATTATGGCAAAGCCCCCCCCAAAATTAGGGAGGCCTATGTCCAGCAGTGGACGTCTATCGGCTGTAACGACCTAGTGTACCTAAACCTAATTAGTATTATTAATTTACTATTACACACATAAACCTATGGCACAGAATAACTAATTATGAACGTCAGAAGCTAAGTAGGTTCACACTTCCAATTGATAGATTCATAAGGAGAAGAATTGACAACTTCTTTTAAAAATAAATTCGCACGTCATTAGCACTATCCCGAATAAGAGAGGTGTTTAAAAAAAAAACTCACAAAAATCCTTTTTTACAAAATGCGGCTGCATTTTCACCCAGTTCTCCAAAATATCAACTGCTTCAGCAATTCTTCCTGGTTTCTCCAAATTGAGTTCTTTCCTCACAACTTCCAACGTATCCGGTCGGAACTTTAACATCTTGTCGTCTTTTAAACACTCCATTTTTAGACCGACCGCACCGTTTAACTGTTTAACTAAAACTGATCGTAATGTAAATTTTTGTTTAGTTTTATTGAGAGAATTATCATTTTAAGGACCGTTTAACACAAGTCACTAAAGACCATGCCAGATCGGCGTCGGCGACTAGCGTTTTTCGGAAAAGTATGGCGACAAAGGGTTATTTAGCCTTCTTGAGTTATTTAGCTAAATAACAACGGACACACAAGTCGACTGATCAGGTTAAGTTGCGCCTTGCATGGGTGACCATCTTCATAAATCATTTATTAAAATAAAATAAAAAACATTACACTATCGAGATCACTCCGTGTCCCGGAAAGCACGATAACGGTTACAGCACGGTGCTGACTGTCATTCGTAGATCTTAGACAGTCGTTACGGATCGTCAGAAGCCCGAAAGTCTGACCACGAGTCTATCTATATCATATCATCAGATCAGCAGTGGCTTCATGTAAAATACTGGTATCCAGCTTCTTTTATCAATTTTTATTTATAGTTTTGTTAATTTTGTATTAGTTTAGATTGGAAGCTGACTCCAACTCTTTTGGGAAAAAACAAGGCAGATGATAGCTAACATTTTTCGGGAGCTCGATACAGCGACTAGCGACTAGCGAAAAGCGATCGCTAAACCGAACGCAGCGACACGCCGAAACGCTGTGTAGTCTTCGCCGACCATCAACGTGCCTCGTCCGGTTTGGCCCTAAATCAATTTATAGAGCTTATGTATATAAAACAGAATTGTGTCTCTGTCAGCTTCGAACGATTGACAGAAATAGAACGATGTTTGACCTTTAGTTTGTTTAACCAAGTTTTGTTGAAGTTTTTAATTTTCAACCGTTTATTAATTAATTAAGGGTTGATTTTTCCAACGCCGGATAATTTTATCGGACGAATAATTTAGAATTTTTGACAGTTCTTCCATACAAAATCTGTCAGACGTCAATTTTATTCTACGAATAAAAATTATCTGTCGGTTGAAAAATTTGCCCTAAATCATAATATAATCCTAATGATTGATATTTCATGAAATAGTCATTGAATAGGTTATATGAACTTAGAGGGTAGTATTGATGATTTTATAATTATAATTCTGTAATTTATGTTCAACTAGGACATGGCAAAGTAATCCATACTAATATTATAAATTCGAAAGTAACTCTGTCTGTCTGTGTGTTACCTTTTCACGCAACCACTGAACGGATTTCGATAAAATTTGGCAGAGAGATAGATTGCATCCCGGGGAATATTCCCACGGGATCGACACTTTACGGGTGAAACCGCGCGGCACTGCTAGTATAATATAAAGCACAAGCGTAAAGTTTCTTAATCTAGTTAGTGGGTGCCGTACTTCTCTCCCAGATAATATAACAGCACGTGTTAAATATGTATATTATAAATATGTGTATAGTACGATATACACATATTTATAATAAATAAGCTACAAAATGAGAGACACAATTAGATTATTAAACAAAACAAAAAAAAAATACTTTGAATCTAAAAATAGCAATTTTTGAAAAGAAAAATTTTTAGATAAAAGTAAAAATAAAATGTTCAGTAATTAGGTGTGGTATGTATAATGTTAGTGTGGTGAATGTTTCGCTAATTTATGTAGTGTGTGTTATACATATGTATGTTTGAATGATCATTTTTTTAGGAATTCTTCGGTTTCGTCGTAGTTTAGGTTTAGAAGGAAGGTGCGAACAAGGTAAGGAAGGAAAGGAAGGGAAGGTCTTTTTGCAATTAAAGTTTGTTAAGCCGTAAATCGGAAAATTGCGTTAATTTTATGTCTAGTAGAGTGATGGGCCAAGACAGAGAGCAAACTTTTTTGGAATTGTGTGTGGAATTGTGCTGATTAGGTCTTTGCGGCGCTTGGAGATTTTTTTGAATGGTGTTCGACGGTGTTACAGGACAATATGTAAAATATATTGTTGCCTTGGTTTAGTCCCATCTTTTCGCCTATGCGTTTCTACTACAAAAAGGAATTGCAGACACATTACCAGTTTTATGTGCATTCGCAGTTATAGTCTTTTAATCTCACGAAAGGACGCGCGCTTTACTTGTGGTAACTAAGTGTACAAACGCGCTGTGAATGTGTGCGTAAAGACGAGTAACATCAGCACATAACACATGCATGCACAAGCACACACACAGAACACTTCCGACTTTGCCATTGTCTCAGATGGTAAAGAGAGCTGCTGCGCTTTTTTTTTTGATGGGTGGGAAATCATCAAATGACTCCTCCCGCTCTGGGCGGAGCAGGAGGGAGTGTCAGACTCTTACTGACTAAAACCCACCCGTGTTCCTTCGTTAGCCCTTTATGTTCCGGGCCAGCGGTAACCCTTTCGGACAATACCGCTGAGAGCTGCTGCGCTTACACACACATTCACAGAGTGTTTCTACATTTGGTAACTACAAGTAAAACGCGCGCCGCTTCGTTGGATAAAAACTTTTTTTTTAATGGACTTACACTTGACTCTAATTTAGGTCAGAGGTGACAGAGACAAAGTCGACTCTATGCGTAATTATTTTGATAGGTACCTCGTACAGCAGGCCGCTCGTCAGTAGATAAGGAGTCTCTTTTATGACAACACGATTTGACACAGATTTTGATGGATCATATACTTTCGGATGCCCGTATCGTCATTGACGGACTTAGAAAAGAGACCCCCAAAGGTAGACCGACAGCAGACCCATATTTCGCCAGTTAGGTTTCAGTCTCATGAAATAGATGGTTAGCATATTGCCATCAACTGGGCACGAATCCAGATTCGGGGCCGCTGCTGAGAAATTCCAGAAAAAAAAAAGTAGGTAATTCAATAATAATGTTTAAGATACCCCTCCGTGCCTCGGAAAGCACGTTAGGCCGATGGTCTCGGCTGTCATTCGTGGATCTTTGACAGTCGTTACGCGTCGTCAGAAGCCCGACAGTCTGACAACCAGTTTTACCAAGGGGTATCGTATTACCTAGTAGCTGAGTTGTAGAGGTCGGATTCGCTCCTTGTAAAATACTAGTATTCAGCTGCATCCGGTTAGACTGGAAGCTGACCCCAACGTAGTTGGGAAAAGGCTAAACAGATGATGATGATGTTTAAAAAATTGAACCATAAAAATATACACATTATTATAGGTCTATCAGAATCTCATGGCAAAAAAAAACAAAAAAACTTTGTGGTTTTCATACATTTGACAACATTGGCAATGTCAAATGTATGAAAACCACAAAGTTTTTTTTTGCCATGAGATTCTGGTAGACCTACTCGTAAAACAGGTAATTATTTTGTTTTTCATGTTTTGTTTTAATCTGGCATAAAATTTTGATAGGAAGTAAAGTACGAATCAATTATAATTTAAACTATTGAGATTTTAAACGCGTGACATCGTTTCTTTGAAGGTTGATTTTATCATAAACAATGATAGATTAACTAGCGACCGGCCCTTGCCTCGCACGGTTCTTACAACCTTACAAAACATGGAGAATAAAATCACATAAACATGTAAATACTAGTATTCAGCTGCATCTGGTTAGATTGAAAGTTGACTCCAACAACAAAATTAGGAAGAAACTTGGCAAATTAATTGAAACACAAAAACCTACCGGAATAAATTCTCTAAATCATGATGACAACCGCAAAAACATTATCACGAACCACAAGGAGATGCCTAACAATATTGACGGACACCGAACTTGCCTTAAAAAACCACAAAACAATGTCAATATTGTAGATTTTGAAGCGTACGAGTTGCCTACTGAGAAACGAATGGAGAATAGACGAGAACGAGTTGTTGCTTAAGAAATTGATATAGGCATTACAATTATTTAATCAAAATTAGAAAAGCTCAAAAAACGAGGTATCGCTCATAATATATTTAGGGATTAGCAAAGTGTTAAAATAGATGAACATTTCAGTGACAAAAATAGTCTTTATGGCGTTCCTCAAGGGCGCATCTTGGGCCCTACTCTCTTTTACTTTAATATCTAAATAGAAGCTATCCACAAGATTTGCTTGACGCCAGCAAAAGAAAACGAGCACTAATGATCACTATTTAATCCATAGTTTCCAAAATTCGATCTCTAAAAGACCGTTTTACCTTCTGTTACATAAGTATTAAAATATCGACTCTTTAAAATGGATCTCAAGATCTTGAGAACTAAGTAAATGCAGTTGAAAATTGTGAGCAAATATGTAGTTTTGTTGATTTTAAAGTTGCATGTAATGTGTATTTAGTTTTAAGGAGTTCAAGGTTAAAGTGCTGGCTGCTTATCGATCTTCTGACAACATGGAAGGTCATAGCCAGATGTGCTCTGATCCAATCCGCACCAGAGCAGCAGTAGAGTTCTTTGTGAAGGAGAAGCGTCTGAGGGCGTAGCATAATCGACCTACAATGTCTCCACTGCTGAGACACACTGCCTCCTTTCGACGCGACCACGCGGGCTCAGTGCGGGTTGATAGATATCACATGTCTTCGAATCTTTGGTTCTAGGACATGCCGATTTCCTCTTGTTGTTTTCCTTCAGTATTTTGAAAGCAGTGGTGATGAAATGATTAACTTAATGTAAAGCGCCTGTCTGGGTTTAAACCTACGACCTACAATTCGTTACTCGCGGCCGTTACCACTGCTCTCTCCGTCTGAGGATGTAGTCAGCCTGAAGACGATGTAAACATCGATGAATTTATTTGATTACCACAATTACATAAATTTAACATAACATCATAGACTTTTACCTTGACCAAGGCTAAGCGGTATCTACAACGCCACATTGCGAACAATGCGTCATACTGACGTCACGCAAATTCTGCATCGCGCAAGCAGAGTTTACCGTGCAACTAGCATAGAACGGCCCGACATGAATCATCGGGCAGTTGCCCGCCAGACACAACACCCGTCTGGTCGTAGGATCCTCCCTTTTCTATGGAGCTTGAGTGAACTTTACACCCTGTTCCTCATACCTCTATACATTGTCATAAAATGTGGCAATGCCGCCAGTCTCTTATGTACAGATGCCAAGCACGTCCCCTAAGACGACCCACTGACCCGTCAAGCTACCCGAAACTGTCAAATTTTCCCAATCAACCTTGAACCTTATACCGTATTGAACCGTATTGTTCTTTATGAGTTATTATAAATGCGGAAGTGTGTCTGTCTGTCTGTCTGTTACCTCTTCACGCTGAAACCGCTGAACCGATTTAAATGAAATTTGGTATAGTTTGAGTCCCGGGAAAGGACATAGGATAGTGTCTGGGAGTTTAAATAACGAACTTCTTGTTAGTTTGATGGTTGGTGTTTAATTAACAACTTTTACAATGAGTAAAATTTTATGAAAACGAATAAGGAGTACTGACACAAAAACGCATGTCATGTCATTTTCTTCAACGGAATAGCACGGGAAAATGCCGGCCAGCACTCGCAGGTCTTTTGACATCTCGATGACAGTGACAGCGTCACATTAGCGATCCGCGGCGCCAACAGATAATTTTTATTCCGATATTCTCAAGGGATCGAAACATACGCGGGCGAATCCTGCTAGTATACCTATATTGGAGTATAAAACGTCATAAAATATAATGTGTTTTATTCTATAAAAATAACTGATGATTAGGTTCAATATGTTACAAAATGAACGCGACGGTCACGTGTTCGTGCCACGATCGCTTTGGTTTCCTAACCAAAGTGATCGACCTAGAGTGGCCTAGAGTGAAAAGGAGTGAGTTTATGTTTGTATGCCATATTTATTGTATTTTTAGGGTTCCGTACTTCCAAAGGAAAAAACGGAACCCTTATAGGATCACTTTGTTGTCAGTCTGTCTGTCAAGATTCTTTATCTCGGGAACGCGTAACGGTATCGAGTTGAAATTAAAACCATATGCTCAAGTCTTCAGCCCCTTGAAGCTGTGAAAAAATCAAACTTACAAGTTAACGTAAATAAAAGATGCAGCCGTTTTTGCCGCAAAAAACATATGTTTCGACACTCTCAAGGGATCAAAATGTATAGGGGACTTCGCATTGACCAAATAAACATATATACCATATTAAAAAAATATTTTTTTAAAATCCGTGATACTAGTTACATACCTACAAATTTGTACGGAACCCACAGTGCGCTAGTCCGACTCGCACGGCACCGGTTTTTTTTTTATTACTTTTAACCTTTTGTTTTTATTGTGTTTTTATCATGTGGCCAGATTTTAATTAATTTATTTATTTATTAAATAGGAACCGGCGGCGACTAATAACATTAGTGTCATTTGAAACGGTTTCAAGTAGCAATAAAATTCGATTAAGATTTTTAACCGAATTAAAAAAAAGGAGGAGGTTCTCAATTCCGATGTATTTTTTTTAAAGTGAAAACTTCTTTAGCGGCGTTGTATACTTTTTTTTGTAATGGGTAAAAAATGTTAAACTCGCGTCAGGACACGTGACCCTGATCATAAGATTCGTAAGATGACACGCGACCCTGATCAAAAATTCGTAAGATTCCAAAATATCAAAAATTGAAAACAAGTATACAGGATCAAATTACAGACAGACAGACACAGACAGGCACAGACAGGCACAGGCAGGCACAGCCAGGCACAGACAGGCACAGATAGGCACAGACAGGCACAGAAAGGCAGACAGGCAGACATACAGACAGATGTGAAAGACGGCACGGTTGATATCTGTCATCTTTCAACACGTTAAAATAAAATACCAAAAACTACCATGCATCAAGATCAAAATATTGTAGTACCTAATTATTTTCATATTTTTTACGACATTACGCGTCGGGGATTTAATTTTTGAAGTGAAAACTTCTTTAGCGGCGTTGTACACTTTTTTTTTGTAATGGGTAAAAAATGTTAAACTCGCGTCAGGACACGTGACCTGATCGATGTAAGATTCCAAAATATCAAAAATGCACAATGTTAATATTCAATTTTTCACTTCTGCCGGCACTCCCGGAGTGCAACCCGTAGTTTTTTTATGTTTGTAACTTCAGTAAGCCGTCATTTATAAACCGATTCGGAAAATTCTTCCTTTGTCTAAAGGATATACTTGTAAAGGATAGATTGGTCCCATTGTTACAGGTTAAGATCTGATGATGGAAACCTGGAGAAATCAAAGGAACTCTTCAAATATTATAGGCACACCTATAGCAATTTGGGAATTTTTTATAGTAACTCGTGCATAATTATTTCTCGGGTTGCGATTCGATTACTTTAATATTGTTGGTAAACGACTTATGCTTGTCACAATGCGAATGGTGAAATGGAGCTGATGGTGGAATACCAGGAGAACTCCTCAACAATTAACGTCTCTGCATCGGGAAAAGCAATATTTTGTAAAAAGGAATGAGCAAGTTGACACTAGGTTATTGTAACTTAGATAATTTATAAGTAGAACCACTAAAAAGCGAGAAATAAAATTAAAAAAAAAAACCGACTTCCAAAAAAAACTCTACACAGTGAAAAATAATTTTAATATCGGAAGTCGGTGGAAAAATGAAAATACAGATCCAAAGACTTCCGACATTGAAGTTATTTTTCACTTCGTAGTGTTTTTTTTGGAAGTCGGTTGTTTTTTTGTTAAAAAGTTTTGATACCACCCGATTTCCTCCACATGAAACAGTGTATTACGAAGTATATACTACCATTTACAATTCTCTCCAAGTCTAAGAAGCAATCCCGTGTTCATCGGGGAACAGACACGGAACGTCTCAAGCTTGCCAGGTGGGTTGTGACATCGAAAAGCGATTTGAAACTTGCTTAAATGCCGTAATCAGTCCAAGTATTGCAATGCTACACTTGAACATTATCAAGTGCAGCTTCGCAATTTCACACAAACCAATTATGGTTCTTTAGATTATTTTTAGCCAGAAGACGCAGTTCAGCCGTAGTTATTAACCGACTTCAAAAAAATGAGGAGATTCTCAATGTGGTTGTATTTTTTTTAAACTATTATAATTATGGCATAGACGAAAAAAGATGAGAGATGTGATGAGATGGTTAAAATAGCCTGACTATGAAAATGATAAATTATTTATTTTCTGTAAGTAGGTTTGTACAAACACTTTTACACGTCAATTATATTTTTTAAACTAGATGAGGTCGGCGTTTCCTATCTGACTATTCTGAGAAGAAAGGCCGAAACAAACTCAGAGGATACAGTCTCTTAGAAAAATTCCAGACAAAATCTTGGTCAGATCGTGTGAAGACCATGTAGATTGGTGTCTGAAATTGTCTTTTGAGGAAAGAACCACACAGATTAAGCGGACCTGTCCAATCAGTGCACGCACTTGTCAAAAATCGTGCAGCTCAACTCAGAACTTCAGGAGCTCAACGATTCGACGAACAATACCAAAAGGACATTTGGGTAGACCGAGTATATTACTCAAACTGTTAAATCAAAAAGATTGCTATAATACTTAATTACTGTTTAGTGTTTAGACTAACCCGTTGGTCTCGTGGTCGTAAGCACGACAGCTGAGCGTGGGGTCCTGGATTCAATTCCCTGGTCGGGCAAAGTGTTATTGGGTTTTTCCATTGGGAATTTCTTGGTAACAGCCCGGAGTTTGGAAGTTGGCAGTGTGATACCGCCGTGGCTCGGAAAGCACGTGAAGCCGTTGGCCCTGCGCCTGATCTCTCTCCGGTTGTATTGAATTGCCGTCCCACCGGATTATGAGAGTGAGGGAAGAGAGAGTAGTGCACCTGTGTCTGCGCACACACTTGTGCACTATAATACTTCCCGGCAAGGTTGGTCTTCCTCTGAGGGTGGTCGTTATGGCCAAAATTCGGTCTGGACGACTTTATTCACTGTTTAGACAGTTTAAACTCACAAAATAAGTAGGATATATTTTCAGATAAAAAACGTCGAGATTCGAAGATACATAAAATTCAATGACGTTGGAAACTGTGTGATGGACAAGAGACCTGGTTGAGTTGAGCTGCACGATTTCTGACAAATGCGTGCACTGATTGGACAGGTCCTCTCAATCTGTGTGGTTCTTTCCTCAAAAGACCATCTCAGACATCGATCTACATGGTCTTCATATAACCTGACCAAGATTATGTCTGGACTTTAAAACAGACTGTGTCCTCTGAGTTTGTTTCGGCCTTTCTTCTTAGAGTAGTCAGATAGGAAACGCCGACCTCATCTAGTTTAAAAAAAAACATGATTGACGCGTAAAAGTATTTGGACAAACCTAATCACAAAATAAAATCTTTTAATGATGAGAACATGTCATCACGCCGTATGGCTGTGACCAAGTAGCATCCAAACACTAGGCATTTTAGGTACATCCATAATTATTTACGATTTAGTCATATTCTTCCATGTAAGGGTAATTAATTACATAACAAAATCGCCCGCCGCCGCTATCTCATTAGCTCGATGTCCATACTCGCTATTTCTACATGCATGGCGGTGTGAACACGTCAGTTCAGTCGCACCTGAAAGGTCAGTTGCTTAGTCCTGTATTTGTGCTGTAGGTACTCTACCAGCTCCACAAGAACAGGTTGAACCGATGTGACCAATCACAAGCTGGATCACATCGATGCTTGCGGTCGACGCGATATAAAAACAAAACATTTTGATTTTACGTAGGCATCGTGCAAGCAGCCCGCGATGTATTGCAGTGACATGACACGATGTCGATGTCATGTCATGATGTGTCCTTTGACATGTGCGTGCGTGCCTATTAGCATGCATTTGTTTTATAAGTTACGTATTATAATAACTACAGTTATTCTAACTATTTTCGATATAACTACGGTTGATTCACATAAGCAATCCTACTGTTTTAACAGTAGATTTACTGTTTTCACTATGACATCCCTGTTTTCTGTTTAAGTGCAAATTTATACTGTTGTTACTATTATATTTACTGGAGATTTCGTCTAAAATGATAAAACCTCCAGTTAAAATAACTAACTTCACAAAGGCATTAAGTCCGCCTTTGTACCTTTTTGTGTAAAAAGTTTAAATAAATGAACTTCATGATATAATTCATATACTGTACCTACGACACCCACGGGAAGTAAGGGGTGGTGGTATTCTTTAAGTCCGGCACCACACAGAGGTCTGCCTTAGTGACCACACAGAGGTCACTAAGGGTCGTACCGGAGAATGGGCAGCAGCGTTCTCTATGCTTTCCACCACCATACTATACTGCGATCGCCAACCCGCCTGCCAAGCGTGGCGATTATGGCAAACCCCCCCCCAACTTGGGGGAGGCCTATGTCCAGCAGTGGACGTCTTTCGGCTGAAATGATGATGATGACTGTACCTACATGTATCCGAATTAATTTTTACCTATGTTTAACAAAACAGCAGTAAACATTTTGAAAACTAAACTAAGAAATAAAATGTCCACGACGACAATCAAAGGCACATTGCATAGTAAAACCGAAGTAAAGGAATGCTATACATTTTAACGCGACTGAAAAGCGAAATTCAATAAAAGTATGTATGATTCTAATAAAAAAAAACGAGGCAGAAAATATCGAAGACAGAGAAACTGAAAATGATAAATAATTATTTGTAAGAATATTTCTAAGAATTTGTCAATTATTCGTATTTTTAACTTATTAAATAAATAATATTGATTATGTACCTACTTGCGTTTTCAATTCTATTAAGGGTTTCATTTTTAATTCTAATATAGTAGTAAACTTAAATGTTTTAAAGTTACCATTTTACTGTTTTCTGCTGTTTTTTTAAGCCTGATCTGCTGTTTTATGCTTCGGTTAGGTTGGCAACACTGCATATGCTCATAACACATATTGGTCGACTGAACTACTGGTTTACATACTTAATTTTGATTAAATTAAAATTAATTGCACTAACGAATGATTAATCTAATGGTTTTTTAAGATATTGGATATTATGAAATACCTAATGGACGACTCGCCTACAGCTTATTAATACTGCGCGCTCGTTTTATTTCTAACAACTTCAGGTCAACGGAGCCCCGCTGCGGAGCTCCTGTTTCTGTCTGCAGGGTTCAAAGGAACCTAACCAAACCGAACCTCGGGGTGCCCCCGACGTCGACCGTCTTCTTCTGGTTCAAAAGCATAAAAACAGACAAAATCAGGTTTTTGTTCAAAAACCAATAGTAGGTGTATCGTCCGTTAGTTCAATCAACCTTATGTTTATTAATTGTAGCTGATAAAACCGTAGGTGAATAAACCGTAGGTGAGTTAACCGTAGGTGAATTCTCCTTTATGTAAGTATTTCGTTCATTAGTTATTACAAAAATCGGTGAAACGATCTTTAGGTATTTTAAAAAGTAGGTCTTTTGACCGTAGTTATCTCGAAAATACTTAAAATAACTTTAGTTATTATAATACGTAACCGTTTTATAAGGAGGTGAAGATCGAGGGTAGCGAGCTAAACTGCGATCGTGACGTATCGCAGTGAAGCATCTCGTCCCTGGGGCGACTCTATTGGCCATCAACACAGAAGAAATCTAGATTCCGGGCTGTCTGACCTTAAAACCCGGAACTTTTAGATAAGAACGAATAAATTTTAGTCTTAAAAGTGATTGTGGATCGAATTTTATGTCACTTATTTTTTGACGCCATATTTTACGCTGTTTGACGTCAATTACCTCAAGAATCAGCCACTCGTATTAGTCAAGCATTTGCAAATAACCGTGAAATAGGTTTTGACCATAAAAAAACACATCTTGATTTATTATGCATAAACACTTTTATACCTTGTTTTGACGTCAGCTGAAGTTCCAATCAATTTATGATAATTTATAATTTATTTATGTATCAGCGGGACCTTATTACTATGATTCCGCTGTCCGTCTGTCACAGGACTGGGTGTCTACTCCCTAAGCACGAAATCCGTAGATTTAGCTGATTCCTAATCCGTATCACTTACGGACATAAGATTAGTTCGAGACCCGAACTAATTATGAAAGACAACACACTTTGACAGCTGTCCCTGTTCCCGCCGTGTTTTGGACTTTTGGCCCGTCCGAATTGTTGAATTAGTCGCTTGTTTTAATGGATCTACTTTCGAAAGAGCCCGTATCTTCGTTGACGGACTTAGAGAATATACCCCCTCTACCTATCTTTTGAACCGTAATGGATAGACACTTGAAATTTTCGAGTTTATAACTAGGTACTATGGCCGTTATAACAACGAAAAATAATAAAAAAAAACCGGGCAAGAGCGAGTCGGACTCGCGCACCGAGGGTTCCGTAACATCCGGGTTTATGCATAAGGTTTATGTTTATGAAATTAAATGTTTTTTTTTTATTTTTGAGTTGATTGAAAAAATGGTAAATTGTGGTTTACGATTTATGACGTATTAAAAAAAAACTACTTACTAGATCTCGTTCAAACCAATTTTCGGTGTTGCCTCTGATGGCAACCTATGCAGGTGGTTTAGTGTTGGAAATAAAGGAAACAACCAAACTATCTCAAACACTTTATAATTTTAAAGTTTTAAGGTACTAAATTATAGAACTAATTAATTTTATTTAATATTTACTAGGTTATTTACTAAAGTTAACACTATTGATTCCAGCCAGCTTAAATTTCAGCAGAAAGAGCTATGGGCGTGGGGAGTTGGGGATAAACCCAGTACCTACTGTTCCGTTTAAATTAGTTAATTTAAATAAAATATTATTAATCTCAAATTTAAGTGAATTGGTAAGTAACCTTCCAGTTATTAATAAGATTAAACAGTAAATGGGCGCCAGGGACAATAAAGGTCCCGGATCCTGGAGCCGACGAAGGTGTCCAATATTCTTCCGGTGGAACAAATAATGTCGAACCCAAGATGTTCAATTTAAATGAGGTTGAGGACCGGTTTCGGTTCTTATAGAAACCGTATTAAATGAATTAATAAATTCTTAGGAATATAAAAAAAACCGTCCCGCCTGCGCTATCGCTAGACGGACTCAGCCAGCCGCACAGTCGTCTCCGCAGGAGGCTTCGAGCGTACACACGAGGAACGGGTCTCGCGTCCAGGCCCCAGACGTTCCGCTAGATCCTGGCGGCGAGACGAATCTCTCGAGGTGCCTCTCCTGGAAACGACAATACGGAGACCCAATGATATACAACATAAACTAATTAACATTCCTTGAGGTGACCGAGCTTGGAAATCTAGAAGGCTAAAACATTAGCCGGTTAACATGGCCTTCTGACACTAGGAATCTGGATTACCCACGTGGCGTTCATCAACTCTGCGACAAGGGCTCGTTCCCTCAAACAGTAATTGAATACCGTGGTTAACACTGAGGAATCTATGATAAATAGTCAGCGGATGAAATACTCACGGTTGAATTAGGGAGAAAGCACTTGACTGCAAGTTCCTTGGCCGGCTGTAAAGTTGTCTGCGTATGCGCAATTTGGAATCCTGTAATTAATATTCATGGATCACGACAATATCCTTTTAACAACCAGGGAAGGCTCACAGACTACTTCCAAACACTATTACCACAAAATCCTTACCTTTTAAAACACGATACAAGCTAGGTGTTTTCACTCCTGCGTGTCAAGGGCGAAAAAGGACGCTAACATATCCTTATTATTGTCATCGATTGCAGACCGGAACTCGACGGAACATTTCGAAAACCTCCCGTAATGCAGGTAAAATGATTATAAGATCACGGAAGATAAACATTACACCATGATACTTTAATTCTTGAAAATCACTAATAACCACACAACGTGACGTTCAAACGCTGAAACTATATAAATCTTCATGATCCAGACCAACAAACAAATTATTTGTAATATCTAATTCTAAATCTAGTTTAATTTGGGGTAATTATCTCGGAATAGCTAGTCGGGAAATTTCTAATCTATCACCTGGCCACATTATGTCAAAGACTATGCACAGATTAAAATCGGATTCCTAGACAAAGAAGTTTCTAGAAATAAGTCCCTAATGAAAAAATTACTTTCATTTCCGTTTACGGTTATTTAGTTTATTATGAATTTTTACTGAAAGCTGAAAATATTGAAGGATTGCGCCATACGATATTAATTCGATGGTTAGAAATCAATATGTAAAAATATCGATTAGAATACAACTCTTAATCGGCGACCACCAGATGTCGCACTAACTGTCAGAAACTGACGTTCGACTGAATGACATTTGAAGTGTAAATAAACAATATTTCTTCTAATTTATTATGAAACCTATTTAATATGTTTTAGAATAGTAATTTATTGTGATTAAGTGATAACTAAAAAGTCCAGTGACGAAATACAGTTGAAGGAATGAGTTCTTCTAGCAAGTGCAGTACAAAGTCAAACTACAATGAAATATATTACTCGGTAACCTCAAAATGTTCTACAATATGTTTTCAGGTAAATGCTACTTTACTTATTAGTAACGCAGCTGTATAGGTATAAAAAAACAACGTAACAGTACCTCCCCAACCACCAGAGATTTGACCCTCTAGGGCAAATCTCGAAGCTGGCCCTCCAGCGTCAAAACAGACTCCAAAGGACAAAGTACGCTTTCAAAAATCTACAACGTTCATGCCTGAAAACAGGAACAAAGAAAGAAAACAAAAAAAATATGGAAGCCGGTGTACGATTTCTATTTTTATACATAAATGATACTATAAAGGTAGTTAAGGTATATACATAAACAATACAGAATTCTTGTTACACTTCAAATATAGAGTAACAGACCGCTCTATTTAGGCGACATTGCAGTAGGCTTTGTTTGTCGGGTCTGCAATTCCGCCCGTGTTTTATGGTTTATTTTTAATTATCCATGTAACCTATATAAAATATACTAATTTGGGTTTTCATTATATACTACATAAACCTACGACCTAAAAGGATTCTGGTCACACTTCAAGTATAGAGTAACAACCCGCTCTATCAGGCGTCATTGTAGTAGGATTTAGTTAACGAGTCTACAATTCCGCCCGTGTTTTATGGCTTATTTTTAGTCATCCATGTGACCTGTGTAATATATACTATTTCTCTTGGAACGAGTCTAATCCATTTACAAACATGTAAAAGACAAGCTCCAAAGAGAGTATAAATGTGTAAATAACTAATATCCTAGTCTGACCTACTATATTTATATAGGAGAGACCACCCTACTCCATCGTACACCACCTTTCACATCCTAAATGAGTAGACAGCCGATAATAATGCTGATCTAGAAAAAAAAATTCACTAAAAGAAATTAAAAACTACAAACTAGTGAAAATTGGCTAACCGTCTACAATAAAAGGAATGTGACGGTTATTCAGCCCCTAAAAAAAAAATACCATCTTAAACGAATTCCATCAATGCAGCCTACACGCCCGCCATTATGGCCTCCAATCTCAGGACTATTATTATGCTGCCTTACCAGCAATCCGGAGGTTTATACACCCCACAGGGGTGTCAATCCCGCAACAACCATAGACCACCAACAACCTCCAAACAATCGCCTTAACTTAACCTAAATATGGTTCACAAATGTGAACACAGTTAGAACCTGTGTATCACTACGAACCGCAAAAACAGTGTTAAATATATTTAATCACTGTATTCTAGCACCGTGCATATACAGCAACCAATGCTAAAATAAAACCAGCAACCACAAGGCATATACAGCCCTCAAAGGTCACTGCGACCAACAACCACTATTCCAGCACAGTGCACATACAGTCACCAATGCTGAAATAAAAACCAGCAACCTCAAGGCATAGACAGCCCTCAAAGGTCACTGCGACCAACAACCACTATTCCAGCACAATGCACATACAGTCACCAATGCTGAAATAAAAACCAGCAACCTCAAGGCATATACAGCCCTCTAAGGTCACTGCGACCAACAACCACCATAAGCGAATTTAAATTTTAGTTTAAATTCAAGTAAAATATTGTAAAAAAAAATATTCCTCGTCACATGGTGACCCTAAATCCTTGATATGCCATGTGCCAAGGTTTAATTTTGTTTTAAACTGGAGGGGTACCTATCAAGTACTTTATATACAAGCTCGTCTTTGCGAAGTAAATTAAATGAAATGGGTCGTTCCATTGTGTGAAATTAAAAAAAAATTAAGTAAAAACTGGCTGTCACAATTTACAATCTCGAGCAATATGTAACTATTATGTATAATAAATGTCATTACAAAATTAGCAGTCTTATAGAGTAAGTTTGTATTTTAATTCCAGGCTTTTATTTCCAAAAACAATCGTCCTGGAGTTATATTTTGGGACACCGGTAAAATATAATTGTAAAATGTAAATAACAGTAAAAATTGTAAAAGTTGTAAAAAGTGTATAAGTAAATAACAGTGTATATAACAATACAAACATAAAAAACATGAACACAAAAAAACAAAGGATTCCGCGCGACGGTTTTTTTTTCTTAAAATTAGAATAACTGGAAGGGTATAGAAACAGCAGTCTGGGTTGTAAGGTACAGCAATTGACGTAACCTCTATCTCCAACTAATACACACGTTGGTCGCCACTGTTACAAATTAAAATTTGTTGCCTCTGATGGCAACCTATGCAGGTGGTTTAGTGTTGGAAATAAAGGAAACAACCAAACTATCTCAAACACTTTATAATTTTAAAGTTTTAAGGTACTAAATTATAGAACTAATTAATTTTATTTAATATTTACTAGGTTATTTACTAAAGTTAACACTATTGATTCCAGCCAGCTTAAATTTCAGCAGAAAGAGCTATGGGCGTGGGGAGTTGGGGATAAACCCAGTACCTACTGTTCCGTTTAAATTAGTTAATTTAAATAAAATATTATTAATCTCAAATTTAAGTGAATTGGTAAGTAACCTTCCAGTTATTAATAAGATTAAACAGTAAATGGGCGCCAGGGACAATAAAGGTCCCGGATCCTGGAGCCGACGAAGGTGTCCAATATTCTTCCGGTGGAACAAATAATGTCGAACCCAAGATGTTCAATTTAAATGAGGTTGAGGACCGGTTTCGGTTCTTATAGAAACCGTATTAAATGAATTAATAAATTCTTAGGAATATAAAAAAAACCGTCCCGCCTGCGCTATCGCTAGACGGACTCAGCCAGCCGCACAGTCGTCTCCGCAGGAGGCTTCGAGCGTACACACGAGGAACGGGTCTCGCGTCCAGGCCCCAGACGTTCCGCTAGATCCTGGCGGCGAGACGAATCTCTCGAGGTGCCTCTCCTGGAAACGACAATACGGAGACCCAATGATATACAACATAAACTAATTAACATTCCTTGAGGTGACCGAGCTTGGAAATCTAGAAGGCTAAAACATTAGCCGGTTAACATGGCCTTCTGACACTAGGAATCTGGATTACCCACGTGGCGTTCATCAACTCTGCGACAAGGGCTCGTTCCCTCAAACAGTAATTGAATACCGTGGTTAACACTGAGGAATCTATGATAAATAGTCAGCGGATGAAATACTCACGGTTGAATTAGGGAGAAAGCACTTGACTGCAAGTTCCTTGGCCGGCTGTAAAGTTGTCTGCGTATGCGCAATTTGGAATCCTGTAATTAATATTCATGGATCACGACAATATCCTTTTAACAACCAGGGAAGGCTCACAGACTACTTCCAAACACTATTACCACAAAATCCTTACCTTTTAAAACACGATACAAGCTAGGTGTTTTCACTCCTGCGTGTCAAGGGCGAAAAAGGACGCTAACATATCCGTATTATTGTCATCGATTGCAGACCGGAACTCGACGGAACATTTCGAAAACCTCCCGTAATGCAGGTAAAATGATTATAAGATCACGGAAGATAAACATTACACCATGATACTTTAATTCTTGAAAATCACTAATAACCACACAACGTGACGTTCAAACGCTGAAACTATATAAATCTTCATGATCCAGACCAACAAACAAATTATTTGTAATATCTAATTCTAAATCTAGTTTAATTTGGGGTAATTATCTCGGAATAGCTAGTCGGGAAATTTCTAATCTATCACCTGGCCACATTATGTCAAAGACTATGCCCAGATTAAAATCGGATTCCTAGACAAAGAAGTTTCTAGAAATAAGTCCCTAATGAAAAAATTACTTTCATTTCCGTTTACGGTTATTTAGTTTATTATGAATTTTTACTGAAAGCTGAAAATATTGAACGATTGCGCCATACGATATTAATTCGATGGTTAGAAATCAATATGTAAAAATATCGATTAGAATACAACTCTTAATCGGCGACCACCAGATGTCGCACTAACTGTCAGAAACTGACGTTCGACTGAATGACATTTGAAGTGTAAATAAACAATATTTCTTCTAATTTATTATGAAACCTATTTAATATGTTTTAGAATAGTAATTTATTGTGATTAAGTGATAACTAAAAAGTCAAGTGACGAAATACAGTTGAAGGAATGAGTTCTTCTAGCAAGTGCAGTACAAAGTCAAACTACAATGAAATATATTACTCGGTAACCTCAAAATGTTCTACAATATGTTTTCAGGTAAATGCTACTTTACTTATTAATAACGCAGCTGTATAGGTATAAAAAAACAACGTAACAGTAGTTTACATGGTAATGTATATCATATATTTTTTTTAGTTTTATCATTCTCTTATTTTAGAAGTTACAGGGGGGAGGACACACATTTAACCACTTTGGAAGTGTCTCTTGCGCAAACTATTCAGTTTAGAAAAAATTGATATTAGAAACCTCAATATCATTTTTGAAGACCTACCTATAGATATCCCACACGTATGGGTTTGATGAAAAAAAAAAATTGAGTTTCGGTTTAAAGTATGGGGAACCATAAAATTTATTGTTTTTTTCCTATTTTTGTGTGAAAATCTTAATGCGGTTCACAGAATACATCTACTTACCAAGTTTCAACAGTATAGTTCGTATAGTTTTGGAGAAAAGTGGCTGTGACATACAGACGGACAGACAGACAGACAGACATGACGAATCTATAAGGGTTTCGTTTTTGCCATTTGGCTACGGAACCCTAAAAATAAAAAAATAAAGGGAACCCAAGATACAAGAAACGTGTTTTTTTCAGCGTTTTAGCGGTTGATAATATCGATATTGTGCTTGCATAAATATTTATCAGGACTACGGAACTCTTCACTGTGCGTGGTCCGTGATGCACTTAGCCGGTTTTTAGTACTTAATCGATTTTCTTTTTTTTTTGTTCATATTCTATTTGTGTTGGTGATAAATTTCGGAGGCCCGTGGCTAAATAATAACAGCCGCACAGGTCGATAGATCAGGTTAAGCTACGTTTGCCGTGGTTGGTCTGTGGATGGGTGACTATATGCTATACCGTGACCCCTCCGTGCCTCGGAAAGCACGTTAAGCTGTTGGTCCCGGCTATCATTCGTGGATCTTTGACAGTCGTTACGGGTACTCAGAAGCCCGAAAGTCTGACAACCAGTCTTATCAAGGGGTATCGTAGGTTTACCCAGTAATTGGGTTGTGGAGTTCAGATAGGCAGTCGCTCCATGTAAAATACTGGTATTAAGCTGCATCCGGTTAGACTGGAAGCCGATCCCAACAAGGTTGGGATAAGGCTAGGCAGACGATATCAATAATTTTGAACATACTTTCAAAGGACATTTAATTTTGATTCTGTTTTTTGCAGTTTTAAAATACATTTATTTATTTTCAACACACTTGCTTGTAAAGTGGCTCTTATTGAACCGCTTTTAGGTCCATAATGCAGTGTATTAAAAACGCGTGCTTTTTCTTTATTAATTATCCACAAGTGCTTTATTTCCACAGATAACTATTTACTAGTCGGAGATGCGCACTTTTTTAATCTCATCAATCCACTTTTTTTTTAAATAGTCTGTATTGTCCTTGGTCTCAAAATTAACTAATGTTTATTTACCTTAAGGTGAATGCGCAGGTACCACGGACAATTTAAGGCGAATGCGCAGTGGTAGAAGAAAGAAAAAGAAAAAAGAAAGAAATTAAAATTTTCTTAAGTTTTTTGCAATTTTCAGGTCAGTGTCAATTGTATCTTGATCAAAATATGATTTGCGACTATAACAGGTACGTCTTTATAGAATGATAATCATTCGAATCATTAATACATCTTTCCTATGGAAAAGTTCCTAGGGAAAAAATCTAACTTGAAAGATTCTATTCTAACGACTATAATGAGGATCTTCACTGCCAGTTTTTCACGATAGGTGGCGCATCGTCGACATGGCCATTGAAAGCTGCCACTTACATACATTTTGTAACCTACCATTCAGTTATTTTTAATTTTCTCGATAATGCCTCTGACGTGCTGTACAGGGATGTACAGTCGCCAGCACATCAACTTACCCCACTTTGGCCTTGAACGCGTTATGAGCAACTACAGCGAGAATCGTGCGAAAGAGACATATAGCTTTTGTCTGTTCTTACTAGTAATGTGTCGTGCTGCAGTGCGTACGTGAGAGTGTGTGCCTATGGTCGTCGTGGTGTGAATAAGATACTGTGCGATAAGAAATAGCGTAGCTATCCGAATCAAATACAGTGTCACAACAGGATGACAGTGGGGCGAGCGTATTTGCTGCAGCGCTTAAACAGTAGGTGTCGTCTCACCAAACTATAAAACATGCAGCGCTAGACCGCTTAAAACGTATAGTTTTCTCGCGACCAAAACGTCATAAGCGCCGGGAATTTCACGGCGCTTACACGTTTCATGCAAGACTAAATAAATGAGTTGTTACCGGTCGGTAACATACCCCGCGTTCCGAATTGCGTCAAAAGCGATTATATCGCGAATCCAACCAAATTTAATAGTCACAAAATATAAGGACTATTGACTACTATTTGTGACGTTGCGCGTTGGTCGGATTCGCGATATAAGTAATCGCTTTTGACGCAATTCGGAAGGCCCCCGGCCTGGCACAAAAACTGTTGCGGCGTCGCGTCGTCGGTTCTGAACACGAAGTAATAATAGTTCTATGGTAGCAGGTTGAATAATTGAATCGAAACGCCCAGCGCAATGCTTAAAATACCTATGAAAGTTTATAGTCTTCTTTTACTTAATCCTTAATTTTTACATATTTGTTGGAAAATTACTTAGAGTATTAAGTAGTAACTACCTACTCATATTACATTTAAACAGGTAGGGCGCAATGCTTAAAATACCTATGAAAGTTTATAGTCTTCTTTTACTTAATCCTTAATTTTTACATATTTGTTGGAAAATTACTTAGAGTATTAAGTAGTAACTACCTACTCATATTACATTTAAACAGGTAGGTAGTACGGTATACACCGTTCGTTACACAATGAATTAGCGAAATTTCACGCTCTCGATGAATATTGTTAAGTAGACAAGTAGGTAGGTAAGTAGGTATAATCTCATATCAGAAAAACATTTCCTTTTTTATTAGGGTTCCGTACCCATAGGGTAAAAAACTGGCCAAGTGCGAGTCGGACTCGCACACGAAGGGTTCCGTACCACAAGGCAAAAACGCCGAAAAAAACATGTTTGTTGTATGGGAGCCCCCCTTAAATATTTATTTTAATTTTATTATTAAAGTTAAAATACAACTCAGTATTTTGTGAATATTTCAAGTGTCTACCTGTTGCCATTTTTGATATCGAGCAAAAAAGGGCAAAAAAATCGCGTTTGCTGTATGGGAGCCCCCCTTAAATATTTATTTTATGTTGTTTTTAGTATTTGTTGTTATAGCGGCAACAGAAATACATCATCTGTGAAAATTTCAAATGTCTAGCTATCGCGGTTCTTGAGATACAAGCCTGGTGACAGACAGACAGACAGACGGACAGACAGCGAAGTCTTAGTAATAGGGTTCCGTTTTATACCCTTTAGGTACGGAACCCTAAAAACGAGACCTAAGACTTCGCTGTCTATCCGTCTGTCTGTCACCAGGCTGTATCTCAAGAACCGCGATAGCTAGACAGTTAAAATTTTCACAAATTATGTATTTCTGTTGCCGCTATAATAACAAATACTAAAAACAAAATAAAATGAATATTTAAGGGGGGCTCCCATACAACAAACGTGTTTTTTTCGGCGTTTTCGCCTTGTGGTACGGAACCTTTCGTGTGCGAGTCCGACTCGCACTTGGCCAGTTTTTAAATTTCAAGCAGGTTTTAATGACCTTTTCCGGGTTTTGTTACCTACTTACTGACGGGCTGGCGGTCACCTGTCTTAGCGCGTTCCTTGCTCTTCTATTCTATTATTGATAGCTGCGCCATGCGCCACAGTTATAAACTTTTGTAGTTATCATCCTTTAACTATTTTTATAATACCTATTATATCTGTTATTGTTCCAAAATAAAAGATTTTTATTTATTTTCACGAAATTAAATGCTGAAAACCCATAACATAGGTAATCTGCTTGAAATTTTGAAAGAAATATAGACACCTACTTCTTACCCCATCACGAACGTGTGTGAAGTTTAGCCAATTAATTATACCTACAAAAAGCCTTTTGTCAGTCCGCCGTGTTTAAGATTAACGTTTCGTCCGCAGCATGATCTTATTACAAAAACAATCAGGTTGAACCTTGTAACGAAATTACCAATACCTACCGAAGTTTGCTTTGACATGATGTTCAACCTTATTGCGCTAGTAATAAGATACGATTTCAAAGGTTATGAATTTTCAAATAAAATTCTAATATATTATTATCGTTACTTTACATCCTAAATCTATACTATAAAAAAAGCTGATAAGTTTGTTTGAACGCGCTAATCTCAGGAACTGCTGGTTCGAATTGAAAAATTCTTCTCTACTTGATTCACTATAACGTTTTTAGGGTTCCGTACCCAAAGGGTAAAAACGGAACCCTACCTATTACTAAGACTTCGCTGTCTGTCCGTCCGTCCGTCCGCCTGTCTGTCACCAGGCTGTATCTCAAGAACCGCGATAGCTAGACAGTTGAAATTTTCACAAATTATGTATTTCTGTTGCCGCTATAACAACAAATACTAAAAACAAAATAAAATAAATATTTAAGGGGGCTCCCTTAGAACAAACGCGATTTTTTTTCCTGTTTTGCTCGATATCACAAAGGCAACAGGTAGGCACTTGAAAAATTCACAAAATACTCAGTTGTATTTTTACTTTAATAATAAAATTAAAATAAAATAAATATTTAAGGGGGGCTCCCATACAACAAACGTGTTTTTATAGGCGTTTTTGCCTTGTGGTACGGAACCCTTCGTATGCGAGTCCGACTCGCACTTGGCCTGTTTTTTATCGTAATCAAAGTTCTAAAATAATGCATTATTTGCAAAGGTGTTTTTATAAACATGATATTAATCCTTATCCAAATAAACACGTTACTCATCACAAGTATTTAATTTTGAATAAAATTGCCCTTGACAAATTTGATTTCAATGAATATCTTAGGAAATATCATAGTTTTAAAACAACTCCGCAAGGCGGCCGGTCATGACCTGAAGACGCAGTGACTGCAGTCGAAAGGGCTGTGTGATCTAACCCCAGGGGCCCCATATCAAAATATCTTGGCGGGGTCTTTTGCAAAAAGGACGGTGACGTTTTTTTAAGTAAATAAATATGCCGTCGGGGCCCACTGTATAACAGATACGGCGATAGCTAACCCCCTGCTTTTGGCACTATAACTACACAACCGATCATCATGAAATTATGCATACCTACCAATCAGAAAAGGACATAGGATAGGTTCCTACAGGAACGCGTGTCAAACCGCGGGAAAAATATTAAAATAAAATGCGGAATAACAATCAAATCTTTTTATTTTTAAACATTAATATAATTGAAAACATTATAACAACTACCTACTTTAAATTAAAATATACTTACAACAAAAGTTATAAAACCAAACTATGCCATAGATTAAGATAATTTATTTGCGTAAAACATGGTATACACAGGTGTTATTAAAGCATATGAGATCATACAGTTTTGCAATAAATGAAAAAAAAATGCACAAATAAACAAAATTGAATTTAAAAACATTATAATTTATGTTCAAAAAAATCCTTAATATTATAGAAATTATTTTCATTCAGCCATCTACCTATATAGTTTAGTTTTGAATAACCTACAATTTAATATTTTTATACATTAGGTAATTTATAATATACCTACCTACAGTCCTACATGCTTCATACTTACATAAAAGTTTCTGTAACCATTACCTATGTCAATAAAGAATTTTTATTTTTAAATGTCTGACACATCTCGCGGACCTTTCGAAGGCGTTATTATTATTAGGTATATAGATTAGAATTTTATTTGTAACAGACCACCAATGGCTGCCAAGCAAAATCAAATGCGGTAGCATTTGATTGCCAAACAAAAATAAGCTTTTACCTAGATTAGTATAATTTGACTGGGCTGTATAAGGTCCGGCACACACTGGAGGCACGGCACGACAAGGGATTTTTGTAATACTTACAGATGATTTCGAATCTAATTTAACACTGTTAACACAAACATTTCACACAACAAACTGATTAAAAACAAGTAAATAATATTTATTTTTACAAGCTTTTATTTTTATTGATATTTGTAACAGATTAATTATACAGTTACAACTACCAATGGCTGCTAAGAAAAATCAAATGCTGCCGCCAAACAAAAGTAAGCTTTTAAAATCCCTTGTCATGCCATGCCGCCAGTGGGTGACGGCCCTATCTTAAATTGTCACCAACAATAGTAAAGAAAAATTCTCAAGAATATAACAGTAGTGCGAAAATAAATATAAAATTTCAATTTACAGTATTAATTATCACGATATTAGAAGAATGATCCATACTAATATTATAAATGCGAAAGAACTTTGTGTGTTACGCTTTTGCGGCCAAGCCGGTGGGCAATTGTGATGAAAAATATGGAGATAGTTTGAAGCCTGGGGAAGGACATGCGAGGAATATAGTTTATTATGACACAACATCAACGAACGACATGTCTGGCGTCTTTTCCAAATCGAGCAATGGAAGAATAAGCGTTTGAGAAACAGTGGTTGGAACCTTTATTTTAATAAGTAAATAAAATAATTTCGTTATGGATTATAGCGCTCATTGCTATTGCGCCATAATATTTTTCTTCCGTCCATATCCGAACGAAAGCTTTTTTCATCCACAAAAATGACGATATTGTTTGCCCAGTCAAAATTATAAAACTCTAGGCAAAAACTTACTTTTGCCTCCTTATGCACCTTAGAAGATTCAAATAATCCCATTTGAATCTTCTTAGCAAGTCGGCGGCATCTCAATCCGGCGGCGTCTCCTGACTGTGTCCATTGATATTTAAAACAAAGAACATTTTGTCATTTTCAATACTTACATAGGATTATTTGTTATGAGAAATTGTAGGGGCTAACTTAACTAATCTGCATTCGCGATTAATTTGCCAAAAATCGTAAACAAAAATGACTTTACAGAAAAATAACTTTAAATCGTATACAAGAAAGTTCAGTTTACGCTACAACTTTAACTTTTTCAATAGTGCTAGTCACTCTGAAATCAACTTAATTGCCATTACAATAAAGTTGATATTTGTTTAACTTGAAATAATATTAATTTGAAAGAAGTTTGAATAAACTTTAAATGACTATGGAACGGTTAAAAAATATTCTTCCAAATATAAACAAACATACACATATAATCTGTCGAATTGAGAACTTCCACCTTTGTTGAGGTGGGTTGTAAAATATGGTTGTAAAGGACTGAAGATATTTTATAGTGTAATACAGGGTGTTTGGTGCATCGTTTGCCAAATGGAATTGGCCGAAAGGAGAGGTCATTTGCTATCTCTTAAGGCCCAGTAACTCATTCCTTATTACACCGGTTTTTTTATTATGACTTTTTAATTTTTATTTAGAAAAATACAAGAACTCTGCATTTAAGCTTAAATTTAAAAAAAGTTATGACTATAGCCTTCAAATTTAATTTCAATTCTTTTGTTTACTCTTGTATGGTTCTATAAAATACAAAATTACTCGCTAATAACATCTAGTTCCTTTTTAATAACTCACAAAGTTTTTGAAAAAAGGAAAAATATACTTAACACTCAACTTTAAATTGCTGTAAAAAAAAAATTAAAAGCGATCGGGATCTTCAAATTCTTTTAAAAAGTTCTCGAGTTTGTCCCCTTTCCAACTGTGTGCAATATACCAAAGAAAACTTTTAATAACTTCAGTAATTCGCTAAATGTGTAATCGAGACACATCAGGCTGATATTCGATATTACGGTTAGAACACTAGTTTTCACTTTTCACATAAATAACATTCTTTAAGGTGGATAGTGTTATCTCACTCTTACGCAGTCTCTTATCTCTTTTAGGGCTCTAACTTTCGTCGAACTTGAAATAAACTTTTATTTAATAAGTACCAAATTATAAATTTTGTTCAAATTGTCCTCCACTATTGCGTTCACACGCGCGAAATATTCGTTTTATCTCGACTGTAGTGGTGTGTAAACGTATTTCCGCTTTGATAGTGACTTACAACCGTACGCGCTAATATGGAATGCAAACCCCTTTAGGTCTACTGCGTACCTCACCGATGTTCTAGGTAACGGCATTGACGTCACTCTGCCAGACGTCATGTTATTCCCGCACCGATAGTACTTTAAACAAATATTTAAAAAAAATGCCCCTTGGGAGAAAATAATGCATTCTTACGCGTATTTTGTTTGCTGTAGGTCTCGAGAATCATGACTATGATAACCGTGTTCAGTTTTGTCGTTTTTTATTACACTCGGACGTAGATGATCCGAACTTTTTTAAAATAATTTCTACAAACAGACTTACCCTAATATTAGCTCGGCTACCAATTTTCAGTGAAGACCTGTCTTTTGTTTTCCATCAAGACTTTTGTCCCGCTCATTGGAGATTAACCGTCAGGGAGTACTTGCATGTTGCATTCCCAGACTCATGGATTGGGAGGGATGGCCCTATTCCTTGGCCTCCACGTTCCCCAGACCTGACTCCGTTAGATTTTTAAGTCTGGGGACGGCCCAAAGAACTTGTTTACGCCACGGAAGTTAAGACTAGGGATGATTTAGTCCAGCGCATTGAGGCGGCTTTCATCACTATCAAAGCAGAAATACGTTTACACACTACTACAGTCGAGATAAGACGAATATTTCGTGCGTGTGTATGCAATAGTGGAGAACAATTTGAATAAAAATTTTAATTAGGTACTTATTAAATAAAAGTTTATTTTTTATTTCAAGTTCGAGGAAAGTTAGAACCCTAGAAAGAGATATGAGACTGCGTAAGTGTGAGATAACACTATCCAACTACTTAAAGAATGTTATTTATGTGAAAACTAGTGTTCTCACCGTAATATCGAATATCAGCCTGATGTGTCTCGATTACACATTTAGCGAATTACTGAAGTTATTAAAAGTTTTTTTTGGTATGTTGCACACCGTTGGAAAGGGGACAAACTCGAGAACTTTTTAAATAATTCGAAGATCCCGATCGCTTTTAGTTTTTTTTTCACCGCAATTTAAACTTAAGTGTTAAGTATATTTTTCCTTTTTTAAAAAACTTTGTGAGTTATTAAAAAGAAACTAGATGTTATTAGCAAGTAATTTTGTATTTCATAGAACCATACAAGAGTAAACATAAGAACTGAAATGAAATTTGAAGGCTACACTCATAACTTTTTTTTAAATTTAAGCTTAAATGCAGAGTTCTTGTATTTTTCTAAATAAAAATTAAAAAGTCATAATAAAAAAACAGGTGTAATAAGGAATGAGTTACTGGGCCTTAAGAGATAGCAAATGACCTCTCCTTTCGGCCAATTCCATTTGGCAAACGATGCACCAAACACCCTGTATAATAAGTGATACAACCACTGAGTTTGACTATTTTTATTACGATTGGAATTATCCTACTTAAAAAGCGTAGGTATTTCTACATCAGATAGTGTTGCAGTCCCATTTTATAAACTAGATCTGAAATACCTAAGATATCTAATAGCTATGAAATACTGATACGAAAGTTGAATAACTAAAGTAAGAACTAGAAAAAGGATATAATAAAACAAAAAAGTCTGTTTAGTCAAAATTATTCTTCAACTATAAATTAATAATTATTTTTTGACGGATAAAAAACCTGATTAAACACCAAATTACCTGAATCTTAAAACGCAAGAAAATAAAAGAAATGAAATACAAAAATTAAGGAGTCCCTACAAAAAGCATAAAATAAAAAATTAAATAAAAATTTTAAAAAACCCCCGACACAAAAAAATAATAAAATTAAATGTAAGTAATTGGAAAAGGATCAAATAATTTAAAAACCCCCAACTTAAAGAATCTAGGTAACGAGTCTAAAATAGATAAATTCATTTGGAAGTTGGGGGACCGTTCTGTGGAACACCTTCTCTATGCTAACAGGTCCCTCGACTGCCAAATGAATTTATCTGTTTTAGTCTCGTTACCTAGATTCTTTAAGTTGGGGGTTTTTTAATTATTTGATTCTTTTCCAATTACTTACATTTCATTTTATTACTTTTTTGTGATGGGGGTTTTTTAAATTTAATTTTTTAATCAATTTTGTTATTCACTTTTTAGGAAAACCATGTTTTATGTTAACTGTGATGATATAAGTTAATGTGATAGGTAAGTGTGATTACTAGTTACTCACGCTGTACGAAATTGAGGTTACTCCACATCGTCTCGTCTGCAGCCGCGTGGCTCTCGCGTAGAGCTGGCGGTTCTATGCTTCCGCTTTCTTCCCACTGCCGAAGCCAGAAGTAAACTGTTTTTTTCTGGAACGAAACAAATACTTAGCTGTAGTTTATTTGCCCATTATTACTCAATTACTATAGGCAAAGAGACCCTTGATTTTAAGCCATTTTTACATGTAATTTTCTCTTGGGTCTGACACTTAAATATCCCTGTTTTTTATGTTCTTCTGTTTAGAATGTCCCATGAGTAAGGGCTGATTTTTCAATCGACAGATATTTTTTACTATTAAAATAAAATTGACATCTGACAGTTTTTGTTTGGAAGAATTGTCAAAAATTCAAAATTATTCCTCCGATAGTAATAAATTGGCTGGCTAAAAAATTAACTGACGTTGGAAAAATCAGCCCTAAATGGAATCAAAAACAATAGTTCATCGAATTATGCTTACGGAGGTATAACTCTGAATTTAAGCTTTCACGAAACAGCGCGCACCCATTATGAAAGAACACAAAGAAGATATACCTATCCACAAATATAGATCTATCCCTTCTATTAATTCGAAAATTCTATAGAAAAACACCATTGACACATTTTTAACAATACAACCTTTGTTTATTATTATTTAAAATTTATAACTACAAAAAATATTACTCACCGTTATGCCCGTCTGCCGACAAATATCAATCACATCACATCCACTCAATCGAAGGGCTTATGATGCGCTCCCTTTCAATTTGTGTTAACTGAGGCGGCATTCTTGATTTTGATATTTAACTAAACTTTGATAAAAATAATTAAAACGCACAGTCAAAAATGTCTGCGGACTAGAACTCCCGCTGAGCACTCAACACGACTCCAAGTCAGTCCAAGTGACGTACTGAATAAATGTCAAACGAACGATGTGATGTGACATTCGTTTAACTTCGTGAAGGTTCGGGGAAACTCGGGAGCGGTGGCGGACGCGCAGGGTCGCGTGGGTGTGGCTTATTCCTAGTGAGACATGGTAATTGGCTGCCAATTATTAGTACGTGCAACCATTGGGCAATTTTTGAAACGTTGAAAACTCCACCAATCATACCAAGGATACTTTCTTTCTAACACTGTACGCCTCGTCGTAGTTATAGATATGTATACAGTTTACGTTGACGAGCGGCCGTCTGTACTAACCCCGGTGTACATTTGTTTCCCAAAAATTTAACTTAAAAAAAGTGGAAAAAGGCGTTTATGTCGCAAATTTTTTTACTTCGTCTTTCAATTCTTTAAGCTTCCAGGTACAATACATGTTATAACGATGGTGGACCGGTTATGACACAAAAAAATTGCGATTCAACTGACGTAAACACAGCGAAAATGATTAAACAGCAGCCATCGCGCCGCTGGCGACATCTGCACTGAGCTTTGCGTGTCGATCCCCATTATGTAAATACATATATAAGTCGCGAATCATATTTGATCAAGAAACAACCTGATACTGACCTGCAAATTACAAAGAAAAACGTAAGAAAATTTTAATTACACACCTTAAATTGTCCTTAGTCCCTTCCGAAACCAAACGGGAAAGACCCTGACTGTCGTTCTATTATTGCGGATTCTCACTGAACGAATGTATATTTCTCTATGCCAATAGTACTTTCTGATTCCATACTAACTAAACTACAATTTCACATACAACAACACTACGATCAGTCTAAACATTATTTTGAGTTTATTATATTTTTTCTATAGGCTGTTTAGAGGTTTTGTCAGTGCCATAGACTAATATATTTAAAATGAGAGTGCTTTTATTTACACCTGCGCGCGCATCGCTAGTGCTGGCTAGCACGGCGCGCGGAAAAACAAAACTAGCACGCCATTTTCCAAACAAATTAATATTTAACAATAGAAGTCTGTTTTTTCCTCGCGTGTTGAAAAACGTCGTATGAAACGCGTGTGCATTGATCATTAGACTCTCGGCTTTCTTATCGCGCTCGCCTGCGGCTCGCGCGAATAATACCGCCTCGGGCATAATGATCAGGCGGGACCCATTTGAATTTGAAAATATAATAAAAATGGTATGGGTCCCGCCTGCTTCCAACTTTTATTTAATTTAAAATGGGCTTGTTTGTAGCTTTTCAGTTTCGCAGTCGGGGTTTTTTTATTTTTTATATTTCTTTTTTTTAGTAAAAGAGGTGAAAGATACAATAATTATATCACTAGAGATAGGGACAAATTAGTTCAACTAGGTTTCAGGCTGACTAAAGTGTACTAATCATTCATGGGGTACTCTTTAAAATGTTACAAAAAATATACCTTCCCACATATTTCAAATAAATGAAACGAAGCTTAAATCTATCTATCCATCAGCGGGATTGTCCGAAAGGGTTACCGCTGGCCCGGAACATAAAGGGCTAAGGAAGGAACAAGGGTGGGTTTTAGTCAGTAAGAGTCTGACACTCCCTTCCGCTCCACCCAGAGTGGGAGGAGTCATTTGATGATTTCCTATCCGCAAAAAAAAATAAAATCTAACTATCCATATCCATATTATAAATTCCAAGCTAACTCTGTGTGTCTCTATGTTACCTTTTCACGCCTAAACCACTAAACGGATTTCTATAAAATTTGGCATAGAGATAGATTGCATGCCGTAGAAGTACAAAGGATAGTTTTTATCGACATACCTTGCGGGCGAAGCCGCGGGCGGAAGCTAGACTTCTATATAAATAAAACAAAGTCGGGTTAGTTACACCATTTATAACTCAAGAACGGCTGGACCGATTATTATGATCTTTGATTTGTTGAATTTGTCTCCGCCCCGAATAGCAGAATAACAATAAAAATATGGGAAAAATTCATGAAAATAAAAATTAAGATAATTCATTTTCTCATACATTCATTCTTATTGGGGGGCCCGTGGCTAAGAAATAACAGCCGCACAGGTCGATCGATCAGGTTAAGCTACGCTTGCCGCGGTTGGTCTGTGGATGGGTGACCATCTTTACATAACGAGACCCCTCCGTGCCTCGGAAAGCACGTTAAGCCGTTGGTCCCGGCTGTCATTCGTGGATCTTTGACAGTCGTTACGGGTAGTCAGAAGCCCGAAAGTCTGACAATCAGTCTTACCAAGGGGCATCGTATTACCCAGTAACTGGGTTGTGGAGGTCAGATAGGCAGTCGCTCCATGTAAAATACTGGTATTCAGCTGCATCCGGTTAGACTGGAAGCCGACCCCAATATAGTTGGGAAAAGGGTAGGCAGATGATGATATTCGTTCTTATTGATTCTGATGCGGTACGAAGTTCCACGGGTCAGCTAGTCTTCTATAAAACGCACATTATGCAGCCAGGCATATTATAACTTGGCAAGTCGTCGGGTCCTGGGGCGGTATTTTTGGCCGTCAGCCTTCCTACCGTCATTTGATGATTTAATTTTCCCATCCGCAAAAAAAAAAAAACGCCATACTATAACTTTGGGGATTCCATCGCTGATAAAAATGGGGTTGTTCCACTGCGCTCCAGGAAGGCATTCCACTGCTCTCCAAAATAAAATAAGTAGAGTCAGCATAAAAGGCAAACCATTAGGTGTTTTTTATACACAAATAAAAATATCGGTATAGTCATTTTGGGAAAAGGTGATTTTGAGATTTGTTCATTATGAGATCAGTACAATATACAAAACCGGTCCTAACAGACCGCAACCATTTGCTACCCGAAACTGTCAAACTTTCCCAATTAGCCTTGAACATTATGCTGTAGCGATAAAGTTGAAAATCTGTTAAAGAAATTTGACAGGTCGTAGTAGCTTGATGTGCTGGCATCTGTACCTACACAATTGTCAAGATAACAAAAGAACATAACTCAGAAAAACTTAATTGTAGAACATAATTGTTGACTGACGTCAAGTCACGAACGTCATTGTCAGTGACTATTAAGGCGCTGAACATGGGTGACGAAAACTGTTACCATGAACTTGATGCAGGTTTTAATTCCGTAGTAATCACACTAATATTATAAAGGCGAAAGTTTGTGAGTGTGTGTGTGAGTGTGTGTGTTTATATGTTTGTTACTTCTTCACGCTCAAACGGCGGGACCAATTTTGATAAAATTTTGTATGGAGGTAGCTGACACCCTGGATATAAGCTACTTTTTATCCCGATATTCCCACGGGATCGACAATTACGCGGGTGAAACCGCGGGGCGCAGCTAGTTATTTATTAAAGGCTTGTGATGTCTGCAGGGCAAAGGCCTTGCTACTCTCTTTCCACTTCTCTCTGTTTAAAGTTTGTGAGGACCAGTTTGTATTGAACGAATCCAGCTCATCCTGCCATATTGCCTCCGTCTGGGCCTGTCGCGATGTCGCAAGTACGAGTCGTAAGTTTGGCCCATTGGTCGGCTGACATGCGGCAGATGTGTCCAGCCCAGTTCCACTTTAGCGTGGCGCTACTTGCAATTTTCCAATTCGTATTTCTCTTTATCGGTTGCTAGAACCTACATAGAATAGAATAGAATAATATTTATTTGCTTAAAACATGGTATAAAAAGATGTGATGTGTATGTGATAAAAATACAAAATAACAAGAACATAAACAATGTAAGGGATATCAAGGCGCAAACCGTTTCCACGAATTCAGAACTTGATTTCAGACCGACCAAAGTTGAAGTCTTCTTCTTAGCGTGTCGATGGCAATTTAAATGGACTCGGCCCAGAATTCGGCTAGAGTTGATGTACTTCAGCGGTTAAAAAAAAAACAAAAACAAAATAGTCTTATGCACATGCATCATGGCTATGGAACGGAGTATTCTGGGTATCAAACTAACAGACCGGGTTAGGAATACGACTATCCGTTCCATCACAAAGATAACTGACGTCACTTGGAAAGCTGCCACGCTAAAGTGGAACTGGGCTGGACACATCTGCCGCATGTCAGACGACCAATGGGCCAAACTTACGACTCGTACTTGCGACATCGCGAGAGGCCCAGACGGAGGCAATATGGCAGGATGAGCTGGATTCCTTCAATATAAACTGGTCCTCACAAACTTTAAAAAGAGAGAAGTGGAAAGAGAGTAGCGAGGCCTTTGCCCTGCAGACATCACAAGCCTTTAATAAATAATTACTACGGAATTAAAACATGCATCAAGTTCATGGTAACAGTTTTCGTCACCCATGTTTAGCGCCTTAATAGCCACTGACAATGACGTTCGTGACTTGACGTCAGTCAACAATTATGTTCTACAATTAAGTTTTTCTGAATTATGTTCTTTGTTATCTTGACAATTGTGTAGGTACAGATGCCAGTACATCAAGCTACTACGACCTGTCTAAATTTCTTTAACATATTTTCAACTTTATCGATACAGCATAAGGTTCAAGGCTAATTGGGAAAGTTTGACAGTTTCGGGTAGCAAACGCTTGCGGTCTGTTAGGACCGATTTTTATATTGTACTGATCTCATAATGAACAAATCTCAAAATCACCTTTTCCCAAAATGACTATACCGATATTTATATTTGTGTATAAAAAACACCTAATGGTTTGCCTTTTATGCTGATTCTACTTAGGTATTTTATTTTGGGGAGCAGTGGAATGCCTTCCTGGCGCGTAGTGGAACAACCCCATTTTTATCAGCGTTGGAAACCCCAAAGTTATAATATGGCGTTTTTTTTTTTTTTTGCGGATGGAAATCATCAAATGACGGTAGTAAAGCTGACGGCCAAAAATACCGCCTCAGGACCCGACGACTTGCCAAGTTATAATATGCCTGGCTGCATAATGTGCTTTTTATAGAAGACTAACTTCTGCCCGCGACTTCGTCCGCGTGAAATTTCACCCTCCCCCATTCACCCTCTTAGGGGTGGAATTTCGAAAAACCCTTTCTTATTGGATACCTACTCTTCACAAAGAACACACACTCCAAATTTCAGTGGTTTAGGCTGTGCGTTGATATATCAGTCAGTCAGTCAGTCAGGACTTTGAATTTTATATGTATAGACTAGCTGACTCGGCGAACTTCGTACCGCATCAATAAGAACGAATAATGAGAGAATGAATACCGTAAGATATGAGAAAATTAATTATCTTCATTTTTTTTTTCATGAATTTTTCCCATATTTTTTATTGTTTTCTGCTATTCGGGGTGGAGACAAATCCAACAAATCAAAGATCACAATAATCAGTCCAGCTGTTCTTGAGTTATAAATGGTGTAACTAACCCTGACTTTATTTTTTTTTTGTAGAAGAAAGATAGATTTAAGCTTCGTTTCATTTGGGTACTTAGTTGAAGTATGTGGGGAGGTATTTAAGGACGCCTTTACGAATCTGACAAAAATAAGCCGTTTTTCGGTGCATTTTGCGGCAAAATGAGACGAAACCAAATGTAACTAATAATTACCACAGATAGATTACTCTTTCATCTCCAAATTGTAGCCATTTTTTATTCGAAAATGTTGGTTTATAATATAGTAAAATAGTAGATTGTTATACAAGGGTCGGAAGGAATCAATTCCCATACGAGGCATTTAGGCTATAGTCCGAGTGGGAATTGATGACTTTCACCCGCGTTAAACACTCTACTTTTCATTTCGAATTTAAGGAAAGTAAAAACTAGTAGTTTTTCTAAAATATTTATTGATAATAATTACATGAATAATAGGTACCTTAAATTTGAAGTATGGAACACACCACGTCACCGCCACATGAGTAGATTCTGTGTCACCACCGCGGGCCGTCCCGCTTACTAGGGCCCGTATTATTATCATTCTGTCTGCATTCTTACTTTTACCATTTTTCATAAATTACTTAGGAAACACGATAATCTTGATAAAAATTACTAAAAATTGTGTTGCGACGTGACACTTTTTAGTGCTGACCGTCCACTCAACTTTCTTATTTCGATTCAAAACTTGCATACAGCCTAATCGATACTCGCAATAAAAAAATGAAACAAAATTGTAGAAACTGAATAAAAACTCTCTAAACTAACAAAATGTATTGAAATGCAGATGTGTTTGCAGAATATCCAATCTATAGAATTAATTAATTATCATCATTCTCAAAAAAAACTTCTGGAAAGCCTACCTAAAAAATGTTTATTGGGAATTCTGTAGTAAACTATTAGAAAGTATCAAAAATAAAATACACAATAAATAATTGTCCAATAAATTAAAATAATTTTAAGCAGCGAGCGCATTCCGAATATAAAAATAAATCGCTATATGTGTTGCTGTGTTGTTAAGATCACTGAAGCTTGGACAACTATGCAAAATCAGTGGTAAAATAACTGTGAATGGACTGTAATTTAGAACTCGTTTCGTAATGATAAGACACGCTAATTGCGTAACACACTTTCATACACAATCTGAATCCTTTTGAAGGATATTACTAATCCATTGCTTCATTTGTTCGATAAAATTGTCGGCTCAACAACGTCAAAAGCGCAATGAATGTTGTTGAACTGTCAAAATGAAAGCCATTCCTACAGGGCCTTAAGTCTACTATTACAAGTGTCAGAATGGTCTATCATTGATTTCATAATTGTTGATTTTGACAAGTTTGGTAATCTACTATTATAATGGCGTCATTATGACTTTCCAATGGTCAACCATTGACACTTCATTGAAAGAAATGGCAAAGAACGGTAATCTCGTACATAATAAAAAATTAATTACTGACTTATGCGGTAATCTGCCAAAATTTTGACATTTCCTTTGATCAGTGACCTACCATAGAACGTCATTGTGCAGTCATTGCTTTTAATTCGTTATGTTATAAATATTAAACTATGCCTACAATTATTTATGTTTGTTGACTAATTACAATCATTTCTATAAACTTATGATTAAAAGTAGTTGTATTGACTTCGTGTGATTGGTCGAGACTTTGACAGTTATCGCCTACCAACCTTAAGCAAATGAAATAGTGGGGATATAAAAATAGTCAGCGGGCATTTAAGTTATATGCCCGCCATGCCCAGCCATTCGGGCTCCAACATCGGTGCTAGTCACTTGGATAATCATTACTTTAACTTTATTATAATTAATTTTAGTACTGTACTGCTGTAATTCTAATATTAATACCTACTGCAATAAAACTGATCAGTATAAAGTGTTTTCTATTCTTCAAAATCCTTACTTCTGAGTGTTGAGCCAGTACGGGTCACATCTCAGAAGTGGGATAGCAACCTAGTGCCCACAAAAGGATCGGAGATACGCTTAATTAAGTATTTGGCGTACGTAGAAAATGTAAGTGTGCTTTATTCATTTTATTTTAATTGTTCTGCCTACCCTCATTAATCATATTAATGCAAATTGCAATATTAAAGTAAATAAAGTAGGCTACAAGTTTATTCCTGTAACGTATTTTTTTTTTGTCTTCCTTCACGATTGCCTGCCTCTCTTTAAAGTCGATAGTTTTATTTTAATTACTTGAGGAAATGAACTGTATTTACCGTAACGGAGACATTCCGGAGGTTCATATGGTTAGTCATGCATGTGAATCCTGCCAGGGTACCCCCTGGGGATGAACATGTTTGATATTTCGGCTTGTAATTTGAGGAACTGAACTGTATTTACCGTAACGGAGACATTCCGGAGGTTTATATGGTTAGTCATGCATGTTAATCCTGCCAGGGTACTCCCTGGGGATGAACATGTTTGATATTTCGGTTTATAATTTGATGAATTGAACTATATTTACCGTAACGGAGACATTCCGGAGGTTTATATGGTTAATCATGCATGTTAATCCTGCCAGGGTACTCCCTGGGGATGGACATGTTTGATGGTCTATAATAAAGTATGTGCAGGTCAATAAAAATCTTGTTTACAAATTTCATCTAAGCGCGGTTTATTAACTCAGGTGTTTCTTTGTTTTAAGGCTCGTACACACAGGCGCGACTTGTCGCGCGACACGTCGCGTGGCGATTCTGCGATATTATCGCGCCGCAACACCTTTCACACAAGCGCGACGCGAATCGCGGCGCGACGCCATACAAAATGAACATTTATAGGTATGGTGTCGCGGCGATATCGCGGCTACACGGTGTCGCGCTACTCGTCGCGCCGCGACCGTGTCGCGGCGCGACAAGTCGCTCCAGTGTGAAGTGTCGCGCGCGTTTCCATAGAAATTGTTCTACGGATATATATCGCAGAATCGCGTCGCACTGTCGCGTCGCGCCTGTGTGTACGAGCCTTTATATGTTGAAGCCGCGAGAACATGGATGAACCTAGGTCTAGTTCTCGAAGAGAATGTGATGGACCTAGACGGACCCCTCGCGAGACGCTGACGCCGCCACTAAGATGTCGTGATGCAACTCGAAGCCGCAGTCAGGGTCGAGGGCATACGCGTTCACCTGAAGAAAATTGTGGCAGCCGAAAACGTCTGTCGCGGTCCAGGCGGTCGAAAGGAAGACGATCGCGACTGGCGACTAGTCGGTCTCCTTCCCGGCTACACTATTCAAGAAGGGCAAGTCGTCGCGCTGGGCGCTCCTGGACACGGTCGCGCACTCCAGGGCGGCACGAGTCATGCCACGCGGAACCCAGGCATTCACCTAGGGGCAGAGCTTCTCGCCTTCGTACACCGTCCCATGAAGAAAAACATTGTGAGCGTGAGTCAAATAATATGTTTATTGAGAACTTTATTAATGTGCTTAAGGGTATGAATAATGTAAGCGATCGCGATAGGTTTCCTGTTTTAAATAACGTAATTCCTGATTTTGACCCCCTATGTAAGGAACAAACGGTTGATACGTGGCTTCATAAGGTAGACGAATGTGCACAGATCTATGGTTGGAACGATAAACAAGTAGTCCACTATGCCCTACCGAAATTAACAGGGGTAGCCAAAACCTGGTATCAGGGTCTACCCTCACTGCTATTTTCTTGGCAAGAGTGGAAGCTAAAGCTGAAGGAATCTTTTCCAACTAGGGATAATTATGCAGATTTACTAACGGAAATGCTCAATAAAAAGGTACGCTATGGGGAGTCATTGGAGATATATTACTATGCTAAAATGAATCTTCTAAATCGTTGCGAAATATCGGGAAAACGTGCAGTTGATTGCGTCATAGCAGGTATAGAAGATCGTGGTGTTAGGTTAGGAGCACAAGGAGCAGAATTTACGGAACCGGAATTGCTACTTAAATTTTTGAAGACAGTAAAAATAGGTCAAGATATGTCCACAAACCAGCAGCAGAAGGTTAAAGATAGAGACAGGCGATCACAAAATAACGCATTTACCGGTAATAAAGTAGGTCACAGCTCTCAGAAGTCAACCGGATCCGGTATGGTCTACTATAATTGTAAAGAACCCGGTCACCCATTCTTTCGATGCACAAAACCGAAGATTCAATGCTCTAAATGTAATTTATTAGGACATAAGGACACGGAGTGCCCTGGGACAAAGCAAAGTACCAACGTTAAACCAAAAGCAATATTGAAAGTAGAAAACACCGGCGATTCAAGTGCCAATTATAAAATGCCTATTAAAATAAATGGGTTGTTTTCAGAATGTCTCGTTGATTTGGGAAGCGAGGGTACTTTGGTCCGTCTCAGTGAAGCTCAGCGTTTAGGACTAGACTGGAAGGTAGGAGAAGTGCCACTATTAAGAGGTATAGGTAACGTGCCATATAACCCCCTTGGCAAGGCTAATGTCACGATCGAAGTGCAGGGTGTAGAAGAAAATCACGTGGAGATATTTATTGGTAGTAGGTGATTACTTAATTAATTGCCCTGTACTACTAGGTCACAGTTTCACCGAAAGACCCTCAGTCAAAATAGTAAAGACAGAAACGGATGTCATTTTTCAGCGGGTTAGTGAGGAGCCTGTTTTGATTTGTCCGCTTTTATGCATGGAGGAGACTCGCATAGGATGCGGCGAATTAAAGGCGATCCCAGTTAGCTCGCTTAATTCTTTCTCGGGAAAAATTTATGTGAATGGAACCGTGCGCAATATTGAAGGTCGTGAACATTACTTGTTGCCCGGCGAGTATCAATTGACACAAGGTGCGGGTAGGATTCTCGTTCAGAATATCAGTGACAACCATCAGGTTATAGAGAAGGGTAGTCTTCTAACTAGGAGCCACACTTTAGCTGAGAGCCTAAAAGTTCAAAAATTAGATTTTAGCAATCAGTCGCCCATAGATGAATCACAAATCAGCTGCGGGGAAAATTTAACAAAGGATCAAAAAGAGTCATTAAAGGTCTTGTTGGATAAATATAAATATTGTTTTTCCAGTAGTTTAAAAGATCTGGGGTTTACAACGGAAACTGAAATGGTGATTCAACTGGATGACCCCGATCCTGTCGTTTACCGCCCATACCGCTTGTCCTTTACCGAACGCCAATTAGTTCAAGATATGATCAAGGATATGTTAGAAGGCGGCATTATAAGGGAGTCAAACAGTCCGTACGCGAGCCCTATAGTCCTAGTTAACAAAAAATCTGGGGAGAAGAGGTTATGTGTGGACTACCGTGCTCTAAATAGTAAAACAAAGAAAGAGCACTACCCTCTCCCACGTATCGAGGACCAGTTAGACTTACTATCAGGAAGTTCACTATTTGTTACTCTCGATTTAGCGTCTGGATATTATCAGATCTCAATAGCTGAAGGTTCTAGGGAGAAGACTGCGTTTGTGACCCCTCAAGGTCAATACGAGTACAACAGGATGCCCTTTGGGGTTAGTAAACGCACCATCAGTCTTCCAGCGTACAATGAATAAGATCATCCACAATTCACCTGCTTCATCGTATGCATTGGTCTACATGGACGATATCCTGATTCCTGCCAAGTCATTCGATGAGGGGATGGTACGTTTGGAGGAGGTGCTGCGGTTACTGGCAAAAAGTGGTTTAACACTCAAAATGAGCAAATGTAATTTTTTTTTATGACAAAATAGACTACCTGGGGTACGAAGTCAGCTCAGAGGGTGTTAGACCAGGGTCGCTTAAAACAGACGCCATATCCAAATTCCCTACGCCAACAAATGTTCACGAAGTTAGGAGGTTTTTAGGTCTTGCTAGCTTCTTCAGAAGGTTTGTCGCGGGATTCGCATTAATAGCACGACCTCTGACTGGTCTGTTGAGGAAGGACTCTTCTTGGAGTTGGGGTAGTGAAGAACTGGAATCGTTTGAGAAATTAAAACAGATTTTAGTACAAAGACCGGTCCTGGGACTTTATGATCCTGGTGCACTAACCCAACTCCACACCGACGCTAGCAAGTACGGAGTAGCCGGCATTTTAATGCAACAGGACAAGTCTGGGTTGTTCAAACCTATTGCTTATTATAGCAGGCAAACCAGTCCTGATGAGCAAAAACTACACTCCTTCGAGTTAGAGACTCTCGCTATTATTACCTCATTGAATAGGTTCAGACATTACTTACTCGGTATTAAATTCACCATAGTTACGGACTGCAACGCTTTGCGTACCACTTTAAGTAAACGCGACTTAGTCCCACGAATTGCTCGCTGGTGGCTGCAGTTCTTAGAATACGACTGCTCGATAGAATACCGCCCTGGTGACAAAATGGCACACGTAGATGCCCTTAGTAGGGGTGCTATAGACGGTATTCCAGACGTTGATCACGTGTTAGATGTACTTTCAGTAGGTACTGACAATTGGCTTGCAACGGTGCAACAGACGGACGAAGACATTAGAAATATAGCGGATATTTTAGGCGACCCCAAATGTAAAGATTCCGTTGACATATTCAAAAATTACAAGCTTGTAAATGGGCGGGTATACCGTATAATTGACGAAAATACTATCCGTTGGGTTGTTCCAAGTGGCACCAGATGGCAACTACTGAAAGCCAATCATGATGATGTGGGACACTTCGGATTTGACAAAACTTTGGCACGTTTACAAGCTACTTATTGGTTTCCAAAGATGAGAAGGTTTGTAAAAAAATACGTCTCGGCTTGCCTTCAGTGCGCACATCATAAGCTGCCAAGTGGTGCCAGGGCCGGTGAACTACACCCCATCCCGAAAGCTATAATTCCATTTCACACTATACATGCGGATCACCTCGGTCCTTTTATCCGCACCAAGCGTGGTAATACATTCATTCTTGTTATTATAGACGCGTTTACTAAATTTGTTGACATCACCGCTGTGCGAAATACCAAATCAGCCACAAGCATTAGGGTATTCAGAGAACATTTTAGTTACTTTGGCGTGCCAACCCGTTTGATTACGGACCAGGGGACAAGCTTCACTAGTAGGCAGTTTAAAACATTTATTCAATCATGTGGTATAAAGCACGTGCTCAATGCTGTCGCCACACCCCGAGCGAATGGCCAAGTGGAACGGTACAACCGCACCATTTTGGCAGCGCTCGGGGCAATGAACCACGACAAGCCAAATGGTTTATGGGATGAACATTTACCAGACATACAGTTGGGTATCAATACCACTGTACACGCCACCACCAAAAAGACTCCAGCGGAGCTTCTTTTCGGGCGAAATCTAACTAACCCATCTGAAGGTTTGTTAAATGATGTTATAAATGAAGTTACGTCTGAGGTCGGGGAGAGTCTGGACGATGCTAGGGCAACGGCCGGTGAGCTTATTAGGACACAACAGGATAAGGACAAGGAACGGTATGATAGGTACAGGAAAATAGGAATGCGTTTCAAAGAAGGTGATTTAGTTAGAGTAGTAAGAGCCGTGACAGGAATAGAGGGGCAGTCTAAGAAACTCGAACCTAAATGTAAAGGCCCTTACAGAATTAAGAAGGTGCTCCCCAACGATAGGTTCGTGGTCGAGGACACACCTCTTACAAAAACTACTAAGAGGTACGAGGCTGTGGTAGCTATTGATAAAATATTCCCATGGATCTGTTTTAACGAACCCGTATCAACCGATTGTGAATCCGAGCGTAATGATTGTGAATCTGAATGTGAAGAGTTGTAAATAGATGTATAGTAAATACTTTTGCATTAATGAAGACGAATGATGAAAATGAAATTGTACATAGAATTAAATAAGCAGGTAATTAAGGACACTTAATTTAATTATTCGACGTCAATTACACGGTGTATTTCTAATATGTACACTAAGAGTCGTAGTAAAAAGTAATGCTAATGTTGTTTTAAGTTTCGATGATTAATGTCATGTATCATCTAAGTTATTCCATGTACTAATGGCTAAAATATTTGCTGGTCAACGTCATGGACTAGTAAATACCGATTCATCGGTTAGGGTCATGTACTAATGAGTTGGTGAGGGGTATCAGGTAACAGATGCCTCTCGTTTTAGCAATTGGTGCATCAGTATAGTTACTGGTCAAGGTCATGGACCAATACATATACTGCTGTTATAAGATATCGATTAAGTTAAGAGTGTCAGGTAACCGACACCCTTAAAGGTTATAAGCATTTTGTTAATCAAGGTCATGGATTAATAAATTAAGTTAGGAGTAGAGAAATCTATTGTAGAGTGACTACTTTTGAGCTTTATTTAGAAAAAAAAAATGTGATGTCCAAGTACTTTGAGTTAGGGATATCAGGTAACCGATATCCTCAAAGGTTATAAACATTTCTTTTAAGGTTATGTAAATCTATTGTTATGTAATTTAATTTGAGATTTATTTAGATAATAAAATGTGCTACTATGATGACTTACAGTAAAAATGATTCAATAAAGACTAATGAGTTAATTTATGTTCAATATAATCATTCATAATTAGGTACATATGTTATGTTCATTTATAATTTATAATGATGAAAATATAGAATGTTTTTATACATTTCTTTTAAGGTTATGTAAATCTATTGTTATGTAAGTAATTTAATTTGAGATTTATTTAGATAATAAAATGTGCTACTATGATGATTTACAGTAAAAATTATTCGATAAAGACTAATGAGTTAATTTATTTTCAATGTAATGATTCATAATTACATATGTTATGTTATTTATAATTTATAATGATGACATATATAATGTTTTTTTGTTTTGTAATACATAACAACGAGGGACTCGTTGGAAACCGGATGGCCGAGCTGTTATAAATATTAAACTATGCCTACAATTATTTATGTTTGTTGACTAATTACAATCATTTCTATAAACTTATGATTAAAAGTAGTTGTATTGACTTCGTGTGATTGGTCGAGACTTTGACAGTTATCGCCTACCAACCTTAAGCAAATGAAATAGTGGGGATATAAAAATAGTCAGCGGGCATTTAAGTTATATGCCCGCCATGGTCAGCCATTCGGGCTCCAACATCGGTGCTAGTCACTTGGATAATCATTACTTTAACTTTATTATAATTAATTTTAGTACTGTACTGCTGTAATTCTAATATTAATACCTACTGCAATAAAACTGATCAGTATAAAGTGTTTTCTATTCTTCAAAATCCTTACTTCTGAGTGTTGAGCCAGTACGGGTCACAGTTACGAGTATCGTATAATTATTGTGCCATTGACCGACCAATGATCAACCATTATGAATTTAGCAGATTACGAACTTTTAGCAAAATGACAATGGGATGGTGGTGGGTTCGTGTTGGAATGATGAATTTATAAAAATAGCAGACTTGGACCCCTGTTCGTGTGTTCCGCAATGATCCCGCCGTATTCAGTTTCCTTATCATCGAATCGATTGAACACTCAATAAAGTTACTTATTTGTTCTACACTCAGACGTTTAAAAGTACATATTTTATAACTGACTTTTTGTAGTTTTTATTTTATTTTATAAATCAGCAAAAATTATAAGGACCCACGTGACGGGAAATGACTACTGTGTGGACTACGGGTGTACTATGCCAAATGATCGAATATCAATTGACCGACCACTATGCTGCCACTTATAGGCACGTCCTAAGTAACTCCGTGCAAGTTAAACAATCTTATAATATTATAAATACAAAAGTAACTGTCTATCTGTCTGTATGTTACATTTTCACGCCTAAACCACTGACCGGATTTCGATAAAATTTGGCAGAGAGATAGATTGCATTCCAAGGAAGGATATAGGATAGTTTTTATCCCGATATTCCCACGGGATCGACACTTATGCGGGTGAAACCACGGGGCGCTGCCAGTAAACAATAAAACGAATCATTTGTTTAGCAGATAGATAACATTTTTCCATCCAAAAGTAAAAATCAGGAAAATAAAGGTTTAAAGATATTTATTTCTCAAAGAAGACAAAATACACTTACAGAACACATAATTGGCTTATAATGAACATTATACCACTGCTGGGATACAGACCTTTATTCTACGAGAGGGAGAAGGCTGTAAAAAAATCTAACACCAACTCTTCAGCTATATCTATATATATAAAAGAAAGTCGTGTTAGTTACACTATTTATAACTCAAGAACGGCTGAACCGATTTGGCTAAAAATTGGTGGGAGGTAGCTTAGAACCAGGAGACGGACATAGGATTTTTTTTTTTTCTACTTTTAGTAGTAGGGTAGGAGTAGTGTAGAAGTAGTGCAGGAGTAGGGTAGACGTAGCGTAGGAGTAGGGTAGGAGTAGTGTAGGGGTAGGGTAGGGTAAGGGGTAGAGGTAGGATAGGGTAAGAGGTAGGATACCACGCGAACGAAGTATCGCCGGGCAGCTAGAAATAATTTATACGGCAAACACGACGACGACAACGTTTGCCGGGTCAGCTAGTTATTAATTGATGGATAGATTGCAAAACAATGATTACAAAATAAATGTGCAAGGCGAGCTTGACTCAGAATGACTAAATTAAAGTAATTAACTCGAATCATAATTAAATCTTACCTTCAATCACTTTGCACTATTCTTAGAAATAAATACAATTTAATTGATCTTAGACATAAATTACTACTATTTCATGTAAAAAAAAACTAGACAACTAAACAACTGCTAAGATAAGGTTTGGATTGATTTATCTATAGCGATACAAGGATATTTTGGCGCGTAATTCCGCCATCTTGTTTTTTTTTTTAATTTTAAGTGTCTTGCATGTGTTGCGAATGTGCACAAAAACACAGCTTCACTGCTGAGGAGAGTGAGAGTCAGTCGCAACCGCATCCTGAAAAGGGTAGCGGAGAGTTCCAGCTCTCCAATTATTGTAAAGCAGTTTGTGCGAAGGGTGTTTCATCTGCCTAGCCATTTCCCGACTATGTTGGGGTCGGCTTCCAGTATAACCGGATGCAGCTGCATCCGGTTATACTGGAAGCCGACCCACATTGTACTCAGCTCGGTAATATTGGTACTCAGCTGAGTACCAATATTTTACAAGGAGCGACTGCCTATCTGACCTCCACACCCCAGTTACTGCGTAAGACGAAACCTCTTGGTAAGACTGGTTTTGAGACTTTCGGGCTTCTGGCTGTCCGAGGCACGGAGGGTTGTTGGCATATAAAGATGGTCACCCATCCACGGACCAACCGCAGCAAGCGGGTTTATTACTAGCCACAGGCCCCTCTTTGTTGGTACTAACACTAGATAATGAGTTAATTTAATATTAGTTTACTAACACTCCATGGATTATTTGTTCCACATTCTAAATGGGCCCGCTCTTGACTTCGATCACGCCTGATGGAAAACGATGGATGAGGTCTATGGTGGAACGAGCGCGCCCAGAAGATGCCTAAGGCATCCAGAACTCCCACGCATCGACGAAACACAGCAGGCTGCTTGATGCCGGATCCCGGTGGGAGGGTGGTCGCAAACCAGGTGGGCGTTAGCCCTTGCGGCAGCAAGGGAAGAATTGCATCATCATCAAATAAAAATCATAATTTATTATTTTTATTATTTTATAAAACTACTGCGCAAATGTTCATCAACAGCGCCATTCGATTTTTCATTCCAAAAGTTGCTTGCAGTGTATAAAATTTTTATTTTTTTTACTAATCTGGTATGGTTTGCTTATGGAATATTATTTAGTATGTCGGGTAGAATCACCTCCTTGATGAATGCAGGTGACTGAATGACCATTCTGTACAAACTAGTCGACTGACAGGGTTCTAAAAGACCCTGGCATCCCCAAGACCTGGTTGTTGTATTGTTCAGGCAATCGGTACTTCTCATCAGTACGGGCTCTAGACATCTCTTTGAAGAACTCCACGTTTTCTTTCGTACTAAGAACGTTTGCCCAGTTTTCTGAAAGAAGAGATTTTTAAATGAAGTAGTTTTTGTTTATAATGTCAAAACAACAACTTTTTACTAAATGCATGAAAGTAATATCAAGAAAAGATACTATACCATTAATTTCCTTCAACGTCTTCTCTTCACCACCATAATCTTTAGGCAGCAATTCTTTCGGCACATGTTCATATAAAGCCTCAACCGTTTTGACTACATTGATCCTTCCAGCTATTTTAGCACTGATCACCTGTTTCAGTAATGTTACAAAGACATCTATTGTTTTCGATTCTGATATCACATAGATGGCGTTGATTCTTAAACCGTAGCCTTCCTGAAAAAAAAACATGGTTTTATGTGATTTTGCAAGACAAGGTGATGTAAGTATTTTTTTATATTTTAGGTTAAGATTTCATAGCAGGAAAAAAAAGCTTAGTTTGATATTTATTACATAGGTAGGTACATATAATTCTGTAAACTTTTTTTTTTGAGGGTGGGAAATCATCAAATTACCTATCCCTATCTGGGTGGAGCGGAAGGGACTCAATAACTGGGTTGTGGATGTCAGATAGGCAGTCGCTCCATGTAAAATACTGGTATTGAGATGCATCCAGTTAGACGACTGGAAGCGAACCTCAACATAGTTGGGTTAGGCTAGGCAGATGAGCTTTCCTGGGCTAGTGTCTCTGCTTGTGAGATTGATGTAAAGAATAAATCTTTTCAACGCTTACCATCATCACGGTCATAGAATTGCGGAGATCAATAATGTTGACTTTGCTGACAAAGCTCATCAAGTTGACGTCTCTGCAGTCCACAACGCAGACGAAACCAAATACATAGTCATGTATCTTTGTGTATTCACTCATCTGAAATTTAATAATATAATTTATTTACAATTTAATCCATACTAATATTATAAATTCGAAAGTAACTCTGTCTGTCTTTCTGTCTGTATGTTACCTTGTCACGCCACAGAACGACCACTGAACGGATTTCGATAAAATTTGGCAGGGAAATAGATTGCATCCCGGGGAAGGACAGAGAATAGTTTTTATCGACATACCTCGCGGGCAAATCCGCGGGCGGAAGCTAGTTTAAGATAATTTTGGAAGTCGGTGTCAAAAAACGAAAATGCGGAACCAACGACACCGACTTCCAAAATTAAAGTTATTTATCACTTTGTAGTGTTTTGTTTTGAAGTCGGTTGTTTTTTTGGAAAAAAAATAACACCATCTCTACGCTTAACTGGGCCCGAAGAAGTCAAAGAATCGTTTGGTTGTGTATGGCATATATTTTGATCGAACCTTTAATCTTTTGACCGCCACACGTCAAAAAATCAAACACGTGCTCTCTGCGTCAAAGTCTGTCATGTAGTCGAACCATGGTGTGCTAGGTACATATTGGTTTGTCATCTATACATGACTGTGGCGGTCAAAAGGTTAATAGGAATAAATCTTAATAATTCCCATTTTGCGCTCCTAAAAATAAAATTGAACACTGTATATAATTTTTGGGCCTCTTTTTGTGAACGTCAAATAATTCCTACTACTACTGGATGGCCAAGAATTGCGACCAACTAGGGCGAGGATTATGTTGGTACGAGGGTTAGGTTGGTACTGTGACAAACCGCTATAGCGCGGTAGGTACCAACTTACCTAACCTAACCCTACCCGTCAGATCGGGGTACCCTAGCTTAGTTACTGCGACTAACTGTGAGGAAAAGCCAGAAAGTTAAAAAGATACTCAATTATTTAAAAAAAGTAATTTAGTAAACAACGGTCTAACGAATCCTCTAATAACTTATTGAACTTCTGAATGATGTTCAGAAGTTCAATAAGTTATTAGAGGATTCGTTAGACCGTTGTTTATCACACTAATATTATAAAGGCGAAAGTTTGTGAGTGTGTCAGTGTGTGTGTTGGTGTGTTTATATGTTTGTTACTTCTTCACGCTCAAATGGCTGGACCAATTTTGATAAAATTTGCTATGGAGGTAGCTGACACCCTGGATTAACATATAGGCTACTTTTTATCCTGATATTCCCACGGGATCAAAACTTATACGGGTGAAACCGTGGGCGCAGCTAATTATATATAAAAGAAAGAAAAAGTCTAACAAACAAAACCTACCAGTATAGCAAATCTATTATACTCCATTAACATGGCCGGATCGTAGTCAGAAGACACTAGTTTGACAACATAGATCCTATAGTTGCTCTTCAAAGGTTTAGGCACCGTTCCATGTAGGCTGAAAAATAAAAGTCATCTTCAATTCATGAGCATCATCATCATCATCCATACTAATATTAGAAACTAGAAAGTAACTCTGTCTGTCTGTCTGTTACCTTTTCACGCCTAAACCACTGAGCGGATTTCGATAAAATTTTGCAGAGAGATAGATAGCATCCCGGGAAAGGACATACGATAGTTTTTATCCCGATATTCCTACGGGATCGACACTTATGCAGGTGAAATCGCGGGGCGCTGCTAGTCAGCCTATAAAGTTCCCACTGCTGGGACACAGGCAGGTTCTGTGCTTCTCGCATCCAACGGGTTCCTGCGGCCTTCACAAAGTCGTCGGACCACCTTGTGGGAGGCCTTCCGACGCTACGTCTTCCGGTACGCGGTCGCCACTCCAGAACCTTTCGGCCCCATCGGCCATCTGTTCTGCGAGCAATGTGCCCTGCCCACTGCCACTTAAGTTTGGCAATTCTTCGGGCTATGTCGTTCGACCTACAACTGGTAAATCGCAGTTGTTACCACTAGGCCACCGTTGCTCTCAAAGAAGGAGATTGTTTGGTCATGTTGAGAGGACGAGTGAAAGGAGACTAACAAAAGATATGATACAAGGCAGCTGTGGCCCGGGAGGGGACGCCCTAAGGGCCAAAGTCACACGCTACTTTTAGCATCGACGATCTGCTGACTGTATCGATACTGCGTCGCGTTTTGGCGATTCTCTGCGTTCCATCGCAGTATTAAAATCGAGCGTTTTAGAGATTCTATCGATGCTGCATCGTGATTTCGCGACTTTCTGTGTTCGGACGCGGTATCGGAATCGCGCGTTTTAGCGACTGCTCCGATGCTGGATTGGGTCGGCTGTAGTGTTGCCGATCGGTATTGTTTACAAGTGATCATTTTTTTTTTACTGCAGCAGTAACATAGGTCGGTAGCAATATAAAAAATATACTGATCTAATTAAATGGCCTTCGTTTAATTACATTGCTGTTAAAACATACCCAATACCAATACCGTCTTCGGCGCATCAATAAAGCAAGCAGCAGTGCAGCTTCATAAGAATCCATGGTAAGGGTGTAGCTGGGTGGGTGTGGTGTGAGTGTATAAATTGAGCCCCCCCCTTAGGGCCGAAGCCTGCCTAAAGCGGTAACCCTTTCGAACAATCCCGCTGACCCGGAACATAAAGGGAACACGAAGGAAAGAACAAAGGACCTAAGGAAGGAACACGGGTGGGTTTTAGTCAGTAAGAGTCTGACACTCCCTTCCGCTCCACCCAGAGCGGGAGGAGTCATTTGATGATATCCCATCCGCAAAAAAAAAAGGGTGTAGCTTCGTCAAAATCTAGTGCAACACTGAGTCGTGTTCTGCAGATGCTAAATCGATGCGACCGGTATCCGACCGGAAACCGGCTAAATCGCCGATGTTAAAAGTAGCTTGTCTGCTGTGGGCCTAAAAGGACGTAATACTGACCTTATCGGAGATAATCTTCAGAGCGTTAAAGCGTGTACTTAGTACTTGCGACGGGCGTAAATTGATTTTAGAGTGAATAGGACTATTGAAAAAGTTATAAAAATGTTTGAAGTTGTAGCGTAAACTGAACTTTATTGTTTAGCATTTAAAGTTATTTTTCCATTTGTTTATATTTTTTGCAATTAAGGAACATTATAAGCTGATAATACTATATTATGCTTCTTATAAACCACACCGTTGCCATTTCACATAATTTTTTCCGTTGCAAATACTCACATAAAACCAGATGTGTCCTTGAATTCGTTTTTGACGTCATGTTTCTCGAAGAAAGTTGGCAACAATGTCTTCAAAGTGCATAACTTGTCCAAATTACTCTTAGCTTTTTCTAAGGATCCTTTTGCATGTATTAAAGATGTTTCTAAGTACGTTCGACCTGAAAATTAAATAAAAATAAGACCTGTGGAACTGGGTCAGATAAGTTAAATAAATTAAATAAAAATAAGACCTGTGGGACCGGGCCGGATAATTTTGCCATAATTATGTTAAACGAGTCATGGACCAAATCAAAAAACTAAAAAATCTACAGAAAACGTCCGTTGACATCGAGGCAGAACCAGAAGAAGATGGCGGGCGATGGCGAGCTGGACGCCTAGAGACATGAATGGCCCACACTTACTGCTCAACGCAGAAAGGAGTGAAAAGGAGAAAGGGATTAATTTGCCCTGGAGTGGGACAACATATACTAAAAATAAATAATATAAAAGATTTTCCGGTCTATTCTGAAAAATCTAACAGAGAAAACTTAGATGAAGTGAGCTGTCAATAGTGTCAATCCCTAGCGTCAGATGGAATAACACGTCACTTCAAGCACATCATCTAAGTTTTTACGGTAAGATTTTTACAGAACCAGTTGGAAGACGGGAAAAGGTCTTTCCTTTAGTCTGGTAAACGAAAGTCAAAGTTCAAACCACATTATTTATATACAAGGAGTAATTTAAATCATTGAAAATCTGAAACGCGTCATTGAACTGACGCCAGCAAATCAAGCTACCACAATCTGTCAAATTTCTTTAACAGATTTTCAACTATATTCCTAAAGCTTAAGGTTCAAAGTTGATTGGGAAAATTTTACAGTTTCGGATAGCTTGATGTGCTGGCGTCTGTATCTACTCATCATTGAGAAAAACTATTACATTTTTGTCGAGTTAAAAATCTATCAATCAATCTAGCTAGCTTTTTTCCAACGTTGTTGGGGTCGGCTTCCAGTCTAACCAGGTGCAGCTGAAAACCAGCTACTTACTGCCTATCTGACCTCCACAACCCAGTGACTAGGTATAACGGTACCCCTTGATAAGACTGGATGTCAGACTTTTTGCGCATCTGACTCCGTAACGATTGTCAAAGATTTACGAATGACAGCCGGGACCAACGGCTAAAGGTATCAACTCGGAAAGAGATCGTCACCGAATCAACTCAAGCCATTCAGTATTCTTTGTATGAAACTCCCTACTGTAAAGCACACTAATCGGAATAGTAACGTAATCGCCTCGTCTCGGGATAAGCTCACGAACCGCGGTGCGGTGCGTGGTCAACTTGCAGTTCCCGCGGTTACGGCTCGTCGTCCCCGCGTTTACGTATCTCTGTACCCGTGCTTACGTCTCTTCGTCCACCCTTGCCCATCTCACCCCTCCCGCGGCCTGCACCATCAACCAGCGGTCGGCGAGCCGTAAGCGCGGCGTCGCCTAGCCGTAGCCGCGTCGACGTATCGGAGCTTCTGATCCGCTTTGGTTACGTGCTTACGTTAGGTTGACTCCTGTTCGATGGCGAGGCGAAAGGCGATACGGTGGCGATCCCTTTCCGAGTTGATATGTGTGCCTTTAATGTGCTTTTCGAGGCTCGAAAGGGCTCGAAACGCAATGTATGGTCACCCATCCAGGAACCGACCGCGGGAAGCGCAGCTTAACCTTCGATCGTCCCGTGCATGCATAATCAGCCTATAATGATCCCACTTTTGGGACTTAGGCCTCCTCTCTTTGAACACGCGCGCCCAGTGCGGGTTGGTCGTATTAAGTTGGTATTATGTACTAGCTACGCCCAGCGGTTTCATCCGCGTAAATGTCGACCCTGTGGGAATATCGGGATAAAAGTAACCTATATGTTAATCCAGGGTGTCAGCTACTTCCATACAAAATTTTATCAAAATTGGTCCAGCCGTTTGAGCGTGAAGAGCTAACAAACATATAAACACACACACACCCCCCAACACACATAAGCTTTCGCCTATAAAATATTAGTGCGATTTAGTCAGGCAGGAGCCCCTCGTAGTCAAGTTTTCTCGAGTTAATGCCTAATGTACGTTTAAAGATTTTTATTCTCATAAAAGACACAAAGACACTTTCATGAGAACAAATCATTATTATTAGCCTGTGATGTCCCACTGCAGGACAAAGGCCATGAGAACAATGTTTAAAATAAAAATATAAATATAAAGTTCGTCGCAGACGTCACGGTAGCAATTATGATACAAATGTATGGAGCAGATGGTTTTTTTCGCATGTATAATTAATATTTCCGCATTAAAAATCAGCTTCACAAATAATGATGTTCAAGGTTTTTCGAGTTGTTCTCTACATAAAAAAAGGTCAGTTATAAACTAAAGTGTTTTTCAAATAAACTTGCGATAAATGTCATTCAACCACCCTGTACCAAAAAGTCCAAATAACTTACGATAGATATCGTTCGTCATACAAAACTGTCGCTAACATTGCATCGGTTGAGTTTCATAATACCAAACACGGAGTAAGTCAATGTTTTGATCGTGTTACCGACACTGCCCATACATTTTTTTCGTATGGTTTGGAAATATTGGGATACATTAGTAGAAGGAGGTGAACAAACTTTATCGCAAGTTTATTTGAAATGAACTTTAATCCAGTTTAGGTACAGTCGCCAGCACATCAAGCTACTACAATCTGTCAAATTTCTTTAATAGATTTTCAACTTTATCGCTAAAGCATAAGGTTCAAAGTTGATTGAGAAAATTTGACAGTTTCGGGTAGCTTAATGTGCTGGCATCTGTACATAAAGATTGCGAACTCCACTACTACGAGCTCTTTGTGGAGTTTGCCCAGGGAATCACAGCCGAATAAAATCATGATTGGTATGAACGTAGGCTCTCCGAACTTACGCGCATACTGGCGCCAATTCCCTTGTTCACAAGTTTAAGATGTACTGAGCTTAAGTTTAGTTTAGTTAAACTAAATTTAAGTTCAGTACTCCTTTTTCTTTCTATTTCATTATTAAAAGGAAAGAAGATAAATATTAGTTTAGTCCTGTCAAATTAGACAGCGCCTAACATAAATTGACGTATTTTTAGTAGCCATGTTTTTAATCACGTCTAAGCTTGCTTTGGAGTGTCTTAATTTGACAGGACTAAACTAATATTTATCTTCTGTCCTTTTCTTAATGAAATAGAAAGAAAAAGATGCACTGAACTTTAGTTCAGTTTGTGAACAAGGGAATCGGCGCCATTCTCGCACTCATACTCGCCAAATGTCACCATTAAATCCTTAAAAAAAAAATACTAAACAGCCTTTTTGTTTTGCGGATGGGAAATCATTAAATGACTCCTCCCGCTCTGGGTGGAGCGGAAGGGAGTGTCAGACTCTTACTGACTAAAACCCACCCGTGTTCCTTCCTTAGCAATTTATGTTCCGGGCCAGCGGTAACCCTTTCGGACAATCCCGCTGACCCGGCTAAACAGCCTCCTGCGCAAAGTTTGGACCGGACATGATTCATTGGCTGTATTGTTCCACCATACCTATTTCTGCGACCAGCTTGGTTGAACGTATGATTAAAAGCACATGAGAAATTAACGTTGTATCACAAAATAAATACTATGTGGAGCCCTGACAGAGCCAGAAGGCGCGGCAGAGCCTGTAGAAGATAGCGGAATGAGCTGGTGAAAATAAGTGGTTCACTTTAGCCCTAGATCGAAAAAGCTGGAACTGGGAGAGGGTTTTGCCCAGCAGTGGGGAAATGCAGGCAGTAACACAATAGTCACAAATTAGCCTTAGGTATTTTAGAGGGGTTATCATCCATTTTGTAAGTAGGTCATAATAAGAAGCTATAGATTTTGTAAATAATGAACTTCTGCTAAGTTAAGTAACAACAATTCAATCAACAACATAATTATAATCCCAAATTCAATCTACTCAAAGTAACATACGTGTAATACGAAATTAACGAGCAATTTCACTTGGTCGGGTTATATTTTAGCGACATAAAGCGCTGTCGTCTAATGTTTTGTGGTACTGGAACGCGTCTGACTCATGGAACGTAAACATTTGGGCCACCATTTTGGATTACGGCCCACTCCCTCTCACAGAGAGGAGGTCTGTGTCCCAGAAGTGCGAACATTAAAGGTTAATTATGACCTCATCTAATTTACCAATCTTGAACTTTTTTTGTACATTTTGACATTTTAATGTGCGTGTTTTATTTGAAAAAAAAAATTGTCTTTGACTTTGAATCAATTATAAAAATAAAAAATAAACTCACTAAAATCCTTCTTAGTAAAATGTTGCTGTTTGGAAATCCATTCTTCAAAATTATCCAACATTTTAACAATCCCATCGTGATTCAAATTGAGTTCTTCCCTGACTTCTTCAAGAGTGCTAGGGTTGAACTCCAAACACGGGGTACTTTTTAACACTTCCATAATAAATTGTTCAAGAGAACTGCATGAAATAAGACTGACTTTTAAGACAGATTGTTGCTAACTAGAAGTTATATTATGAAACTCGTTCTCCTTTATAACCTACAAACTGGTTATTGAATTGTATTAATTTGTTGTGATGTTTAGAGTTCAGCTTGCGAATTAATTGTTTTGTCTTGAGTTTATTTATTGAAGCGTCTGTACAGTGGGAGAGTTGTACGGTTAACTGTTATTTTAAAACCTTTTATTTCTTGCTTTCAGTTAGCAAGGTTAAAAGTATCTTACGTACTTAAATGTGGCACAAACTATACCTACCTATTTGACGAGGATAAATATTCGTGTTTTTTTATTTACTTTAGTAAATAAGTCAGTTTTTTTTAAAGGAAAAATAAGCTTATTTTATTGCAAGAATATTATATATTCGTACCTACTAATGATTACCTATAAGATAAATCCTGCAAAAGCTGCTACAACTGCATTTATCTTCTTAAAAAAATAGTTTCGCCGCGGAACCCACAATAATGTAGGTAAGTAGGTAGACACAAAATGCATCACCATACATAATATTTTAGTTACATAAGTAAGTACATTACGTCATAAAAGATAAAATTCTCATTTTGCGTTGTAAAGGACATCATTCAGGTTTCGAACGTTATGGTCGCAAAAATTTACGCGTCTATGCTAATAAGTGTTGAAAGTGATAATTCATATACCAAAACAGCATTTTTTGGGTTCCGTACCAAAATGGTATAAATTGGTTGAAATTTGAAATAGTCTTAGATGACGTTTGCCCAACTATTTTGCAAATAAAGAAATGAAAATATATGTATATTTTTTGCAACAGGGACTGAAAGGGGTTCTGAAAAATTCGAAGTGGGACTACTAGGGCATGTAGGGTATCATATTATGAAAGAGCGCAGTTTGCACATTCTCAAACGTTTTTTCTTTTTGTTTTAGGCCGCATAGTTTTCGACTTTTAATGAAAAATGTAAAAAACATACCGTTCCCCCCTTATCTCCGAAGTTTGCAAAGAGAAAAATCTGAAATTATTCTATGTAATAGAAGTTTATGTAAATATTACAGGAAAAATAAAACGAAGTCTCTAAATAGCATAATTTTTTAGAAATCATCAACAAAAGTTACATTAGTTCCACTATCGGTCAAGAGATGGCGCTGACATAAAACAGCAATATTCTACACCGCAGTGCACAGTATTAAAATTCTCTGATGAATATAGGCCTCGCCGATGAAAATTTAAAAACATACGATGGTACGGAACCCTCGGAGCGCGAGTCCGACTCGCTCTTGCCCGGTTTCTTTTTTTTCTGTCTGACTGACTTTAATATCTATGTACAAAATGAAGTTGTCCTTTTGACATTCAAGAGTGCATTTTAACTGTCTATTTATTAAAATAAACGATTTGACTTGACTTGACTAATAAAAACAGAACTAATAAATCATGGGACCGTGAGGTGTATATCCCACTCCCTCTCACAGAGAGAAGAAGACTAAATCCCAGCAGTGGAGCGTTACAGGCTGGATGGATCACCATTCATTTTTCAAGTATTACGTAAGCACTAGAGGGGGGCGGGGGGGTCTTTGCTTTGCTTATTTTTGATGACATGGAGGATGGGGGGATCTGGATGGTGATTAAGTCAGCAATATTTCATTTTTTTTACTTTTTCGGATTTTCTACAAAGTTTTGTCGATTTTGGTTTCTTCTTCTTAGCGTGTCGATAGCAATCTAAATGTACTCGGCCCAGAATTCGGCTACTTGTTTGGCGCCTTCATCACCGTCCATCAGTTCCTGTAACGTGCAGCTGACAGGACACGCAGGACACGATTTTGGTTTGAACACATATTATGGCAACTCTACTTGTCTATGCTTGAAAACGAAACGCATTTTCAGGGATTCTACTGGGACTTATAGCTGCTGTTCATGAATTAATAAAGAAACCAGAACACATTGAAAAATGCATACGTACCAATGTTTACGTAAGCATGGGGGGGGGGGGTAAGAGCGTTGCTTACTTTTTCTAAAGAGGGGGAGGAGGGGGGAAGGTTAATAATTTCAAGTACTTTGCTTACGTAATACTTGAACGGTCCCGGTACACTGAAACCCCTCCATGCTTCGGAAAGCGCTTGATCCCGGTCGTCATTTGTAGATCTTTGGCAGTCCTCGCGGGTAGTCAGAAACCTGAAAGTCTGATAACCAGTCTTATCAAGCAGTATCATGTTACCTACCCAGTTACTGGGTCGTGGAAGCCCGGTAGTCAGTCGTCCCATATAAAATATGTACTGGTATTTAAATGCATCCTGTTACACTGGAAGCCGATCCCAACATAGTTATCCTGACTTTCTGAGAACGATACCACTTAAAAATAAAAACATTTTACCAAAATTTAACAATGTGTGCTGAATGAGGGTTGCAGCATATTTAGTAGGTACCTTTTTATCTCCATTAACTTCAATTAATTTTCAAGACTTGCAAACGTTATACAAAACGAGTTCGTTATAAGTACAAATCAAAGCGTTTCTTTATACAAAATTTCTCCTAATGTATGTCATGTATTAATGTAGGTACCTATAAATTATTAACATCGTTATAAATTATTGATATGAACGGCTCGCCAACATGCAGATAAACCCGGAGAGGTTTTCTTTGTGTGGCTAAAACTAAATGTGAACTAGGCTATGTGTTTTAGAAATTAAAAAAATATAAAAGGCTACGCAAATAATGACAAGCTGATTATGTTATATTATACTCGTGATGACGTAAATTACAAAACAATAAAACAATTAAAACTTGATTTTATCTACGAAATACCTAACAATTACGTCGCGTAATTTAGTGCTAAAATGTAATAAAATGTACGCTTTGACGTATTTGTTTGTCATACATTACACACCATGTAGAAAATAATTACACAACATTACATAATCAGCCTATAATGTTCCCGCTGCTGCTGGGACACAGGCCTCCTCTCTCTGAAGCCTCCTCTACACGTCGTCAGATTCATCAGCAGATGGCCATCTGTGAATGCCTCCGCCGACGTGTAGACGGGGTAATTTGCTAGTCTGTGGTAGGTATTTGACGTCGGCAGATGCTAAATACCTACCACAGACCAGCAAATTACCCCGTCTACACGTCGGCGGAGGCATTCGCAGATGGCCATCTGCTGATGAATCTGTCGACGTGTAGAGGAGGCTTTAAACGCGGGCCAATGCGGGTAGGTAGAAAATTCCAAAGGCACGATCGACCGATTTTAACGCGTAAGTACTTCTAAACGCAAATTGCGGGTGGTAAGCAGGTGGTGCAGGTGGTATGTATGTACAACGCGGTCACATTAACTCGACGCTTGGCGTTGATGACGTCATTTTGTTTTTTTTTGGTAATATGCCTAATGAAAAAATAAAATTAAAACAACAACAGAAAACTAGCCAAATTATCGACGCGCGTATCGGTAACAAATACAAAGACAAAGGCCTTACACTTGCTGGGCGAGCTAAGGAATGCGGGCCTCGCATTCCAGAGATGCGTCGAGTTAATGTGACCGCGTTGTATGTATATGTAAGCACGCCAAATTTCCGTCGCTATATCCGGTTGGTAGGTATGTCCCTTAACAAAAGTAAAAATAGATAAGTATATTTTGCATTATTTTGTTTGTCTCTGGGTTTTGAAAAATTATTTTTTGGTGACACTGACATCTTGTATAATACAGGTCAGTGCTTGGTGAACTTTTTGAATGAGTCCTCGGATATCTATGGAGTCCATAGATGTCAATTAATAGGTATATGATACCTAACCTTATACAGGGTTAGTTTTCAAAGACCAGCCAAATTTAAGGGTGTGGTACAGACCATCAAACTGAACAACTTTCTCCTTGGGACCAATATCCAAATCGCGAATAAAAATTTTGCCGTCCCATACGTTTAGGTCGAGTAGGTATTGAAGTTTTCTATGGGACAGTTGATAAATTTTTCGCGATTACGATATTGGTCCCATTGAGAAAGTTGTTCAGTGTGATGGTCTGTACCACACCCTTGAATTTGGCTGATCTTTGAAAACTAACCCTGTATAATACAATAGCTTGAATGATAAAATCCTACTTTTTGAAGCCGAGAAGGCTAGGTGGATGATGGCAGAGAGGAAGCCTATGTGCCAGCAGTGGGAACATTATAGGCTGATTATGCTATGTAAGGAAAAGCCCAGCGTAATACTCGACTGCCAAAACACCTAGTCAAAATTTATTGACATAGTTTAAATTTTTTTCACCTGGCTTAAATTTATTGACATATAGTTTAAATTTTTTCACCTAGTTAAAATTTATTGACATAGTTTAAATTTTTTCACCTAGTTTAAATTTATTGACATAGTTTAAATTTTTTCACCTAGTTTACATTTATTGACATAGTTAAAATTTTTTCACCTACACACATCAAAAGTGTCTAGGGATCAAGCATTTTTATGCGGATTTCTTGAGATTGAGATGTGGCTTTGTAATAAATTTATGATTTTATAAATTTATATGGATCCTTTTTGGTGCATTTCATAATTTGAATCAGGAACTGTGAATCAAATTCGAGTAAAAGATGAAAATCAGCTGTCAATATTTTCCCTATAAAAACATACAACGCATTGAAGACATTATTAGTGCTACTGTTTCCCTACTACTGATTAAAACCAACGTTATTATGGAGCGGCGACGTCATTTAAGCAGGGAAGAAATGCTCAGAGCCGTGGGAATGATAGAAGCTGGTTCCCGGCAACGTACTGTGGCTTTAGCTCTGAATACAAGTCAGAGTGTTATCAGTCGACTTTGGACACGTTACCGAAGCACTGGTACCGTGGCTGAGCGCCATGGAGGACGGTATCGCTGCACCACACGGAGACAAGACCGATACATTCAAATCTTAACTCGAAGAGCTCCAACAATAACCGCCATGATGTTAGCCGTGAGGCTTCATCACTCTTCAGGGAACTTAATTAGCGACCAAACAGTCAGAAACCGCTTGCATGAAGTGAACCTTCATTCCCGAAGACCGCTACGGGTACCACCTATAGCAATGCACAATCGTAGGATTCGATATCAATGGGCTCTTGAACACAGAAATTGGGCAGAAGAACAATGGCGTTTCGTGTGCTTTTCTGATGAGTCTCGTTTTGGTATGAGACCGGATACAAGACGTATACGACACTGGAGAACCCCTGGACGCCAACAGCGATTAAAATCCTGCCAGGAAGTCCATCCTTATAGTGGTGGAACCATCATGGTGTGGGCGGGTATTTGGATCGGCGGAAGAACTGAGTTGATTTGGATCAGAGGCAACCTCAACGCTCAAATTTATGCTGAGACGATTGTATCAGACGTCATCGTTCCTCTACAAGTGCAAATCGGTCCCTTATTTCAGTTAATGCATGATAATGCACGACCGCACACCGCAAGAGTTGTAAGACAGACTCTCGCCGCAGCTAACATCAATGTCCTGCCCTGGCCTGCTCAGTCGCCAGACTTGAACCCGATTGAGCATGCATGGGATATGCTACAGAGAAGAGCTCTGCCGAATATGGAGGGTATCCAGTCGCAAGAAGACCTTTTTTTGTTGTTGCAACGAACATGGGCGGCCATTCCACAGCGTGATTTGGATGAACTCATTTTGAGTATGCCAAACCGATGTTCTTGTGTTGTTAGTGTTCGCGGTAGAAACACGGATTATTAATTGTTTAAGTTACCCAATAAAATTTTAAAGAAAACTGTTATTTCAGTCTTTTTTTCGAACTTTTGTGTTAGTGGTTCAAATGTCAAAAATCCCTTTATTAGGAAAATGGCAAATTTCTTTATTAATGCAAAGGTGACTTGGTTTATCGTTACTGTGACAAACGAAAACACTTTATTTGATGAATCCTTAAAGAAAATTTTAATTAATATCAATCAGGAGAAAAGTTATTGCAAAAATATATGTTGATCCCTAGACACTTTTGATGTGTGTAGTTTACAATTATTGACATAGTTTAAATTTTTTCACCTAGTTTAAATTTATTGACATGTTAGAGACAGACAGTCAGAGTAGGCTAAAGTAGGGTCCCGTTTTCACGTTTTGAGTACGGAACCATAAGAATGAAACTGTTGCGCGCCACAATTAATGCCTGGTACACGGTGACACAGTTTGATAAAGCGATCGAAGTGAAAACATCGAAGCGATATTCAAGTGCGATTTAGAGCGATCAGCATGTCGATTCTGTAAAAATCTCACGGTGAAAACTTGCGTGGAGTGAGCTGTCAGTGTCATCCCACTGATGCTATGGATTGACCAAGCAAACATTTACAATCATAATCGATATTTTAATCATATTTTATATGCTGATTCTACTTATAGATCATTTTATATTATAAACTAGTATTTTAGTTGTCAAACATTACTTTTTTAGGGGGTTTTAAATAAAATAGCAAAACAGAAACTTAGTCAGAAACTCAATGTTGCTTTTTTTTTTTTTTTCCCTAAACTAGTCCTATTATAGCCTCCTAAGGCACGAGCGCGTCACGCACGAACAGTAAATAAAATAAAACATTCACGTATAGGACAGCTAGACTGATGAAAATACGCAGCGACATTGTTTGTTTGTTATTATGAGCGATTGTAGATCGAGTCTAGTAAAGACTGCGACGATGTTCAGCGTTGTTTTTAACCCAAATCTATTCAATTCTAAGAGATAACCGAGTGTGTCAAGTCATCGAGTGCTAACGGTGTGCCTGGCTGACGGACCATAGAATTTAATCCCACGTAGATAGTTTGTGTCGAGTGATCACGCAATCTCCAATGTGATAATGACAGTGACTAACGCGCTTGCGCGGCGTGCTCACTTCACGCGAATCACAACATTAAAATGTCGTGGTTCGGGTGAAGTGCTCACTTCGCCAATGTGATAATGACAGTGACTAACGCGCTTGCGCGGCGTGCTCACTTCACGTGAATCACAACATTAAAATGTCGTGGTTCGGGTGAAGTGCTCACTTCGCCAATGTGATAATGACAGTGACTAACGCGCTTGCGCGGCGGGCTCACCTCACGCGAATCACAACATTAAAATGTCGTGGTTCGGGTGAAGTGCTCACTTCGCCAATGTGATAATGACAGTGACTAACGCGCTTGCGCGCCGGGCTCACCTCACGCGAATCACGACATTAAAATGTCGTGGTTCTGGTGAAGTGCTCACTTCACGCAGTTTTCATGATGGGTGTCAATTTCGTGGTTTTCGAGGGTGCTGAAACAGATGGTGAGGTCAAAATAAAAATCCAAGATGGCCGATGTGAAAAATGTTACAATTTTTCATGATGGGTGTCAATTTCGTGGTTTTCTAGGGTGCTGAAACAGATGGTGAGGTCAAAATAAAAATCCAAGATGGCCGATGTGAAAAATGTTACAAATTTTCATGATGGGTGTCAATTTCGTGGTTTTCGAGGGTGCTGAAACAGATGGTGAAGTCAAAATGAAAATCCAAGATGGCGGATGTGAAAAATGTTACATTTTTCATGATGAGTGTCAATTTCGTGGTTTTCTAGGGTGGTGAAACAGATGGTGAAGTCAAAATGAAAATCCAAGATGGCGGATGTGAAAAATGTTACATTTTTCATGATGGGTGTCAATTTCGTGGTTTTCGAGGGTGCTGAAACCGATGGTGGGGTCAAAATGAAAATCCAAGATGGCGGATGTGAAAAATGTCACAAATTTTCATGATGGGTGTCAATTTCGAGGTTTTCTAGGGTGCTGAAACCGACGGTGGGGTCAGAATGAAAATCCAAGATGGCGGATGTGAAAAATGTTACAATCTTTCATGATGGGTGTCAATTTCGTGGTTTTCTAGGGTGCTGAAACCGACGGTGGGGTCAGAATGAAAATCCAAGATGGCGGATGTGAAAAATGTTACAATCTTTCATGATGGGTGTCAATTTCGTGCTTTTCGAGGGTGCTGAAACAGTTGGTGAAGTCAAAATAAAAAAATGTAATGTTTCAAATGTAGGGACCAGCTGTTTTTTTTTTCGCGATTTCAGGTTTTTTTTTTTCGGGTGGTAAGTCATCAAATGACCCCTCCCGCTCTGGTTGGAGCGGAAGGGAGTGTCAGACTCTTACTGACTAAAACCCACCCATGTTCCTTCCTTAGCCCTTTTTTTTTTTTGAACATTGCTCCACCCTAGGAATTTCTCCTGTATCGTGGGTGCGTTTACAAACATTTAAACTCACATACACATTACATATTTGTTCCGTGCGGGAATCGAACCCGCGACACGCAACGTAGCAGTCAATCGCTTAACCACTGCGCCAACCGTGCCGTGTTATATACATTCTCAACCTTTGTATATCTAATTTGGGTATTAACATTCTTATCTATATTTTAATATACAAGGTGTAAATACAATAACTGAAAACAGCCTAATAGCCTACTTGTAACATTAAAATTGTAACATTTTAAATTAAAATTGTAACATTTTTCACATCGGCCATCTTGGATTTTTATTTAGACCTCACCATCTGTTTCAGCACCCTCGAAAACCACGAAATTGACGCCCATCATGAAAAATGTTCAGGGGATCAGAACGGAATAATTCGAATAGATTTGGGTTAAAAACAACGCTGAACATCCTCGCTGTCTTTACTAGACTCGATCTACAATCGCTCATAATAACAAACAAACAATGTCGATGCGTATTTTCATTAGTCTAGCTGTCCTATACATGAATGTTTTATTTTATTTACTGTTCGTGCGCGACGCGCTCGCGCCTTAGGCTATAATAGGACTAGTTTAGGGAAAAAAGAAAAAAAACAACATTGAGTTTCTGACTAAGTTTCTGTTTTGCTATTTTATTTAAAATCTCCCTAAAATAGTAATGTTTTGGCAACTAAAATACTAGTTTATAATATAAAATGATCTATTAGTAGAATTAGCATATAAAATATGATTAAAATCTCGATTATGATTGTAAATGTATGCTTGGTCAATCCCTAGTATCAGGTGTCATGAGACTGACAGCTCACTCCACGCTCACTTCACCTAAGTTTTCACGGTGAGATGGTTACAGAATCGCACTGCTGTAGTGCAATTGTGTTTTGTAATCAGTGTGTTTGAGTTGTAATTAGTGTTGTTTAGTGTCAATTTTTGGTTATTAAATCGGTAGTTTTTATTGTCACGAACCCGAAGCTCGTAACAAAACTATCAAGATACAGTTCAATATCGGTGGGCTGCATAATTAAATAACCTAAACTAAAAAGATGCACTGACAAGCCTGGAAGAGCTATTGGGCCATGAAAAATCAAATGAAGGGTGACCTTCCTTTAACCCTTAAGAGAAGACACATTGATAAGTGCATACTTGCCATTCTCACATATATGGTAGCCAAAGATGGTGTTTCACAAATCACCAGACGTCCACGCTCGAGGTTTGCCAGAGGGCATTTTCACGGTGTATTCTGGGTATCAAACTAACACGGGGACATCCTGTGATTACCCACAGTACTAAAAGCATGTGCTTTTAATAATAATAAAATAATAATTGTTACCTCTTTATAGGAAAATGTAAGAGTTTGCAAAAGGTAAGTAATTTTAGTTTGTTTCTAATTACAGGGGGCCTAAAAAGGCCACTTTGGAGAATCATAAAAGGATAACATTATGAATCGTAATATGGCGAAGACAGTCTGTGTTTTTCTTTTTTTCGCACTACGTAGGTATAATCAAAAAGATTGGGATTGGATTTGGATCGGATTGATTGATATTTTAGCACAGACAAAAAAAAAATAACTGAAAAATGCTTTACCAATGGGATTTGATACGCTTAACCTAACGGTTTACTGTCCATTATGTTATCCTTTTATGATTCTGCCAGAGTGGCCTTTTTAGGCCTCCTGATCCGATTACAAAAATGCCGACTGCCCAAGAGTAGGATGACACGTGAGACGCTTATTGATTGATCTACCCATAAAAGTGGGTAATAAATAAAACAATGGCTGTTTTTATGAGTTATTCCGTTCTGAAAACTGGCAGTGCCTCGCGGTTTTACCCGCACATGTGGCGATCTCGTAAGAATATCGGGATAAAAAGTATCCTACGTGTTATTCTGATGTATGAGCTATATAACTGTAAATTTTTATCAAAATCTGTTCGGTAGTTTTTGCGTGAAAGATTAACAAACATCCATCCGTCCAACCTCCCAAGCTTTCGCGTTTATAATATTACTAGCTGCGCCCCGCGGTTTCACCCGCGTAAATGTCGACTCCGTGGGAATATCGGGATAAAAAGTAGCCTTTATATTAATCCAGGGTGGCAGCTACCTCCATACCAAATTTTATCAAAATTGGTCTAGCCGTTTATACGTGAAGAAGTAACAAACATAATTATAAACACACAAACTTTCGCCTTTAAAATTAATGTGATACTCATATGTAGGAAAATGGTTACCTGTGTAAAAAGAACTAGGCTTTATTTAAATAATTAGGTATTATAAATAACAACTACAATTGAATTCGTAATGAGTTTAATTCTGTTTTTCTTTTTTAGTAATAAATATTTTTATTTGTGCCTATGAGTCTATGTATACTTTTTAACACCTTCTCGTTAATTCTAAGAACTCTTAAAAATAATTTACTAATCCACTTTAAACTACTTAAAATAGTTGCATTTTAACTTAAAACTACCCTATACAAAATTTGCCCCATATAATTCTTGTTTTCCTTTTTTGATAACCGCAATCAAAGATTTAAATCGTTAGATTTGCTCTCACCGTACTTGCAAGGGTCGCGCGAAAACTGTCAATACTGAAAAGCGTGAACTCATACATCCTTTGTAATGGCGTTTCCATGGCAGCATGCGACATTGTCTGTACCAGAGTTATCATAAATAAACCGAAACGCGACCATCTTTTGATGCGGCGAATCTAACGATTTAAATCTTTGACGACCCCCCACAAGAAATATTACCAGCCGGTCTAATCTGTAAAAATCTCACCAAAGTGACCTGTCAATCCACCTGAAGCTCACTTCACCTGAGTTTTCACAGTGAGATATTTACAGAATAGATCGGCTGCTCTCATTTGACATAGTTTAATCTACAGTTAACTTTCTAAAGGATCCTGGCATTCCCATGTACTCTTCATTGAACTTGGAGGTCTGTCGCTTCGATTCATCACTGACTAACTTTTCAGCATTATTTACCAACTCCCTTGCTTCTTCTGTTCTTAGAGTTTCCTTCCATTGCTCTGCAGAAAAAGTAATACAATTAATTTTACAGTATGGATAAATTTGTCTGTGTGGTGCCGGACTTAAAGAATTGCACCACCCCTTACTTCCCGTGGGTGTCATAAAAGGCGACTAAGGGTCTTACCGGAGAATGGGCAGCAGCGTTCTCTATTTATTCCACCATCATACCGGACTAGTCTGTGTGTTGCCGGACTTAAAGAATTGCACCACCCCTTACTTCCCGTGGGTGTCGTAAAAGGCGACTAAGGGTCTTACCGGAGAATGGGCAGCAGCGTTCTCTATTTATTCCACCATCATACCATACTGCGATCGCCAACCCACCTGCCAAGCGTGACGATTATGGCAAACCCCCCCCAAAATTGGGGGAGGCCTATGTCCAGCAGTGGACGTCTATCGGCTGAAACGACGATGGATAAATTAACTAAACTCAGATTTTTAATTTGTTAGATCAAAATGACATCTAATATACACTGAATAATGTCATGTTGACAAAAAAGGTCGATCGCATCTGTCATTTTAGTCTAACAAAAGAACGCCGCACTTTATTGTCGAAATCACTTTGACACATGACGAAGTCGAGAAAAGTGCTATAATACTTCGTCAAGTTGACAACCCGTATTTTAAATCACAGAGAGGTAGTTGTGTCCCAACAGTGTGGACATCATAGACTGATTTATGCATTGTCAATAAGACTGTTACAAGAAGTTGACGATATTGAGGATGTGGACTTTTCGGTCTCTGTACAGTGACAAATACTTGAAGAGTCTAGATATAAAATGGTGGCTAGGTCAGAGCAAATACAGAATTTGTATTCCTGCAGGATAGGTAAAGTTAAAAGTTAGTCCTCGGGCTCCCTTCACGGCCCCGAGCGATGCAGAACGACTTTATTACGGTACGGGGCGTATAAACCGCACCGTAGAGAAAACGTGTCCGTGTACAAGCTTCCAAAGTAATCCATACCACACTGACAACTGTGCATATACACGGCAAGAAAAAAACAACGTGTACAAAGTTACCTTGCTTGTTTCCACCTCCGCAAGTCGTGTCGCGGTGACTATAACGTGGTATGCCCTAAACAACCTCTTTATTTTTTTCCTCCACAGTCGCTGTCTTATGACGCAGCGTGTAGCTCATGGCCAACCACGATGTTAAGCATGGGTAGGAAAGACGTTTCTAAAGGCTGGAAGGCTACTAATTTTAAAAAGCCGTTCAAGACATTGGCTATTTCTCAGGTTGTCAGGAAGTATTTTTCATATGTGATAATCTTTTATGAATTCGGTCTAGTGAACTGAAATGAAATGCTTTCACTGACTTGACTGGTCAACTCGTATCTGTGTGGTACTTTCTTCAAAAGACCATTTCGAACATCAATCTACATGGTCCTCACATGGTCGGTTTTGTGGTTCACCAAGATTATGTCTGGACTTTAAAAGAGACTGTGACCTCTGAGTTTATTTTGGCCTTTCTTTTGAGAGTAGTCAGCTGAGAAACGCCGACCTCATCTAGCTTAGTTATTCTTTATAGTATGACGTATAAAGTGATTCCGATGTCCTATTTACAGAAAAATAATTTCATTTCGAAGTTTGTTACTCACCACTCAATTTATTCATCGACACCTCATCACCACCGTACTCTTTAGGCAGAATTTCCTTAGGTATATGCTTGTGGAGGTCTTCGTAACTATTGTGAACATGAACTCTGTTAGCCACCTTCTCTCGAAGAGCTTGCTTTAGCAGGAATATCAGCTTGTCAATGAAAGGTGGTGCGTTCAGTATGTGGATACCCTTGATTTTTGTGCCGATGCCTTCCTGGAATTTAAAATGTTTAAAACTTAAGTAAGTTGGGAAAAGACAATTATGAAAAAATAATTATACAGTGAGGAAGGGACATCGATGCGCAACCAGTCCTGTTACCACGGATGACAGTTCATGATTCTATACATCCTAGCGCAGAAATTTTAAGACTGCTATCAAAAAAAAAATCGTCTGTTTCATAGAAAAGTACCTACGCGATCAAAATGTAGGGAACAACAATTCTTTTTTTTAATACAATATAAAATAAATTTATTTATTTCAGCTAAATGAACAGCCATTGCCACACATAAATTAAAAGAAAACATCCTTCCTAACTATTATATTTTCGAAAGTAAGTTTTTGTTTGTTTGTTACGCACTCACGCCTAAACCACTGAACCGATCATCCTGAGATATACATTGTCGGGTGTACAGAAACGGACTTAAAATCCCGAAAAAAAGGTGTTGTTCCCGAGGAAAACAACAATAACGTTATTATGATAATAGAAGGCGCCATGTGTCTTTCGAATCAAATACAGGACGTCTGTCCGGTCAGCTAGTAATAAATAAATCAAATTCAAATCTGATAAAAACCAAATACCTGACATAATATGGTTAATAACCAACGAAAAATTTCTACTCTAGGGAGTTTAGAATCATGTATTGATCCATGGTAACAGGGTTTGCGCAACCCTCCCAACCTGTATACAGGGTTACTGGTAAAACATTAACAACCTCTTAAGAGATCATTGTACTCATCATTATGAACAACTTTTACTCTGGGAACAAACCTGAAATCGCGAAAAAAAAATCAGCTGTTGCCTACATTTTGACGAGCTATACGAACATAAATGTAGGGAACAGCTGATTTTTTTTTTTCGCATTTTCAGGTTTGGTCCCATGGTAAAAGTTGTTCATAATAATGAGTACAATAAACTCTTAAGAGGTTGTTAATGTTTTACCAATAACCCTGTATATCAATAACAGAATCTTATAAACGCTTCTTTGCGGTCACTAAATGAACAGGCGTCAATATAAAAGCCCCTAAATTACCATTGAAATACTTTTCATCCAATCCAGGCTGTCCCTTGCTGCCCTCCCCTAGCGACGCCTTAAGCCGGAGTTCCGTACCCCATAGAGGTTGCCCTTAGCGTGTTTTCGTATTTTATAAGTTGTATGCCCTAGTTGCAGGCCTTAGTTTATTGAGGCACCCACAGGAAACTCCGGTTAAAGCAGCCGACAACCTAGGTTGACTTGTGAGATGCCATTCCACAAAAACCAATTGGCTTACTTAGAGCTGCGGCATTCTGGCTACTCTTTGGTGATTTGTGTTTGTAACTAACTAATACGTACTGAATTGGCGTGGGGTCGCGGGTGCACAGAGTGGGGACACTGTCCGCGCAACAAGTGACCCCAGGGAAGATGGTGGCACAGTGGTCACGTGCTGCCGTGCATAGCGAGGCTCAGGGGAGGCCCTTTTACAGTCTCCCCAGGGATGTGCCTTACAGGCGTTGCACGGGGAGGGTTCCGGAATTGGTCTTTTATGAGGAACCAGGACTACCCCTATGTGCTGATGGTGTTCACCGGGGTGGTTTTAGTGAGGTAAAATGCCACACTCCCTGACTTCCCTCCCCCGAGGTCGGGTGCCTTTTGAATAATATACTGAATTGGCGTAATGTTGTATTGCATTCATAAATTGATCAGGCGTTAGTCTCCAAGATTTCAATCATTCCAATTTAAACCTTATGTACGTCAATGACATTTTGGAGCGATTGCAGCGTTTGATAGTGACAGTCTCGTTAGTCTTTGTTGGCTTGAAAGTCATATCATCTATACTTCACTTTTAGTTGTATGGTTTTCATACTTACAGTACACAGGACTTCAGCTTTCTTGATGACAATAGGATTTAGTTTTCCGAGCAGGCCCAGGTGTATGTTGGTGAGGTCTATCACGAATCTTTCCGAAGCAGTGTAATCGAAGTTTATCCTGTATTCTCCGATCTGAAAAATATTGACTTATTTAAAATTAAAATATACTGGACTTTCCCAACTACGTTGGGGTCGGCTTCCAGTCTAACCGTATGCAGCTGAATACCAGTATTTTACATGGAGCGACTGCCTATCTGACCGCCACAACCCAGTTACTGTGTAATACGATACCCACTGGTAAGACTGGTTGTCAGACTTTCGGGCTTCTGACTTCTCGTAACGACTGTCAAAGATCCACAAATGACAGCCGGGACCGACGCCGAGGCACGGAAGGGTTTTTGTATGTAAAGATGGTCTCCCATCCACAGACCAACCGCAGCAAGTTAACCAAAATTTTTAAAAGTTAGAGACAAGGCTGATATGCTCCATGATCGAAATTCTACTGAGTCGAAAGATATTTACGAGTATATATCTTAGGTAACTTACCAAAAAGCAATATCTGAAGTAGGATAGGATGCTGAACGGCTCCAGTTTCTCCGTCAGGAACTGTGTTACCATTACCCTGGTCTGGTCAGTTGGATGCAGCTTTGGGAGAGGCACATAGTTCCTGGAATGAAGCAATCGAAGATTATAAACTTCATACGTAGATCTTTGACAGGCGTTTCTGGTCAGAAGCCCGAAAGTCTGACCACCATTCTTACCAAAGGGTGTCTATCCAGTAACTGGGTTGTCTAGGTCAGATAGGCTAGTTTTTTTTTTTTGAAGTCGTTTATTTTTTTGTATAAAAGTTTTTATCACCTAAATATTCATATCCTATTCAAGTCTTCCAAAATAGTGTGAATTCTCTGTCAGATGCAGAAAATATTTATAAAATATTTCATAAAACACAACTTTTCGTTTTAGATAGCACTGGTGGTGCAGTGACAATGCACGATTTACGAGTTGTAGGTAGGTCATGGTTTCAAACCTAGGCAGCCGCTTTACTTTGTGTAAATAATTTCATCATCTTTGTTCTCAAAAAAGGTGAAGTAAAACATCGTGCGGAAACCGTTGGACCAAAAAATTGAAGACATTACTGTGACATCCACCATCTCGCACTGGGCCCGCGTGGTGGATTACGGCCCACTCCCATCTCACAGAGAGGTAGCCTGTGTCCCAGCAGCGGGAACGTTAGGCTAGTAGTGTCTAAACACACTATGCCGAAGGTAAGCGACCGAAGTTCGGCAAGATTACGCCTGCATCGCTATTTGAATTATACTGACGACACATTATGCCGAAATTACGTTGCGTTAAATAGCATTGCAGGCGTAATCATACACAGCTTAAGGCCCAACGCACACCGGCGGAGGCGCGGCGAAGCGCGGTTCTTGATCGCACCCCACATAACGATGAAGCGAAGAGCCGTGAAGAACCACGCGTCGCGGCGCGCGGCGGCTCTTCGCGCCGCCCTTCAGCCATCCCTACAACACTTGGGGTGTTGTAGGGATGGCTGAAGTGTGGTGACACGTCCTTTATACCTCGCATCTTATGTTGGCACTTATATTATACTCACACTCAAATAGGCTCACTCGCACTCACAAATACACACACTCACACAAATACTCTCACACTCACACTTATACTCACACACTCCCACATACTCTCACTTATACTCACTCACTCACATACATACTCACACCACACACATATATTCACACACTCACCCAAATAGTGTATTTTTTATATTTTTTATTTAAAGGACATGGCCAGTTTCAGCCTAGTTACTCAATGGCATGTACATTAATAGACGCCTAATTATAAATAAATAAAAATAGAAATAAAAATTATGAAACTCTTATCATTTTCGTACAACTTCTGGAAAAATATTTAAACTTAAATAGTTGTTTTGCGTTTCCGGCGTATCGAGATAACGCGCATTTTGGATAAACGTTCCATTCCCTGTAAAGCTAAAATATTAATGTTCCATCAGAGTAATATTATAAATTATTCTGACTGGAAAATGATTATTCATTATCGAAATCCTAATAAAAAAACATATTTTGTTAATCACTCGAATGCTATGAAATATTTATTTGAAATAACTTTTTTCTTGTAACAACGAAACGAAACGACATGACAGGTTGGACTTCGACAATCGCTCGACATCCGCCATATCGCATATCGGTCGTTTTCGTTTGACATCTCGTAACTTGCGCGTACGTTTGTTTTTTGTTTGTTTGTAAACTGTGCGACTGCGATTATCTTTTCTCCATACCGACCATTGCTATTCTACACGGACTGATTCCATTGCCCAACGATTATCTAGTGCTTTTAAATACGGACTTGATTGTGCTTACGTTTTGGACATTGTTCACAATGAGGTGTATTAACTGCGGTATAGCTACGGGACGGCTAAGAAGACATGTTGTGTCTTCGTTAGACATGCCTTTCCAAAGAATGCTTGTTCAATGGCTAACAATTCAGGTATGTATTTTTAAAATAAATTATGAAAACCTATAGATACATAAAACATATTCTCTTGAGTTTTCTAAGCAGCACAGCGAATGATTTGTACAAGCAATTATTATTTCTACATGAACAACTGATTTTCACCTTTAAGTATTTAAAAAAGTATTTATTTAGAACCTTCTTCATATTACAATAGATAAAATGTTGATATACCTAAACTAATAATCTACTTTGCCTTTCAGCTTCCAGAAGATGGACATATTTGTCACCCATGCTTTTTGCTGCTAACTTCAGAAGGTGCCAATCATAGAATACTGGGCCACACTATGGTGTGCCTTGGTTGTGGCCGATCAGTAAGAGACATTGATCATGACAACTTACCCACGCAGAATAATCTGGCTACTACTTAGTTATAGAGTCCGAGTAGGTTCACGACCAAAATATGTTTTTGCTAATTTCTAAGAAATCTGAAGTTACTGGATTATGTAACTTTTACAGTTAATTTTAGAGCTTATTAAGTTCAAAATAAAGTAAAATTCGTTAATGTACATGAATTTTTGCATGCTAGGCAGAGTGCCCTAAGTAAATTGGCCATCTCCTTTATATATCTCGGAGCCTTGGGGTCCCGGTCCTTTGGAAGGCGTACGAGGGGCCGAAGCCAACTCGCAGAGGCCCCTTAGGAAATTTTAATGAAATGCGGCACCAACCGACGATTATCCCTGTATGCGCTATGCAAGTGCACCCAAGGATAACCCCCGGTTGGTGTAGGACTATTGCAGGATATGGAAATATAAAAAGTTGGACTATGGGTTTGGGTGGCTAAAGTGGACTGGTCACCAAGAACTATGGAATAACTATGACCCCAGCCTGATCAATGTTAAATTTAAATTATTTTTTATTATTTTTTTTTTTTTTACTTTTATTTGTTATCCAAGAAGAACCCGGACCGGTAACTTTTACAATGGGACCAAAATTGAAATCGCAAAAAAAAATCAACTGTTCCCTACATTTTTACGAGTTATACGAACATAAATGTAGGAAACAGCTGATTTTTTTTTCGCGTTTTCAGGTTTGGTCCCATAGTAAAAGTTGTTCATAATGATGAGTACAATGACCTCTTAAGTAAGGAGGTTGTTAATGTTTTACCAATAACCCAGTGTATTATCTGTGTAATCGCTTGCAGTAGGTACAAGTGTGCAACATACCGCTAGTGTCTTAGTTTTGTCGATACACAGTAATTAATTATTAGTGCGTAATTAGTGTGTCTTATAACACTAAAACATTAGCGGAATTAACTAGCGATAACTACTAGCGTGTGTCTGTGTGGTGCCGGACTTAAAGAATAGCACCACCCCTTACTTCCCGTGGGTGTCGTAAAAGGCGACTAAGGGTCGTACCGGAGAATGGGCAGCAGCGTTCTCTATGTATTCCACCATCATACCATACTGCGATCGCCAACCCGCCTGCCAAGCGTGGCGATTATGACAAACCCTCCCAAAATTGGGGGAGGCCTATGTCCAGCAGTGGACGTCTATCGGCTGAAACGAACGTACGAACGAACTAAAGTGTATTTCAAATAAACTTGCGATAAATGTCATTCAACCACCCTGTACCAAAAAGTCCAAATAACTTACGATAGATATCGTTCGTCATACAAAACTGTCGCTAACATTGCATCGGTTGAGTTTCATAATACCAAACACGGAGTAAGTCAATGTTTTGATCGTGTTACCGACACTGCCCATACATTTTTTTCGTATGGTTTGGAAATATTGGGATACATTAGTAGAAGGAGGTGAACAAACTTTATCGCAAGTTTATTTGAAATGAACTTTACTAGCGATTCGTAAGACGAGTGGAGCGCGTCTTCGTGGATGGCACTATCTATAAACGAGTTTAAAACCAGTTCATTTAATATGTTAATATGTTTATCTCCTAATCAAAATCCGTGTGAAGCTTCGGTCATAAACCTCTCTAACGAGCCATAATTATTCACATTACATAATTATGTTTCTTTGTACAATTTATTATCAATATTCTTGCTATAATTTACCCCGGGCATTTACGTATTTTTTTGCAACAGAAAAACACACTAACTCGAGATTTAGGTGTCTGACTTATCATCACTATTTCAATAAGTATTTATGATTAAAGTAGAAAATGTTCTAAATTACCCTATTTAGCAAAAGGATTTGTGATTGATTTTGCCTGTTCTTTTAAGTGTGGTGTGGTGAATTTCCCAACCGTGGTAGTTATGGTGTAGTTAGCTAAGTGAGGTGATTATGGTGAAACAAAACTTGTGTCTCTAAGGTGTCTTAAACCCCCGAATTTATTGGACAACAAAGTTAACTGCGTCGTTCTCACATGCATAATTTTTAACATGAAACATGAATGATGTAAACAAGACTTTGTAATCATATTATTTTGATTTAAAAGAGTGTCCATGGAGTTTTAATGGGCAACTAGCTTCATCTTTCTGACTGACCGACCGTGCCTGTAATTGGTTTAATTGAAATAAATGCTTTGAGTTTGAGTTGACCTATTATAAAATATTGTTTCCCTCAACATCAAATTTTGACGTTCCTGGAATCAATATTGCGCAACTTTGTTCCTTCAATTTTCGAAAACATTTTGCAGACACAATATTATTATTGTGCTATACAATAATATGATGAATGTACAAGAATTCAAGTAACTTGCATGCCATTGTGACATTCATCAATCAAAAGTAGCTAAGGCCAAGTTTAAGGCCTCTGCTTCGAATCTTGCGGGCAGCGGGGCGGCGGCGGCGGCGGCGCGGGAGCGGCGCGGGCAACGCAGATCCGTTCTCGAAACCAGCGGGCAGATTGCGCGGCACTATAGCGGCGTAGTGTTGTGTTCGTGGTTGTGTCGTCAAGATATTTGTTTTTATTCGCGAACGAAATGTCTGAACAGCGGCGACAACATATTTTTGCTTCAAATTTATCCCTAACGATCGATTTATTGCGGGCAAAAGAAGAAGTGAATCCCTAATGCGGACGCGCGTGTGGTCATCGCTTGATTGGAGTGCACCGCTCCCGCGCCGCTGTTTTCGAGGGCCGGTCCATTTGATTTTACGTATTAGATCCTGCCGCACCCGCGCCGCCACCGCCGCCCCGCTGCCCGCAAGATTCGAGGCAGAGGCCTTAGCCCTTGCGACACCTGAGTTTCCGTCCGTCGTTTCGTAAGTCGCATCTCAGCGACTCGTGACTTCTTTCATAGGGTTTCTTCGCAGTCGCTTTCGCAAAACGTGTGTCGCTTGAGCATTCCGCTCGTGGCCAAGGTCTAAAGCACAATGGCTACCAAGCTACTTGATAACTTTAGTGCAAGTTTCAGGCATGTCCTTTTGTGAGCAACAAAAGGACATGCCTGAAACTTGCAAACAGGCTGTAGTGGACTTACACGACATCCCATTGAGGTTCAAATTCCTTCACGGTCCTGTTCGCACACAGCTCTGGCATCATTCCTCGTGACGTCAGCAGCCTTTCCAATCTCCTCTTTGTGTCTTCCACTGATCCCTTTGCTATTAAGAATACTCGTTCTAGGAGACCTCGGCCTGAAAAGCAAATTTAAAAAAATATCGTCATTTGACAACACTGATTGTTGTTCTAGAAATAAAGGTTCTGTTGTGTCTACTTTTTTGTATTTCCAGAATGCTTTTTTTTTGTTATCAACTGTTTTGCTGAGTGCAATCAGTAACGTCTGTGTGGTGCCGGACTTAAAGAATACCACCACCCCTTACTTCCCGTGGGTGTCGTAAAAGGCGACTAAGGATCGTACCGGAGAATTCGCAGCAGCATTCTCTATGTATTCTACCACCATACCATATTGCGATCGCCAACCCGCCTGCCAAGCGTGGCGATTATGGCAAACCCTCCCAAAATTGGGGGAGGCCTATGTCCAGCAGTGGACGTCTATCGGCTGAAACGACGAATCAGTAACTCTAGAACGCAAATCTAGAATTATTTTGGTCATTTTGGTAACAGACGAGATCAGTGGTTTTTACCCAGTTTGTAGATGCAGGGAGAAAATAACCATTCGCAGTATACTTAGGTAATCAAAATGTAGGTATTTTTAGCTAGATGGACCGACGACTTTAAAAGAGCCACCCTTTTAAATTCGGGACGGACCGGATGCGGACGGCGGAGGACAGAAAGTTGTGGCGCAGCCTGGAAGAGGCATACCTATGTCCAGTAGTGGACTGCGATAGCCTGAGTTGATTTACAAATCATAACAAACTCACTCAAATACTGGCTGGCCTCCACCAAATGCTCTTGCTTCTTGATCCATTCCTCCACAATATCCAAAGCCTCGTTTATTCTTCTCACATCGCCAATGTCATATTGCTCCCGGACTTTCTTCATATCTTCTTGAGTCACCGTGATTAGCGGATGATGGGGGATGGTTTCCATCTTGATCTGAAAAGAAAAACAAATATAAGATTAAAAAATTTGGTATTTCCAGTCGTATGATAGTGACGGCTCATCATGATTAGCCTGTAATGTTCCCACTGCTGGGACACAGCCCTCCTCTCTTCAAGAGGGAGTGGGCTGTAATCCACCACGAGGGCCCAATGCGGGTTGGTAGACGCCAAGTCTTCGCATTTTTGGTTCAGGCCATCCGGGTTTTCTCACGATATTTTTCTTCACCGTTTTAAGAGCAGTGGTGATGAAACTATTTACACAAAATAAAGCGCCTGGCGGTGTTCAAACCCACAGCCTACAACACTGAGTCGGGGCAGCTACCACTGGGCCACCACTCTCTGAGTGACGACTGACGTGGGAGACTGGAAGAAAAAAAAGAGTTGCGCTGACCCCAAGTAACATAGTAGTTATAAGGTGAAGATGGTGAGATAATGAAACTGTTATTATAAGTATCTATCACAGACAACAAATTTTTCACTGTGTTTTGTTTGGAGCTGGATTTATGTACAGACGCCAGCACATCAAGCTACCCAAAACTGTGAAATTTGACAGATTGCAGTAGCTTGATGTGCTGCCAGTCTGTACAACGATTAAGAGGGATTTTTTTTCTTTTGATGCCTTAGTATCTTTCCCCTCCCTTTGTACATATTATAACAATTATTTTAAGACTTAGCTTTTAAATTAGGTATAACCATTTAATAATACTTTCGTTATTTAAAATCATCATCGTCAAAATATGCCTGAAGAGTTAGATATCTTTGGCTTCAGCGAGAGCTTGATCTTTTGATTTTAAGGAGTTCAGAATTTAGAATTGCGATAGAAAGAGTTAAGTTAATATTCATCAGAATCCCCGAAACAAAGTTTTCGTTCTTTGCATTAGCAACTTGATCGCAACATCCCTGCCTACTCAAATATCGCCTTTTAGAATTTAGTTGCTATTGCCACTATGGTAGATGGATTGATGATCCCACTTTCTACTATTAGCAGAAAAATTCAATCAAGTACCTACAACTAAAAGAGATGAAAAAAAAACCTTTTTTTTCAGGCCGGCAGGGACATAGACGCGCTACCAAACAAAAAATGGATTCAGTACTTGATTCTGAACCTCTCAGCGTTGAAACAAAAAAAAAATGCTATTCTATTCCATTAAGATCTTCTAAAAGGAGATCTTCCGTTACGTCTCAAAAGGAGAATAATGGACTCGTGTATGGTGCTCAAACCTAGTCTTTGACACTTCAGCAGAGATTCAGACTCGAGGTTTCCCGGCGAGCCATGGAGCGCAGTATCCTGGGGGTTCGAATTTCTGACCGTGTATGGAACCCAATACTGCGCGCCAAAACTAAGATAACAGACGTCAGACCAAAAAGTTGCTAAACTTAAGTGGGACTGGGCCGGACATGTTTGCCGCATGTCAGATGACAATTGGGCTAAGAGAACCACCGATTGGGTCCCACTAAACGCACAACGCCATCGCGGCAGGCCAAGACGAAGATGGTGTGACGAGCTTGACTCCTACCGTAAGGATTGGCCAGCACTAGCAAAAGACAGAATAATTGTGTGGAAAAGGGAGAGGGAAGCCTTTGCTCTGCAGTGGGACAGTGATAAAATTTTATTCAAAAATAAAGGATGGCTTTATTCAAAGGCGATTTTCTGCTTTATTTTTGAATAAAATTTTATATTAATAGGAAATTAGTATTTTCGAACCCATAGGTGTATGTAAAGTGTCGTATTTCAATGTTGCATTCGTTATTTCGTGAAAAAATCGGAATTTAAAGTTGCCAAAGTATTGACATATTAGTGTTCATGACTGTATAGGCTAGTTAGATTAGATTAGATTCTATAAATTTTGTGCGCGTAGGTTAGGTATTGCACTTTTCTATGAAGCAGCTGATCTTTATTTTGATAACCGACGAAAATGTCTACGCCAGGAGGTCTAAAATCATGGGCTGAATTCATAGACACAGTTTGTTTGTCCCTGCTGCGTGTCGTGCAAGTGCCCAGTGTTGCACACCCCCACTCTATTTCAAGTTAAACAAATATCTTTATTTCAATGACAATTAAGTCGATTTCAGAGTGACTAGCATTATTGAAATGTTATAAAAATGTTTGAAGTTGTAGCCTAAACTGAACTTTATTGTGTAGGAATTAAAGTTATTTTTCCATTAATTCATATTAATTATTTACATGTTTGGAAAATTAATCCCGAACGCAGATCATGCTGGGAACGACTTGGGGCCGTATTATGAAGTATTAATGCCATCATGATTTCAGTCTGAAAAAGAGATGGTCCTATCTATCATGATAAATGATTTATTGCCTGTAATTAGGTTTGTACTCGGATATTTATGGTTTGTACAAACACTTTTACACGTCAATCATATTTTTTTAAACTAGATGAGGTCGGCGTTTCCTATCTGACTATTCTGAGAAGAAAGGCCGAAACAAACTCAGAGGTCACAGTCTCTTTTAAAGTCCAGACAAAATCTTGGAAAGACCATGTAGATTGGTGTCTGAAATGGTATTTTGAGGAAAGAACCACACAGATTGAGCGGACCTGTCCAATCAGTACACGCATTTGTCAAAAATCGTGCAGCTCAACTCAGAACTTGAGGAGTTCAACGATTCGACGAACAATACCAAATAAAGGACATTCGGGTAGGCCGCGTAAATTACTCAAACTGCCAGAACATCATGTGTAGCTCCGTCTCTCTCTCTCACACTGGAATTATGATGGCATTACACCGTCACAATAACTGCTATAATTTTAACAATGGCTGTACATTTTAAACTTATAATTGCATCATAATCTGTTTGCAGTTGGTATCCCTGAAACCTAGTTAAATTGCATTCAAATTTTAATTACGTTTGGAACTAGTTTAGGAGTTGTAGATTCAACAATACGTTGTTTCGCAAACATGAGGGCTTAACCCCTTTAATAAGATGACCGGTTTAAAATGCTGAGGAGACTTTGACTTTAGCTTTTTTAGATGACATCTTTTTTGGAGACCCAGGAGAAGATGGTGGGACGAGTTTGACGCTTAAAGACAGGATTGGTCTACACTAGCTCAAGACAGAGAGGAGTAGAGAGGAGAAAGATAGGCCTTTGCCCTGCCTTAATCCTGGTTTTTAGTGTTTCATTGCCAAATGGCAAAAAACGGAACCCTTATAGATTTGTCACGTCTGTCTGTCCGTCCGTATGTCTGTCCGTCCTTATGTCACAGCCACTTTTCTCCGAAACTATAAGAACTATACTGTTGAAACTTGGTAAGTAGATGTATTCTGTGAACCGCACTAAGATTTTCACACAAAAATAGAAAAAAAAACAATACATTTTGGGGTTCCTCATACTTAGAACTGAAACAAAAAAAAATTTTTTCGCCAAACGCGTGGGGTATCTATGGATAGGTCTTCAAAAATGATATTGAGGTTTCTAATATCATTTTTTTCTAAACTGAATAGTTTGCGCGAGAGACACTTCCAAAGTGGTAAATGTGTCCCCCCCCCCCTGTATAACTTCTAAAATAAGAGAATGATTTTTTTTTTTTTTTTAATCTATATTTATTTAGGGGCTTTTATCAAAGATATGTCAGCCCCATCGTACCCTTTTACATTAATAGGCTCACTTAAATAGTATTTGTTATAATAATAAATTACAGTTATTCGTGCAGGACAATAATTAATTGGCACAACTTTTTAATAATCTCTGTAGATGGTATAGATAAGATGGATTGGATTATGCCTACATCAAATTTATTTATTTTAAAATCCTTTACGAATAACTCACGTTCTACTCCGTTCCGAGCACACTCCATCAGCAAATGTTGTACGTCTTCGATTTTATTGCAAACTGTGCAATTAGGCGAGTCAGCCTTTTTCATAAGAAATGCAAATTTTGCCGATGGATAATGCCCAGAACGGAGTCTTAATATTAATTTAACATAATTTCTATCTAATTTAGTATTCTCGAACCAGGGAACACGAGATGGTTGACCTTGAATGCTTTTGTACCAAATGCCTTTATCCAAAGATATTTTGAGAAAATGTTCTTTCCAGGAATCAAAGCATGCATATTTAAATTTAGTTGTATATTCCCAGTAATCAGGTACATAATTAATTACATATCCGTCTATTACCGCTGATTTGGATATACGGTCAGCCTCCTCGTTACCTCTTAATCCAATATGTGCTGGAACCCATTGCAATCTACATTCTATATTATTGTTTTTAAGTATAATTATGAGTTTTAAAATATCATACGCTATCGATGTATCTCTGCTGTAGCCAGAGGCGCATCGAGCGATATGCTGGAGTGCACTTTTGCTATCCGAAAAAATTACTACTTTATTTAAATTTTGTGTCAAGACGTAGTTAATTGCTTTATAAATTGCTATAAGCTCCAGCGACATAATTGATATATCACAATTAATTTTATATCCAAACTTGTTTCCTAAACTCTGATCAAATAACCCCGCTCCTTGTCCCTGAGTACTTTTAGACGCATCAGTGTAAATTTTATGCCATCCGAAATATATTGTGTTCAGTTCTGCTACAATATCACTCAGTAACATATTTGGGTTATAATTACGTTTAGAAGTGGATAAACTTTTAAGTTCAATTAAAATATTTTTTTGAATATAGGATGTCCATGTTTCTAAGCTAAACATGTTCAGATATTCTGATGCTGTAATTTCTAAATGTCTAACGTCATTGTATACTTTCACTAGTAATGGTTTTTTTTTGTTTTGCCAATAAGAAGTACGACAGCAGTCGCTCAACTCGGATATAAGACTAATTGTGACATTATTTGACCACGATCGGCTTTTTAGACAATATTTGTATGCTAAATATTTTCTTCTTAAATACAAAGGTGAGATACATAAATCTGATTCCATCACATGAATAGGGGTGCTTTTAATGTAACCCCCTATTATTCTTAGGGCTTGATTTTGCAGTTTGTCCAGTTTTAATAAGTGTGTTTTAGCACTACAGTCATAGAGGAAAGAACCATAATCCAGTCGACTTCTAATTAAGGATATGTACAGTTTGCGTATATGTTTAGTATGTACACCCCATGAGCTTCCTGTTAATAGTTTTAAAATATTCAAGAACTTTGAACTTTTCGCGATAGTTTCATTTACGTGTTTACTCCAACGCAAACTTTGGTCTAACCAGATACCCAAATATTTAATACATGGTGAAAATGTTATCGGCTGTTCATTGATTTTAAGAGAAGGTAGTATTCTGCGTCTGCCCCTACTAAATACACAATATGTAGACTTACTGGGTGATAATTCGAGACCAAGTTCGGCTAAAGACGTAACAATATGATCTAACGTATTTTGAATATACATTTCACATTTCATAATGTCCTTATCTTTAACGTAAATAACAAAATCATCTGCATATTGTGACACTACTACTGTATTAAGATGTTGTTGACATACTTTATATGTAATTAAATTAAATAGTAGCGGGGATAAAGGGTCTCCTTGAGCTAAACCTTTATTACTCCATCGATCTGTTATTAAATCACTGTATTCTGTTTTAATTTTAAGATGCCTCTCGTTCAGGAATGACCATATATAAGTACAGAATTTTGCTCCAATTTGAAGTTCATCCAAAATTTTAACTGCTGCATCAACAGATACATTATTATATGCATTTTTAATATCCAGGAAACACGCTAACGTAGGTAAATTTTTAGAAAAACCATTTTGTACATAAGTAACTAGGCGGCTCAATGAATCTAAACAGGACAGGGATTTTCTAAATCCAATGTTGAGTGGTGATAATATTTTTCCCCTCTCAGTGTACCATTCCAGACGTCGTACCAACATTAAATGAAATATTTTGCATAAACATGAAATTAGAGATATGGGCCTTAATTTAGGATCAGCAGCTGTATTATTCGCTTTAGGAATTGGTATTATCTGGATGTTACGCCACTGGAAAGGTACAATACCTGAACTAAAGATTTTATTATATATATATAGTAAATAAGCTCTTGCGGAATTGGGAAGATTATAAATCATGGAGTATGAAATACCGTCCTCACCAGGTGCAGAATCCTTCTTTTTTAAACAATTTTGCAGTTCCTGGATACTAAAATCACACTCTAAAGTTTCATTCTTAGATACAAACATAGGTGTTTTGTTTGTTACATAGTCAGGAGTCAGTGACCTTAGTAACTCATTCTGTTTATCGATAGGAGGGTAGCTGGTAGATTGTTTATAACCCTTTATCCACCGCATACGTCGCCACATGTCATAAACTGATACTACATGGTCAATGGAATCACAAAATCTCCGCCAACCCAATGAATTCGCTTTTTTACTTGCTTCATGAAATTCTTTAATTTTTTCTTCTAATTTGGACAAGTTATCAGGGGTTGGATTACGACGAAACTTTGCTAGAGACAACCTTCGCTGCGCAACAATGTGGGATAACTCAGGTGTCCAATAATTTTTTGGTTTGAATTCTTTTGTGGGCTTAGAACTAAATTTAATGAAAGGAATATATTTATCAGCAGCTAAATTTATTTGATTTATAAAAAAGTCATACATCTCTTGAACATCTGAGTCATCGCACTGCACATCAAAACTTTTAGATAGAAAATCCGTATATTCTTTCCAATTGGCCTTTTTGTAATTTCTTTTTTTATTTATAGTGAAATCATCAGGTATTGTGATTATCATTTTAATTATTAGGTGATCACTACCAAGATTTTCATTGAGAACTTTCCAGTCAAATTTGATTGCGATATCTGATGTAGCAAATGATATATCCGGTGAAGTTTTTTGTAAAGTCCCATTAACTAGTTTAATTCTTGTTGGCGAGCAATTATTAAGCGAAATTAAGGCATTTTCAAGCGAGGAATCCATTATTTGAGTGCCTCTTGAATCGGTTTTGATTGACCAGTTAGAGTGATGGCCGTTGAAGTCACCGGCTATTAAAGTTTTATTTGAAAAATGAGAAAAAATTTGGTCCCAGTCTGAAGGTTGTGTAAATAAGAGAATGATAAAACTAAAAAAATATATGATGTACAATACCATGTAAACTTCCACCGAAAATTAGCTTGAACGAGATCTAGTCAGTAGTTTTTTTTAATACGTCATAAATCGAAAACTGCAATTCACCTATTTATTCAATCAACTCAAATATAAAAATAATAAAAAAACATTTAATTTCATAAACATAAACCTTATGCGTAAACCCGGATGTTACGGAACCCTTGGTGCGCGAGTCCGACTCGCTCTTGCCCGGTGTTTTATTACCTCACATGAGCATAACCAATCTATAATGTCCCCAATCCTGGGACACAGGCCTCCTCTATGTGAGAGAGTGAGCCGTAATCCACCACACGTGCTCCGGGCGGCATTTCTTCTTTCCAGGGAAAGCACTAGGAAGTGGCTGAAGGTCAGGCGTTTTGGGGGGACTGTACTATGTAATTTTGACGCGTGCTGCCAGACGATTCTGTAAAAATCTCACCGTGAAAACTTATGTGAATCGAGTTTGTTTTTGCAAGGAATTGACACTATTGACAGCTCACTCCACGCTCACTTCACCTAAGTTTTCACGGTGAGGGTTTTACAGAATCAACCGGCTGATTCTTAGCCTAGTTTACTAGTTTACTTTTGGTTTTAGATTTTTTGACACACATGGTAGACATCAGCTTACTCATTATTGTTTGAGGACATCTTTGTTATAAGTTTGTCTATTTTTAGGTTCACGCATATCGGTAAAAAACTTTTGCATAACCTCAGGACTTAGAAGTGGCAATCGCTTTCAAAGCGTTTCGCATTTCTACAACGACTTTCAACAGAATTAGGATAAGCTTTTCGGTAGCAAAGGTCAGTCCCAACGAAGGTAACCGACATAGCCCGAAGAATTGCCAAACTTAAGTGGCACATTGCTCGCAGGACAGACGGCCGATGGGGCCGAAAGGTGCTGGAGTGGCGACCGCGTACCGGAAGACGTAGCGTTGGAAGTCCTCCCACAAGGTGGACCGACGACCTTGTGAAGGCCGCTGGAACCCGTTGGATGCGAGAAGCACAGAACTGGTCCAAGTGGAGGTGCTTGGGGGAGGCCTATGTCCAGCAGTGGACGTCTTTCGACTGAAACGATGATGATGGGGTCAGTCCCTTACATTTTTGACTTTTCTATCATCGTTATCACTGACAATGTGTCACTTTGCGAGTGTCAATTTGATCATTTGAAAGTTATGGAACAACAAACTGAAAAAAAAAACTTATTAGGACCTCTTGTTACAAATGGTCACTCAAAAATCAACTTAGAATACATTTCGATAAAGTAGAAAACTGATCAAGTGGCGAGGGAATGTAAATTATCCGAGATTGTGAACACGGATATAGGCGGTTAAACAACGATAACTACATACCTAAAACCTACAATATTTGCTTCCTGTATTTGCCTGTTCACTCAAGCGCCAAGTTGACCTCTAAGGACATCAACAATAACGTTTATAAAACCATTTAGGGTACAGTCTCACTGCCTCCATCATTTATGCTATAAATCCTTCCTTCTCGCTTGATCGGAGTAGCGAAACATCCCCGAACCCTTATCAATGGGACATCTCAACCACAACGATCTCTTATCAAAGCTTTGCTCAATTTGTCTTTTAGTGTAAAGTTCTTGCTTAAGTTTAGTTAAGGGAAAATTAGGTGGATTTTGGTGATTTAAATTAGATAATGTTGCCGATTCTGTTGTTTACAAACTGTTCTCAAACTTATTCCCCTTGTTCACAAACTAAACTAAATTTAAGCTCAGTGCATCTTTTTATTTCTATTTCATTATTCTATGTTCGCAAAAACTTAGGACTCTTCAAAATAAGAAGCGATTTCCATACTATAAATTGACGTGGTAAAAATTAAATTGTGTTACCTAAATTTAGATTAACTAAAACTAGCAAGTCATTTCTTGTAAACAGCATCCGTTTTTATAACAAGTTGCCAAAGCCGGTTACAGAACTAAGCGATGGAAAGTTCAAAACCCTCATCAAACGTGTCCTTATCAAAAAAGCATATTATAAGATTAAAGACTACGTTGAAGACAAGGTAGTCTGGCAATAATTCCTTCTGCACATGTGGCTTCCCTGGCTCCTCATTAACGGCATAACTATGTAAATGTCTATTAACTGCTCTCAAATTACGATGTTTAATTATTATTATTTTTTACATACTCTTTGACATAATTTCTTTATTATTCGACACTATATACTTTTTGACATAATTTCTTTATTATTTGACTTTATATACGTTTTGACATAATTTCTTTATTATTTGACATTATATACAGACAATTCAAATTGTTCACCTCATTATTAGAGGTTTTAATGGGAATCATAACACTTGGTTTTAGTAGCTTTTTATTTTTTTATTTAACCTTTTGATAGATTCTTATTTTGTAAATGTGAGGACTTTGTAGGCCTTTTAGACTTTAGATCTGTAGTCCATTTTCTATTTTATCAAGTACTTGGTACTTGTTGACGGGCCTGCGCTGTCCTCCCATACCTACTGTAATCTGGAAACATTGTAAAAGCCAATTATTTTTAAAAGGGGTAACCGTGGAGTTTCTTGCCGGTTCTTTTCCATAGAAAACGACCAATTGGAACCGTGCACCTAGCTTCTAACGTTTCATAAGTGCCCATGTAGGTTTATGTGAAATAAAACATTTTGATTTTGATTTTTATACATTAAGAAAAGGACTGAAGATAAATTTTAGTTTAGTCCTGTCAAATTAATCAACGCCTGACGTAAATTGACGTAATTTTAGTGGGCAAGTTTTTAATCACGTCTAAACTTGTATTGGAGTAGTGTCAGGCGCTGATTAATTTGACAGGTCTAAACTAAAGTTTATCTTCTGTCCTTTTCTTAATGAAATAAAAACAAAAAGATGCACTGAACTTAAATTTAGTTTAGTTTGTGAACAAGGGAATCAGCGCCAATGACGACGAGCAGTAGTAGTGGCCCAGTGGTAATGGCCGCGGCTCACGAGTTGTAGATCCGGGGTTCGAACCCAAGCAGGCACTTTACTTTTTGTTTTATCACTACTGGTCTTCAAAACGGTGAAGAAAAACATCGTGAGGAAACCGGCATGTCCTAGAACGAATTATAGAGGTATGAGGAACAGAGTGTAAAGTTCACTCATAATGTATAGAAAAGGGAGGATCCTCCGACCAGACGGGTGTTGTGCCTGGCTGGCATCTGCCCGATGATTCATGTCGGGCCGTTGTATCTATGCTAGTTGCGCGGCAAACTCTGCTTGTGAGATGCAGGATTTTGCGTGATGACGTCAGTATGACGCGTTGTTCGAATGTGGCGTTGTAGATACCGCTATACAATAATTCGAAGACATGTGACATCTACCAACATGCACTGGGCCCGCGTGATGGAATACGGCCCACTCCCTCTCACAGAGAGGAGGCCTGTGTCCCAGCAGTGGGAACAATATAGGCTGATTATGGAATGGTGACAATACTTTTGATGGGTAAACTGATAGTTAAGCAGAGAATCTACAAAGGTATTATAAATTAAAGTCGATTGTCGTGTCTGTCTGTTGTAGGTTGAGGAGGTCAGATAGGCAGTCGCTCCATGTAAAATACCAGTATTCAGCTGCACCCGGTTAGACTGGAAGCTGACCGCAACATAGTTGGGAAAAGGCTAGGCAGATGATGATGTCGGGTTTCTGTTTGACTTTGTAATTTAACTAAACTACGCAACAGATTTTGATACGGTTTTCATCATCATTTAAGGAGGTTGTTCTGGAAGGTTTATGTGTAAAATACATTTACTTTACATTCACACGTCAAGTTAAATGTTTTGTCAAGTCTTTAAAACCGTGTGAAGTAGGGAAGGGTCGCTAATCGGACATAAAACAGTGTTTAGTGCTTGGCCAGACTGGCAGCGCGGGCAAGGGGTGCGCGCGCGCGGTACTTAAACATAAGCGGCCTTATTACAAAACAAGATTTATCTTTAGACCCAGGTTAAAAACCATCCAGCCATTTTTAAATTTCGAACTATAATCCGACAAAGCTAAAGTTCTTATTACAAAAACTGACGTTAAACCCGAGTCTAATTTGTCAATTTTGCATTAAGAACTTTACGTTTGCCGGAATAAAGTTCAAAATAGAATAACTGGCTGGAAGGTTTAGGCTAGGTCTAAAATTAGATCTCGTTTTGTAATAAGACGGAAGAAGTTTATTTGAGTGTCCATAGTGGTCACGCTTGCGCGGTGAGCGGCGCGGGCTGCTCGGCGCGGGGAGCGCGCGGGCAATCACGCCATAGCTCGTTCATACAAGACTGCAATGGGTCCGTGGGGGACCAGGGTTCTCAAACTAGTTTCATCTTTTTTCTAGTAAAAATAAGTCTTCTTCATCCCTATTATATTTTGACTTTTGACAAACACTGGACACGACAACACACAGAACGCAGCCGCGCTCGACTGCGGACAGGCAGGTCGCTCGCGTTCCCGCACCCGCGTCGCTCCCCGCCCCGCTCTGCTAGTTTGGCCAAGCACTTAGAACAGTCATAGCCAGATATCTCACAACGTAGGAAGGATATTTGGAGGGACAATGGGCAGGTTTCTGCTTAGCATTATTCACCAAAATTTTATACCTATAATAAGTCTTGAGAATAAAATAGAATAGTCCTTCCAGTATGGAATAGTTTTTCCATACTAGAACTGTCAGAAGTAAATTTTTTAACTTCACATTTTTACTTCACTGACTTTGGTCAAATCAGCCCTTAGTAACATAGGTTAGCGAGCGAAAAAACGTCTAGTAAAATAAAATACTTGGAAAGAATGAAACATTAATTAATTTCTGTTTTAATTTTTTCCAATACTTTTTATTGGAAAAAATCACGCAAATTAAACTAAATCAAGTCTCAAAAGGTCGTTTAATTTTTCATAAATTAATAAAGCAAGTTGGTAATAGAAAAATTCTCATTGTATACAACCTATAGTACAGACGCCAGCACATCAAGCTACCAGAAACTGTCAAATTTTCCCAATCAACCTTGAACCTAATGCTTTAGCGATAAAGTTGAAAATCTATAAAGACATTTGAAAGATTGTAGTAGCTTGATGTGCTGGCGTCTGTACATAGGTATCAGAAAGGTGTGGTCATAAGGGTAGGTACGGACTATCAAACTGAACAACTTTCTTCATGGGATCGACATGGTAATGGCGAAAAAAATATCACCTGTCCCTACAAAACTCGCCCCAAATGTATGGGAGGGGACGACTGAGTATTTTTTCGCAATTATGATTGTGTTTACATTGAGAAAGTGGTTTAATCTGATGGTCAGTACAGTCAACAGCAAAAGTAGATGATCAAAATCAGAAATTCAATACTAATGATCGGAGTTCGCGTCAGAACTATGTGGCGTCGAAGTGATTTCTGTGAGGTGTTGAGTGGTTTGAATCAGTTCGACACCACACAGTTCTGACGCGAACTCCGTTCATTAGTATTGATTCTGACTTTGATCATCTACTTTTGCTGTTGACTGTACCATACCTTACGTGTCCATTTATTTTTTTGTCAGAGTGGGACGCTTGCGGAATTAAACAAAAAAAAAAACCTTATTTTACTAGGTATTTATTAAAAAGAGCAAAGGACATGAAAACTAATAATTAATGCGGTTGAAGACGCATTTTGTTTTGTACCTATTTGTCGGTGGAGCAAATTAGTTTTAATATGTCTAGTTTTTAAGTAAAATGGAGTATCATATGATTTGTCGATGTTAGTCTTTGCAATTAAAATATATCGACTACTTAAGTTTTATTTTTTGTGCTGTTTTATATTTGTTGATATTCATATACAACGTAAATTGTTCATGAATAAATTGAATTGAATATCGTTTGGTCCCTTTCTAAAAGCGGGACTTTTTGTTCTGGTTGGGGTCAACGGGACAGACAACCTGAAAGCGGGACTGTCCCGCCCAAAGCGAGACAAATGGTCACGTTAACCATACCCTTAAATAAGACAACACCTTTCTGATACATGTATTTTATTTTGTGACTTTGAAGTTCTTCACGCTATTAATAATAACGAAGGTAAGGCCAAGGCATTATTACATCTCTAAGATCAATCATGCATAAGTACCTCTTGTTGCAATATCATACGTCAAGACTGACAACTGTCAAGACTGCATATAATAAGTAATTATAGGTATACTAGTTTACCTTGCAACATATTTTACTATTTACTTATAATGGTTGTATTATTTATTACATTTTGTATGTAAAATGCAAACATTTGTTGCAAAACATTTTTGGTATATCACCTCATTTTGTGTCACCTGCCACAAAACGTTTTTTTTTTTTGGGAAAAACCTATGTGTCACGACCTTTTTCCTCCTAAATACGAGGTTATATATCAAAATTCTTAGTATAAATTCGTCGCAGCGTGATATTTGTCATAGGTTCAGATTCTTAGGGAATAAGTTAAGCTTTTTGAATTTAATAATAGCTCTAGTCCAATCAAGTAGGATAGAATCCAGAATGAGGTGATCCGGCAGAGAACCAAAGTTGTCGACATAGCTGCTCACAGAACATGCAAGCTGAAGCGGCAATGGGCCGGCCATATTAGCCGTAGAGAGACTGCAAACGTAAGGTAGGACGCCATCATGTTAGGTGGAGTGACGACCTTCGCAGGGTGGCTGGCAGCAGCTGAATGAGAGTTGCCGAGAATCAAACTAAATGGCGTGCAATTGGAGAGGCCTGTGTCCAGCAGTGGAGTGCTGTAGGCTAATGATGATGAATAGCTCTAGTCTAGAAGGTCTACTTTAGCTCTACTTTCAGTTACTTCGGAACCTATTGTGCCTTCCTCAAACCTGCTAGGAGTCGGTATTATCAGATGATGCGCAACACTAAACGCCGCCACATCTAAATAGTATCACTTCTTCTCCCGCCATATGCCATATTTTGGAAGTTTCTTGAAACTATAGACTGCGGCAAATCGCGATATTCAGACCTTCTTAACACAATTGGCTTTGATGATCTCAATCGCCATTTTTCTACTGTTCCAACTTTGGATAGTCTAACCAAATGTCAATCCCTCGACTATCTTGCTGGTCTGACGCATCCCAAAATTAACCCCTTTGTCTTCACCCCATCCGACCCGGGAGAGATCAGAAAGATTATCCTTTCTATTAAATGCAAAGTCGTGGGCTGCGTTAATATCAGATCTATTATAGTAAGAATGATCAATCCACCAAAAATCGTCTTCTCACTGCTCTGGTTCATTTACTTTTATGTCTTTGTCAAGTTGTTTTCGGAATGCGCTCCTTCTGAACAACAAGCAGGCAACCAGTCGGTTGTCTTTAAAAGTAAAGGCATATACGTAGGTTTGGCAGAAACGTCCCAGCGCTGTTGTGCTGAATTCGTTTTATTCTCCTCTTCTGATTGTTATTTCTTCTAATGAAGTTTATTCTGTTTATATGTATGTATGTGTATATCTATGTAATTATTCTTGTATTTTACAGCTGTCTTAAGCGTTACGCCGTGATGTCGAAAAAAGTAAAAAAAAAACAGATATAACTCTGCAATTTTTATGTATCGAGAAAAATTCATTGAATCGTGTATTCCTTTTACATGATACTAGGACCAAAGAGTCAAAAACCATAAATACCAAAATGTTAAATCCCCATTCCACATACTTACTTAACAAGTTACACGAAATAGAAAAACCATTTTTTTTTCAATATAGGTACCACCTTCAGAATTACGTACTGAATTCATGATCACAGGTTGCGCGTCCCTACCTCCCTGTATGTTCTACAAACAATGCCAGAAATCAATCAGCAAACATCAAAGTCCAGCCATCATGGCGCACTGTGTACTCTAGAAGTTAACTTGACCTGTGAGATGAACAGTCAGTGACGATGACCCAATATGTTGATGGCATTGACGTAATATTGTACATAATGTTGTAATGCGTTTACTTGAAGGTACGGTAAGGAAACATTGCGATTAGTCGGAACAACTGCTTAGGAATCATTTCGAAAACAAGCTGAATCAAAAATAATTCTTAATCTATCACTAGCAGCAGCTAGTGATAGATTAGGAATAATTTTTCGATTTTTTAAAACTTCGTCCACGTGAAATTTCCTGTTCCTCTAATCCACCCCGTCTCATCGTATCGCCTGCCCGCGCTATTATTTCGTTTTTGCTTCAATTAACTCAGCCTATCGCAGTCCACTGCTGGACATAGGCCTCTCCCAGACTGCGCCACAGCACCCTGTCCTCCGCCTTCCGCATCCAGTCTACCCCAGCCACCTTCTTTAGGTCGTCCGTCCATCTAGCTGGGGGGCGTCCCACACTACGCTTGCCGATACGCGGTCTCCACTCCAGGACTCGTCTGCTCCACCGGCCATCGGTCCTTCGACAGACGTGGCCAGCCCACTGCCACTTCAGATTGCTTACTCTGCAAGCTATGTGTTTTTGCTTAGCGTTCTTTATTTATTATTTATTTCATCATCATCTGCCTTGCCGTTTCCCAACTTTGTTAGGGTCGGCTTCCAGTATAACCATGAAGCTGAATACCAGTATTTTATATAGAGCGACTGCCTATCTGACCTCCACAACCCAGTTACTGGGTAATACCATACCCCTTGGTAAGACTGATTGTCCGACTTTCGGGCTTCTGACTACCCTTAAGAGTGTTTACGCCGTACGGCATTTCATACAAACTTTCAAGCCCTTATTTTTCGAAACGAATGAACCGATTTTAATGAAACTTCATACACATAAGCAGGATACAAATGTCTAAAAAGTTAGTAGAGAACATTTTCGAAAAATTGTGTTGCAGCCAAATTAGACCGATTTTAAAATTTCCATAGAAACAGAAATTTCCAATTATCTTTTTTTAAATAAGACATTTCGAAAATGTTCTTTACTAACGTTTTAGACCTTTGTATCCTGCTTAAGCGTATGAAGTTTCATTAAAATCGGTTCATTAATTTTGAAAAATAAGGACTTATAAGTTTGTATGAAATGCCGGACGGCGTAAACGCTCTTAACGACTGTCAAAGATCCACGAATGACAGCCGGGACCAACGTCTTAACGTACTTTCCGAGGCACGGAGGGGTACCGGTATGTAAAGACGGTCACCCATCCACAGACCAACCGCGGCAAGCGTAGCTTAACCTGATCTATCGATCTGTGCGGCTGTTATTATTTAGCCACAGGCCCCTCATCTTTTTTTAACAGACAACTTACCTAATTCCTCTTTGTTTATGAATTAGACTGCTCTAAGGGTCACTTTACATTAGCTCCTCGAGGACGTACGCTTAACGTTTTTTCCATGTATTTTACAATTACCGGCACGTAACTTGGCAAGAGATTTTCGTAGTGGGGGAAGTTCGCGCATATAAAAATGTATGAAATTGTGCGTGCGCGAACTTCCCCCACTACAAAAACTCTTGCCAAGTTACGTGCCGGCAACTATACGATGACTGTGGCAAATACTAATAGATTGTTTAAGGTAGCACGGAGAACTATTCAATGTCATTTGTCAACCTAATGACTTATGGTAAAGAATAAAATCGGATCATTATTTGTAATAAATGCATGCAATGCAGAGCTACCATGGACCATGTTAGTTATTGCTTTTTCTACAATAGTTATGTAGAAACCTGTGACCTCCGTAACTGCGTCTTATTTACTTAGTAAGTTTTTTTTTTGTTTTGTTTACATTTTTAATTTTGATATTTCTTTTTAGGGTTCCGTAGCCAATTGGCAAAAACGGAACCCTTATAGATTCGTCATGTCTGTCTGTCCGTCTGTCTGTCGGTCTGTCTGTCCATCCGTATGTCACAGCCACTTTTCTCCGAAACTATAAGAACTATACTGTTGAAACTTGGTAAGTAGATGTATTCTGTGAACCGCATTAAGATTTTCACACAAAAATAGAAAAAAAAACAATAAATTTTAGGGTTCCCAATACTTAGAACCGAAACTCAAAATTTTTTTTTTCATCAAACCCATACATATAGTGGGGTATTTATGGGTAGGTCTTCAAAAATGATATTGAGGTTTCGAATATAATTTTTTTCTAAACTGAATAGTTTGCGCGAGAGACACTTCCAAAGTGGTAAAATGTGTGTCCCCCCCTGTAACTCCTAAAATAAGAGAATGATAAAACTAAAAAAAATATATGATGTACATTACCATGTAAACTACCACCGAAAATTGGTTTGAACGAGATGTAGTTTTTTTTAATACGTCATAAATCGTAAACCACAATTTACCATTCATTCAATCAACTCAAAAATAAAAAAAAACATTTATTTTCATAAACATAAACCCGGATGTTACGGAACCCTCGGTGCGCGAGTCCGACTCGCTCTTGCCCGGTTTTTTTTTTGCTTGAGTACGTATAGATTTTATTGTATTTGTTGGTAGGTATATTGGCGTGGCTAGCTAACATATGGCAAATAATTTAATTTAATGTTCTGTGTCCTGTAATGTTAATTACTTTGCTTAGCTTGTATTGTGTACATTCAAGTATTTTCTAACTGAACAGACAGCTGTGCTGCTGGGGAGTTTGTTGCGACACTTCTTCTCCCCAGCGAAAGCACTATTAAGTGGTGAAGGGCGGGCATTTTGGGGGACTGTCTTTTGTAATTTTCACGTTCGAAAAGTGCTGATTCTCAGCCTAGTTTGAATAAATTACTTTTGATTTTGATTTCGAAATGCCCGAGTTTTTAGTATTTATTGCGACTCGTACAGGAAGACCACAAACTAAACTAAACACAGTAAAATAAAAATCCAAGTTATATAAAAAAAAGAAACAAAGAGAAAAAGAAACAGAAAGTCCTATACGAGGCCAAAAGGCTTCTATCTCAGCATGATGCTGCGAAGTTTAAAAAATAAATGTTACAGCGCTGATATTCTGATAGAGCCCGACTGTATTGACCCTTCCACGCAGAAAGGCACGAGCATTGATCACCACGTGTGCTCAATGCGTGATGCCGATCACAGATATGCAGTTCTATTAGCGACTAGCTTCTGTCCTTGACTTCTTCCGCATCAATATTATTGTTCCCCCGACCCACCACACTCGCGCCATTACTTCGTTTTCGCTTAGCGTTCTTTCTGACTGGTTTTAGTTTTGCTCGGCTCCCAAGAGTCCTAGCGTGATGTTAAATAGCCTATAGCCTTCCTCACGAATTGGGCTATCAAACACAAGTAGTTCTTTTTCAAATCCGAGTGGCAGTTTCAGAGATTAGCGCGTTCAAACAAACAAACAAACTTAGCCTTATTATTAGTATAGATTTCAGATTTACCTCTAATGTAGCACTTCAAATGTATGTGACCGATTATCTTCAACAAAATATCTGATGGAATAAAAAACGAGTCCATTCCACTGTTTAAAAAAAAATTGTCAGTCTTATTAATTGATAAATGTTATTACTCCATGAAATGAAATGAAAAGGCGATGAAAGTTTGGAAAAACTGATTGTGGTTGGGAACACCCAAGGCAAACGATCGCGCGGTCGTTCACCAACACGATGGACCGATCAGGTGAAGGAATCATCGTCCACTAAATTTTACACGGTGGTAAGGGATGCGCTGGAAAGAAACCGGTGGAGACGGATCATCCGCTCCAGATGCAACTCCGGAGCTGACCACGATCTTCAGACATGAGGGACCGACTACAGAGAGAGTTATTACTCCATTTGTGAATTTCTAAATGATACAACTTTATAGCTACCTACTTAATCCCGACATCTTTAATTATTTATTTAATTTTATTGACCATACTAGCTGCGCCCCGCGGTATCACCTGCGTCAATGTCGATCCCGTGGGAATATCGGGATAAAAAGTAGCCTATATGTTAATCCAGGGTGTCAGCTACCGCCATACAAAATTTTATCAAAATTGGTTCAGCCGTTTGAGCGTGAAGAAGTAACAAACATAAACACACACACACACACTCGCTCACTTACAAACTTTCGCCTTCATAATATTAGTGTGATTATAAGAATTTTCATATTGGCAGTATTTTAGACTATTAAGCACTTGTGCTAAATGTGTGCATCCCTAATTTAAGGTAGAATGTATAAGGATCTCTAATTATAAAAACATCTGCATATTTTTTGTACCTAGTTTCTATGCAAATAAATAATTATTCTATTCTATTCTATTCAAAATAATATCACTCACATGAAATCAGCTTTACAGTACGTCAAATGTTTGTCATGTATCGCAAACATTTGCGTGCTCACGTTAGTTGGGAAGCAAACAAAGCGTTTATACTTGACCATGGCATGTGTGTTTAATGGGACTGTCCACAATATGAGCGGCTGTTGTCAATGTGTTATGGGACTTTGAAATAGTGTTACGACACTAGAAAAGACGGGCAAAGTTCATTTTGACGTCATCATTTTGTTACCATTATCTTTTCTCTCGTATCAGAACACATGTGAGAGTTTCTGTTCATGCAATATTGCTGCCTAGCTTTTTCACAACTATGTTAGGTTGATTGATTTCTTTTCACAACTAAAATAGACGGGCAAAGTTCATTTTGACGTCATCATTTTGTTACCATTATCTTTTCTCTCGTATCAGCACATACGAAAGTTGCTGCTCATGCATCATTGCTGCCTAGCTTTTTCACAACTATGTTAGGTTGATGGATTTCTTTTCACAACTAAAAGAGACGGGCAAAGTTCATTTTGACGTCATCATTTTGTTACCATTATCTTTTCTCTCGTATCAGAACACATGTGTGAGTTTCTGCTCATGCATCGTTGCTGCCTAGCCTTTTCACAACTATGTTAGGTTGATTGATTTCTTTTCACAACTAAAATAGACGGGCAAAGTTCATTTTGACGTCATCAATTTTGTTAGCATTATCTTTTCTCTCATATCAGCATATTCGAGAGTTGCTACTCATGCATCATTGCTGCCTAGCTTTTCACAACTATGTTAGGTTGATTGATTTCTTTTCACAACTAAAATAAACGGGAAAAGTTCATTTTGACGTCATCATTTTGTTACCATTATCTTTTCTCTAGTATCAGCAGCATACGAGAGTTGCTGCTCATGCATCATTGCTGCCTAGCCTTTTCACAACTACGTTAGGTTGAATTGATTTCCGTTTACAACTAAAATAGACGGGCAAAGTTCATTTTGACGTCATCATTTTGTTACCATTATCTTTTCTCTCGTATCAGCACATACGAGAGTTGCTGCTTATGCATCATTGCTGCCTAGCCTTTTCACAACTACGAGTATGTTAGGTTGATTGATTTCTTTTCACAACTAAAAGGGACGGGCAAAGGTCATTTTGACGTCACCATTTTGTTACCATTATCTTTTCTCTCGTATCAGCATATACGAGAGGTGCTATTCAAGCATTGCTGCTGCCTAGTCTTTTCACAACTATGTTGGGGTCAGCTTCCTGTCTAACCAAATGCAGCTGGATATCTACCTACCAGTATTTTGCATAGAGCGGCTGCTTATCTGACCTCCACTTAGGGGTTGGGTTTTTCTTAGTAACAGCCCGGAGTTTGGAAGTTGGAGGTGTGATACCTCCGTGCCTCGGAAAGCACGTTAAGCTGTTGGTCCTGCGCCTGATCTCTCTCTAGTTGTGTCGGATTGCCGTCCCATCGGACTATGAGAGTGAGGGAAGAGGGAGTGCACCTGTGTCTGTGCGCACACTTGTGCACTATAATATCTCCCGCGCCGAAGGCTAGTCTCCGTTGAGATTGGCCGCCTTGGCCGAAATACGGTCTCATCATCATCATCATTTCAGCCGAAAGACGTCCACTGCTGGACATAGGCCTCCCCCAAAAGGGGGGGGAGGGGGGTTTGCCATAATCGCCACGCTTGGCAGGCGGGTTGGCGATCGCAGTATGGTATGGTGGTGGAATGCATAGAGAACGCTGCTGCCCATTCTCCGGTAGGCCCCTTAGTCGCCGTTTACGACACCCGCGGGAAGTACGGGGAGATATGGTCTGGAAGACTTTATTTATGTGATCTCCAAACCTAGTTATTGGGTAACATGATATCCCTTGGCAAGACTGGTTGTCAGACTTTTGAGCTTCTGGTTATGTAACGACTGTCGAAGGTTTAGGAATGACAGCCGGGACCAACGGCTTAGCATGCTCTCCGGCGCACGCACGATACGTCGATTTAAATTACGAAGGCTTTTTTAATGGAACCCAAAAATATAACATATACTGTGTTTATTTTGTTATATCACCACCCACCCGCTTGAGGTTAATTCTACCCGCAATTATGAAAAAAAAAGGGTTTTTGCTTTTCTATCCACAAAAGTAATCAACTGATTTTATCAACTCGTACACCTACATAATATATGGATTCCATTAGTGAAGCTTTTTTGGTATCATAGGATTGCCACAGCAGACGTTACTGATCAAATTAACACTTTCTATCGTGCGAAAAGTATTGACATCTGCATAAAGTTTATTTGATGATTAGCATTTTTATCGACAATCTGTAATTATTGTGATAAAATGTTACTTTGAGGCCGCGTCATACAGGGTCCAATTAAATTAGCTAGCGAGATTCCGCATACATTATGGGTATTTATCAATAACTAAACATGACAAAATTATATATTTAACTCGATAGTTTTTTTATGAATAACTAGATCCCCTGCGGCTTCGCGTGGTATGTCGATAAAAATCCTAAGTCCTTCCTCAGGGTTCAAAGAATCCCCATACAAAATTACATCAAAATCGGTCCAGCCGTTTCGGAAATTAACCGAACCCAACAGCTGATAAAATATTTAAAAATTGTTTTTAATTTTACTTATCTCGGGACCATGGGGTTCCGGTCCTATGGAAGGCGTACGAGGGGCCGAAGCCAACTCGCAGAGGCCCGTTAGGAAATTTTAATGAAATGCGGCACCAACTGACAATTATCCCTGTATGCACTATGCAAGTGCACCCAAGGATAACCCCCGGTTGGTGTAGGACTATTGCAGGATATGGAAAAATAAAACTATGGGTTTGGACTATGGGTTTGGGTGACTAAAGTGGACTGGTTACCAAGAACTAATGGAAGAACTATGAAATAAATAAATATATGAATAACTAATCGTTTATTAGTTTATTTTATCTTTACAAATCCCTATAATTCCCACGTATTACGGGGCGGTTTAGTATCCGGATGAAAACGAAGACTCGGTTATCATAGTCAATCACATAATTGAAGTGATAAAATTATTTTTAACGTATTAAAATTCTAAAAATAAAGAAAATTGGTATAAGTACCGTATATACTTTTATTGACATGCTTGTCCGTAGGTTTTCTCGTTGCACGTGTGAAGTGAAAGTGAAGCATATTATTGTCAGACATTTTACACGTGCAGCCTCTGGACAATTTGTTCGCAGAAAGCCATCAATATTCTTCGAGTTCAATTCAACAATTATTATTATAACAAGGAAGTAACAATTATCGTTTATTAGTTTATTTTAACGTTACAAATCCCTATAATTGCCACTTATTATGGGTTTAGTACCTATCCGGCTGAAAACGAAGACTCGTATTATCATAGTCAGTCACTTAAGAGCGTTTACGCGGTACGGCATTTCATACAAACTTTCAAGCCCTTATTTTTCGAAATGAATGAACCGATTTTAATGAAACTTCATACGCGTAAGCAAGATACAAAGGTCTAAAAAGTTAGTGGAAAACATTTTCGAAATGTCTTATTTAAAAAAAGATAACTGGAAATCTCTGTTTCTATGAAAAATAAAAAATCGGTCTAATCTGGCTGTAACACAATTTTTCGAAAATGTTTCTGCTAACTTTTTAGACCTTTGTATCCTGCTTATGCGTATGAAGTTTCATTAAAATCGGTTCATTCATTTCGAAAATTAAGGGCTTGAAAGTTTGTATGAAATGCCGTTCGGCGTAAACGCTCTTAATCGAAGCGTCATAATGATTTTAAACTTATTGAAATTCACACTAAACTTATTTCAACCATTTGAAAGAAATAAATTGATTTTATTTATTAAAAGAGGATAACAATATATACTGGGTAAACTTTTTATACTAAATGAATAAATTAACAAACTGTTAAAATTAAAATACAATATCCTAACCAAACTAAAACTTTCTAACTAAAATATGGCGTCTAAAAACTCATCCAATTTCTTCCAGGTAAGTAATCTTCTATCAACGTCAATTCCACCAAAAATATGACACAGAGATAACTAAAAGGCTTACAATGTCGTAACAAAGCAATTTGTTTACGTCATCCACGAGGTTTCCATACCATACTGCTATCGCCAATCCGCCTGCCAGGCGTGGCGATTATGGCAAATGGGGGGGGGGGGGGCATTTGGGGGAGGCCTATGTCCAGCAGTGGACGTCTTTCGGCTGAAATAGTAGTAGTAGTAGTAGTAAGTAATCTTCTATCCAACGTCAATTCCACCAAAAATATGACACAGAGACATAACAAAAAGGCCCATAATGTCGTAACAAAGCAATTTGTTTACGTCATCCACGAGGACTAGTCCACTTAAAGTCATCCGGTTTCCGAGCGGCCCGTCTAGTTATGACTTTATGCAACCGGACCGGTTCCTCTGGTCCGTTGACATTGCATGAGATGCAGCTGCAGCTGTGCGCATTATCTTTATGTATAGGTTACGTCCCGTTGACCTAGAATCTTGGCAAGAAGCAATGTCAAAGGAAAAAATACGAAAATCGTAAATCGCGAAACAATATCAGTTGTTCCCTACATTTATGTACGTATAACTCGTCATAATGTAGGGAACAGCAGATTTTTTTCGCGATTTCAGTTTTGGTCCCATAGTAAAAGTTGTTCATAATGATGAGTACAATGACCTCTTAAGACGTTGTTAATGTTTTATCAATAACCCTGTATACATGTACATGTCATCTTGTTATTATTTATTATTTGATATGAATTTTACTGTTTGTTTTTTTTTACTTTAATCATAATGCTTTAATTTTAATTCTGATTCTAATGATAATTTTGATTTTAATTATTGATTCTAATATCGATGATGATTTTGTTTTTACCCGACTGCGTCAGAAGGAGGGTTATGTTTTTCGAGTGTATGTATGTATGTATGTATGTATATTTCTTTGGCACGCTCTGTAGCCTAAACGGCTCGATCGATTTCAACTTGAGAGGTGCCGTTAGATTTGCCTTAATTGTGAGAGTGACACTGGGCATATCAAAATTGAAAAAAAAATTAAATGGCCGATTTTTTGCGCAATATTATGTCTTCAAAAAAAATTTTTGTTTTCAAAACCTATCGAGTGGGGTATCAAAATAAAGGTTTTTAAAAGGTGATTACAAAAATATATACATACAACTTATACGGTTAAAAGTAATTCGAAGTGAAAAATCGTAAAAAACACGTACCAAAAACTAAATCGTCTGCGAAAACTTTCACATTTATTTTGTAAACTAAAAAGCTGGAAATAAAAAAAGTTATTTCAAAAAATAAAAAACCCGACTGCGGTAAAAAACTGAAAAGCTAAAAACAAGCCCATTTTAAATTAAATAAAAGTTGGAAGCAGGCGGGACCCATATCATTTTCATTATATTTTCAAATTCAAATGGGTTCCGCCTGCTTCCAACTTTTATTTAATTTAAAATGGGCTTGTTTTTAGCTTTTCAGTTTTTTACCGCAGTCGGGTTTTTTATTTTTTTAAATAACTTTTTTTTTACTTAATGTTTTGTTCTTTGTTTCTAATTATTTTTTCTATTCTCAATACGAGTAAAAAATCTTGTTAAAACATATATTTAAGAAGCTATTTTTTATGTAAGTGCTGTGTACGCATGTAAGTGATTAATTCACTATAACTCAATGCATATTATGTTATTTATTGCTATGTCAATATTTCTAGTAAATAGGTCGTTGATGTACCCTTTAAATAAAAATAAATTAAATTAAGTCTTATATTAAGTAAAAATATAATCTTGTCTGAAAAAATAAATATGGCAATAGAGAGGTTATTCCTGTATTTTTAACCGACTACAAAAAAGGAGGAGGTTCTCAATTCGACGGTATGTTTATCATCAACTTGGAATCTGATGAGAGGATCCCATGGAAATCGAGGGAAACCCTCAAATTTTATAAGCAAAGCTAGGGTGATTTTTTAAGCGTAGTTTTTTTTTTAATCGAATAAAACACTCAATTTTCATCATATATTCGAAATTTTTATTGAAATTGATAACTTGGCCATTGCCATTTACATTTTAAAGATAACTTCATGTAAATGTTGTCCGCGGCTCCTTTTCAACTGGTCCATTCGGAAGGTCCAATTTGCCTCACTTTTTTGAGCATTTCGGCCTGTATTCCACGAATTACGCGTGTTATGTTATCCTGTAAGGTTTCAATCGTGTTCGGCTTGTCCACATACACTAACGACTTTACATAACCCCACAAGAAATAATCCAGAGGCGTCAAATCGCATCGATCTTGGCGGCCAATTCACGGGGCCATTTTGAGAGATAAGCTGCTCACCAAATTCATTCTTTAACATGTCCATTGTTTCACGAGCTGTGTGGCATGTGGCACCGTCTTGATGAAACCACATGTCAACCAAGTTCAACTCGGCCAGCTGGGGCAAAAAAAAGTTGCGTATCATGGCTCGATATCGTTCGCCGTTGACGGTAACGTTTCTTCCATAGTCGTTTTTGAAGAAAAATGGACCGATGATGCCACCAGCCCATAAACCACACCAAACTGTCGTTTTTTCGGGATGCATCGGTAATTCTCGTATGGCATGTGGCTGTTCATCACTCCTGGTGATAACAGCGCGAATTGTTGATTCACCAGGTCGATTATGACGACGATAATATGGTCGTAACAAACGAAACACATTTTTCACAGAGCACGAATTTTGAAAGTAAATTTCAACAATTTGCAATCGTTGCTCGTTTGTAAGTCTTTCCATGATGAAATGGCAGAGTACACTGAAAACTTTTCACTTTGACAGATGACGTTTGGATGCCATTACCAACCAGTGCCGCCAACCTGAAAAACTTAACTCTTAAAAAATCACCCGTTATAACGATTTGGGTATTTTTTAAAATAACTTGAGCATTTGCTCTCGGAAATCATCATTTGGTAAAGTGGAGCTGATGAAGAAGACCACAGATGGCCATTGGAACTACTCAATGACAAATATTTCACGGGTTGCGATTCGATTACTTTAATATGGTTGCTAAGCAATTTATGCTCGTCACAATGCGTATGGTGAGTGGTTGTTGAGGAGTTCTCCTGGTTCGTACCAGGAGAACTCCTCAACAATTAACGTCCCAACATCGGGAAAAGCAATATTTGGTAACAAGTGATGAGCAGTTGACATTAGGCTATTGTAACTTAGATAAATAACAAACGGACCCACTAAAAAGTGAAAAATAAAATCTTTTTACAAAAAAAAAAACAACCGACTTCCAAAAATAATACTAAAAAAATTTAAAAATAACTTTAATTTCGGAAGTCGGTGTCAATAAACGAAAATGCGGAACCAAAGACACCGACTTCCGAAATTAAAGTTATTTTTAAATTTTTTTATTATTATTTTTGGAAGTCGGTTGTTTTTTTTGTGAAAAGATTTTTCCTCAATCTGTCAGAAATAATACCTCTAATTTACCTACATTTTTGAAAAGTTTCTGACAGTGATGGTCGCCGAGATGAGACTGCGATTAGATTTTGAACTTTTTTAATTACGAGAACTGGCCTTCAGTTAATCATTGTCTACCACATAATTAAGAACGTTTAGTTTTTATAGTTTTTCTCATTAAAAGTATTCTCACGTTCAATAGGCGGTCTATGGCAGGTTATTAGCTGCAATGATAACTACATTGATAACTTTAGTACAAACAAAGAAATCAAGTAACAATGAACATCTATTGTTAATCTTTGACTGACATTTTTAATATGGATGTACGATAGGTACACATCTGTCTTACCCGTCGGGGATTAGAGGCGCGATGTTCATCATCTGCCTATCCTTTTCCCAACTAAGTTGGGGTCGGCTTCCAGTCTAACCGGATGCAGCTGAATACCAGTATTTTACATGGAGCGACTGCCTATCTGACCTCCACAACCCAGTTACTGGGTAAAACGATACCCTTTGGTAAGACTGGTTGTCAGACTTTCGAGCTTCTGACTACCCGAAACGACTATCAAAGATCCACAAATGACAGCCGGGACCAACGGCTTAACGTGCTTTCTGAGGCGCGGAAGGGTCACGGTATGTAAAGATGGTCACCCATCCGCAGACCAACCGCGGCAAGCGTACCTTAACCTGATAGATCGACCTGTGCGGCTGTTATTATTTAGCCACGGGCCCCTCTTTTTTTTGGATTTTGTATTTGGAAGATCTAGATTTTTGCTGCTTTTAAGCCTTTGTGGCACTGAATTATTGTTGTGCATTAAGTGGCATGGGTCATCATGTAGCATCGCCCTCTCGATTTTGATTATTATACATACACACACTTAGGTAACGTGATTAAAATAACATGCATTGTTAATGATAAGAAATGAGAAGAAATTCTTAATTCTGTGTATAGAATATCGGAATCAATTTTACACCTCGTATAAAAAAATATTTATATTATACTAATTGGAGTCGACACGTCCTGACTACCCCTGGGAGGAAATGGCAAAACAAACTCGGGGGCCCAGTCTCTATTCAAGTCCAGGGGGCCTAAAAAGGCCACTTTGGAGAATCATAAAAGGATAACATTATCAATTATAATATGGCGAAGACAGTCTGTGTTTTTCTTTTTTTCGCTGCACTACGTAGCTACATACAATCAAAGAGATTGGGATTGGATTTGGATTGGATTGATTGGTATTATAGCACAGAAAAAAAAATCGCTGAAAAATGCTTCACCAATGGGATTTGATACGAATAACTTAACCTTTAACTGTCCATTATGTCATCCTTTTATGATTCTGCTAAAGTGGCCTTTTTAGGCACCCAGTTCATAAATATTTGCACATTCACTCACTGTATTATTATCTCACTCAATTAAAAAAAATTAAATGAAAGACTCACTTCAAAAGACAATAAAAACCAACCAGTATGATTTCAAGTGAAATAAATGGTCCAAAAAAAAACATAATATCACTTACCTGATTTATGTATTTACTCCTATACGAGTGAAGTCTACTAAGAGCACTAATATAATGTTGACTAAACAACTTGTCACTACGTTCAAAGATTTATAGATTAGAGGGGCAGACACGACAGATGACTTATGTGCCTACTGCCTCTGAGAGGCTTTGGTTCGGTTTGTGGCCGCCTATTGAATGCCCTCCACTGATAAATGATTTTATTTATTATTTATTTATTAAAACTTTATGTCTGTGTGGTGCCGGACTTAAAGAATAGCACCACCCCATACTTCCCGTGGGTGTCGTAAAAGGCGACTAAGGGGCGTACCGGAGAATGGGCAGCAGCGTTCTCTATGCATTCCACCACCATACCATACTGCGATCGCCAACCCGCCTGCCAAGCGTGGCGATTATGGCAAACCCCCCCCTTTTGGGGGAGGCCTATGTCCAGCAGTGGACGTCTTTCGGCTGAAATGATGATGATGATGATGAAAACTTTATGCACAAGTAAAAGAAATACTGTACAAAGGCGGACTAAATGCCTGAGGCATTTTCTACCAGTCAACCTTAGGGTGACGCAGAGACAAAACATGGCAGGTGCAACAAATGAAATGACTATAAAATACAAGAATACATACTAATACATAGACAGATACATACATACATATAAACAAAGTTAACTGTGAGGAGAAAAAAAATATATTATCATTTATTTTTATTTTTTTTATTGATTTTATTTCTGTAATGAGGTTTGCGCAAACATTTTTACATGTCAGTCATATTTTTAAAACTAGATGAATTCGGCGTTTTCCATCTGACTACTCTGAGAAGAAAGGCTGAAACAAACTCAGAGGTCACAGTCTCTTTTATTGTCAAATGATTGTTAGGTAGTCGATCATTTTTATCTAAGGAATAAATAATGCGATTTGACAGCTTTTGTACAGAAATTATGTCAAACTGTCATATTTATTTTTTAGATATAAGTTATCTGACTATTGAAAAATCAACCCTTAGTATGGTAATATTATTTGGTTGAAACTGTCAAGCTAGGTACTGAAGGAAAGTCATGTATTTTTAGGAAAAGCTCCATTTATTAAGATAATAATATAATTTCAATGACATATTCTGTGGTAGTCGTACTCACACCAATACATTAATAATTTTTTTGGATAGTTTTTTAGGGTTCCGTACCAAAATGGTAAAACGGAACCCTTGTGGTGAGACTCTGTCTGTCTGTCACAGCTGGATATCTCAAGAACTCCTAATGCTAACAACTTGAAATTTGGAACAATTTTAGATGACGTTTGCCCAACTATTTTGCAAATAAGAAAGGAATAAAAACACATGTATGTTTTTTGCAACAGGGACTGAAAGGGGGTCTGAAAAATTCAAAGTGGAGCTACTAGGGCATGTGGAGTATCATATAAAAGAGGTAGTTTTCAAATTACCAAACATTTTTTCTTTTTTTTTTGGATCACAGTTTTCAACTTTTGATGAAAAATGTAATTTATTTAACTTATCTCTGAAGTTTGCAAAGAGAAAAATCTGAAATTATTCTATGTAATAGTAGTTTATGTAAAAAATACAGTAAAAACAAAACGAAGTGTCGAAACACCACATTTTTTTCAGAAATCATGAACAAAAGTTACATTGGTTCCACCATTCGTCAAGAGATGGCGCTGACATAAAACTGCAATATTTTACACCGCAGTGCATAATTCTCTGACGAATATAGGCCTCGCCGATGAAAAATTAAAAACATGATGATACGGAACCCTCGGGCCTCGGTGCGCGAGTCCAACTCGCTCTTGACCGGTTTTTTTAATAGATTTTTGTTATTTATTTTGGAAAAACAAACATTTTAACGTGTAGGTATCTGGTAACCAGTTACGATTTACATAATGCGCATTATTGATTGAGTTAGAAGTTAAAACATGTAAATTGAAACAAAAAAGTAATAATAAACGCATACCATATTTGGCAAGTCACGTTTTTCCAAAAGTCTTTTTCTTTTAATATGAATAAATTGAATTCGTTTGTTTTCTAATTTTGTGAAATATAAATAAAGAATAGTACGAATGTAGATACTGAGGAAGGGGCTCTGGCTAAGTACCTGATAACACGTATTGATTGTTCAGTTTAAGTTATGCTTGCGGTCGGGCCGGGGATGGGTGACCACTTTTACATACCAAGACTATTCCGTGCCTCGGAAAGCACATTAAACCGTTGGTCCCGACTCTCTTTCGTGGATATTTGACAGACTTTCGGGCTCCTGAGGTTAGGGGTCGTCAGAAGCCCGAAAGTCTGACAACCAGTCTTACCAAGGGGTATCATATTACCCAGTTACTGGGTTGTAGAAGTTAGATAGGCAGTCGCAGTCAAAATACCTACTGATATGTATCCGGCTAGACTGGAAGCCGACCATAACATAGTTGGGAAAAGGCTTGGCAGATGATGATGAATACGAATTTACTATGGCTTATCTACGTAAAAAGGGAATTATTTAATTGGTATCATAAATAATATAAACTACAGTCTAAGCTGTCATGGCCGAACATCAAAGAATGATTAATTGACATTTCGTTGAAAAATATCCGCAAAATTAATGAATATTTGTTTTTCAATAGCAGGTTTCAAAGTACTGGTTGATTAATTTCATACAAATTCTATTCTATATTTGAATTTGTATATTGGCATTGTGAAACAGGCCCATAAGGTTGATCTTACCGAATTCAGATATATTTTATCTGTGGAAAAAAATTGACGTCTGACAGTTCAAGTATGGAAAAACTGTCAAAAATTCAAAATTTATTCTCAGAATAGGACTTATTCAAGGTATAAGGTGAAAATCGCCCTTATGGGGCTTACATAACCTAAAGCGCGGTCACTGTCGGACTGCATAGAAAAGAAAGAAAAGCGCGATGACACATCGCTGGTGATTTATTGCAAAATATGAAGCAATTATTTTATTATAAAAACTCTATTGTTTGGACGAAAAAAATAAAACACTAGTATTTTAGTATGTTGCTTGTAGAATAATCTGACAAAAATGAGAATGATTGTATGTATATTAGTACTGTTTTTTATTGTAAAAAGAAAGTTTTTAGAGGTATCTTCATGATTTTTTTCTATCGTATCAACTTAGTTGTATTATGTTTTCAACACACTATCTACCTAGCATATATCCTGAAGAATATCATATATTTTTCTGATTTTGTTTACTTTAGTCGATCATATACTTTTATTGTTTCTAAAACTTGCGTTTCTTGTGTTTAGGTCCTGTAAGCCCCATAAGTCTTCGACTGTACAGGGGGCCTAAAAAGGCCACTTTGGCAGAATCATAAAAGGATAACATTATGAATCATAATATGGCAAAGACAGTCCGTGTTTTTCTTTTTTCGCTGTACTTCATCTATACATATAATAAATCTGTAGAAGGGTCAATTCTGTACATTGAAAATATTGAAAAAATAAATAGCGGGGGGTGTTGCTGGATCGATACCAAACCCAAATATGTGATTAAAAAAATTTTTTGTCTGTCTGTCTGTCTGTCTGTCTGTCCGTCTGTATATGCAGGCATCACGTGAAAACTAACGGTTCGATTTCGATGAAACTTGGTATAATTATGCCTTATTATCCTGGGCATAAAATAGGATACCTTTTATCCTGGAAAAATACGTAGAAAAAAAAATCTTATTTTTCGGTTTTATTCATAGACGTTGTTCTGCAGAACCGCGAACACACGTTGCATTACCCGTAGTGGATAATTTTCCATTTCAATTTAAGAGAATACAGTTTCCTGTAGCTTTGTGTTACGCCATGACAATAAATAAGGCTCAAGGTCAGACCCTAGGAGTTGCTGGCGTAGATCTTACCGCGAGTTGTTTTTCACACGGGCAACTTTACGTAGCTCTTTCCCGTGTGAGCAGTCCAAGAAATCTTCATGTTCATATTCCGGACGAGCTCACTAACAATGTTGTGTATGCTGAAGCTCTCAATTAACTTTCTGTCGCATTGTCACGATCACTTTTTTATTATTGCAAACTTTTCGTCATTGTCAGTAATTTACTGCTACATGCTACTTATCAAGGTCGGAATTACTATGAAAAAAATACTTACTACAGAACGCGAGCTCAACAGCAGTAGCTCAATAGAGGGATCTCCTTAATTATTATAGGCTTAGCCGTATTTGGGTCCAATAGATATTTATAAGATGTCATTGTCAGAGTTACTCAAAATGGAGAAATAAACCATCCACGCGAAGACCGACATCCGCGCGGACGGAGTCGCGGGCGGAAGCTAGTAGTTATAATAATCAAACAGATTGGGATTGGATTTGGATTGGATTGATTGGTATTTTAGCACAGACAAAAGAAATAACTAAAAATCCTTCACCAATGGGATTTGATACGATTAACTTAACAGATAACCGAATAAGTTTTTTATACTAAGAGGCAACACTGTACTATCTACGAGTACTCGTATCTCCGACATAGTCTATAGTCTATGGTCTAGCATGTAGCTGTTAACACATCTTACAAGTACAGTGCGAGTAGCAAATATTTGTTCTGTTTTTCCGCCTTCAACGACTACGGCGACATTCGCTATGAAGTGAAGTATGTATACCTACAGATTAACTTAGGTATCTACGTTAATAGAATTAAAAAAAAAACAATATGTTGAACAAAAGTTAATTAGGTAATTATTAAAACTTTGAGTGAAAAAACCAGTCTTTGTTTTCCTACGATTATTTCCTGGGATAAGAGTCTTCAAGTTTCATCTATACTATCTATACTAATATTATAAAGAGGTAACATTGTTTGTAAGTTTGTAAGTTTGTATGTAGGGGGTAATCTCCGGAAGTAATGAACCAATTTTAAAAATTATTTCACTGGTAGAAAGCTACATTATTTGTGAGTGCTATAGGCTATAAATTATAAAGATGTCATGCATATTAGCCGAACTATCTCAATTTTTGTCTAGCCAGGCGGAAAAAAATTGCTCTCACAACAGAGTTATTTGCATGCGCTGCCTTAACAGTTGTATATAATTGAAAACAATGTATGGCAACCTGGTCCGCTTTGAATAGTTCTACAAAAAAGTCCGCGACACCATATTTCTATCTTTTATATTTTAGCAGATATAGTAGCTTTTATGTGTAAAAAAAAAGTAGTTTTCGACGTACTTACCTTTGGACGATTTTTTAAGCAACAAAATATTAAAGCTTATCGAAAAAAATATTATTTTGAGCACAAGAACATCATAGAGATACGATTTTCCCAAAACAGTATGCCAATTGGTTAAATAGTTTCGCAGATAATATAAAATTACTAAATCACAAAATGCCGCCGTCCATTCGCGAACCGCATTAGAACAAGCTTTGTACGGACGTTTTATCCATTTACCCATAGATGGCGTTGTTTAACTTTCGTCGTTAGGTAGATAGGTGTGTTGTACGCGGTTGGTTGGATGTCGTTGGTCTTTAAAATTGTTTTGGTTGTTGGTCTTAAAATTGTTTTGGTTGCTCGGTTTCTTAAAACACAAACACTACTTCGTTCTCATTCTTCGAGTTCGAAGCTGTGCCAGCTATTTCTGTTTTTGGGATATCGGACAGTTTCAGCGATTGTTTGTCATGCCTAAAAGGAAATCACAACTTTCCCGTCAGACATCCCAGACAAGAGCAGCTCGAGTACGCCGTACGGAAGAGTCTGCTCTTGAAAATCATCAGCGCCTCTCGAGGAATAGAGAAAATATTTCGCAAGCACGTGTTGGGGAATGTAGCTCCGAGCGTTCACAGCGGCTTGCTAACCAAAGCTGGAGAACATCGCAGGTCCGTGCTCGGGAATCTAGCGCTGAACGTGCGCAGCGTCTTTCTGATTTAAGGCAGCATGTCTCTGCAACAAGGGATAGGGAGTCTAGCGCTGAGCGCTCGCAGCTGCTCGCTAGCCAAAGCGCGAGAACATTGCAGGCCCGTGCTCGGGAATGTAGCGCTGAACGTGCGCAGCGTCTTTCTGATTTAAGGCAGCATGTCTCAGCAACAAGGTATAGGGAGTCTAGCGCTGAGCGCTCGCAGCGTCTCGCTAGCCAAAGCGCGAGAACATCCATAAGTCCCAGGGTCAAACATTCTCTCTGGTGGGCATTGACCTGAGAAAGCAGTGTTTTTCCCATTGGCAGTTATATGTTGGCTTATCTCGGGTTGGAACTCCTGAAAGACAATATATTTTGGTACCAAATAATAGCATTACCTACATCTAATATAGTATACAGAGAAGTTTTGAATAATTAAATTTAACATAATTTATTCAATCATAATCATTTCATTTACTCATTTGAAACCCGGTAATATAGCCAAAGTGGCATGCAAATACATACATACATATATAATAAAACAATAAAAATATGCAATAAAAACAAAACCCTCCTTTTGGCAGTCAGGAAATACATCATAGCACTCAGTACTAACCGAACCACACTCATAATTTCATCACAAGTTAAAATTTTTACCGCCCAACGAAGTGGGCGCGGGTCAGCTAGTGTGAAATAAACAGATGAATTTTAGGCCACCGTGTATTATATTTTTCTGAATCATCTCATACCATCAGGTAAGGGATCCGTGGCTAAATAATACCAGCAGCACAGGTCGATCGATCAGGTTAAGCTACGCTTGCCGCGGTTGGTCTGTGGATGGGTAACCATCTTTACATACCGAGATCCCTCCTGCCTCGGAAAGCACGTTAAGCCGTTGGTCCCGGCTGTCATTCGTGGATCTTTGACAGTCGTTACGGGTAGTCAGAAGCCCGAAAGTCTAACAACCAGTCTTACCAAGGGGTATCGTATTACCCAGTAACCAGGGGCGGGCATTCCATAGAGTGATAAAGACAGTGTCTACCTCGGAGAACTGATATAATATTACATAAGTAAGTCAATAAACAAAACTTAACAAAATATAAAAATTCTTAAATCATAAATCAGCTCCACCTACCGAGCGTCGGTAGTATCATTAAGATTTCTTGATTCGCGCTGCACTGGCGCCTCACAATCTCAACGGCGAAGACACAAACTATTCGTCACTAAATGTTTAGATGTGTGCTCTCGCGGTCAGTCGTGCTTATACGATTTTATGAGTGTGTGCGCGCCTATAACTACGTGGCACACAATGACAAAAATAACGCACACAACTGCGATAATAGACAGTGTCTTTACTGTAGTTTCTCATAGAGCAGAACACGAAAACTGCCGAGGAGCAGGCGAACTCCCACCGAACTTGCCCGAACGGAAGTTGGCTATGCAATGCAAGTACCTATTTTAGAAAGTAGCATTACTTCATTTCAATAAACCTAATTAGACGACCATTATTTTTAACCGACTTAAAAAAAGGAGGAGATTCTCTTTTTTTTTTGTTTGTTTGTTTGTTACGCAATTACTCCGCCAATTGTGGACCGATTTTCAAAATTCTTTTTTTGTTTGAAAGGGTTTACTCTCGAGGTGGTCCCATTTTCATCAAGTTGGAATCTGATGAGAGGATCCCATGGAAATCGAGGGAAACCCTCAAATTTTATAGGCAAAGCTATACGATTTAGGTATTTTTTTAAATAACTTGAGCATTTGCTCTCAGAAATCATCATTTGGTAAAGTGGAGCTGATGAAGAAGACCACAGATGGCCATTGGAACTACTCAATGACAAATATTTCACGGGTTGCGATTCGATTACTTTATTAAGGTTGCTAAGCAATTTATGCTCGTCACAAAGCGTATGGTGTTAACGTCCCAAGAACGGGAAAAGCAATATTTTGTAACAAGTGATGAGCAGTTGACATTAGGCTATTGTAACTTAGATAAATTACAAACGGACCCACTAAAAAGTGAAAAATAAAAACTTTTTACGAAAAAAAACAACCGACTTCCAAAAAAAAACACTACAAATTGAAAAATAACTTTAATTTCGGAAGTCGGTGTCTTTGGTTCCGCATTTTCGTTTATTGACACCGACTTCCGAAATTAAAGTTATTTTTTGTAAAAAAAATTATTTGTCGTATAATAAATATCCTTTTTAACCGACTTCAAAAAAGGAGGAAGTTTTTGTTCGCGTCACCTCGGAACTACGAGCGACAGAGACGCCAATAAGCGTCAATCTATGGATATTTAAGCTGGCATTTGGCAATTACCTACATCATCGATCGACAAGACGACGAACCGAAACCAAAGTATTTTTGGTGAGATTTTTTTTTTGCCTACCTTCTTTGAAAAATCTGTGCACGCCCCTGCCAGTAACTGGGTTGAGGAGGTCAGATAGGCAATCGCTCCATGTAAAATACTGGTATTCAGCTGCATCCTGCTAGACTGGAAGCCGACCCCAACATAGTTGGGAAAAGGCTAGGCAGATGATGATGAGCAACTCTGAGGGGTAATTTCGTACTCACCAGTAGCAATAGCTTTCGTTTTGACAGTTCAACAACATCCATTGCGTTATTTACGTTGTTGAGCAGGCAATTTTTAGGATTCCGTACCCAAGGGTAAAGCGGGACCCTATTACTGTCTGTCCGTCTGTCACCAGCCTGTATCTCATGAACCGTGATAGCTAAACAGTTAAAATTTTCACAAATGATGTATTTCTGTTGTTGCTATTACAACAAATACTAAAAACAGAATTATAATAAATATTTTAGGGAGCTCCCGGACAACAAACGTATTTTTTTCGGCGTTTTTGCCTTGTGGTACGGAACCCTTGGTGTGCGAGTCCGACTCGCACTTGGCCAGTTTTGTTTTATTTTTTTATTGTTGTTTTGTTACTATTTACTTTGGATGCTTTTGTTGTTTTGTTACTATTTTTTTTGGATGGTTATGTTGGGGCTACCGCGATTTTGCAGTGCGTCGGGGATGTTCGCGGAAGCTGGTGTGCCAGATTTCTATGCAGTTATCCGTTCGCGCATAGCATCCTTGATGCGGCGAGTACGCGATAGCTCCAACAGCCTAGTGTCCACGATAGCCGGCAGGATGGACAGCCCAATAATGTGGCACTGGATGACGACACATCGTGCGTCATCCAGTTACGTAGATTGACTGTTTGAATTATTTTAATTGATTTTAATTTGGAATGTTTTAATTTAATTTTGATTCAATTTTTATTTAATTTTGATTTAATTTTAATTTTGATTTAATTTTGTTTTAATTTTGATTTAATTTTGATTTAATTTTGTTTTAATTTTATTTTAATTTTATTAATTATATTTGAATTCTTTTTTTCTATGGACCCTGGTCTGAAATAAAGTTATTATTATTATTATTATTATTATTATTAACGCGTACGTCTTTTTTTTTACGTCGTTCTCACATTATAATTATAAATTCAAATGTAATGATGCAACTTACATTTTTGTAAAATATAATTTAAAAAAAGTAATTTAAAAAATAAAAAAACCCGACTGCGAAACTGAAAAGCTACAAACAAGCCCATTTTAAATTAAATAAAAGTTGGAAGCAGGCGGGACCCATTTGAATTTGAAAATATAATAAAAATGGTATGGGTCCCGCCTGCTTCCAACTTTTATTTAATTTAAAATGGGCTTGTTTGTAGCTTTTCAGTTTCGCAGTCGGGTTTTTTTATTTTTTAAATTACTTTTTTTATTTCCAGATTTTTAGTTTACAAATGTGAAAGATTTCGCAAACGATTTAGTTCTTGGTACGTGTTTTTTACGATTTGTCACTTCGAATTACTTTTAACCATATAAGGTATATATATATTTGTAATCACCTTTTAAAACCCTTTATTTTGATACCCCACTCGATAGGTTCCGAGAAAAAAATTTAAAACATATTCCGCCAAAAATCGGCCATTTTAATTTATTTTTCGATTTTAATATACCCAGTGTCACTCTCACAATTAAGACGAATCTAACGGCACCTCTCAAGCTGAAATCGATCAAGCCGTTTAGGCTGCAGAGCGTGCCAAAGAAATATACATACATACATACATACATACACTCGAAAAACATAACCCTCCTTCTGACGCAGTCGGGTAAAAAGAGTGTCCCTGGAGTTTCTTGCCCGTTCTTCTCCATAGGTACCTACGCTTTGGAATGGACAACTGGCTTCATATTTTCTGACTGACCGACTTCTTGACAATTCAAAAGTGCCTGTAAATGTTATTGAAATGAATGCTTTGAGTTTGAGTTTGTGAATGTTGCTTGTCTGTCGGTCTTCTACAGACTGTACTTCAGAGAGTAAGCGCAGGAGCTCCCGACCTGAGGCCTTGGTGTGAGTCCTTTCACTCACGTACGATTGCGAGCGCGTTAGAATTTTGTAGGGAAAAAGTTATAGCGCCACCTGGTGTTCACTAGGAGAAACCTAATTTCCCATACAAAATTCTTATGCGCTCGGAATCGACCGTGAGTCGAAAAAACTCACATTAAGGCCACTGAGCTCGCTATCTCCCTTTTACTACCGGTCTATCAGACCTACTGCAGGATACCATCCGCAGTTAGTTCATATCCCGACCAGTCATACTCAGCGCTTGTCCTCCACATTTATTACGAACACAGCCAAGGTGTGAAACTCTCTACCAGCGTCTGTGTAATGTTCCCTTCCACATTTGACCCGTCTGCCTCTGAAGCAAGAGTGCACAGTCATCTTCTGGAGTCGTCCATGGAGTTTCTTGCCCGTTCGTTCGTTCGTACGTTTTGGAATGGGCAACTAGTTTCAACTTTCTGACTAACTGACAGACTATTTAATTTTGACAATTCAAAAGTGCGTGTAGAAGGTTTAATTGAAATAAATGCTTTGAGTTTGAGTTTGAGGCTGGGCACACTCGTTCCATCATAGACCCCATCCATCAGGCTTGATCGAGGTCCAAAGCGGCCCACTTTAGACCTCATTGAGTCGGACTCGCGCAGCGAGAGTTACGTAGTTTGTAGGTATGTAACTACAAAACGATTTTCGGATTTTTCCTTTACTTGTGCTACAGACAGACAGACGGACGACAAAGTGATCTTATAAGGGTTCCGTTTTTAGGGTTCCGTAGCCAAATGGCAAAAACGGAACCCTTATAGATTCGTCATGTCTGTCTGTCTGTCTGTCTGTCTGTCCGTCTGTCTGTCTGTCTGTCTGTCTGTCTGTCCGTCCGTATGTCACAGCCACTTTTCTCCGAAACTATAAGAACTATACTTTTGAAACTTGGTAAGTAGATGTATTCTGTGAACCGCATTAAGATTTTCACACAAAAATAGAAAAAAAAACAATAAATTTTAGGGTTCCCCATACTTAGAACCGAAACACAAAAATTTTTTTTTCATCAAACCCCCACGTGTGGGGTATCTATGTGTAGGTCTTCAAAAATGATATTGAGGTTTCTAATATCATTTTTTTCTAAACTGAATAGTTTGCGCGAGAGACACTTCCAAAGTGGTAAAATGTGTGTCCCCCCCCCTGTAACTTCTAAAATAAGAGAATGATAAAACTAAAAAAAATATATGATGTACATTACTATGTAAACTACCACCGAAAATTGGTTTGAACGAGATCTAGTAAGTAGTTTTTTTTTAATACGTCATAAATCGTAAACCACAATTTACCATTCATTCAATCAACTCAAAAATAAAAAAAACATTTAATTTCATAAACATAAACCTTATGTATAAACCCGGATGTTACGGAACCCTCGGTGCGCGAGTCCGACTCGCTCTTGCCCGGTTTTTTGTTTTGAGGTACGGAACCGTAAAAAAGACTTTGAATCACACTTGACGTCTCAAGGACCCCTAAGACGGATGGTAGGTATTTACGTAAAGGTCATCTGTCCATATAACTTATTATTAGAACTAGCTTCTTCCCGCGGTCTCGCCAGCGTGGTTATCGGAAATTATCCTACGGAAACGTGCTAACAAGACAGAAAGCCTATGTTACTCTTTAAAACATTAGAGGGGAAATTCCCGTAACTTTACCAACTTTCAGTCTCAAACTGTCAAAAATACCTATATTTTCCCGAAATTTTTGCCAAATTGCTAATTATTATTGGCCTTATTATCTGCGAGTGAAAATCCCATCAAAATCAGTCCAGCCGTTTCTGAGATTATACGAAACAAACCGACAAATAGACAGACAAAAAAATTTTTAATTGTTTTTTTTTTTGTTGTAGGTACCGTATATACTTTTACATCGTTTCAGCCGATAGATGTCCACTGCTGGACATAGGCCTCCCCCAATTTTGGGAGGGTTTGCCATAATCGCCACGCTTGGCAGGCGGGTTGGCGATCGCAGTATGGTATGATGGTGGAATACATAGAGAACGCTGCTGCCCATTCTCCGGTACGACCCTTAGTCGCCTTTTACGACACCCACGGGAAGTAAGGGGTGGTGCTATTCTTTAAGTCCGGCACCACACAGACCTACTTACTACTTACTTACGATATACTTTTACATACATTTAGTAAAAAACTGTTATTTTGATATTACAAACAGACACTTAAATTTTATCTTTACAGCCCTAATGAAGCCTTTTAAAAGACAGATTAAAATCTAAGAAAGAGGAAGGTCGGACTATTATTCTTCTTACCTATTCATTATGGAGAGCAAAGGTTCTTACTTATTATAATTACTACTTATATAATTAAGTGATGTTGTCAATGTCTTTTAACGTAGGTAAACGGTGAAATTATAATAAAATTATTCTTTTAACCAGCTTAATTATACGCGGGGTTTTTCTTACATGAATAATAAAAAAAAAGTAATTCAAAAAATTAAATCGACTTCAAAAAGAAATCAACTCAAAATTATGAAATAACTTTAATTTCGGAAGTCGGTGTCGTGGGATCTATATTTTAGTTTCAGTTTTATGCCACTGACTTCTGAAATTAAAGTTTTTTCATAATTTTAAGTTAATTTATTTTGAAGTCGATTTAATTTTTTTTAAATAACTTTTTATTTTGTAACGTTTAGTTTTAAGTAAAAACTGGAATAATTGCTTGTAATAAGTAGGTAATAGTTTTTTCGTAAATATTACACTAGAATTTGACCAAGGCTTCGAGATCTTTTCCTTTTCACACTACATCCGTAGCTCGTATCAATAAGCCAGGCCGTCACACTTACACGTATACGTCCATATCTTGAAAATTGCTGAATCGATTTCGATGAAACTTGCACTGTTCCCTAAGTTGAAGAAAATGTAAGCCAATAAAAAAAATGGTCACGATCCGATTATTAGTTGCGGAGAAATGCGTGGACAAACATACATACCTACATACGTCTATAAAATTTTGTATATTTGTTTGGAAGCCCTAATAGATTGTCATAATTATGTGAATCTAATGCAATTCCACTAATATTACATACATACGTGTCGAATTGATAACCGCCTTTTTTTTGAAGTGGGTAAAAATTGAGGTCATCTGGAATTTCTCAGTAGCAGACTGAGAAATTCCAGTAACACCTAGGGCGACCCCGGAATCGGACCCAGGACCACATGCTCAGCAGTAGCGACCACTATACCAACAAGGCTTATTTATGTTGTTCTATATTTCAACGTCCATTCATCATCATAATAAAAACAGCTGTATATTCTCATTTTCTACTCCAAAAATGCTTAACAAACCTGCTTAGACTATTATTAACTTCCAAACGAGTACCTTAACAAGTAAAATAAAACATAATTTTCTCCGTATTACTCAAAACAGTCACAATTTGTGAGACACCTTAATACAAGTTCAAATGAAGAGCTCCCTTAACAAGTTGTCAAATAGGTAGCTGTTGCGTAGTTAATCAAAAAAGTAATCTCAGTTTGGATATGAGTTAACTTTTGCCCCCATTTTGTTTACTGCTGTGGAATATTTTAATGTAAAAATACGGCGTTCAGAATTTTTTAACTTGTTTTTCGGTTGAAAAATATGCTGTCGCAGAGGATCCACGATTTGGAAAGTCTTTATCTGCAATGTGATATCTTTTGGTGGTAAGCTGCCATCAGCAATTTCTCAAACATCGACTGAGGGGCCCGTGGCTTAATAATAACAGCCGCACAGGTCGATCGATCAGGTAAAGCTACGCTTGCCGCGGTTGGTCTGTGGATGGGTGACCATCTTTACATACCGTGACCCCTCCGTGCCTCGGAAAGCGTTAAGCCATTGGTCCCGGCTGTCATTCGTGGATCTCTGACAGTTGTTACGGGTAGGCAGAAGCTCGAAAGTCTGACAATCAGTCTTACCAAGGGTTATCGTATTACCCAATAACTGGGTTGTGGAGGTCAGGTAGGCAGTCGGTCCATGTAAAATACTGGTATTCAGCTGCATCCGGTTAGACTGGAAGCCGACCCCAACATAGTTGAGAAAAGGCTAGGCAGATGATGAGTTGCAAGTCATCGACCGCCTGTATTACTCAAAGTGCCCGCTACCCCTACTGCGCTGTCACTGTCAAAAGACCTAAGACTAAAATATGAATTGAAACTTGTTGTGATTGATGTGAATGCTTTTTGTTTATATAAGACCATACGATTCATTCCCCCCCCCTCCAACCCCCCTGGATCCCTTGCTACTTCTTCTTCTGTTTTAATCTCTGTCTTATCCACTTTATCTAGGTTATTCTTTTTGACAGGTAACTACAGTCAAGAGAAAATAAACGTTTCATGTTTTACAAAATTAAATAACTATTTTTTTTTAGTGTCCCATGCTTGCTCTATGGGACATACAAATATATAAACTAATTATATATAAACATTCTGACTTCAACATAAAAATGGCTTTAGATGCCTAAATCTGGCCATAATTTTTTTTTCGCCCATATTGACTTTCAATCATCATGTTACAGGCTATATTGTACCAAAATTTCAGCCAAATTGACCGAATGGCTTTTTTCTAACATTTTGTGTTTCTTACGGTTTCTTTTCTTGTCTGTCAACAAGCTTCCATAGCGATCCATAAAATACAGATGACCGTGCCTACGAGTCTTTTGTCAACTGGACCCACTCGAACTGGACCCACGGGATCACTCAACCTTATCACATTTTGGATAGGTCAACTGGACCCACTGCCTAATTTCATCATTAATACCGTCACGGAGTAAAGCCGCATCTTTTAGTTTTATTTTTATGACTTAACATATACTATTATTATTCAATTAATAAACCATAGCTTTTCACGGCAAGAAAAACGCTTGTGTACTTTAATTATTAAATAGAATTATTAATACATAAAATTAACATTGATGGAAATTATAAATAACATGAATATATAAATATTAAGACTTTTACTTCTTAGCGTGTCGATAGCAATCTAAATGGACTCGGCCCAGAATTCGGCTACGTATTTCGCGCCAACACTAGCGTCCATCAGTTCCTGTAACGTGCAGCTGACAGGACACGTAGGACATGATATTAAGTGTCCCGTTGTTTGTGGAACAGCACCACATTTACAGATTTACATTCCACGGTGGAATCGTCTATGAATCTCCACCTGCACAGGTTTTCCTTGTTGTATTATGACTATATAATCCAAGTCAGTTGACCCACTGCACACGAGATTAATTATTACTTTGTAGTACCTGTGAGCGCCCCTGTCGTTATTCTCTAGACGAACCTCCGACCGTCTTCAAAGGCATTCTGCACATATTCACAAAGCACCCACCAGAATTAAGGCGCCACTAGTCGATATTTGTTCCATACAAATTTTGAGAGAGTATTACTCCACTGTTTGACATTGTGCATCCAAAGTTAAACATGATATTATTTTGACATATTATTAGTTTCGTCTCTACGGAAACAGAATAGTAAAATAAAAAGCCATTAAAAAGTTATGAGCCTACAAAGATTCGTTTTTCTTGCTATTTTTAACGTAACTTTGGGTATAAATAAGTAATAAAAGAACTGTAAAATCTTCAAAACCAAGTCCGTACCGACAAAGTTCAGTTATCGAAGAGTTTAATAAAATGTATTTACAATTGATTTATGCAGTGGTTTTTTCATTAAACTCGATTTTCCAAAGCACTTTTCCAATTTTCCAAAGCACTTTTCGAATTTTTTTATGCGCCTATCAGTTCGGAATGGTCATCATCTAACCTTATCATAACTGATACTAGCTCTGTCAGACACGAAGCGAGGTGAGACAGCGTGCTTTTTGGCCAAGGCCACCAGTGAGTTCGAGCTCGCGACTAGTTTACTCTTAATGGTTCAATATCGGTACCAAAGGCAGTTCCGCCGTTAGTCCGGAGATGTTCTTGGACAAGTCTAGGCACAGTACGATTCTAGGCAGAACGCGCTGACATACCTACTCATCTTTGTCAAAGGAAGGATCGATAGTATTGTCAAACGGGGTGGATAGAGATGCTGTGGTGAATCGGGACGAAACTTTAAAAGGGATTTTTACACTGAAATAATATAATTTGGTGCCAAAAAGGACTCTAATTTGTTATCTGTTTTATGATTAACATTAAGGTTACTACATGACCTAAAGCGCGGTCACTGTCGGACTGCATAGAAAAGAAACAGAAGCGCGATGACACAACGCTGGTAATTTATTGCAAAATATGAAGCAGTTATCTGTTTACAAAAAAACCTATTGTTTGGATTAAAAAACTAAAACACTAGTGCTTACTTAGTATGTTGCTTGTAGAATAATCTGACAAAAAATTGGAATGATTACACATTGTGGTTTTTATTGTAAAAAGAAAGTTTTTATAGGTATTTTCATGATTTTTTCTATCGTATCAAATTTATTTTATTATGTTTTCAACACACTATTTACCAAGCATATATCCTGAAGAATATCATATATTTTTCTGACTTTGTTTACTGTAGTCGATCATATACTTTTAAAAACTTGCGTTTTTTGCGTTTAGGTGGTGTAATCCCCTTAATTAGATTATTTAAATGTTAAAATCAATTTTAAAGTTTTGTCATTCACCCCGTTTGTAGGTATTCTTTCTAACATCACGCCATCGCCCCGAAAGGTTAGACGAAGGTGTGCACTTTTGTCTGACCTTAATACGGTAATAGTGGGCGAGTCTATATCCACTGAAATTACGGTTTTCTGAGAGCAGTGGTAACGCAGTGGAAACTGCCTCAGTAGCAGTTTGGAGTCTGGATTTATGCCCAGTTAAACTTTGGTTTTCTAGGAAAGCGGTTCCGTCATATTATAATAGCCGTCATGAAAGTTTTTCATTTATGTCAATACTAGCTTTCGCCCGCGAGGTATGTCGATAAAAACTATCCTATTTCCTTCCGCGGGATTTAATGTATCTCTCTGCCAAATTTTATCGACATCCTTTCAGTGGTTTAAGCGTGAAAAGGTAACATACGGACAGACAGACAGACAGATAGACAGACAGTGTTACTTTCGAATTTATAATATTAGTATGGATTTGACATTAAGTTAAATTCCGCAGTCCAAAGATTTAAATCATTAGATTGGGTCTCAACTCTCACCGTACAGTCACGCGAAAAAGTTGGTTTGACATGTCGGTTTCCTCACAATATTTTCCTTCACCGTTTTGAGAGCAGTGGTGATGAAATAATTTCGACAAAGTGAAGCGCCTCTTTGGGTTTGAACCAAGTCGTAAGTCGCGGCCGTTACCACTATGCCACCACTACTCACTGGGCCACAACTGCATTGCAACCTTCCTCTTTCATCATCTGCCTAGACTTTTCCTATGTTGGGGTCGGCTTCCAGTCTAACCAGATGCAGCTGAGTACCAGTATTTTACATGGAGCGACTGTCTGTGACTGTGTTGTGGAGGTCAAACCTCCACAACAGTTTCTGGGTGATACGAAACACCTTTGTAAGACTGGTTGTCAGACTTTCGGGCTTCTGACGACCGGTAACGACTGTCAAAGATCCACGATCCTTCCTTTTTATGGAATCGAAATCGTAAAGTAAAGCGAAAACATGGTCAGGGGGATTGTCCAGGTCAGCGGGATGTCCGGGTCAGCGGGATTGTCCGGGTCAGCGGGATTGTCCGAAAGGAACATAAACAACAACATAAATTTTTAATAATCTTATTAATACGTCCACCAATTCTGCTGAGCGTGCCCGCCTGCTGACTGTGGGTGAGTGGGAGTCGGGGCTCTGGCTTCAAGCACTCCCGTCACCCAACATAGGCACTATGCTGGGTGAGACAGGTAGCGAGCCGGAAGGTGGCTCGCTACCTGTCTGCGTTTGGACGCTCCTTGCGGGGCTCCGCATCGCTGTCAGTGCGGTGAAGCTGTTGACTGTCTCGGACACCATGGCCTATCTTGCAGTAGGAGCGCAGGCCGGATAGCACGGCACGCCAGCATTAATGACATCATCCGTCGTGCTCTTGTCACCGCCGGGGTGCCAGCTGTTTTAGAACCCAACGGCCTGGCACGCGACGATGGGAAGAGACCAGACGGGATGACCATAATGCCCTGGAAGTTAGGCAGACCTTTGGTGTGGGATGCAACATGTGTCGACACCCTTGCGCCATCTCATCTTCCTAGCACGGTGGGCTGTGCTGGAGTGGCTGCTGCAGGTGCAGAAAACCTCAAACGGCGAAAATATTCCAACCTGATTGGGAGTTATATGTTCGAGCCGTTTGGGGTTGAAACACTAGGGCCATGGGGTCCGAGTGCCCACTTGGTTTTTCAAGATATCGCCAAGCGGTTAGTCGACTCTTCACGTGACCAGGGCTGGCCTATTTCTTGGCCAACGAATTAGCATTGCCATTCAACGTGGCAATGCTGCCAGCCTTTTGGGCACTGTTCCTGTTGACAGCGATGCGGACGAATTTTTTATGCCCTATGATTATTTTACTTTTTTTTCATATAAATGTTCATATTATTATTATTATTTTAAATATTAGCATAGATTATGTAAATAAAACACATGCACCATTAACATTAAATAACGTTCGAAAAAACAACAAACGTTTACAACATAAAGAGAACATAAAGGGCGTAGGAACACGGTTGGGTTTTACCCAGAGGTTCCAGGTTTTTAGGCATTTGATGATTTCCCATCCGCAAAAAAAAATAAAAGTGAAAACATTGTATCAGTCACATGAATACCCCTACAGTACACAATGCGGTTTGCCTGGCTGTATGATTTCCCATTAAAATTGAATGAATTTATAATGACCACTCTTTCATACGTCGCTGACTGATTGAGTGAATGTTTAAGCTTTTATTTGCATTTCATTCATTTTAATTATGTTTGTGTTGGTCATCTGTTATTACCTCAATGTTAATTTTGGAGAAGTGCAGTGTTTACTATTTACGCGCCGCTACACTGGCGACATTAATTCAACACATGGGTGGCCAGTAATCATAAATATTATAACAATCTCGCCGATATAGGACTATCTCTTTCCTTCAATTCGTCTACTCATCATCACCATCTGCCTAGCGTTTTCCCAACTATGTTGGGGTCGGCTTCCAGTCTAACGGTCGGATGCAGCTGAATACAAGTATTTTACATGGAGCGACTATCTATCTGACCTTCACAACCTAGTTACGGGTAATACGATATCCGTCCGGCCCTGGTGCAAGCCATGGTCCGGGGCGAGAGGGAGTGGGAGGCAGTCATCTCCTTCTGCGAAGCAGTCATGCTAGCGAAGGAGGTGGCGGGACGGCTCAGGGAGAGAGCCTCCCGTCGCAGCCGCCGCGGGAGAAGCTCCGGGCGTCGGGAGCCGCGTGACGACTCCCGGCCACCGTAGGCGCGGGCTGCGGGCGGAGAGTAATGGTTAGCTCACCGTCCGATCAGGACCAGGCCCGTGCCGGACGGCGCGTACGTGTTCCACGCGCGCCTCAAAGAGATGTCAGCATCGGCCGAAGCCTGCCGGGTCAGCGGGATTGTCCGAAAGGGTTACCGCTGGCCCGGAACATAAAGGGCAAAGGAAGGAACACGGGTGGGTTTTAGCCAGTAAGAATCTGACACTCTCTTCCGCTCCACCCAGAGCGGGAGGAGTCATTTGATGATTTCCCATCCGCAAAAAAAAAAAAGGGGATATCGTATTACCCAGTAACTGGGTTGTGGAGGTCGATCGGCAGTCGCTCCATGTAAAATACTGGTATTTAGCTGCACCCGGTTAGACTGGAGTCTGACCCCAAAATAGTTGGGGAAAGTCTAAGCAGATTGATAGGCGCTACAATTAAGGTACAGACGCCAGCACAGGTACTACAATCTGTCAAATTTTTTAAATATATATTCAACTTTATCGCTAAAACATAAGGATCAAAGTGGATTGGAAAAATTTGACAGTTTCGGGTAGCTTAATGTGCTGGCATCTATTATATGGCAAAGTTAAGTCGTTAAGTTACAACAATTGTCTTACAAACAGCATTTCTGTCTCCACTTGTCCAATAAAACAAAAAAGGGTTGAAGATAAAGCCATTCACCTAATTCCGAAGTCAGCGATGCAGATTTGCAACTCTTTTTTAGTATTTTGGCTGTCTTGTGGAATGGTAATCTCTGGGATAATAATCTTCTGGCACGACATTTGGTAGTGTGGAGGTAAAATATCGATAAACGGCTGTCGATGTTTTGTTAATTTATTGCTTTCAAAAGTTCCAAGTATTTAAAAGATAAATATTACTAGTGCTACTGTGTTATGTGGTCTCTTATTAAGATCTTATTTGATAGTATATACTACACACTAGTCCACTCCCCCTCGAATAAAGGAGGCCTGGGTCCCAGCAGTGGGAATATTATAGGCTGCTTATGCTTTTGCTATATTATCACAGTGGGTGTCTTTCAGGATATTATGTTTAACGACGACGTGTATCAATGACAATGCTATTATGTACGTGTTTAAAGATATGTAATTTCTGACTTGTTGGCATGATAGCATCTCTATGGCCGTCGTTATCTTTGCTTTACTCTTTGATTATTTCAAATTGTGAGATATAAGACTCCAGATTATATTATTATCACATTACATAATTTTCGTCGTTGTCCGTGTGGTGCCGGACTTAAAGAATACCACCACCCCTTACTTCCCGTGGGTGTCGTAAAAGGCGACTAAGGATCGTACCGGAGAATGGGCAGCAGCGTTCTCTATGTATTCCACCATCATACCATACTGCGATCGCCAACCCGCCTGCCAAGCGTGGCGATTATGGCAAACCCTCCCAAAATTGGGGGAGGCCTATGTCCAGCAGTGGACGTCTATCGGCTGAAACGACGACGACGACGACATAATTTTGGCAATTTTGTATTTTAAATAGGACATCAGTTCATTTTGTTTTTTTTTTCGGGTTCGGTTTCAGTTTTTTTTTTTAATTTTGTGAACCGTCCAATGAAGTTAAAACATCGTGTTAGACTGTTTTAATTCTGTTTGTATTTCGTAAAACATCCTATTTCGATCAAAATTCAGCATACCCAATTTATTTATATTTACATAATTTATAAAGCTATTTATTTATATTTACATAATTTATAAACATAATAATATGTACAAGTTAGTAAAAAGGAGGGGTAATAAACAAAAGGCATAAAAAATTCGTCCCCATCGCCTCCCCCAATTTAAATTGTATCGATAAACACATCTCATTCCCAACACTAGCTAGGTCTCATCTGCTACACAGACGGGGAAGGCATCCGTTTCACTAATGCACTGGGTCATTCCTTTTTACATAAACCAGTATCAAGTCGTATTGTGTGTACAGTTTGTTTGCCCTGTAGGGTATTCAGTGGTTTGATTGTGGGGTAAGCAGAGGTGTAGGTGATAATTTAGATTTAATGTCATTTGTCGCTAACTATAAAAAAAAACAAAAGCCCAATAAGCTCCTGCCTTTTTCTTTTACTTTTTTATATACTTGTTTATAATATATAGATATATATTTTAGTGTTAAATTGAAAATAGGTTAAGTGTATTAGTAAATTCATTTAACATTGAAAAAAACATTCTTCTAAAGCAATCTTGTTTACGAATACGAGTGACGAATATATCGAAAAAGAAAACCGATTTTTTAAATAAATAAACCTCTTATTTGTAAAAGTTACTTAAAGTTAAGTAATAGGGACTTGTGTCTAAGTAATAACAGGCGGGCGATCGGTCAGATTAAGCTATGCTTGCCACGGTTGGTCCGTGAATGGGTGACCATCTTTACACACCAAGACCCTCCGTGCCTTCGACTTCGACTGTCATTCTTAAACCATACTATATACTTTTTACTCTAAAACTGTACTATATTCATTCATCTTTAACAGTCGTTACTGGTCATCAGAAGACCGAAACTCTGAGAACCAGTCTTACCAATCTTACCAAGTCTTACCAGTCTTACCAAGGGGCATAATATTGGGATATAACGATATAGTGATCTTCATCAGCTGCATCCGGTTAGACTGGAAGCCGACCCCAACATAGTTGGGAAAAGGCTAGGCAGATGATGATGATGACTTTAAGTTAAGTAATGATTAACGTCTGCTGAACCCCCAGAACCATTTTTTTAAATGTTTAAACGTTTATGAATAAACCCATAAGCCTTTTAGCTTTTAAATTATTTAGCGAGAAGTTATGTGAGATACTAAGTTAATAAATCAAAGACATGTCAACGATGGAACCATTTGCTACACATTTTGGCGCAAAGTCTGTACAAACACAGACATTCATCATAGTGGTATTTACTCTAGAACTTCAATTTGTCATGAAATACGACCGGAAGAGCAGTGGTGAACTTACGAGATGTAGGTATTAGGTTCGTAACCCAGACGTGTGCTTTACTATTTGTAAATTATTTCATCACCACTGCTCTCAAAACGGTGAAGGAAAACATTGTGAGGAAATCGGCACGTCCTAGAACAAAAAAATCGAAAATATGTGGCATCTATACCAACTCGCATTGGGCCCGCGTGGTATATACCCCACTCCCTCTCAAAAAGAGTAGGCCCAGCAATGGGAACAGTATAGGCTGGTTATGACTACTGGAAAGTTTCATATCGACCCCTTAAATAAAACATAACTACTAAAATCACAGGGCTTTTCAGTTGCATTCATAAAAAATTCAAAAAGGATATCTATATACAGTGATAATATAGGTTAATACACTTATAATATCATTGTCTATATATATAAAACTGAAATGACGTTTGTTAGTCTCGCTAAACCTCGAGAACGGCTGGACCAATTTGGCTAATTTTGGTCTTGAAATATTTATAGAAGTCCAAGGAAGGTTTAAAAGGTGAGAAAATATGAAGAAACTGTAAGGAAAATAGTAAAAGCAACAATTTTATTACCCCATACAAACTGTTCGTACTTATCAAACAGGGTGCGTTCAGAAATTAAATAATAAGGAGGTAATAAAGATTGTACAGTTGGATTTATTTAATTGTTTGGTCTGTCATTTTTTTATTTCTATTTTAGTTTATGATCAAGGCAAATATTTTATTATGTAGCTTGATATATCTTTCTAAGTTTAGTCACAAAATAAATATTTGAACGCACTATAAATATTTAACAACAAACAAATATGTCATTTCTTACCTTTGTGACTTTTGTGAAAGTACTGCCATTTTCCATTTTTGTAGTTTAGTGTATTTAGAATGCCAATGAGAAGACGGCCTGATTTAGGTCGTAGAAGTCAATCAAATGTGCGATCATATTATTTAATTCTGAGGTGGAACGAAGTTTGCCGGGTCAGCAAGTCATAAAATATATAACCATAAAGAGGATGACTAAAAGTAGGTAATCATAATAAATTTGTGGTGAAAGCCTTGTTGTGGAACAATCACAATCCCTTTCATTTTGAAATCTCAACAATATTTGTTGCGTTATTTACTTAGAAGAGCGGTCGAATTTTTCCAACACAATACATGTTTAAGGATCTGCTTCAAGGCTATTCTGATTTTGAGTGAGTTACGCAATCTGGTGTGCAGGTATTATATGGCAATTATTTTAATTTGTAAAATTTGAAAACATAAACATGTTGTGGGATAAACCATGAATTTTTAAAACAGTGCAAGACATATAACCAGTCTTTTTTTTTTTGTTATCCTATACTGTGTCCCACTGCTGGGCAAAAGCCTGACCTTTTTCCTTCCAAACCTTCCTATCTTGAGCGATCTCTGGCCATGCTGCCCTGCAAGCCTCGAAACAAACCTTGGAGAAAAACAGCCAGGCTGAAGTGGGAGTGGGCCGGACACGTCGCGCGAATGCACCCGAAGAGATGGGCAAAGATCGTCACTCACTGGACTCCTGGGGCCATATTACGAAGTATTAATGCTATCATGATTACACTGCCAAAAAATGATGCTGCTATCGGTCATGTATAGCTCCGTCTCTCTCTCATACTGGAATCATGATGGCATTAAACCGTCATAATAAGGCACCTGAAGGAGGACATCGTCATTGAGGCAGACTACGGCGAAGGTGGTGTGTCGATCTAACGAGGTTTGCAGGGCCAAGCCCAACAGTCTACTTTTTAAAACATATTTTTTTGACGTGTAATAGTGTTTTATTAACCAACTAGCTAACAATACCTACCTATACTAAAATAATAGCCACATTTTTATAAAACTTTCCTGTGTAATACGTTTCTGGTTTTGGTGTCAGCACCCAAAATACGAAGTGTCCAGACTGTTGACGCAAGAGAAAGCGACGTATAGCGGTGCTATTCTGTAAAAATCTTACCTTGAAAACTTTGGTGAAGTGAGTGTGGGTGGAGTGAGCTGTCAATAGTGTCAAATCCTAGCAAAAACAAACTCACTTCACCTAAGTCTTTACTGTGAGGTTTTAACAGAATCGACCGGCTGTTGTCCGTGTGCGACGCAGCTTGTCCTGAGGTCGACACCTAGTCTTCCGTAGTAATTTTCCATTGTCAACCAATTTACAGAAATAAATATAATATAGAGGGGCCCGTGGCTAAATAATAACAGCCGCACAGGTCGATCGATCAGGTTAAGCTACGCTTGCCGCGGTTGGTCTGTGGATGGGTGACCATCTTTACATACCGAGACCCCTCCGTGCCTCGGAAAGCACGTTAAGCCGTTGGTCCCGGCTGTCATTCGTGGATCTTTGACAGTCGTTACAGTCAGAAGCCCGAAAGTCTGACAACCAGTCTTACCAGTAGCTGGGTTGTGGAGGTCAGATAGGCAGTCGCTCCATGTAAAATACTGGTATTCAGCTGCATCCGGTTAGACTGGAAGCCGACCCCAACATAGTTGGGAAAAGGCTGGGCAGATGATGATGAAATAATTATAATATAACCTATTTCCAGCAGAATCCTGCATCATACCTACTTATCAAAAGGCTTCAAAAGGCTCTTAAAGAAAAATAAGTAAACCTCCACCTCAACAGTTAACTACTCATGTTTACCTCAATTCCTCTAGAAAGATTAAACGCAGTTCACGTCAAAGAAAATACCTCCTTAAAATTCATGAGAGGCAATTGTCGAGTGGCTTCGGTGTTGAGTGATATTAGAGTCAGGCCTTGAGCTACCCGACTTATATTTTAGTCTTGTAACCAGCTAGAGTTACTTTTTCTTCGAAATTTTAGATAATGTGGTACTTAAAGCGAATTTTTTGATAGCATAATCAGCCTGTAATGTTCTTACTGCAGGGATATAGGCCTCCTCTCTTGTTGAGAGGCAGTGGACAGCAATCCAATATTTGCGTTTACGTTTAGGTCCTATAGTCCCGTAGTAGTTAAGGACAGTCTACTAAAAACGTTTTTCTGTAGCTACAGCGGTTAAGGTTCTACGCCATCTCAAAAATCCACCTTGCAAATATAAGTAGGAGAAATATACAGGGTCTTACAAAATTAACTTAATTTACACTACCATAATGTTGATATTCGTTTAAGTGGAAATAACATTAACTGGAATCAAGGATTTGAATAGACTATAGGTTAGGTTTGCCTTTGCTTATCACAAATGCAATACTTTTAAAGAAAACCAACCGTGCAGGCTCGTAACTTTTGTTGCATTAGTCTGCGCCCGACAACCAAAACAAAGGTGTCCCAAGGGCCTGTGATCTTAGGTGTGATCCTGAAAAGTAATTCTACCCAGTATAATAATATATGTTCTTTCACAGAAAGCTATATTGCTACCTACTAGAAAATGGTGGTGGTGGTGAATTTGTCTGTGTGGTGCCGGACTTAAAGAATTGCACCACCCCTTACTTCCCGTGGGTGTCGTAAAAGGCGACAAAGGGTCTTACCGGAGAATGGGCAGCAGCGTTCTCTATTTATTCCACCATCATACCATACTGCGATCGCCAACCCGCCTGCCAAGCGTGGCGATTATGGCAAACCCCCCCCCCAAAATTGGGGGAGGCCTATGTCCAGCAGTGGACGTCTAGCGGCTGAAGCGACGACGACGACGACTAGAAAATGGCAACACTTGAAAGTGGTCTAATATAATGAGATTCCTTTAGATTGTTTTTTTTTTCCTTTTTGGCAACTGAGCCGATGTCGACTATGTCCTTCTATTCTGCCAGCGTCATGAAGTGACAGTACCACAGCAAGATGAGCCGTCGAACGTTGCACTTTGTGGTAGTTATTAATTTTTAATGTTAGTAGCTGAAAAGACAATACAAGTTTTGTTAGATAACATGATTTTTTTTTTAATACGTAAAATACTAATTATTACTCTTATATAAAACGACATAGATATTTACAATTATAATTATTATAACACACCAAGCTACATTTTTATGTCATTGTCATTTGAACATTTTGATAAGGCTTGGATTAATTATCTTTAGATTGTTGTAGACCAGATAAAACCGTTTTGGGTGTGACAGATCGTTTCATGATCGATTTATTGTAATTTGTATTATAGAGACTCACCTACTGAAAATATGCATTTTCAGTAGGTGAGTGTCTATAATAAAAATTAACCACCTTATCTTGTTTCAAATTTGAGGGGTCCGTGGCTAAATAATAATAGCCGCACAGATCGATCGATCAGGCTAAGCTATGCTTGCCGCGGTTGGTCTATAGATGAGTGACCATCTTTACATACCGAGACCCCTCCGTGCTTCGGAAAGCACGTTAAGCTGCTTGTCCCGGCTGTCATTCGTGGATCTTTGCCAGCCGTTACGGGTAGTCAGAAACCCGAAAGTCTGCTTGACAGCTAGTCTTACCAAGGGGTATCGTATTACCCAGTAACTTGGTTGTGGAGGTCAGATAGGCAGTCGCTCTATGTAAAATACTGGTATTCAGCTGCATCCGGTTAGACTGGACGCCGATCCCAACATATTTGGGAAAAGGCTAGACAGATGATGATGATCCTGTTTTAAAGTCAAAGTCAAAGCATTTATTTCAATTAGGCATATTTAAAACTAGCTTCCGCCCGCGACTCCGTCCGCGCGGATGTCGGTCTTCACGTTTAATTGAGAGCTTCAGCATACACAACATTGTTAGTGAGCTCGTCCGGAATATGAACATGAAGATTTCTTGGACTGCTCACATGGGAAAGAGCTACGTAAAGTTGCCCGTGTGAAAAACAACTCGCGGTAAGATCTACGCCAGCAACTCCTAGGGACTGACCTTGAGCCTTATTTATTGTCATGGCGTAACACAAAGCTACAGGAAACTGTATTCTCTTAAATTGAAATGGAAAATTATCCACTACGGGTAATGCAACGTGTGTTCGCGGTTCTACAGAACAACGTCTATGAATAAAACCGAAAAATAAGATTTTTTTCTACGTATTTTTCCAGGATAAAAAGTATCCTATTTTATGCCCAGGATAATAAGGTATAATTATACCAAGTTTCATCGAAATCGAACCGTTAGTTTTCACGTGATGCCTGCATATACAGACAGACAGACAGACAGACAGACAGACAGACAAAATTTTTTTTAATCACATATTTGGGTTTGGTATCGATCCAGCAACACCCCCCGCTATTTATTTTTTCAATATTTTCAATGTACAGAATTGACCCTTCTACAGATTTATTATATGTATAGAAAAGGCACTTTTGAACGTCAAAATTTATAGTAAAAATTTATTCTATTCCTTTCAAAAGGTAGTTTTTGTATGGAGAAAAATGAGCAAGAAACTCCACCGTTACTCTTTTAAAATGTTTTACAATATTTATTCGACTTCACCCTACAAACTATCATATTATTAAAATCAAAGACACTTTCATTTCCAGCTACGCCTATCAGAAAAACTAACGCAAAAACACACCGGTGCAAAATAATACAAAACTTATATTGTTTTTTATCCTCCAAGGAATATTTCAAACTACAGTGGAAGCCCCAAGCGGTTTTCATATGAATATAAAAACAGGGAGACGCCTTTCAAAATTGAATTCGTAACTTGTTCAAGGAAAACTGCATTATGGTACTCTAGGGTACCTAAAGTCGGACTTTTAATTAGGAAATTGGCGTCTTTTTGTTTTTTCGCGGCCATCAACCAAATCTTGTTTTTCTAGTACAGAATAGTGTAACAAACGAAACTTATTTGACTTGCATATCTCTAAACGTCCGAAATGAGTTATTAAGAAGTGTCATTTTACTGCAGCTAATTAAAAGTCGGACTATGAGTTTTATCAAACTGTAATTAACTAGAAATCATAAGTAGTCCATTGAATGAAGTGGGGAGTAGTAGATACTACAGCAGTGGTGGCACAGTGGAAACGGCCAAGAATTATGAGTTGTACAGTCACGAGCATAAGTATGTATACACTTGGCTTTATTTAAGGGCGGTTTTATCCTTTAATTTTGAATGAAATTTTATGTTATTAAGAACATAGTATTTTTGAACCCATAGGTTTATGTAAAGTGTCGTATTTCAACGTTGCATTCGTCATTTCACGAAAAAATCGCAATTGAAAGTTGCCAATTGTTGACATATTAGTGCTCGTGACTGTACGTCGAAGGTCGAACCCTGACAGGCGATTTACTTTGTGTACATTATTTCATCACCACTGCTCTCAAAACGGTGAAAGAAAAAACAACCGACTTCCAAAAAAAACACTACAAATTGAAAAATAACTTTAATTTCGGAAGTCGGTGTCTTTGGTTTCGCGTTTTCGTTTATTGACACCGACTTCTGAAATTAAAGTTATTTTTCAATTTGTAGTGTTTTTTTTGGAAGTCGGATAAGTATGTATACACTTGGCTTTATTTAAGGGCGGTTTTATCCTTTAATTTTGAATGAAATTTTATGTTATTAAGAGCATAGTAAGTATTTTTGAACCCATAGGTTTATGTAAAGTGTCGTATTTCAACGTTGCATTCGTCATTTCACGAAAAAATCGCAATTGAAAGTTGCCAAGTGTTGACATATTAGTGCTCGTGACTGTACGTCGAAGGTCGAACCCTGACAGGCGATTTACTTTGTGTAAATTATTTCATCACCACTGCTCTCAAAACGGTGAAAGAAAAAACATCCGACTTCCAAAAAAAACACTACAAATTGAAAAATAACTTTAATTTCAGAAGTCGGTGTCTTTGGTTTCGCGTTTTCGTTTATTGACACCGACTTCCGAAATTAAAGTAATTTTTTTTTGGATTTGTAGTGTTTTTTTTGGAAGTCGGTTGTTTTTTTTGTAAAATTGTTTTTATTTTTCACTTTTTAGTGGGTCAGTTTGTAATTTATCTAAGTTACAATAGCCTAATGCCAACTGTTCACCACCTTTTACAAAATATTGCTTTTCCCGATGCTGGGACGTTAATTGTTGAGGAGTTCTCCCGGTAAGAACCAGGAGATCCTCAACAATCACTCGCAATATGCATTGTGACGAGCATAAATTGCTTAGCAACCATATTAAAGTAATCGAATCGCAACCCGTGAAATATTTGTCAGTGAGTAGTTCCGATGGCCATCTGTGATCTTCATCATCAGCTCCACTTTACCAAGTGATGATTTCCGAGAACAAATGCTCAAGTTACTTTAAAAAATATCCAAATCGCTGTAGCTTGGTCTATCAAATTTGAGGGTTTCTCTCGATTTCCATGGAATCCTCTCATCAGATTCCAATTTGATGATAATGAGACCACCTCGAGAGTATACCCTTTCAAATAAAAAAAGATCTTTTGGAATCGGTCCAGCCGTCTTCGAGTAATCGGTGAACATACACAAGGTAGCTACTGTAAACTGTTGAGGAGTTCCCTTAACTGTCCTTCGTCTTCATCATCAGACCCCTAATAACAGTCACAACCCATCTAGGTGTAAAGTTCACATCAATACAAATTAATCAAGCCCAAACACAAGGTAACTGCTGTAGATCGTTGAGGAGTCCCCTCGACTGTCTTTCGGCTCCATCATCAGATCGACTCCAGGCCTTCATCAAATTGTAGTGCTTTAAAATACTTAATGAAAAATTAACAAACGCACTAGTCGCTCCTACGATTTTCGAAAGTTCCCCTCGATTGGGATGCCATCATCAGATCCTGGTTTCCTTATCATGGGGCCACCCTTGGCATATCCCCTTTCCAACAAAAAAAGAATAATCAAAATCGGTTCATAAACGACGAAGTTATCCGCGAACACACATAAAAAAAAAAAAATATATATATATATACGGTCGAATTGAGAAACCTCCTCCTTTTTTGAAGTCGGTTAAAAACACTGTGAGGAAACCGAATATGTCTTCGAATTTTTGGTTCTAGAAAAATTCGAAAACCTGTAACATCTACGAACCCGCACTGGGCCCGCGTGGTGGATTACGGCCCACTCCTCACAGAGACCCAGCAGTGGGGACATTATAGGCTGTATATGCTAAGATTGTACAGACGCCAGCACATCAAGCTACTACAATCTTTCAAATTTCTTTAATAGATTTTCGACTTTATCGCTGAAGCATAAGGTTCAAAGTTGATTGGGAAATTTGGTAGTTTCGGGTAGCTTGATGTGCTGGCGTCTGTACATAAGTAGTCCCAACATTTTATTCATCTCATTTTGAGGTGCATTAGAAGAGCATCCTGCTCCTACCAGTCAGTTCAGGTACCAATCATGTTAACTGCATGACCAATCTAGAGTCTAAACAAAATCAAACTGGGGGGAGGGGGGAGGGGTAATATTCTCGTAATTTTATGAACGTCCGTAGTCTCATCTCAGCCATTTTTTTTTCCCCATCCCATTGGTGAAGCATTTTTTAGTTATTTTTTGTTGTCTGTGCTAAAATACCAATTAATCCAATCCCAATCTCTTTGATTGTACCTACGTAGTGCAGCGAAAAAAAGAAAAACACAGATTATCTTCGCCATATTATGTTATACTTTTATGATTCTCCAAAGTGGCCTTTTTAGCCCCCCTGATCTCAGTCTAAATCTTTCAAAAATACCATTAAATTCCCTACATTATTGATAAGTTTTTGACATTGATTGTCGATGAGATATATAAGATTGCGACTAGTTTTTGACAATGATTGTCGATGAGATATAAAGATTGCGACTAGTTTTTGACAATGATTGTCGATGAGATATATAAGATTGCGACTAGATTTCGAACCTTTTTTAATTACGGTAATTCGCCTTCAGGTTGCTAATTTATTTATTTACTAGCTTCCGCCCGCGACTCCGTCCGCGCGGATGTCGGTCTTCGCGTGGATGGTTTATTTCTCCATTTTGAGTAACTCTGACAATGACATCTTATAAATATCTATTGGACCCAAATACGGCTAAGCCTATAATAATTAAGGAGATCCCTCTATTGAGCTACTGCTGTTGAGCTCCCGTTCTGTAGTAAGTATTTTTTTCATAGTAATTCCGACCTTGATAAGTAGCATGTAGCAGTAAATTACTGACAGTGACGAAAAGTTTGCAATAATAAAAAAGTGATCGTGACAATGCGACAGAAAGTTAATTGAGAGCTTCAGCATACACAACATTGTTAGTGAGCTCGTCCGGAATATGAACATGAAGATTTCTTGGACTGCTCACACGGGAAAGAGCTACGTAAAGTTGCCCGTGTGAAAAAACTCGCGGTAAGATCTACGCCAGCAACTCCTAGGGTCTGACCTTGAGCCTTATTTATTGTCATGGTGTAACACAAAGCTACAGGAAACTGTATTCTCTTAAATTGAAATGGAAAATTATCCACTGCGGGTAATGCAACGTGTGTTCGCGGTTCTACAGAACAACGTCTATGAATAAAACTGAAAAATAAGAATTTTTTTTTCTACGTATTTTTCCAGGATAAAAAGTATCCCATTTTATGCCCAGGATAATAAGGTATAATTATACCAAGTTTCATCGAAATCGAACCGTTAGTTTTCACGTGATGCCTGCATATACAGACAGACAGACAGACAGACAGACAGACAGACAAAAATTTTTTTAATCAAATATTTGGGTTTGGTATCGATCCAGCAACACCCCCCGCTATTTATTTTTTCAATATTTTCAATGTACAGAATTGACCCTTCTACAGATTTATTATATGTATAGATATATACTTTATTGTACACCAGAAAATACATAACAAAAAAAATACAATTATTAATACAAAACATACAATGGGCGGCCTTATCGCTTTCTGCGATCTCTTCCGAGCGAGTGATTGCGTGGATATAAAAAATGGGGATGTCAGTGGTGCAAAATAATATACTATAATATATACATAGATATATGTATATAATGCTGTATAATAGATACATAAATAAATACATACTAAATATACATATAAACAACGAAAACAAATGATGACTATAGATTATTGCAGCTACGAAAACAAGTTCAGAACAACAAGTAATGTTCCTTCACAAGTCTCTTAAATACAGCTAACGATTGCGCGCGTTAATTAATTATTAAATTATTTAATTATATAATTTATTATTTTCATGACATTAATTCTACATTATTAAAGGTCATCAAACCTTCGTCAGCACACGTATACAGAGTCAAAAAGTCGTGGATTAAACGAAATAGGGAATTAAAGAAGGTCATTTCCAACGCTTTTAAATTGAGAAATAATTTTTAGTAACGCTTCAAAATTTTTGGAAAAAAAATCATTGTTCTTGAAATTTGGTACTTAGAGCCGCAATAGAACTTTTGTAGTGCTGATACGTTATCTAGTAATAATATAACACCGTCTGTTTTATTGTTTTATATCACATTTTTTTTTAAATTAGTCTAATTTTAAAAGAACTCGGTATACAAAAATATCCATAACTTTTATGGCAATTGAATTATGGCCATGCTGTAGAAAGATTTTTTTTAAATGTCCTCCTTTATAGTCAGAAAAAAAGAAAATACGTTTATTTGCGGCAAACATGACGCATAAAAATAAAAACACAAACAAAAAATAAAACGAAATAACAATTTGGGAGAAAGTATGAGCCACATCTACGCAAAACGGCTATCACTCAGCATAATGCTAAGACCCTATACGAGACAGAGCCCCAGCGACAGCCTGCGTTGACGTGATGACGTCAGCCAGTGCAGCATGTGATTAGATATAAACAAAAACAACAAAGTTATAATTTTTATCTCCCATTTCGTTTGATCCACCACTTTTTGACCACTCTGTATAATACATTTTCAGTTTTTAAGCTGACCTGATAATGAAGTGTGTAAAGACGTTATTATAGATTTAGGTACTAAGTTCACTCTACACTCCACATACGCTGATTAAGTTATCATGGTTAAATCTCTCTTAGGACCTTAAGTTGCCACGTCTTAGGGGACATTTGCAAGATGAAAATTATAAACTTTAAATTACAGTTTAATTTTCTATTGCTACTTAGATGCAGTGTCGAGTCCCGATGTCCCTTTGTCCTATCAACTCCATCTCAAGGCGAAAGTGATAGACTTGCCTGCGAAATTCAAATTTTCTCAAATTTTATGCTTTTTGCTGCAGCACCCTAATTGAGTAACTATGAGAGTTACATTGATTTTGCAAATTACAAAAAACTTACAACTTCTTTAGGAAAATTTGAATTTCACGGGCTTAAGCCATCCGACTTAACCTCATTCTCTTTTGTAGTACGTACCAATCAAAAACATAAACAAGTGACTGTAGACCTGTGTATTATTTTTTTTTTTTTTTTTGCGGATGGGAAATCATCAAATGACTCCTCTCGCTCTGGGTGGAGCGGAAGGGAGTGTCAGACTCTTACTGAGTAAAACCCACCCGTGTTCCTTCCTTAGCCCTTTATGTTCAGGGCCAGCGGTAACCCTTTCGGACAATCCCGCTGACCCGGCAGGCTTCGGCCCTAAGGGGCCCCTCCCCGATGCTGACATCTCTTTGAGGCGCGCGTGGAACACGTACGCGCCGTCCGGCACGGGCCTGGTCCTGATCGGGCGGTGAGCTACCCATTACTCTCCGCCCGCAGGCCCGCGCCTACGGTGGCCGGGAGTCGTCACGCGGCTCCCGACGCCCGGAGCGTCTCCCGCGGCGGCTGGGACGGGAGGTTCTCTCCCTGAGCCGTCCCGCCACCTCCTTCGCTAGCATGACTGCTTCGCAGAAGGAGGTGACTGCCTCCCACTCCCTCTCGCCCCGGACCATGGCTTGCACCAGGGCCGGACGCGAGAGGTCGCCGTCGCTGCCAATCGCCTCTACGAGGACACGGCGGTGCTCCGCCCAAGCGGGGCAGACCTCCACCGTGTCCTCCACCGTGTCCTCTGGGCGATCCTGACAATGGTGACACCCGGGCGTTTCCTCCCGCCTGATGATGTGCAGGAACCTCCCGAAACTTCCGTGTCCGGTGAGGACCTGCGTCAGGCGGTAGGTGAGGGCGCCGTGGCGCCTGTGTATGGTTTCAATTTCAACTCGATACTCCACGTGTTCCCGAGATAAAGGGTCTGGACAGACAGACAAACGGACAACAAAGTGGGGTTCCGTTTTTCCTTTTGAGGTACGGAACCCTAAAAATGGTGACTATTAATAATTAGATATAAGCTTCTCCCTGCGACTTTGCCGGCGTGAAATTTCTTGTTCCCCGACCCATCCCGTCGCATCGCATCGCCTGCCCGCGCTATTAGGTACTTCGTTTTCGCTAAGCGTTCTTTCTTACTTTTTTACCTAAAGCGCGTTCACAGTCGGACTGCATAGAAAAGAAAGAAAAGCGCGATGACACAACGCTGGTAATTTATTGCAAAATATGAAGCAATTATTTTATTACAAAAAAATTATTGTTTGGACTAAAAAATTAAAACACTAGTGTTTTAGTAGGTTTCTTGTAGAAAAGGAAGTTTTTAGAGGTATCTTCATGATTTTTTTCTATAGTATCAAATGAGTTGCATTATGTTTTCAACACACTATCTACCTAGCTTAGGTCCTGAAGAATATCATATATTTTTCTGATTTTGTTTACTGTAGTCGATCATATACTTTTATTGTTTCTAAAACTTGCGTTTTTTGTGTTTAGGTCCTGTAAGCCCTTGAGAATTAGGCTATCAAATCCGGCTGGTAGTTTTAGAGATTATCGGGTTCAAACAAACAAACTCTTAAGGTTTAAAAAATAAATAAAAATAAAAAATGTTTATTGAAGAAAAGCCTAAGTACATTCTAAAGCAGTATTATATAACTGAGTGGCTATGCTAAGCACAATACATTGAAACCCTGATCTCTAAACTAGGGGTGACCCTGTATCTTAGAGATCAGTGTCCCTCCGCAGCAAAGTCACAAGCCAATATTTGTAACTCATTGGCACTTGAAAAGGTATTTCTTTACATATTTAAAAAAAATAAAAAGAGAAACAAAAAAATAAAAATTAAAAATAAACCTTTAAGTAAATAAAATATTTATACATATTATTCTCATTTACAATTATGTGTGACTGTGGAGTAAGTGTGTTTGTGTGGGGGGGGGGGGGGTAGGTGTGTGTGTGTGTATGTACGCTACGCGGGCGTGCGTGTGCGTGCATGGTGAGTGGGTGTGCGTGTGTGAGGGGGATTATGTGTAAGTGTAAGTATACTTAATTTGTTTATTATTAGTATAGATATAGAAATCAATGCCTTAATAATTTTCAACTACTTAGTTTAAACTCTTTAAAAGTATTACCTAATTTTTTGATAGATTTTAATGAAAGTCTAAACTTTTAAAGAGTGGAAAAGTTGGAATCTCATACTTTTTACTTTAATTGAATATCTGTCCAATGATCACAGGACTATGAATTTGATTCCAATGATCGAAGTTAGTATTTTTTAAATTAAACAGAACTTTTTCAATTCATATTCTGACGGTTCTATGTGAACAATATTTTGTGTAATGTAAGTCTAGACTTGATTAAAAGCTTGTGCAAACAGGCGTGACACGCGACGCGAAACGCGCGCGACACAATGGCACCGCAAGTCACGCAAGGAGCGGTGCCTTTGATTCGCGCGTGATTGTATCGCGTGTGAATCAAAAGTTGCAACAGACTGTCCTCAGAATGCCCTCCAACCTATACATACATTAAGACTGTTCAACCATGAACAGACCAAAATGTACACACTGGGCTTCACAGCTTAATACGGCCGTTATCCCAATTGCGTACAGTGCGGCTAAGTTTGAAACAATGGAGCCTGGTACCTAAGAGACCCTACTGAATATAAACCTAGCCCTACAGCAACTACCTAGTACCCTAGTTACCCTAACGCCCTATCCTATCATACAAACCACACCAAACGTGAGTTACGCTGGTTTTACGTGAGGGAAGTCTGTTCCCAAAGACAATGATATAGATAAAATATGATCTCAAACTCATGTCATTGTGTGTAAAGCATTGTATGTAATTGCAATAAACTTTTTTTTTTGAAGTGAAAACTTCATTGGGCATTTTTTGCGATGGGAAAAGTCTATTGAACTCGCGCCACTGTTACCGTAACAGACACCGCTTCAGATGAGTTCGGCTGTCCTCGGGATGTACTCGGTTTTAATGTATATCCGATATGTCAGTGAGTGATGGCAAAGTATTCTGTTTGTGTTTTGTTTATAAGACGATTCAAAATAATTTTTTTTTTAAGTGAAAACTTCTAAAGGCGCGTTGGGCATTTTTTGAGATGGGAAAAAACCATTGAACTCGCGCCTCTGTTACCGTAAGCGACACCGCGCGTGCTTTGTTTCTAAGACGATTAAAAAAATACCTGTCCTCGGGATGTACTCGGCTTTAATGTATATCCGATATGTCAGTGAGTGATGGTAAAGTATTCTGTTTGTGTTTTGTTTTCACTTCTGTCGGCGCTCCCGGAGAGCTACTGTTTTTTTTTTAAAGATGGTTGCTCTAATAATTATAGGGAATACCGAGTCACCATCTGTACAGTCTTAAACTGTACATGTTTTGCTGACGCGGTGGCTTGCACCTGACGTGCGTCATTTTATTACTATAAATATGTACATACATTACAATAAATCAATAAGTGCGATTACTGCTACGCGGTGACTAACATTAGAGAAAGGAATCGTCAACAGTTTTACTTGTAAACACTATTTATACCTACGTAATAAACCTAACGGGAACTAAGTGATATTTTCTCTACGCACTTCAACCTGAACCACAACGTCAACAACAACAACTCTGCAAGTGTATGAACCGTACACCATCCACGGAAAGAAAGAAAGAAAGAGAGAAAGAAAGAAAGTAAGTTTATTGGTAGACATTAATATATTGTTGTTCACAATTTTATTTGTTGTTAACATCGGACATTTCAAAGTCTAAGGCAATTCATTTAGTTAAAGAACACAAGAAACAGCGGGGTAGTTGCGTATCACACTAACAGCAGCAATGGGTTTGATTTTGACAGTTCTACAATTTACAACATTCATTGCGTTATTTACTTTGTTGAACAGATAATTTTTTTAGAACATATCGACGGCGAAGTGCCAATACCTAAAAAGTTACACAAACTGAAAAACACGTTAAAAAATAGACACTTTGCGTTGGTTTAGTTGGGAGGTACGTATTTCTACATTTTAATTGAATGCTGTTGCAACTAAAAATACACTTAGGCGAATTCAATAAAACGCGAATAACGCTTTTAAATTCAAAACAATAAAAAAAGTGAATTTCTCAAGGAATGTCAGTTAGGAGGTATTGGCACTTCACCGTCGATATGAGCAATGGATTAGCAATATCCTATTGTGTTACACAATTAGGGTACAGAATTTAGTTCTAATTATCCCCCCCCAAAAGGTAGTCACGTATGAAGAAGAATGGGCAAAAACTTCATATTATGTAACTACTCTTTTAAACTGATTTACAGTATTTTGTATACAGTAATTATGTAAGTACTATATAGCTGTGCCCTGCGGTTTCATCCGCGTCGATCCCGTGGGAATATCGGGATAAAAAGTAGCCTATAATACATTAATCCAGGGTGTCAGCTACCTCCATACAAAATGTTATCAAAATTGGTCCAGCCGTTTGAGCGTGAAGAAGTAACAAACAAATAAACACACACTCACGAACTTTCGCCTTTATAATATTAGTCTGATAAATATGTGAAGACGATGTAGGTACCTGGAATCAAATTTCTATACTACAATAATAGGAAAGAACAAGTATAAAACAATTTGCAACGACAGATAAGATAGGTACACACATGGTTCTCACATATTTACAAATACTGCAACCGTAGACAATTAACATGAGGGCACTGCAGCTGGCACCTTAATATCTAGCTCAGACAATGGCCCATTCCCTGCCAGTAACCACTTAGTACCTCAATTCTTTCTCCTTTAAAACCTCTAAAATAGAACAACACAGACATCTTTAGAACTTAACTAGACACATTATCATGTTTAAAATAACACCTCTTAACAAATTTACAATCGCACAGGGAGTAAGTATACATTTTGTACCCGAGCTCCCGGAGGAATCGTTCGCCGGTCTAATGTTGGTCTTATCTGAAATTGGTTGACATGGCTATGTATTGTGCTGTGGAGGTTAGGGGAGGTCGTGTTTAGAAATATTGTGAATTTTATTGTGAATCTAGATAGAATATTGGTACTTACGAGATTTTGTTGTCTAGTAGCTGTATACTAGGCTACTATGACGGGTGTAAAAAGACACTTATCGAAGCCGAACGTCATTGGAATCATTTTTAGGGTTCCGTAGCCAAATGGCAAAAACGGAACCCTTATAGATTCGTCATGTCTGTCTGTCTGTCCGTCTGTCTGTCTGTCTGTCTGTCCGTCCGTATGTCACAGCCACTTTTCTCCGAAACTATAAGAACTATACTGTTGAGACTTGGTAAGTAGATGTATTCTGTGAACCGCATTAAGATGTTCACATAAAAATAGAAAAAAAAAAAAATTTAGGGTTCCCCATACTTAAAACCGAAACTCAAAATTTTTTTTTTCATCAAACCCATACGTGTGGGGGGGGTATCTATGGGTAGGTCTTCAAAAATTATATTAAGGTTTCTAATATCATTTTTTTCTAAACTGAATAGTTTGCGCGAGAGACACTTCCAAAGTGGTAAAATGTGTGTCCCCCCCCTGTAACTTCTAAAATAAGAGAATGATAAAAGTAAAAAAAATATATGATGTACATTACCATGTAAACTACCACCGAAAATTGGTTTGAACGAGATCTAGTCAGTAGTTTTTTTTTAATACGTCATAAATCGTAAATTTGTCCGTGTGGTGTCGGACTTAAAGAATTGCACCACCCCATACTTCCCGTGGGTGTCGTAAAAGGCGACTAAGGGTCGTACCGGAGAATGGTCAGCAGCGTTCTCTATGAATTCCACCACCATACTATACTGCGATCGCCAACCCGCCTGCCAAGCGTGGCGATTATGGCAAAACCCCCCCAAGAATGACAAGCACAATCACTAGGCCCCTAGTACCCGGCGGCCCGCCTACCCTTGGTTACGGTAGCGGCCAAGGCCACGGTGAGGCAAGGGGTGCTAAGAATCCCCGGAAGAGATCCGGCTACCACAATCACCGAAAACTGGACCTGGCAACATACAACACGCGTACACTTCGGACCGACGAGAAGATCACCGAACTCGAGGAAGAATTGAGCAAGATACGATGGAGTATAGTGGGGTTATCTGAAGTCCGAAGAGAGGGGGAGGACTCGATAATCCTTAAATCCGGAAACTTGCTCTATTTCCGGCAGGGCAACCAGCAGTCCCAAGGTGGTGTCGGGTTTATCGTCCATAAGTCCCTTGTGAGCAACGTGGTGAAGATCGAGAGTGTGTCGACCAGGGTGGCGTACCTTATACTCAGAATATCCGAAAGGTATTCGCTGAAGGTCGTACAGGTTTACGCCCCGACCTCGTCACACCCCGACGATGAGGTGGAGACCATGTATGAGGATATTTCCAGAGCCATGCATGGCTCTAAAAGTCACTTTACCGTTGTCGTAACGAAACGTAACGATGATGAGCTGCGAGTGGGGCAATTTGGAGTTGGATGCCGGAACCACCGGGGCCACCTACTGGCCAGTTTTATGGAGAAGGAAGGCCTCTTTATGATGAATTCCTTCTTCAGAAAACGTGAGCATAGAAAGTGGACCTGGCAGAGCCCGGATGGTGCAACTAAAAATGAGATTGACTTCATTATGTCGACGAAGAAGCAAGTATTCAATGATGTCTCTGTGATCAACGCGGTGAAAACCGGAAGTGATCACCGTATGGTAAGAGGCACATTGAACTTAAATATCAAGCTGGAAAGATCTCGACTGATGAAGTCTACGCTCCGTCCAGCACCGATCCAGATCCAAAACCCCGAGAGCTTTCAGCTCGAACTCCAGAATCGTTTCGAATGCCTAGGGAGCTCCGTGGACGATTATAACGATGGGTTCGTGGAAACTGTCCATACGGTCGGGTCTAAGATCTTCCAGGCCCGCCGTACGAATTCAAAAAAGAAGCTCTCTGATCCTACTTTGCGGCTCATGAAGGAGAGGCGCGATATGATCCTGCAGTCTACGGATGATGCGCTAAATTACCGGCAACTCAATAGACGGATCTCTAAGGCCTTGAAAAGCGATCTTCGCCGTTTTAATACAGATCGTATTAAGGACGCGATAGAGCGAAATAAAGGCTCCAAGGTCTTTGCTAGAGATCTGTCTATTGGGCAGAGCCAGCTTACGAGACTGAAGACCGATGATGGCAGGATCGTATCCGACAAACCTGAGCTGTTGAGAGAGATCGAGAGGTTCTATGGACAGTTATACACTTCAACAAATAACCCCGCTATGAATCTGGCAAACGACCCAAGAGCCAGATTGACCCGGCACTATACCGAAGACATCCCGGACGTCAGCCTGTACGAGATTAGGATGGCTCTGAAGCAGCTCAAAAACAACAAGGCACCGGGTAATGACGGAATTACGGCCGAGTTGCTGAAGGCTGGCGGAAAACCCGTCCTGAAGGCCCTTCAGAAGCTGTTTGGTTCCGTCATACTCGAGGGCAAAACACCACAGGCATGGAACAGGGGTGTGGTGATACTTTTCTTTAAGAAGGGCGATAATGCCCTCCTTAAGAATTATAGGCCCATCTCACTCCTGAGCCATGTCTACAAGCTGTTTTCGAGAGTCATCACGAACCGTCTCGCGCGCAGGTTTGACGACTTCCAGCCTCCCGAACAAGCCGGATTCCGTAAAGGCTTTAGCACCGTAGACCACATACATACGCTGCGACAGGTTATACAGAAGACCGAAGAGTATAACCTGCCTCTCTGCTTAGCGTTTGTGGACTACGAGAAAGCCTTTGATTCGATCGAGACATGGGCTGTGCTGCAGTCTCTTCAACGGTGCCAGATCGACTATCGGTACATCGAAGTGCTGAAGTGTCTGTACGAAAACGCCACTATGTCAGTCAGACTCCAGGATCAGGCCTCGAAACCTATCCTTCTGCAGCGAGGTGTGAGACAGGGAGACGTTATCTCTCCGAAACTGTTCACCGCTGCACTGGAGGATGTCTTCAAGGTTCTGGACTGGAAAGGGGCTGGCATCAACATCAATGGCGAGTACATAACTCACCTTCGGTTTGCCGACGACATCGTAGTCATGGCTGAGACTATGGAGGACCTCAGTACAATGCTCGATGACCTCAGTAGAGCCTCCGAAAGAGTGGGTCTTAAAATGAACATGGACAAAACGAAGGTCATGTCAAATGCCCATGTAACACCCACTCTCATAAAAATCGGAGACGCTACACTCGAAGTCGTGGACGAGTACGTTTACCTAGGACAAACCGTCCAGTTAGGTAGGTCTAACTTCGAGAAAGAGGTAAATCGACGAATCCGACTCGGCTGGGCAGCGTTCGGGAAGCTACGCAATATCTTCTCGTCCCACATACCGCAGTGTCTCAAGACGAAAGTCTTTGACCAGTGTGTGTTGCCAGTGATGACTTATGGAACGGAAACGTGGTCGCTCACAATGGGCCTTATAAGAAGGCTAAAAGTCACCCAAAGGGCAATGGAGAGGGCTATGCTTGGAGTTTCCCTGCGTGATCGAATCAGGAATGACGAGATCCGCAGGAGAACCAAGGTAACCGACATAGCCCGAAGAATTGCCAAACTTAAGTGGCAGTGGGCAGGGCACATTGCTCGCAGAACAGATGGCCGATGGGGCCGAAAGGTTCTGGAGTGGCGACCGCGTACCGGAAGACGTAGCGTTGGAAGGCCTCCCACAAGGTGGACCGATGACCTTGTGAAGGCCGCAGGAACCCGTTGGATGCGGGAAGCACAGGACCGGTCGAAGTGGAGGTGCTTGGGGGAGGCCTATGTCCAGCAGTGGACGTCTTTCGGCTGAAATGATGAATCGTAAATTACAATTTACCATTCATTCAATCAACTCAAAAATAGAAAAAACATTTAATTTCATAAACATAAACCTTATGCATAAACCCGGATTTTACGGAACCCTCGGTGCGCGAGTCCGACTCGCTCTTACCCGGTTTTTTTTGTACTGTTGTTATGGAGATATTGAAGGTCAAAATTCCAACTTTTATTGACTTTTTTTATGTAAACAAGGTTTTAATTTTATAACACAACTAAAGTTGTGTAAGTTGTGTGTTGTGTGCGTGTGTGTTGTGTTTGTGTTGTGTAGTTGTGTTGTGTGATGTGGTGTGTAAAATGTCCTGGGGTATTTAAAAATACCCCCACGGCATTTTTTGACATTTGAATATTCGGTACACTCCCTCCCGTACGTTACGCACTCCTCACTAATTACACATTGTCAGGTCGGAGGGAGTATGATGGCATTTTTTTTACTTTTTATTTTCGTTAAGTCGTAAAACAAGTGCGAGTCGGACTTTCGGCGTTTTATGCCTTGTGGTACCACGAGGCATAAAACGCCGAAAAAAGCGTTTCTTTTTTACCCCTTTAAATTTAAACTTTATTTTACTTTTATTATTTGTTGTTATAGCGGCAACAGAAATACATAATCTGTGAAAATGTCAACTGTCTAGCTATCACGGTTCATGAGATAAAGCCTGGTGAAAGACAGACAGACAGACGGTTTTACCCGTTTTTACCCTTTGGGTACGGAACCCTAAAAAAAATCAAACCACAAAATGTCCAAAAGCATTTAGCGGCTATCTGTTTTGTGGTTACATAACACTAACCTCGCACCTAGGAGTCAAAAATTGCCTTCAAAGCTAATAAATACATTCAAACTTCTAACTCTTATATCTCATTTCGGACTGAGTTTAGAGATATACATGTCGAATAAGTTTCGTTTGGCACTATTCTGTAATAGAAAAACAAGATTTGGTTGATGGCCGCGAGAAAACAAAAAGACGCCAATTTCAGGCATTGACTTTTTTTTCTTTTCACACCAATTAAAAGTCGTTTCCCAGTAATTATTTTTGTGCATTGGTTACTAAGTTTGATGTCCGGAATGCGTAAATGACGGCTATGTGATGTGTTTTTGCACCCTGTATAATAAGCAGTGATCGGAGTAGGTAGATTGATTTTTGATACTTGTATCATAAATGCCCACAGAAAGAATAACATGGATTAGCCATTTTCCCGGAAAGTAATTCCGGTTTTCCCGGATCCAATTAAATATTGTTAATGTTGGTAGTTATAACAAAATTAATTTATTATTTATCTGTTTTCACGTAACGTTTTCACAACACAGGGACAAACAAAGAAGCGCACTCTACGAACCGAAGTAAATGAGTGAGCTACCTGGCATGTCGTCGGCGAGCGTACCTACGCATTGTTTTGATGACCGGTTAGTGCACGACCCATGATACTTTGTTCTAAGGTCGTTCGGTTGTGTCAAATCGTGACTGAGTGCCCTTAAAAAAAAAATGAAGAATTTAGTAATGCTCATTTTAATACAATTCCTATCTAAGTTCCGATTTCTTTTAATAATCAACCAATTCCGAAATTCCGGAGGATCGTCCATATTAATATATAAGTTTCGGATCACTGACCCCAATTCAATCTACCTACTCCGATCGCTGATAATAAGTTATGTTTGATTACACACATAGGTAATTAGCAATGTCATTTTACAACAAGAAAGAGGCAACTGAATGTTTCAACCCAAACAGGTTTCCTATTTTTGCCTTTATGTCCTTTGCATTATATCTACTTTGAAAGAAACGGAATAAATCCAACATGCTCCATAGACAGCTTTGGTAAACAAAGTGAACTTTGGATTGTAATAATCCAAAAAAAATTAAGCAAGTTTGGCTTAATAAATACTTTAGTCAAGCATAACTTTAAAAAAAATTGTCGCGTAGTACGAAGACTAGATTCCTAACGATAGAGATAATAGATCTTTAAATTTATAAACTAAAAAAATATTCTAGATACTAACTCTGACTTGCTGTATTCAGCACGCCATTCAGCACTAACCCCCTATTTAAATAATAATTCTGCAAACAACTATCTGTAAGCCATTCTGATTTCGTATTCATCATGTAAAAGAAACTTCGACAAAAACTAACTTCACCAGTGCAATGTAATAAATCACAATGTCCACCGAATTTTGTACACAAGGTCACAACCCACCCATCATGTGGTCAGAGAAGAATGCTGAGCCATAAATAAACCCTCATGCAATGCAAAAACTTGGTGAAGCTAGTGGGCATAAAATCCTGCTGATGTAGAGGACGTTTTACTGCCCCCTGGCCGTGTAAAGTGGGCGTAGACCTTACTATGAACTTGTTTAACGAGATTTCTAGGCTAGGTTTCCATTTGATGCTTATAAAAGCCGTAAAGCGAAAGATGTGTTATAGGACCTAAACACAAAATACGCAAGTTTTAGAAACAATAAAAGTATTATGATCGACTACAGAAAACAAAATCAGAAACATAATATGATATTCTTCAGGATATATGCTAGGTAGATAGTGTGTTGAAAACATAATAATAATTTGATACGATAGAAAAAAATCATGAAGATACCTCTAAAAACTTTATTTTTACATTAAAAACCATACTAATATACAATAATTCTGATTTTTTGTCATATTATTCTACAAGCAACATACTAAAATACTAGTGTTTTAATTTTTTAGTCCATACAATGGATTTTTTGTAATTAAATAATTGCTTAATATTTTGCAATAACTTACCATGCAGCGTTGTGTCATCGCACTTCTCTTTCTTTTCTATGCAGTCCGACAGTGACCGCGTTTTAGGTCATGTAAGCCCCTTAAGGGAATAATGGTATCTTGAAGCACAGTCAAGCCTAAGTCGGTGGTAACACTTGGACCTTGAGCTAGCGTAGTACAGAGTTTTAATAGAATAAGAGGTCAGCTTATACTGGTTATTTTACAACTGACGTGTGGCCGGTCAGGGTATATTGTTTGCAGAACCGAAAATATTTGTAGTGGCAATCGCGTTGCGGAAGGCGTTGCTCAGGTAGACGCTCCTACAAGGTAGGCTGACGAGCCAATGAAGGTCGCGAGAATCCCCTAGATGCGGTAGGAACAGTATCGGTCGCGGATATCGATATCTATGGTATATCTATCGGATATCTATGGTACCGGTGATTGTGGCGCCACTTGGGGAGACCTTCGTCCAGCTGTGGACGTCTTTCACCTGAATGATGATATATCATCATCTGCTGGACATAGGCCTCCCCCAAGCACCTCCACTAACCAATTAACCTATTGCCAAACTAAAGTGCCAGTGGGCAGGGCACATTGCACGCAGAACAGATGGCCGATGGGGCCGAAAGGTTCTGGAGTGGCGACCGCGTACCGGAAGACGTAGCGTTGGAAGGCCTCCCACAAGGTGGTCCGACGACCTTGTGAAGGCCGCAGGAACCCGTTGGATGCGAGAAGCACAGAAGCGGTCGAAGTGATGATATAATTGTGATGATGATCTTATGAAGAACTACGACTTACCGTTGTTTTAAGCTGTGGATTATGCGAAATTTTGCAATTTTTTGAGTTGGTGACAAGACGTTGCCGCATTTTTCATAAGAACCCCATCACAAATACCTCATACGTATGTTTTGTTCCTGTGACTAACATGTACATCAAATTTTTTCATTCTTGCAGATAAATTCAAGCCTGAACAGCGTAATATCGTGAGAAGTAAAGTGAGTTTCACTCGACTTCCAACAGTAATTGTAGTAAACTAAATATGAATCCAGTTGACAGGTACCGACGGATTCAATTTGCGAATAATATTCAATTTTGCACGTCAAGAGTGGCTGTCGGACTATCGACTATCGAGCGAAGTATGCGAGCTATATTTTTGTTAATGGACTTTTTTATTGGGTGGTGAGAGATGGAAATATGAGTGGATGGTACTCAAAAGTGCCCTGTTTCATTGCTTTTAATGAGTTAAGAGATAGCAAGGTTTGCGCTATCAAAACGGTGAAGGAGCATTGTGAGGAAACCGGCATGTCCTAGAACCAAAAATTCGAAGACATGTGATATCTATCAACCCGCACTGGGCCCGCGTGGGGGATTCTGGCCCCTCTCTCTCACCGAGTGGAGGTCTACGGCCCAGCAGTGGGAACACTATAGGCTAATTATTATGATGATTATGAAGTTTCGGTCGGTAGAAGATCAATATGGCTTCCAATTCCGACTTACCCAGACAGTGGATTTCTTTGAGAAGCTTCAGAGAAATATAGAGGTGGATTTTTGAGATTGCGTAGAAGGAAGGTACCTTAACCGCTGTAGCTATAGGAAAACGTTTTTAGTAGATTGTTCATAATTTCTAACTGCGTTCATAAATTTAGGAATACAAATTAATAAATTACTAATTTATTAATAACTTACTAATTTAACATACAATGTTTCTAAAATCTTGACTCTGTTCTGCTGTAGTTTCTTGAGAAATGAGCAATCTTTTTATTCTTGTTTGATTTGACTGTTTCGTGTACATAAATAGTCAATAAATAAACTTGAGAAAAGACAAGGACATTATAACTTTACAGACGGACGTCTCAGTCTCAAATCACACCAACTATAAGAGACCGTGATATCAAAGCTAATCACTAAAACTGTTGACATCAGTACTTTATGGGTTGTAATACCATAAATAAATCCCATAAACTAAAGTACCCATAAAAACAAAAACGATGCGAGTTTGTCTCAATTTTCTTCAGCTAATTTACTTAAGGACATCTTTCGAGTTGTTCTGGGTATAAAAATAAATATTTTATTTGGAAACTTCAATTAAAAGCCGGGAGATGAGACGTAGAGGAGTAATTTGTTTATGTATGTGTTTGAGGGTAAAGTAAAGCCCCGACATTACATAGGACAATGTTTATTTATTTGCGATTCACTTTAACTTCCGAACAATTTAGAATATCCGAGGAAAAAGAGATTATAACTACCTCATCATCTTTTCGAGGTAGACACTGCTTAAATGCCTTTATGCAATGCACACCACTGCCCCTTGGTAAGACTGGTTGTCAGACTTTCGGGTTTCTGACTACCCGTAACGACTGTCAAAGATCCACGAATGACAGCCGGGACCAACGGCTTAACGTACTTTCCAAGACACGGAGGAGTCTTGGTATGTAAATTATTATTATTATTATCCATTTATTTCAGGCATCAAGGCCCATATAAAACACATACAATACAATATGAATATAACTTAAAATTACTATAAATACATAATTACACAAACTAAAGCACACAAAGCGTCTGCGTCGTGTTTCGCTGACTGGTGTCATGTAGCCGGCCACGAAACCGACGGTACACAACACCCTTCGGCCAGAACTCTTCCTTGAGGAACTTCTCGAGATGATGTGTCGGAACACGCACCACGAACGACTTGAAGTTCGTGTTGTGACGCGACTCCAACTTCGCGACCCTCAAAGTCCAGCTGGTCTTCACACGCATGTACTCCACGATCTCCTCAACCTTCGTGGAGTGGTACACGGAGTGGTGCAGTCTGGACACGTACAGCTGTGTCGTCGGGATTGCTGGACGCAGCAGCATGTTGGGTCCCGCCAGCGCGGTGTCGCACTGGTTCCGACAAGAAGGCTTCTTCTTCTTTCTTGGTATGTAAAAACGGTCACCCATCCACAGACCAACAGCGGCAAGCCTAGCTTAACCTGATCGATCGAACCGTACGGTTGTTTTTTATTAGTCTCAAGCCCCTCGCTCCAATTGGACTTAAATATTCAGCTCAGTAATCAAGATTTAAAAATCTAAAGTGTTAATCTACTTTTGTCGATTACTGTGGTCCGTGGTCAGAGTTTAAAGATTATTTTTAATTGCACCTTCTTGCACTTAACAATTCCTCCGGTATTAGAGTTAAACGCCCCTATAATTGCAGCAGCTAGGCATTTTCTCGTTAAATCTGAGCGCTCAAAGGGATGGCTCGAACGTTGGAGGATGTGTGTTAATAATGCATACGTGAGAGTATTACAGTTTATAATATGGGAATGCATAAGATGTTATAATAGAGACAGGGCTGAGAGGGACTCATGGTTAAGTAATAAAACCTGTATGGCTCGATCGATCAGGTACGGTATGGACGGTTGGTCCATGGATTGGTGACCATCTTTACATAGCGAGACCACATGTAAACTCGTACACATACACGCTTAAAAACATAAAATAGACATTCATTACATATTCCCGATTACATGTTTCCATGTCATATAAAACTCCAATTGGTCAAATTTCAATTGGTCCATGGAGCACCGACGGAGACCCCTCGGAAAGCACTTTAAGCCGTTGGTCCGGGTTTGATTCTTTGGATCTTTGACAGTCGTTCCGTGTCGTCAGAAGCCCGAAAGTCTGACAACTAGTCTTACCAATGGGTATCGTGTTACCCAGTAGCTGGGTTGTGGAGGTCAGATAGTTAGTCGCTACTTTTAAAATACTGGTATTCAGCTACATCTGGTGAGACTGGAAGCCGACTCCAATAACGTTGGGAGAAGGCTAAGCAGATTGATTGAATGGAGACAGGACTAATTCAATTAGGTGTTTAATATTATGAAATACTAGCACTTATACCAACCCGCCTGCCAAGCGTGGCGATTATGGCAAACCCTCCCAAAATTGGGGGAGGCCTATGTCCAGCAGTGGACGTCTATCGGCTGAAACGACGACTAGCACTTACGCGGGTGAAACCGCGGGAGTTTCACCCGCATAAGTATCGATCCCGTAGAAATATCGGGATAAAACTATCCTATGTCCTTTCCCTGGACTCAAACTATCTCTATAACAAATTTCATCTAAATCGGTTCAGCGGATTAAGCGTGAAGAGGTAAGAGATATACAGGCAGACACACTTTCGCATTTATAACATTAGTATGGATGGTATGGATTAGGGATGTTTGTTAGTTTGGATGTTTTTATTTATAGTTAATTAAAACGGTAAAAAACCAATTACATTAATTAACATAGAGACAATAATTACGTTCACAATAATATAGGCAGTGTCAACCAGCCGTTTGGAGATTTCGTTGAACGCACCATGAGCACTCGGTATCCACGTTCCGAGGGTTTCAACCCCAAACGGCTCGAAAATATAATTATTACTGGTAAGGTTAGTATACTTTCGCCACTTGAGGTTTCTCTTATTAAAACACTAGCTGCGCCACGCGGTTTTACCCGCGTAAATGTCGATCCCGTGAGAATATCGGGGTAAAAAGTAGCCTAATTGTTATCCAGGGTGTCAGCTACTTCCATACAAAATTTCATCAATTGGTCCAGCCATTTGAGCGTAAGAAGTAACAAACATATAAACACACCCCCACATACACACACTCACACACTCACAAACTTTCGCCTTTATAATATTAGTGTGATCAAGATTTTTTCGATCTGGACACATTCCATGTAATAAGTTTGCGTTCATGATGAGAAAAACGAACTCGCCTAACTGTGTGGAGTGTGGAGTTGTTGAAGACTTACACCACTTATTGATGGACTGTGTTCGGTACGAGTCTGGTAGAAATGATTTGTTTAGGGTCTTGAGGTTGAACAGACTTGAAGTAGGCACATTCCATAACGGGGGGTTGTGGACGCAAAGGCTGAGCCGGATTCCCATGAGGGAACACCGCTGAGTTTTAGTGGGTATACTGCCACTCTGGCAGGGAGTCCCACATACTCCGTCTCGTCCCCCGGCGAGCGGAGATGCGTAATGTCATTTCTCAGCGATAAAAAAAAAAAAAAAAGGCACATTCCATAAAATCCTAGCTGAACCAAATGGCGATGATGCGAAGAGTCTGTTTAGGTTCATGGCCCAGATTTCAGAAATGTGTATTTAGGGTACGATGGGACTGACATACGCATTGCGATTATAAATGTCCCTAAATAAAAAAAATAAAAAAAAAAAGATTTTTTCTTGCTCATACAGCGGTCTGGGGCAATTCTCGTAGTTTTAAGAACGTTCTCAGTCTGATCTCGGTCTCAATCTGTCAAAAATACTTCTAATTTCCCGAAATTTTTGACATTGATTGTCGCTGAGATGAGATTGAGACTAGATTCTGAATATTTTTGATTACGAGAATGGGCCTTGTCTCATTTCCTTTGAATCACATTTTTTTTTAATTAGAAAACCCTTCATATGACGTTCCTCTTTTCACAAAATGCACCCGTATATTATGTTCAGCATTTCCAACTCGCCAAAGACCTAAATCGCTCGACTTGCAATTAACGCTGTCAGTGAAAATATGCACAGCTTTTCTCTACACCACTGTTTTGTAAGGCAAATGCTTCTAAATGCCTCTTGACTCCACTTTGCACTAAACCCTATAGTTGATAGTAGTATTTACTCTGTAAATGTGTTGTGGGCATTATTTATTACAGTTTTTAGATGAAGTACTTATTAGGGCTATGCTTGGAGTTTCCCTGCGTAATCGAATCAGGAATGAGGAGATCCGCAGGAGAACCAAGGTAACCGACATAGCCCGAAGAATTGCCAAACTTAAGTGGCAGTGGGCAGGGCACATTGCTCGCAGAACAGATGGCCGATGGGGCCGAAAGGTTCTGGAGTGGCAACCGCGTACCGGAAGACGTAGCATTGGAAGGCCTCCCCCACAAGGTGGTCCGACGACCTTGTGAAGGCCTCAGGAACCCGTTGGATGCGAGAAGCACAGAAGCGGGAGAGGTGGAGGTGCTTGAGGAAGGCCTATGTCCAGCAGAGGACGTCTTTCGGCTGAAATGATGATTATGACGACTTATTAGGAATTCTCGCTATTCTGTTCATCGCGAGTTCTTGCCGACTTTTTGGTAGTCTTTATTTTCCCAGTGCTGGGCGAAATGTCTCCACCAGAGTTCATAACGGCTTTGGTGAGTTGTTAATATTTTATTGCTTTGGTAACTCTGTCTGCCTGTCTATTACCTTCGGCTGCACGGAATTCGATGAAAAGCACTCAGGCGACCTGCGTCAATAAAGACACATTTCTGCCTTAGCGAAGAAAAATCAATCTAAATACAATACCAGGCTGCAAAATTCTTCTTCTCTTTGTGTTTAAAGATTTTGAACCATAGGAATTCTTTCTTCGCACTCTTTGCCTGTAAAGGCTGCTACATACTGTGCCGGTGGCTTTTTGCCGCGCGGATATGCCGCCGGCATGATCAGGGGCCGGAGAGCATCATTTCAGTTGTGCAGCTCGTTTGTGCGGCTTGCCAAACTTGGGCGAGGCTCAAATACCCGCCGGAAACGCCGCCGGGCTTGTTGGCGGCAGCCCGCCGGCATAGTGTGTAGGAGACTTTAGGAAGAGCGTCTGGTTTAAGAACTTAAAAAATTATGAATATTATTACTAGCTGATCCAGTGAACTTCAGACAGCCTTTTTTTTTTTTTTTTTTGGGTGCGAAATCATCAAATGACCCCCTCCCGCTCTGGGCGGAGCGGAAGGGAGTGTCTGACTAAAACCCACCCGTGTTCCTTCAGTTGCCTGTGCCAGGGGCCACGGTATCTCTTTCGAACAACCCGCGACCCTGGCGGGCATCGGCCCTACCGGACCCCGTCAGTTGGTGCTGACATCTCCTTGAGGCGCGCGTGGAACACAACGCGCCGTCGACCCTGGCCTGGTCCTTACCGGACGGCGAGCTGAACTTCAGACAGCCTCAGAATCAATTAATGTTGAAATGAATTAACTTTTTTTTTTGGTGACTTTATCAATGCTTTAATAGTTATTCTGCTATTCGGGGCGATGATAAGTCCAACCACGGACAAATCAGAGATCATAAAAATCGGTTCAGCCGTTCTTGAATTATAATTATATGGTGTAACTACTTACCCATACTTCCCGTGGGTGTCGTAAAAGGCGACTAAGGGTCGTACCGGAGAATGGGCAGCAGCGTTCTCTATGCATTCCACCCCCATACTATACTGCGATCGCCGACCCGCCTGCCAAGCGTGGCGATTATGGCAAACCCCCACCCCAAGAATGACTTGGGGGTGGCCTATGTCCAGCAGTGGACGTCTTTCGGCTGAAATGATGATGATGATGATGATGGTGTAACTATAATGACTTTGTTGTATTTATACACTAACTGACCGATCCATACAAAATGTAGGTACCTATGAGGTTTTTTTTTCTTTGTGAATTTTCCCCATGTTTAAATATTTATTCTGCTTTTCGACGCGGAGACAAATCCAACAAATCAAAGATCATTAACATCGGTCCAGCAGTTTTTCAGTTATAAATGGTGTAACTAACCCAACTTTATTTTATTTAAATAGATATATATATAGGTACCAGCGGAATTTTGGCAGTCCTACAGTGTGCTTAAGTTGCACTAAAGTTCGTTTCGTCTGTTACTAAAAAAGAGCTCTCATTTGATCCCCACATTCGTATTCTCGTGCGGAAGTGTTTTGCATCGCAAATTCAGTAATATTGCGAGTCCCCACTTCACTGTGGAACTCGAACGAAATGTCTTGGTTAAGTTACTATAAACTAAAGTTTTCATGCAAAGCTTTGCTTAAAACTAAGACTGCTCCTGTGGTGTTGTGGTTGCGAAGTGTGGTTTTAAGTGTGAGGTCTCGAGTTTGGTTACTAGTGGCCTGTTTAACTTACCTGGCACCACAGATATAGATAGACCTAGATAACGCAAATATCACGATATGTATGAAAACCAAGCGTGCCATTGTTTGACTACCTACTATGATGTCACAACACAACCACTATTTAGTGATGGGAAAATCAAATCGGTCCAAAGACGCCGCCGCGTGCGGCACCCGTCTCGCCCCACCCCGGGGCCTAGCGCCAGCACTACACAAGACTGGTAGCTTACGATTTTAGTACGTAAGCTGGTGCGCTTTTTAGTACGCTAAGTACTTGCTCTTGCGTTATCTAGGCGTATCTATATCTGTGCCTGGCACCAATTCTGTCCAATTTTGAATTTATCTAGTAGATATGCAGGCACCCTGGCCTATTCAGAGGCTGTAAAATGCCTTTGTCGAGAATATGGTCTTGTCATCATCAATCCTTTTGCCTTTCGTGGTAAGTCTATAGGTAGGTGTTCAGCGGGATTGTCCGAAAGGGTTACCGCTGGCCCGGAACATAAAGGGCTAAGGAAGGAACACGGGTGGGTTTTAGTCAGTAAGAGTCTGACACTCTCTACCGCTCCCCCCAGAGCGGAAGGAGTCATTTGACGATCTCCCATGACAAAAAAAAGTCTGTAGATAAGTACTAACAATAAAGTTGAAGAGTTTGTTTCTTTGTTTGTAAGTTGGATTTGAAAAAAAATTTTTGGATTTGGTAGCCCAATTTTTGAAAATTATTAGCATTACGCTATGAGGACCTTTAGGAGCCGAGCAAAAAGAACGAAAGTCAGAAAGAACGCTAAGCTAAAACGAAGTAATAACGCGGACGGGCGATGCGATGTGACGGGGTATGTCGGGGAAGTTAGAAATTTCACGCAGACAAAGTCGCGGGCAGAAGCTAGTAATATTATAACTACCCTCATTTTGACGGTATCGTTCATTCACAGATTCGGTCATTGGAAGACCCATGCTTAGTACCACGATTACTCGCAGCCTATAATTCTGCCATCATAAAGAAAAAGGGCACAACTAAAATATTTTCCAAAATTGAGTTAAGTATATACAAATTTGGAATCAGAAAAAAAGGCGCATGTGCTTATTTTTTTACACAATATTGGAAAAAAAAATTTTCGTGCCCTTTTTCTTTATGACGCCAGAATTATTATCTTCGAAAAGTCATTTAAATACTTTTTTATTTTTTCAAAAGCCTCGTTGCCCTAGTGGTCGCAAGCGTTACTGCTGAACATGAGTACCTGGGTTCGATTCCTAGGTCGAGCAAAGTGTTCCTGGCTTTTTTCATCCGGAATTTCCTAGTCGCAGCTTGGAGTCTGGGTTTGTGCTTAGTTGATGGCAATAGACTCGCCCCCTATCATATGGGACTTAAACATAACTGGCGAAATGAAGGTGTACTATAGGTATGCCTAAGCCTTTTTTTTTTTTTTTTTTTAATTTACCACTCAATTTATTCATCGACACCTCATCACCACCGTACTCTTTAGGCAGAATTTCCTTAGGAGTGCTTGTGGAGATCTTCGTAACTATTGTGAACATGAACTCTGTTAGCCACCTTCTCTCGAAGAGCTTGCTTTAGCATGAATATCAGCCTTGTCAATGAAAGGTGGTGCGTTCAGTATGTGGATACCCTTGATTTTTGTGCCGATGCCTTCCTGGAATTTAAAAGTTTACAAATCTGGAATTTGAAAGGTTAAAAAAAAATGTTTCATATATATGTCTTTTCCCAACCTACTTAAGGTTGGGAAAAGACATATGAAAAAATAATTATACGGGGAGGCAGGGACTACGATGCGCAGCCAGTCCTGTTACCATGGATGACTTCATCATTCATCATGCTAGACACCCATTTTTTTTTTCAGGATGGGAAATCATCAAATGACCCCTCCCGCTCTGTGTCAGACACTTACTGACTAAAACCCACCCGTGTTCCTTCAGTTGCCTGTGCCAGGGGCCACGGTATCTCTTTCGAACAACCCGCGACCCTGGCAGGCATCGGCCCTAGCGGACCCCGTCATTTAGTGCTGACATCTCTTTGGAGCCGTCTCCACGAGCGAGAGAATCGCGGCGATAGTCTCGCCGTGGCATCAAATTTTCGCGGCGATATCGCCGTGTGGAGACACGTTCTAAGAGAGTGTATAGAAATACGTGGCACGACGATAATATCGCCGCGATTCTCTCGCTCGTGCAGACAGCCCCTTTGAGGCGCGTGGAACACAACGCGCCGTCGACCCGGGCCTGGTCCTTAGCGGACGGCGAGCTGCCCAGTACTCTCCGTCCGCAGGCCCGCGCGGCGAGCCGGACCGGACGGCGAGCTGCCTTACCGGACGACGAGCTGCCTTACCGGACGGCGAGCTGCTTTACCGGACGGCGAGCTGCCTTACCAGACGACGAGCTGCCTTACCGGTCGGCGAGCTGCCTTACCGGACGGCGAGCTGCCTTACCGGACGGCGAGCTGACGTCTGCCTGAGCCTTGGGTGACTATAGGCGTGATGTAATATATTTATTTACTTCTCTCAAATATCTTCTAGTAAATAAGCAGTGATCACCAAGTAATATCATTGACAGCTACATCGACAATTTCGTCTCATGAATTTTAAAAAGGAAATTTCTCGTCGTCTCACCTGTTGCATGACAGGCGAACTTCAGAAGTTTAAAGGTGTGGGGTAAAGTTTGGGTTACCAAGTCGTGACTGTGAAGTGTAGAAGTAATTGCGTCTGTAGTATGGTTACTTGTAAATATTCTCTATGCCATATCCGACTGTGGGTTCATGTGGAGTAGGTATCGATAGGAACTTTCTCATTCCTATTATTGCTTACCACAGTTTGTATTGTCTTCTCAAACTACAAGAAAAACGCAAAACGACTTTTAAATTTGTACTTAGAATGTAAGGAGGGGAACTCCGGGATCTACAAAAGAGGTTTAAATGTCTGAGTTTCTCTCGCCATTTCTTCTCTGGGGTACAGGGATAGGAAATGTCGACATTATCTTAATAAAAAAAGTATGATAACCTGGGTAGAATTGACCAGTCAAATAAGATATTGGGCGTGGTTGTCCAGGATGCGCCGAGCGCTCGGTTCAGTTGAGTAACTGGCTGAATAAACTGCGCTATACGAGGAGGCTTCTTCATGCATCCCGAAAACCACATCATATATATTTCAATATATGAATTCCACTATCATTGACCTATTAACAACCCTTTAAGAGGTAATTTTCCTCATCATTATGAACAACTTTTACTATGGGACCAAACCTGAAATCACGAAAAAAAAAAATCAGCTGTTCCCTACATTTATGTTCACAAAACTCGTCGAAATGTAGGGAACAGCTGATTTTTTTTCGCGATTTCAGGTTTGGTCCCGTAGTAAAAGTTGTTCATAATAATGAGTACAATGACCTCTTAAGAGGTTGTTAATGTTTTACCAATAACCCTGTATGAAAGAAAAAAAGAAAATACGTTTATTTACCGCAAATAATATGACGCATAGAAAAAAACAATTTGGAAGAAAGTATGCGTCACATCTACGCAAAACGGCCATCGCTCAGCATAATGCTAAGACCCTATACAATACAGAGCCCCAGCGCTGGTATATTACTAGCGTAATCATTGTCCACAATCTATTTCTTTGTCTTTTGTTTATCCTTACCATAACTTCTGTTCCTCCATTTCTCAGGAACACCAGCTTGGTAGGTCAAGAGAGCTCAACGCTGCAGCTATTGTGATTCTATTTATGTTCAGCACTGCCTGAAGAGTATTGAATATTCTAGAGTGCTTCTTTGAGGACGGAATATCGGGATCAGCGTTGGTTGAGTTCAAGTCTTTGTACGAGTATGTTTGTGGGTGTTAGGAGGGGTGACAGACTTTTGGTTTTATCAGCTGAAAGGAAGGAATTCACAGATACTAGGTAGGTACTGCTATTTATTTTGACTAACGGTGAAGAAATTAAAAAAAAAACAACCGACTTCGGAAGTCGGTATCTTTGGTTTTGTATGTTAGTTTTTTTTGCCACCGACTTCTGAAATTAAAGTTGTTTTTCACTCTTTATAGTGTTTTTTTTTTATAAAAATCTTTTTTACATAACCACACACACCAATTCCTATACTAAAGTTGTCAAAAAATAATAGGCCCGTTTTGACATTTGAGAAAGAACCTAGAATGTAACTTGGAACGAAACTGAAAGAAACAATAAAATAATAATTAATTACATATAGTGTTTTAAAAAAATACATAATTTTTTTGGCGCGTTAATTAATATGATGGAATATATTGCGAGTATTCTTTTTACGTTTACTTTATAGTAGCATGCAATTTCTAATTATTACAACACGTCTCAAAAACAGTTACGTTCTCAGTCTTTTTTTTTTTTTTAAATACCAGTGTTGTAACCAATTAATTACTGAATTTCATCAGCTTCATTCGATTTTAATAGTAATTAAATATTGTGTAGTGATCTTTACTGAAAAGAATGAGCTTGGCGCTCAAAGCCGTAAATAAAATTTTGAATTGGCGACGCTGGTTTCTGTAGAATGGCTTGTCTCTGACCAAGCGGCACGGCTTTGCTTTTGTTCACTATCACGTTAACCTTGGCTCTTCTATTTTGGACATTGATTTAAAGATAGTGATTTAGACTCGAAAAAAAGATTAATATCACTTTACAGTACATAATCAAATCGATCAAATACTCATACAAACTTGAATCGATTTATCGTGAGTATCGAGTACCGAGTCGTATGGTTACTTCACTAATTACGTCGCGATGACAAATGTCAAAACGGGCCTATTAGTTTTTGACAACTATACTATTTGCTATGTAAAAACAGTGACAGAAAATTTTATAACATCGATTCATAATATGGATTAAATACGTATTATTGAAGCTAACTCAAAAACTAGCTAAGCAAGTGAAATGAAAAAATAATGATTAAAATCTTAACAATGATTAAAATCGGTTCATAAACAAAGAAGTATGCCCGAAAGTCTCTTTCTTCTAAAAAGTCGGTTAAAAAAGATCATGCGATAACTTGAATAATTGTGATCTACTACATCACTTGTCTTCCATCTTGACTGTTAACCAGTTACTGGGAATAAGCTCATCATCATCTGCCTTGCCTTTTCCCAACTATGTTGGGGTCGGCTTCTAGTCTAACCGGATACTGCTGAATACCAGTATTTTACATGGAGCGATTGCCTATCTGACCTCCACAACCCAGTAACTGGGTAATACGATACCCCTTGCTAAGATTGGTTGTCAGGCTTCGGGCTACCCGTAACTACTGTCAAAGATCCACAAATGACAGCTGGGCTCAACGGCTTAACGTGTGCTTACCGAGGCACGGAGGGGTCACGGTATATAAAGATACCATACCATACCCATCCACAGACCAACAGCGGTAAGCGTAGCTTAACCTGATAGATCGACCTGTACGGCTGTTATTATTTAGCCACGGGCTCCTCACCTTACACACACTTACTGGGAATAAACTACGTGGAGGATTAAAGTAGGTATATTACTATGCTCTCTAACTGTCAGTTCCCTGAAAACAATCAGTATCTTCCACCATTTAGTAAAATAACTAAACGACCTCGATGTGTTAATAACGGTCACCCATCCATGCACTGGCTGCAGCAGGCACAACTTAACATCCTTCATCAATGTGCCCTTCAAATTTAAAAGGTCAGGTTGCCTTATTAATATTAATTTTATTTTAAGTATTCGTCATAGTGTCACTTTTATTTCGATGTGTTTTCATCTTATTTTTATATCGGCACCTTGTTTTTTTTTTTTTAATCATTTGTGTAATTTGGTTATCTTCTAATATTGAACTTTTGCGTGTTGTGCTGTCTTTTTGGGTGCGCCAAATAAATGGTCCATCAACTATCTATTAAATCTACCTCCACAAAATGGTAGGTATTATCAGCAGATAAAGTGCTCCCCTAACTAAATCCGCCGACTTCCTTTGAAAACGAAGTAGCTTCATCTAATGGCATTTACTATAAAAAGATAAAATAAACGGGAAGGTAGGAAAAAATGTACTACTTTTTCTACGTGTACCACAAAGCGGGCAGAGTGCACCACTTTGCGTCGCAGCGCCCTTGTGCCATGAACTTAGAGCTGGGAGAAAGTTACTATATCCCGCGAAGGGGAGATACACCGGGATTGTAAGTGGAGCTTTATTTATTTCTTTACTAGCAGGGCCCCGCGGTTTCACCCGCATCGTTTTACGAGCCCTGAATCGGTGGTGGATGCGTTCCATGAAGCCATTGAAGAGGTCCCTAAGGAAGACTCGTCCAACTGCTGTGTACAGTGGTTTCAGCGAATGCAAAAATGCATTAATTGCGAGGTAATATACTTCGAAAAACAATAAATGTATCGAATGGAAGGAATGGAAATCTTTGAAGGAGGCCTTCACCTTGCAGCGGGATTGTCCGAAAGGGTTACCGCTACCCCAGAACATAAAGGGCTAAGGAAGGAACACGGGTGGGTTTTAGTCAGTAAGAGTCTGACACTCCCTTCCGCTCCACCCAGAGCGGGAGGAGTCATTTGATGATTTGATGACCCGAAAAAAAAAAGTCCTACAATATCTAGTGTTATTTATCAGAATTCAGAAATTTTCAGTATGCCCTAAGTATTGCTGTAAAGTTTCATCAAAATCCGTTTATTTGCATGAAAGAATAACAAACAACATCCATCCTCACAAACTTGCGCGTTTATAATAATATTAGTAGGATAGTAAGATTTATTCAATTCGGGAAAACAAACAGTTACAAGAACATCGTAATAAACAGGAACATACATAGTGAGAAAAAAAAACAGTGGCACTCCAAGAGTACCGACAGAGGTGAAAACTTGAAAAAGCATAGTAATTTTAAAAATTAGGTCTGAAAGTCATTCTTCCCAAAGAAAATGATGATGATGTTGATGTCTTTATAATGACCAAAACTTAAAACAGAGGTGTCGGGTACGGTAACAGTGTCGCGATGATTTTTCCCATCTCAAAAAATGTCCAACGCGCTGAAAGAAATTTTCACTTCAAAAATACATTACATATGTGTAGCTCACGACGTTAAACCTCATCATCATCATCATCATCATTTCAGCCGAAAGACGTCCACTGCTGGACATAGGCCTCCCCCAAAAGGGGGGGTTTGCCATAATCGCCACGCTTGGCAGGCGGGTTGGCGATCGCAGTATGGTATGGTAATGGAATGCATAGAGAACGCTGCTGCCCATTCTCCGGTACGCCCCTTAGTCGCCTTTTACGACACCCATAGGAAGTATGGGGTGCTATTCTTTAAGTCACACCACAGACACCACACAGACAACCTTCACCAACGTTAAACCTATTCCGTATTATTACAAAACGAGATCTAATTTTAGACCTAGCCTAAACCTTCGAGCCAGTTACTCTATTTTGAACTTTATTCCGACAAACGTAAAGTTCTTAATGCAAAATTGACAACGTAGACTCGGGTTTAACTTCAGTTTTTCTAATAAGAACTTTAACTTTGTCAGATTATAGTTCGAAATTTAATAATGGCTCGTTGGTTTAAACCTAGATCTAAAGATAAACCTTATTTTGTAATAAGGCAGAATGACGTTAAATCCTAAATACTACAAAGTTAATGGAACTATGAAGCTTTGTGGTTATCAGAAGCTAATTCCCGTAATAAAATACGTTCAAAATTCTCAATCTCATCTCAGCGACAATCAATGTCGAAAACTTGTCAAAAATGTAGTGAAATTAGAGGTATTTTTGACAGATTGAGACTGAAATCAGGGGGCCTAAAAAGGCCACTTTGGCAGTATCATAAAAGGATGACATAATGGACAGTTAACCGCTAAGTTAATCGTATCAAATCCCATTGGTGCAGCATTTGTCAGTTATTTTTTTTTTTGTCTGTGCTAAAATACCAATCAATCCGATCCAAATCCAATCCCAATCTCTTTGATTATACCTACGTAGTGCAGCGAAAAAAGAAAAACACGGACTGTCTTCGCCATATTACGATTCATAATAATCATAATGTTAGCCTTTTATGATTCTCCAAAGTGGCCTTTTTAGGCCCCCAGACTGTGAATGTTCTTAAAATTACGAGAATTGCCCTTCTGGTTCCAATTAGACACACAAGGTTTTAGTATATTTTATTTTGTTTAGAGGCAGTTGTTTATTTGGAGGTATTTTGTTACTTTATCATAGAACGTAGGCACAGACTGTAGTATCGCATTACCCAGTAACTGGGTTGTGGATTCAGAAAGGCAGTCGTACCATGTAAAATACTTGTAGTCGGCTACATCTGGTTAGACTGGCTGTCGACCCCAAAAGATTTGGGAGATTCCAATGCAAAAAAGAGATGGTGGTATCGGTCATATATAGCTCCGTCTCTCTCTCTGGAATCGTGATGGCATTCATCATTTCAGCCGAAAGACGTCCACTCCTGGACAAAGCCCCCTCCAACATCTGGGGGGGGTGGGGTTGCCATAATCGCCACGCTTGGCAGGCGGGTTGGCGATCGCAGTATACTATGGTGGTGGAATGCATAGAGAACGCTGCTGCCCATTCTCCGGTACGACCCTTAGTCGCCTTTTACGACACCCACGGGAAGTATGGGGTGGTGCTATTCTTTAAGTCCGGCACCACACAGACAGGTGATGGCATTAAACCGTCATAATACGGCACCTGTATCTGCTGTAACTGCTGTAACTGCACCGTAAGCTGTATTTATGATCCCGGGATAAAACAAAATTGTTTCTATTTGAATCCCGGGAGTGTTTACAACACTAAAGTCTGTCTCATTCGCAGCAGGACTGTAGGGCTCTTGTGTCGACGTTTTTCTCGAGCTCTGCTCTGTTATACCTTCTCACTTTACTTTCACAGAAGTAAATGATGCTTAATGCTGTTTCGGGGTTTCTGCCGGCTTTCGCTTTGTTGGGAATTGTGAATAGCACAAAAGCGATGTGTGGCGTTGAAATAAATGTGTGAAAAAACTTTGAAAAGAAATCAGGAAAGCTGTTAGGCCCTTTGTGCACGGCATGGTTTCTTTACGGTAGGGCGTACGTCATAGCACACGTATCAAACCGGAAAGGGATCGGCACCGTATCAACTCGAGCCGTTCAGTATTCTTTGTGTGAAACTACCTACTGCAACGCACACTAATCGGGATTGTAACGCCTGTTTGACGGCGAGGCGAACGGCGATACGGTGCCGATCCCTTTCCGATTTGATACGTGTGTGCTTATGACCTTACACAATAAAGTTCAGTTTATGCTAGAACTTCAAACATTTTTATAACTTTTTCAAAAGTGCACAGCCACTCCGAAAGAGTGGGTCTTAAAATGAACATGGACAAAACGAAGGTCATCTTAAATGCCCATGTAACACCCACTCTCATAAAAATCCGAGACGCTACACTCGAAGTCGTGGACGAGTACGTTTACCTAGGACAAACTGTCCAGTTAGGTAGGTCTAACTTCGAGAAAGAGGTCAATCGACGAATCCGACTCGGCTGGGCCGCATTCGGGAAGCTACGCAATATCTTCTCGTCCCACATACCGCAGTGTCTCAAGACGAAAGTCTTTGACCAGTGTGTGTTGCCAGTGATGACTTATGGAACTGAAACGTGGTCGCTCACAATGGGCCTTATAAGAAGGCTAAAAGTCACCCAAAGGGCAATGGAGAGGGCTATGCTTGGAGTTTCCCTGCGTGATCGAATCAGGAATGAGGAGATCTGCAGGAGAACCAAGGTAACCGACATAGCCCGAAGAATTGCCAAACTTAAGTGGCAGTGGGCAGGGCACATTGCTCGCAGAACAGATGGCCGATGGGGCCGAAAGGTTCTGGAGTGGCGACCGCGTACCGGAAGACGCAGCGTTGGAAGGCTTCCCACAAGGTGGACCGATGGCTTTGTGAAGGCCGCAGGAACCCGTTGGATGCGGGAAGCACAGGACCGGTCGAAGTGGAGGTGCTTGGGGGAGGCCTATGTCCAGCAGTGGACGTCTTTCGACTGAAATGATGATGATGACTCTGAAATCAGCTTAATCACCATTAAAATAAACTTGATATTTGTTTAACTAAAATTCATTTGAAACATAAGTTTGGATAGACTACTGACTATAATAAGACGAAGAAAATATAGTAGCTATATAAGTTAGTACAGTCGGTGGCCAACATTATCTGACCCACTTGAGTGATAGCGAATTTGAACCTTATCGTGAACATTTGGAATACTCCGTGCAAGCATTTCGATAAATCATGTTGTTAGGCGATTTTAATCATTATATTGTTGTTGTTAAGGTTGAAAGGCTAATGAGTTTCAAGATTACTAAAAAAAAACCAAGGCGAGGGTGGATGAATAAAAAAAAATATCGCGCATCAGTAACATTTTAAAGGTGTCTACGGTTAATAGCTAAATTCCGTGATTCATTTTAATAGCTGGTTGTGATTGTGCGATAATGAACTTTAGGAAAATATACGTTACGGTTCAAATTCTTTAGAATATTGCGTCTGTCATCACAACTAAGATCGAATTTCAAAACATATTACAACAGTTGTGTTGGTCTCGTGGTCACTAAGGCAGTTCGATATTTATCGTTGTCTGCGTTCGAAACCAGGAAAAACCTAACAGCTTTTTGTTAGCAATGTTTTGTTTTTTATTATTATCTATTTTTTTACTTTTTTTTAACGAACGAAGTCGGGAAATATCTTTTTAAATGGGCAGTTTGTATAGAAATGAAACAAAATCATTGCAAGTAATAAAAATGTTTATTAATTCATTAAAATATACATAAGTAAGATAAAGTAAGTAAATGCTCTTAAATTAATACATTTTATAATATCATATCCAAACCTAACCATTTATAAACATTTAAAAAAAGTCATGCTAATGGTAATTGCTTGGAAGTGTGTTATCGAGAAAACATTGATGTCTATAGGTAAATGCGAGAAAATAATGAATTTGTGAAATGTTTTACAGATTTATAGCTAAGTATATGTAGTGAATCAACATGTTATTTAAATAGAAAAATGCATTTCCATTTATAACAATAACATCACCACAGAATCTTACATTTTAATGGTTTAGCATTCATTCAATTGAGCATTTACTTACATAGTGTGTTTCAAAATACTTATAAGTAGATTAGTTAGTAGCGAAGTGGCGCACCGTCTCCTCTATAACTTGCTGTAAGCGGCTACGCATACCGCTCACCATGTTCCAACACAAATCTTTTCCTCTCATGTGCTCCCATGTCGATGACACGATCTCAGCCAAATCGTTTTTATTTCGCCCTTCGGATGTGTCCCAATTTAAAACCATTAAACCCCATAGGTTTTCTATAGGGTTCAAATCGGGAGTTTTAGATGGCCAGTAAATAACAGTTACACCTTCTTGAGCAGCTAACCAATTCTTGCAACACAAACAAACAATGCCTGCACGGTGGATGGAGCAGTTATCTTGCACGAAGTAAATATCTGTATTTGGATAGGCAATTCGCACAGTCGGCAACAGGACGTCACCATCCAGCCAGCAATGTTTTGTATAGTCATTAAGTTCCGACATGACGCTTTGATTACACCAAATTCATTAAAAATACTTTTCATCTCTCATACTCGGAAAGTAGTGTTTGTTTGATCCGAATAGCGGGTGGAAAACGCTGCTTCCCACCCTTGGGCGGGAAATACTCATAGTAATTGCTTCCCTCCCTAGGGCGGGAATGAAATTTGAAAATAGAACTAAATTTAGTTAGGTAGTCAGCTCAGTCAGACCATACGACACCCTTAATTGATTATGTAAATATTTATTATGCTACCCATCAAATCTTATGAATGTGAGTTAACTAGGAGAGTTGGATAAAAAGCTCATTATGTTAACGCCATTAAATCTTTCATATTTAGCGCACAAGTTAATAATTTACCTTGAATAAATTCAACATACTTAAGTACGATAATCACCATTTTGATGTCAGTTGTGGTCGAGGCTAAAAAACATAAAAATTGGGGATTTCGAACATCCTGACTTTACCATATGGGGCTGTGAATATACATCATTTAATTATTTGACGAATTTATCCATAGTTTAAGATAAATAAGTAGTAGTAATGAAGTTTTTTTGATATCTAATGTCGAAGTTTCGCGCCAATCGTGTGTGTTTACATTTTTACTTTTCACAAATTTCACACACACAGATGTAGATAAGATTTAAAATGTGACAAATGTTATCGATAATATTATAAACAGCACGAAAATGCCCAGGTTTTAACGTAATATTCAAACACAGGTTCAATTATACGTATTAATCATTACCACTACTCAATTTGTGTTCAGAATCGCCGACCATTATTGTTTTTTTTTATTGCAATGATGTGTGAAAGCGATTATTCGAAACAATTTTTTTTTTTAATTTCGATTGACTCGAGTAGGTAATTTAATATGACGAATGTAATCGATATTTGAAAATAAAATAAAATTATTTTAAGCAATAAATACAACAAGCATTGTTTATAATAATGATTTATGCTTTTCTAATATCATTTCAATCTCTTCTAATATCATGTTAGTACATGATATTATACACAGACAGGCGGACATAGGTACCTCATTTACTGAATTTCGCGCCGAAATGCTTCTATAATTGAATTTATATTCGGAATGCGCTCGCTGTTTAAAATTATTTTAATTTATTGGACAATTATTTATTGTGGATTTTATTTTTGATACCTTCTAATAGTTTACTATAGAATTCCCAGTAAACATTTTTAGGTAGGCTTTCCAGAAGTTTTTTTTTGAGAATGATGATAATTAATTAATTCTATAGATTGGATATTCTGCAAACACTTTACATTTCAATACATTTTGTTAGTTTAGAGAATTTTTATTCAATTTCTACAATTTTTTTTCATTTTTTTTATTGCGAGTATCGATTAGGCTGTATGCAAGTTTTGAATCGAAATAAGAAAGTTGGGTGGACGGTCAGCACTAAAAAGTGTCACGTCGCAAGACAATTTTTAGTAATTTTTATCAAGATTATCGTGTTTTCTAAGTAATTTATGAAAAATGGTAAAAGTAAGAATGCAGACAGAATGATAATAATACGGGCCCTAGTAAGCGGGACGGCCCGCGGTGGTGACACAGAATCTACTCATGTGGCGGTGACGTGGTGTGTTCCATACTTCAAATTTAAAAAAGACTAATAAATAGGACCTATTATTCATGTAATTATTATCAATAAATATTTTAGAAAAACTACTAGTTTTTACTTTCCTTAAATTCGAAATGAAAAGTAGAGTGTTTAACGCGGGTGAAAGTCATCAATTCCCACTCGGACTATAGCCGCTCTCGCTGCGCTCGGGCGTCTAAATGCCTCGTATGGGAATTGATTCCTTCCGACCCTTGTATAACAATCTACTATTTCACGATTTACGTCAAACGTTTTAGAAATGTTTGTGCGCCGCAGTCACTGTTTAGGTAGTTTAGGTAGACTGACTTTTGTCACTTAGATCAATTTATTTATTTTATTTATCCATCTACCCCGCGACGTAAACTTTTACTTCGTCCTACTTATTTGAGGACTTATAGTTTTTTTTTATTTACCCACTTGTTTTCCAGAAAAGTTGTTAGGCAAAAATCATATTGGTCGTTCTATAATAATGCAAGAAATATTGTAGAAATCATAAATGAAAACAGATAAAGAAAAAGAAATTATAAAGAAATTGATATAAGGTGGATTGTGTTTTCGAACCCACGTGTCGTTCGTCGCGAATCCAGCATCGAACCGCGAAGCCACAATGACTGGTTGAAAATACGCGAAATTAAAGATTAGGTAGTAAGTATGGCCGTGTTACTTAAAATCTTTTCAACTTTAACGACAAGAAGATAATGATTAAAATGGCTTGACAAGTTATGCCGGTGGGTCAGGCAATGTTGGGTGGGTCAGACAATGTTGGTCACCGACTGTACATACATACATAAATATATTCTTGAAGTAATAACTTAGTTAAAGATAAGTGCATTTCTACAATCCTCTTACAAAGTAAAGTTGGTAACTTAAAAACCTTCTAATGCAGAAGGCAGCCCTAAAGTTGAGTCGTTAGTAAGTATTTTACATAATACATAATACAACAGGTGGCTAAGTTAACTCAAAGAGTGCAGAGGGGTTCTGAACAATCTTGAACGTATTTGTTTTAAGTTAGAATATTTTATAGAAGCTTCTTCTTGCATGGGAAAATAAAAAAATACTTATTTTTAAGGTTGAGTCTACACAAGGACGATTTTGAATGCAAGGATCGTTTATTTTTGATGCTGAGTATGCTAAGTTGGAGTTTACAAAAGAGTGATAATTCTATGGTTTTTTCAAAACTGTTAGTGGTTTTTCTTTCCAAATACCATGCTATTGAACCTATTCATTAAAATTATCGATTTTGGCATAGGTATTAAAATAAAGTACAGTCGCCAAAAGACCAGAGTCGTCGGATATAGTTGAAGTTTAGTAAGAGAGAAACCAATGGATGTTTTTTGAATGAAATTTAACTTGATAAAATATGAACTGTTTCCTATTAATAAAAATAAATTTTACTCAAAAACATCCACCGGTTTCTTACTAAACTTCAAATATATCTGACCACCCTGGTTACTTATCTCTTTTGGTGACCGTACAGACGCCAGCACATCAAGCTACTACAATCTGTCAAATTTCTTTAATAGATTTTCAACCTTATTGCTAAAGCATAAGGTTCAAAGTTGATTGCGAAAGTTTGACAGTTTCGGGTAGCTTTATGTGCTGGCGTCTGGACAAAATTGGTGCTACACATGCAATTGTGACCAACCAGTTTCTGTCAAAAAGGCTTGACTGGCTGTGATGGGCTGGTACCTACGCTTACACGGAAATAAATGTTGGGTGTGGCAAAAGAAACATGGAAGTTGAACTCATACTGTGGAAATGCGTTCCTTGTGAAGCATGTGTGGTGTGACTATTTTTTTTTTTTTTTTTTTTATTTATCCATTTATTTCAGGCATCAAGGCCCATATAAACACATACAATACAATATTAATATAACTTAAAAATACTATAAATACATACAACATTATATTTACGCTAAAAAACTAACAACTAAAAACTAACACACACGAAGTGTCTGCGTCGTGTTTCGCTGACTGGTGTCATGTAGCCGGCCACGAAACCGGCGGTACACAACACCCTTCGGCCAGAACTCTTCTTTGAGGAACTTCTCGAGATGATGTGTCGGAACGCGCACCACGAACGACTTGAAGTTCGTGTTGTGACGCGACTCCAATCTCTCGACCCTCAAAGTCCAGTTGGTCTTGACACGCAAGTACTCCACAATCTCCTCAACCTTCGTGGAGTGATGCAGTCTGGACACGTACAGCTGCGTCGTCGGGATTGCTGGACGCAGCAGCATGTTGGGTCCCGCCAGCGCGGTGCCGCACTGGTTCCGACAAGGAGGCTTCTTCTTCTTCTTCTCTACCTTGATGAACCCATCCTTGTCGCACGTGTCCTTCTCTGGACCCTGCCTTTTCAAAACCTTGTTTGGTTTCGAACGGCTCCGTTTAGCCCCTTTTGGTTTTTCCGCCAGTTTTACCTGCGAGCTTTGCGACTCAGCAGGCTTGTTAGCGGCTACTATTGCTGCGTAGGCTCGTTTCGGGGTCGACGAACCTACACACATCGTTGTCTCTACCTGTGTCGAGGCAGGGACGGCCACGGCACGCGTTGCAACGCATGCATTCTCGGCAGTTGGTGACGCATTCGAGCTCGCCGACCCGAAAATGCAGATGGAGGCGTTTTGTGCCCCGCGACGCGTGTTCACATTTGCGGCGTCGGTAGGTGACCTACTTGCAGAAATTGCGTTGCGCAAGAGCACTACTTCTGCCTGTAGATCACTGATGGTGTTGTTGGACACCTCCAGCTTATGCTGCATCTCGGCCTGGCTTTGCTTCAGGAATGTAATATCCTTCAGCAGCCTGGTGACGTCAACGTGATCGAACGTGACGGGATGCAGCTTGTGCAGATCCTTCGCCACGAATTCAGGCACGTCGTCCGGGTCGGTCTCCTTCATCAGCGTTATGATGTCCTGGAGACTCTTCTCTGTACCGTCCCTTCGGCGAGACGGCATCTGGCTGACTTTGCCGAGCGTCGTGAACAGCAGCAACTTGGCACTGCTAATCTCTTCCTCCTTATACGATGACTTGCAGATCTGCAAGATGCTGATCTCGTCCATGTAGTCAATGGCATGTTTGATGAATGCCAATACTTCGTTGGCTATGAGAGATTGGGAACTCATAGCGGAAAACGGGCAGCGGCTATAGCCGCGCAATTCGCGAATATAATATTCGTACTGTGCAGCGCAAACGCGACCGAACTCGACCGCGCATCGCAGCGCACCTATGAGTGATAGGCTGAAGAACGATGTGATAAAGTAACGATGCGGTTTAAAAGAAGTAAGAAAACTTGAAAACAACCGGGTGAGAGCGAGTCGGACTCGCGCACAGAGGGTTCCGTAACATCATTTATGTTTTTAATATTACATTGGCGAGGCTTATATTCGTCAGATAATTTTAACTCTGTGCACTGTGGTATAAAATATTGCAGTTTTATGTCAGCGCCATCTCTTGACCGATAGTTTTTTTTTTTTTTAAACTTTGCCCCACACTAGGAATTTCTCCTGTATTGTGGGTGCGTTTACAAACATCATAGTGGAACGAATGTATCTTTTGTTATGATTTCTGAAAAAGTGTGCTATTTAGAGACTTCGTTTTATTTTTCCTGTAATTTTTAGATAAATTTCTATCACATACTTTTATTTCAGATTTTTTTCCTTGCAAACTTCGGAGATAAGGTACTTTTTTTTTACATTTTTCATCAAAAGCTGAAAATTATGGGACCTAAAAAAATGTTTGAGAATGTGCAAACTGCGCTCTTTCATATGATATCCCACATGCCCTAGTAACCCCACTTCGAATTTACCAGACCCCCTTTCAGTCCCTGTTCCAAAAAATATACTTACAACATATTTTTATTTCTTTCTTATTTGCAAAATAGTTGGGCAAACGTCATCTAAAACTATTCCAAAAAAGTTGATAGCATTAGTAGTTCTTGAGATATCCAGCTGCGACAGACAGACAGCCAGACTGAGTCTCACCATAAGGGTTCCGTTTTTACCATTTTGGTACGGAACCATAAAAAGTGTGTTTAGTTGTTTTGGACGATTAATATCCTCTCAACATAAAGCCATTTTTTTTGTACAGGAGGCACCTGCCTCCACTTGAACCGTCTGTTGTCCAGATTGGCTTAAAATTTTTAACAAATTACATAGCAAGATTGAATGAAACGAACCAACTTTGAAAGAATTACTAAATAGAATAGAATATCTATTCTCTTCTAGATTGTAACTTAGACTATGTAGGGGTAATCATTTTATTATTTATCTGTGGAGGCTTGTAATTCGCAATTTAGTTATACAGGGTTATTGGTAAAACATTAACAACCTCTTAAGAGGTCATTGTACTCGTCATTATGAACAACTTTTACTATGGGGCCAAACCTGAAATCGCGAAAAAAAATCAGCTGTTCCCCACATTTATGTTCGTATAACTTATGAAAATGTAGGGAACAGCTGATTTTTTTTTCGCGATTTCAGTTTTGGTCCCATAGTGAAAGTTGTTCTAAATGATGAGTACAATGGCCTCTTAAGAGGTTGTTAATGTTTTACCAATAACCCTGTATATTATTGTCATTATAATGTTATTAGTCAGTAAGCCTTCAGAAAAAAAAAACATGACCGAACCATCTAAGCATGCTTTTTCAATGTTTCTCTTAATTTTTCGTTTTTTAATAGAAAGGCGACTTACAAAAGGTATAAGATGTAAGTGAAAACGCCGGGGATGGGACGCCCTAAGGGGACATTATAGTAACCTTTTCAGCGACGTTCCTCAAAAAGTTCTGGTGCCTAGTACTCGCAACCAGCGTGCGAGTATGACCAGATGAATGAACGTAACATACATAACATAATCAGCCGATAATGTTGCCACTGCTGGGACACTGGCCTCCTCTCTGTGAGGGGTCTGGGCCGTAATCCACCACGCGGGCCCAGTGCGGGTTGGTAGATGTCACATGTCTTCGAATTTTTGGTTCTAGGACATGCCGGTTTCCTCACGATGTTTTCCTCCACCGTTTTGAGAGCAGTGGTGATGATATAATTTACACAAAGTAAAGCGCCGGTCTGGGTTCGAACCTACGACCTACAACTCGTAAGTCGCTGAAACGAACTGTATGAATGTGAACGAGTATCAGTGGCAAAGGTTCCATACAACTCGATTCATACCGGCTTCCCTTTGAAAAATGGCAAAGACAGTATTCTATAGACAAATAATGAGATATCTTCTCCGACTTCATCATCATCATCATCATTTCAGCCGAAAGACGTCCACTGCTGGACATAGGCCTCCCCCAAAAGGGCGGGTTTGCCATAATCGCCACGCTTGGCAGGCGGGTTGGCGATCGCAGTATGGTATGGTGGTGGAATGCATAGAGAACGCTGCTGCCCATTCTCTGGTACGCCCCTTAGTCGCCTTTTACGACACCCACGGGAAGTATGGGGTGGTGCTATTCTTTAAGTCCGGCACCACACAGACATCAGACTTACCTCTTACAAAAATTGACCCTTCGCTGCTGAGGAGTAGGTATGTAAGGATCGAAGCAGATGGTATTCTGTAGTTTCTGCCTAGCCCCATGGGAAGAAAGTTTACGTTTATGTATGTATGTATTTTGCTAAAAGAATGCGAAAGTAAGGAATCTTTTTTTTTGGGATCTGCCGGTCGATTCTGTAAAAATCTCACCGTGAAAACTTAGGCGAAGTGAGTTTAATTTTGCTTGGAATTGATAGCTCACTCCACGCTCACTTCGCCTATATATTCACGGTGAGATTTTTACAGAATAGCACGCGCTGTATAGAAATTACGTCTATTTCATTAACTTTGAGATACATAGAGAATTCGACTATCTTATTAAGTTTTAACGCTCACTCTACCTAAGTACATGAATTTTCTTAGATCCTTTCTGTTTTTGTGTAGAAAATGTCTGACTGATGATAACTATTAGCCATTGGCAGTCATACAATAATGATCTTAATCCCTTTTCATGAGCATTAGCTATGTAATCAACTTGTAGATTAGTCTAGAAACTTTGTGTCTTCAGCATAAACGGCATTTATAACTGACGAAGCACTCTATTTGAAATTCGTTAAGTTAGCAAACTTAACTGATAAACCTAGTAATTTGCTGATACAATAGATACCCAATGTTTGACTTAGCTACTGAAAACTGAATATATTTTCCGTTTAAATTGACTTAGTTAATATTTAGTTTAGAAACTATAATGAGTTAAGCGGTCGGTAAAGCGGCTGAAAATCCAAAAATTATATATTTTTTTTGTTTTCTGTTAAAATTGAAAACGCAAGACTTCATCATGCAGTTTGCCGTAACTATTTATTCAGGCGCTGTTTTTGACAATTGCGGTGCTATTCTGTAAAAATCTCACCGTGAAAACTTAAGTAAAGTGAGCTGTCAATAGTGTCAATTCCTAGCAAAAACAAACTCACCTCACCTAAGTTTTCACGGTGAGATTTTTACAGCTTTAGGGTCGGCTTCCAGTCTAACCAGATGCAGCTGAATACCATGCATGCTTAAATACTGGTATTTAACACGGAGTCAATGCCTATCTGACCTCCACAACCCACCTTCTGGGTAACACGATAGCCCTGAGGTATCGTCGAAAGACTTTTGACTACCATTTGCCATTGTATCATTGTCAGTCCACAAGATATCTCCGTCAAATTCCTTTTCACCTTACAAGTTTAGAGAGCGAGAGCAGTGGTGGCCAAGTGGTAACGGCCGCGACTTACGAGTTGTAGGTCGTAGGTTCGAACCCAGACAGGCGCTTTACTTTGTGTAAATTATTTCTTGAAAACATCGTGAGGAAACCGACATGTCCTAGAACCAAAAATTCGAAGACATGTGACATCTGTCAATCCGCACTGGGCCCGCGTGGTGGATTACGGCCCACTCCCTCTCACCGAGAGGAGGCCTGTGTCCAAGCAGTTAGAACATTATAGGCTGATTATGGTATGGTATGGTTACAAGTTTACGAATTCATGGCTTCCACAACTGGCTAATATCATCATCATTATTCATTTTCCAAGTCGTTTCTACCTCCATACAGACAGCTATACACTTCCAAACTTCTGCAGAATGTTCGCGTTCAATTTTAATTAAGGAGCGAGGTGTTTTCTTAAATGTTATGAGTTTTGGAAAGTTATTAGAGGTGCTGAAGGAAAGTTGAGGTATTTTAGAGCCATATAACTTTGTTATTTATGGTGTATTTGGTACTAAACAAGTAGGCATCAAGACCAAAGCCGATGGAAAGCCCTCCACGGGAAGATGGAAACAGGTGCTTAAACCTCCTGATTTCTTTATTGAATTGTAGCGGTATCTACAACGCTACATGCGAACAACGCGTCATATTTACGTCACGCCCACTAAATAAGAATTATTAAAAAATTATAAATGCGAAAGTAAGTTTGTTTGTTATCTTTTCACGCCTAAACCACTGCTGAAATCTTGCATAATTATACGTTGTCAAGTGTACAGAAACAGACATAGGGTACCTTTCTTCCCGAAAAAACTCCTGTTCCCGAGGAAAACAACATAAATGTTATTATGATAATAGATGGCGCCACGTGTCTTTCGAATCAATAACAGTCTGTCGGGTCAGCTATTTATCCATATTATATGCAAAATAAATGTCCATTCTATTCTGTCTATTCTATTCTTGTGCCTTACTGTTTATTTTATATTAAAAATGATTGATTTCGTTTTGTACCTTCTATTCGGCATAATATGTTTCGGACAGGGTAATAATCTGTTTTATGGTAAAGCAAGATATTCCTTTTGTACTTACATGGGTACAACCGTACAAGGGAACCTCTTATCCTATCAAAAAACTGGCCAAGTGCGAGTCAGACTCGCACACGAAGGGTTCCGTACCACAAAGCAAAAACGCCAAAAAAACATGTTTGTTGTATGGGAGCCCCCCTTAAATATTTATTTTATTTTAATTTTATTATTTATTATTAAAGTTAAAATACAACTGAGTATTTTGTGAATATTTCAAGTGCCTAGGTACCTGTTGCCATTTTTGATATCGAGCAAAAAAGGGCATAAAAATCGCGTTTGTTGTATGGGAGCCCCCCTTAAATATTTAATTTATTTTTCACACCACCTGCTCGAAAATGTCAAATTATATGTCAAGCAACCTTAACCTAAAGTGAGTCATTAGTGGCCGGGGGCACAGCCGGTCAATAATGTTGTACTGGATTTCATTATGACCCGTTGGTCAATAATGTGATTTGAATTTGGAATCTCACATGCTAAGCTAAATTGGCAGTATACAAACACTAACAAACCCCCTTTGGTGCCAGAAAGAGGAAAGCTATTCTCGAAACCCTTACTACGCGTGGATGATATTCTCGATTTCCTACAAAATCATAACGACTGCTTCTTCATATCGTTGCCATGTTTTCGAAGACATAATGTTGTAAGAATAATTAGATAACTACGAACCATTTTTAAAAGGAATGGAATAACATTAAAACTGGCATTAATAATAACAAATACCGTACAGCGCCGTAATATAGTTACCGGCACGTAACTTGGCAAGAGATTTTCGTAGTGGGGGAAGTTCGCGCATATAAAAATGTATGAAATTGTGCGTGCGCAAACTTCCCCCACTACAAAAACTCTTGCCAACTTACTTGCCGCTACTTGTACCGTAATAGTAATTGGCTGTAACATTAGTTAATTTATTTTAAGTAAACTGCGCTAAGATTGCTGTGGATTTTGTGAATAAATAAATAAATAATAAAACCTATCTATACTACAGTCGATTTATCACATTTTATCAAAAATACTCTATTTTCACGAGCGTCTCCAATGACGTTCTAAATTCAAATTGCATACAGCCCATCATCCAAAACCATTCTACCAGCCCTGTATAAAGCTTAGTTTACACAAACGCCACTTCCATGAGAGTGATATCAATAGACACACACGACAAAACCGTAGAAAAGACTTTTTTTTTTTTTTGAAAATCGAATTGATCGTGTCTTGGCTACTCTTATTGGTAGACGCAATAAAGGCGCGAATTTTCGTACTATGGCTATTATTTTCTCACAGTAGGTGTAAAAAGTAGAGTATCCTCCTCTGGGCTAAAGGTGTCTTTGCCTTGGGCTAGCTTGAATCCCTCGCTGCATTCAGGATTCTTGTATTAACTCCCTCGCTTCGCTCGTGAGTTAAACTCTTAACTCCCTCGCTGCGCTCGGGAGTTAAATCCCGAATCCTTCATTGCGCTCGAGATTCAATATGACGCCCGTGACATAAGACACAACTTTAGCCCCTCGGTGCATAATCTACTATTGTTTTTAGTATTTGTTGTTATAGCGGCAACAGAAATACATAATTTGTGAAAATTTCAACTGTCCAGCTATCGCGGTTCTTGAGATACAGACTGGTGACAGACAGACAGACAGACGGACAGACGGACAGACGGACAGACGGACAGACAGCGAAGTCTTAGTAATAGGGTCCCGTTTTTACCCTTTGGGTACGGAACCCTAAAAAAGGATCAAAGTCATTCCGTTCGCGAGTAGTTTATAGGGAATTAATATAGTAATGCCGGGGACTCAGTTTATTAACCTTTAGATGTAATTTTGAACTACCGTCGTACTTGTTAGGTAATGTTAGATGAGAACAACTCGCTTGTGTACAGTCAACAGCAAAAGTAGATGATCAAAATCAGAAATTCAATACTAATTAACGGAGTTCGCGTCAGAACTTTGTGGCGTCATGTGATTTCTGTGTGGCGTTGATGTGGCGTAGAGTGGTTTGAATCACTTCGACGCCACACAGTTCTGACGCGAACTTCGTTCATTAGTATTGAATTTCTGATTTTGATCATCTACTTTTGCTGTTGACTGTACCACGCTATTAGCTAGGTGTTCAGAAATGTAGAGAGACTGAATTTTTAGTTACATTAGGTACAATGATATTATATTAAAGAGGAAGATAATGGCACTAGCGCGCGCAAATTGTTGCAGACAAATTCATTTAATTGTTGTAGTTTCATTTAGTCCGCTAATAGCAGCGAGCAACACAATATAGATAGCTATCTCTTTCTCGTTCCGTATTACCTATCGCAGTAAGTACTTTGCGTAGCGTATCTTTTAGGTATCCTAATACCTGATATTGTTAGTACATACGTACGGGCCGACCAAAAGTCCAAAGGCAGAGTCGCACAGTAATCGCTTGAACGTTAATTTGACTTACGACCTTCTTCTAATGAGTAATTTTTCACACACATACTCGCTTAGAATAATCACGCTATTGAATATAGTTCCGTGTCATGTTCGTCTGGTTCACATATTTCGTAAAACTTTATGATTATACCCACACAAATCTAAATAAATAAATTATAAGGTAGACAGATGCACCTTTGGTTGTTAATAATTTAATATTGTGGGTTAGTGAAGTGTGTTTAATCTATTAGCGGTGTTGTGCATTGTGAAATGCAAGCAAATTTAAATATTGAGATGAAAGCGGATATTATCGAGCTGCGTAAAAGTGGGCTTAATATTATATCACAAATTAATATTTGATGAAACCGGACTGACTGTGAGTAGGTATTATGATTTAATTATTTTATCGAACATTTATGTAATTAAAGTATAACTTCTGATCCTCGTAGTTATTTTATTACTTAAACGTTTTATATTTACCATAGGGTCTAAATAGAAGAAAAAAAAAATATTTCCGAAAGTGTATTGATTTACTTTTGGAATGATGAATATAACATTATGTATAAATTATAATATAATTATTTTATATTAAATCAATTTTCAAAATAATTTTGTTTGAATATAGTAGGTAAGTAATAATATTTTATAATTTTGCTAGTAGCCTAACAGAATTTCTTTTTTGTTTTAGAGAAATTACCTACTGTGAGTCGGAGGGTCAAAAGATATAAAGAAGAGGGTTTTAACCACAGATATAGATATAGGTACCTAGATAACGCAAGTATTGCACGAACTGTATGAAAACCAAGCGACCCATATTTTTGACTACCTACTATGACGTCACAAGCTCGCGCTCTCGCTCACACTTACCCAGCCAGCAGTACAAAGGACTGAGCGCGAAAGGGGCGGCTTATGATTTGTAATCATAAGTTGGTGCAATTTTTGGCACGCGAAGTAGTTACTCTTGCGTTATCTAGGTATATCTACATCTGTGGTTTTAACCAACCAGTTACCGGTTGAAGTTGCATTGCAAGGAAATATGCAGATATATATGTTTAAATATTATAGGAATAGGATCCATACGCCAGCGTTTACTTGATAGTATTGATAATAATGGGGGTTAATTAAGTATTAAGTTTTATATTACAAATAGATTTTAGTAATATTAAAATAATATTGTGTCATATCCGTAATAAGGATTATTTTGAGGTTTAGTTTCAATCTTCTTTTCATAATGAAAATGAATACTTAAGCTATAACCGCAATTATAGCACAATATTATTTTAAGTGTAATGGTCGTAGTTCACTGATTGTTCTCTATGAGAACATAAACTGTTTTTACTATTTATAAAATTATAACGAATAAAAGTTTTGAAATCACTTAATTGTATAAAACATTTTAATTTTAACCCCATATAACATAAGCATAACAAAATAATAACAAAAATATAATAGCTAATTATTATTCTCGTATAATTTACTGAATAATAAAAAAAACCGAGAAAGATAATTGTTGAAAAGTAAATCATAGTCTATCTCGAGAATGGAACCCAGACCTTCGCGTTTGCTAATCCAATACGTTACGCCACTAGCTATGTATAGTTGCTGTGCTGAAGTGAAATTTAGCAATCGTATATGAACCCACGAAGGTCATGCGTAGTTACGTAGTACGTGTAAAAGCGAGACGGTACGTTTTTTGTACCGTTCGATGCTAGCCAGTATTCGAAAACTGCGTGCGAGCGTGTGTGCGTTCTGTGTTGATCACTTACACACAGATGTAGGTACGAGCTGACAGCTGTGCTCAAAGCATTTTGACTTCTAATATGCTTAAGCAAAATTGATGCGTTACTGTACCACTTTAAATGACGAAAATCTAAAACACTAAGTTTTGAACATAGTTTATTATTCAGCGTTTTTAGGGTTCCGTAGCCAAATGGCAAAAAACGGAACCCTTATAGATTCGTCATGTCTGTCTGTCCGTCCGTGTCTGTCCGTCCGTATGTCACTGCCACTTTTTTCCGAAACTATAAGAACTATACTGTTGAAACTTGTAAGTAGATGCATTCTGTGAACCGCATTAAGATTTTCACACAAAAATAGAAAAAAACAAGAAAGTCAAAAAATTTTTTTTCATCAAACCCATACGTGTGGGGTATCTATGGATACGTCTTCAAAAATGATATTGAGGTTTCGAATTTTTTTTTCTGAACTGTAAACTTCCACCGAAAATTAGTTTGAACGAGATCTAGTAAGTAGTTTTTTTTTAATATGTCATAAATCGTAAACCGCAATTTACCTTTCATTCAATCAACTCAAAAATAAAACATTTAATTTCATAAACCTAAACCTTATGCATAAACCCGGATGTTACGGAACCCTCGGTGCGTAAGTCCGACTCGCTCTTGCCCGGTTTTTTTATATATTTTATAACGTCCAATTTCATCGGACACTGGACTTCGACGAGGGAGATATTACTGCGGTGCTATTCTGTATAAATCTCACCGTGAAAACTTAGGTGAAGTGAGCGTGGAGTGAGCTGTCAATAGTGTCAATTCCTAGCAAAAACAAACTCACTTCACCTAAGTTTTCACGGTGAGATTTTTACAGAATCGACCGGCTGTAGTGCTATTCTGTAAAAATCTCACCGTGATAATTCGGGTGAAGTGAGCTTAAAGTTAGCTGTCATTAGTGTCAATCCCTAGCATTAGATGGAATGACTGCTCACTTCACCTAACTTCTCACGGTGAGATTCTAACAGAATCGACCGGCAGTGCACAAATGTGTGCCCAGAGGGGCTTGTGGCTAAGTAATAACAGCCGCACGGTTCGATCAATCAGGTTAAGCTACGCTTGCCGCGGTTGGTCCGTGGATGGTTCACCATCTTTACAAACCAAGATCCCTCTGTGTCTCGGAAAGCACGATAAGCCGTTGGTCCCGGCTGTCATTCGTGGATCTTTGACAGTCGTTACGGGTCTTCAGAAGCCCGAAAGTCTGACAACCAGTCTTACCAAAGGGTATCGTATTACCCAATAACGAGTGTGGAACCTAAGATAGAAACAAGCTTGTACGATACGACTACATACAGAAAGCACAGTTAATAGAAATCTTTATTTCTATACAGCACGTTTCGCCGAAAACGTTGTTACGAACTCATTTACCAACAGGTAAATGAGTTCGGTTTTATGTACAGACGCCAGCGCATCAAGCTACCCGAAACTGTCAAATTTTCCCAATCAACTTTGAACCTTATACTTTAGCGATAAAGTTGAAAATCTATTAAAGAAATTTGACAGCTTGTAGTAGCGTGATATGCTTGCGTCTGTCTGTACATAACAGCTAGCTAGCTATTAGCTTTTGTTACAAAAAAAGAATGAAACAATTTCGGTTTAAAACTAGTCTTTGATGTGTAAAAGAAAAAAAAAAGATCTACATTTCAAAGGTACAAGTTATGGTGATTATTTTCATTAGGGGTACAAAATTGCCAATTTACGTTGTGAGTAATGTAGACGTGAAACCGTTATTTTTAGGGTTCCGTATCCAAAGGGTAAAAACGGAACCCTATTACTAAGACTACGCTGTCTGTCCGTGCGTCCGTCTGTTTGTCACCAGGCTGTATCTCAAGAACCGCGATAGCTAGACAGTTGAAATTTTCACCGATGATGTATTTCTGTTGCCGCTATAACAACAAATACTAAAAACATAACAAAATAAATATTTAAGGGGGGCTCCCATACAACAAACGTGTTTTTTTCGGCGTTTTTGCCTTGTGGTACGCAACCCTTCGTGTGCGAGTCCGACCCGCACTTGGCCTGTTTTTCCATATTTTTTTCTAGATTATTACGCTTCAAAAAATATATTATAATGCTTATATTATACTTAGAAGGCACTTGTATGTTTCAATACTGGTATATACCTACCTACTTTTTAAGTTAGGGTTGTGAAGTACCCACCTGGGTATTTTATTAAGGGCTGATTTTTCCATCGCCAGACAACTTTTATTCGAGGAATATATTTGACGTTTGACAGTTTTTGTATGAAGTATCTGTCAAAATTTCAAAATTATTTCTGGAATAAAGTTATTAGATGATTGAAAAATCAGCCCTAAGATATATTATCGACGTTTGAAAGGCTAATTGGCCTAAGCGACATTTTTTTTTTTAATATTAATAATATGTACATTTATTGTAATTGTACATATTATTATTATTATTTTAATTTTTGCAATAAGTATACATATATATTTTTTTTTTGTATTTTTGATTTTTTTATTTATTTATTTCATTAACAATTTTTACATTGTGTCGAAATTCGCATATTTGAATATAAAATAAGCATGAAAATTATGGATATTTATATTGCAAAAAATTGTCGCTTAGGCCAATTAGCCTTTCAACCGTCGTTATAATCACACTAATATTATAAAGGCGAAAGTTTGTGAGTGGGTGTGTGTTTATGTTTGTTACTTCTTCACGCTCAAACGGCTGGACCAATTTTGATAAAATTTTGTATGGAGCTGACACCCTGGTATAACATATAGGCTACTTTTTCTCCCGAAGTTCCCACGGGATCGACACTTATGCGGGTGAAACCGCGGGGCGCAGCTAGTAATTGATAAATAGGTAGGTACATTTCATATTCTATGTTCCAATCTGGTTGTTATTATTTTAAACAAAACGAGAAAGTTTTCAATTTTCATTAAAAACCAATGACTTCCATCAGTCATTAAACTTGAAAAATATATTACTTACCTTCCTTTTGAGGTCCGCCGCAGTCGGGTACAAAACTAGAGACCAAATTGGATTGATTTTATTCGGAAATACAAATAATCCACTTCTTCTTAGCGTGTCGATAGCAATCTAAATGTACTCGGCCCAGAATTCGGCTACTTGTTTGGCGCCTTCATCACCGTCCATCAGTTCCTGTAACGTGCAGCTGACAGGACACGCAGGACACGATATTAAGTGTCCCATCGTTTGTGGAACAGCACCAGATTTACACTCCAAGGCGGAGTCGTCTATGAATCTCCACCTAAACAGGTTTTCCCTGCTTCGGCCTACCTGGGTCCGGAGTCTGTTTAAAGACTTCCAGATTACCCAAGGTAACTCATGTCCAGTTGGGAGGTCTTCAGCGGGTGGGACGAACGGTTTGGGTAAGGTAGCACTGTCTCGCCACAGCTTCAGTCTCTCTTGTGGTGGTGGCCAGAGAGTGGAACGACACACTTTAAAAAATAATCCACTTAATATTAATGACGATTTATAACACACTAGCTTCTGCCCGCGACGACGTCCGCGTGAAATTTCCTGTTCCCCCGACTTCATCATCATCATTTCAGCCGAAAGACGTCCACTGCTGGACATAGGCCTCCCCCAAGCACCTCCACTTCGACCGGTCCTGTGCTTCCCGCAGCCAACGGGTTCCTGCGGCCTTCACAAAGTCATCGGTCCACCTTGTGGGAGGCCTTCCAACGCTACGTCTTCCGGTACGCGGTCGCCACTCCAGAACCTTTCGGCCCCATCGGCCATCTGTTCTGCGAGCAATGTGCCCTGCCCACTGCCACTTAAGTTTGGCAATTCTTCGGGTTATGTCGGTTACCTTCGTTCTCCTGCGGATCTCCTCATTCCTGATTCGATCACGCAGGGAAACTCCAAGCATAGCCCTCTCCATTGCCCTTTGGGTGACTTTTAGCCTTCTTATAAGGCCCATTGTGAGCGACCACGTTTCAGTTCCATAAGTCATCACTGGCAATACACACTGGTCAAAGGCTTTCGTCTTGAGACACTGCGGTATGTGGGACGAGAAGATATTGCGTAGCTTCCCGAACGCTGCCCAGCCGAGTCGGATTCGTCGACTGACCCCCGACTTGCCCCGTCGCATCGCATCGCCCTATTCCTTCGTTTTCTGCGTCCATTCTGACTTTTTTTCATTTTGCTCGGCTCTTAACGGTCCTAGCGTGATGTTAGATAGCCTATAGCCTTCATCAAAAATTGGGCTGACAAATGTTAATAGATTTTTTTCAAATCCGACTGGCAGTTTCCGACATTAGCGCTGTAGAGACTACAGGTAGCAGTAATGCTTGCGGTGCAAAATGCAATGTTCCCCGCGCATATAGTTCAGCGGCAGTGTGACCAGATTCAGTGTTTTATTACTTTTTCGGTATATTTTATCGACTTTTCCGATCATCAGTAATTCAGTATTTTTGTAGGTATATTGGCGGAAGTAAGTAGGCAGTCGCTCCATGTAAAATACTGGTATTCAGCTGTATCCGGTTAGACTGGAAGCCGACCCCAACATAGTTGGGAAAAGGCTAGGCAGATGATGATGATTGGCGGAAGTAAGAATTTTTGGGTATATTTTGGATAAAAGGCTATCGTAACTATTGGTAACACCGTAGCGATCGTCCCCGCGAACATTGATGTTCAGGGAATTACCCGGATTTAGTCTATTATATTTCTTTCAGATGATTTTCAGTATTTTTTGAGGTGCTTCGGTTTTCTCGTAAATTTTATTCTGGTCACACTGTTCAGCGGTAAGGCCAGTCGTTTTCCCAGCGCCGTGGCGATAGCTTGTGTTCCATATACAAATGTAAGAAGTGTCATTGTGCCTTAGTTCATGGTCATTTGAACTAGTACACTTGGATTTTATTTACTCACCTTTCTCCAAACAATGTTGGGACCTTATTGAGTATCGTGTTTGGAGAAAGGGGAGTAAATAAAATCCAACTATATGCGCGCGGAACATTGTATTTTGCACCGCTAGCATTACTGCTACCTGTAGGCCCTACAAGCGCGTTCAAACAAACAACAAACTCTTCAGTTTTATTATTAGTATAGATGATTGTTTCAAGACACAAAAGCCATCTACCAACTATTCTATAAACTCTATAATAAGGACGTCTTTGACGTCACGTAGAGTTAGCTCCTAGCTTGAGTGGAGAACTTACTGCGACATAGCCGCAGGATTCCGCAGGAAGCGCCTGATTTGACAAAGTGACACGTGACGCGTTTGTGGGGTGAGCAACGTTACAAATCATAGGAGTATTTGTGGAGTACGGTGCTACGAATGTATTTGCAGTTGGCGCAGTATCTCTTTGTCTTGCATACATCTCTATTAGCTGACTGCCTTGTTGGTCTAGTGGTCGTGTAGCTTTATCTACTACGCCACATGAGAACAACGCGTCATACTGACGTCACGCAAAATCCTGCATCTCGTAAGCAGAGTTTACCGCGCAACTAGCATAGATACAACGGCCCGACATGAATCATCGGGCAGTTGCCCGCCAGACACGACACCTGTCACCAGACAGGTGTAAAGGGTGTAAAGTTCAGGTGTAGGGTGTAATGTTCACTCAACCTCCATAGGTTGAGTGAATTTTACACCCTGTTCCTCATATCCCTAAAGTCGCAAGCGCTACTGCTGACCATGAGGTCCTGGGTTCAATTCCCAGGTCTTGGCAAAAAATTATTGGGTTTTTTCATCTTAATAATATTTCTACCCAATAATTTCCCCGTGCTAGGCTAGAAGTTGTAGTGTTGCTACAGATAAACTAAATACGTAAACTCACTCCTTTTCGCCTTGTCGTTGGCGGAAACCACATATCCATACTAATATTATAAATTCAAAAGTAACTCTGTCTGTCTGTCTGTATGTTACATTTTCTCGCCTAACCCACTGAACGGATTTCGATAAAATTTGGCAGAGAGATAGATTGCATCCCGGAGAAGGACATAGGGTAGTTTTTATCGACGTACATCGTGGATGAAGCTGCGGGCGGAAGCTAGATATTACATATTTACACATATTACCCACGTGGAATGATCTTAACATTGCTCCCTCATTGCTCAATTATAAAATATCTAGTTGTATTTATATTGTAGTATTGCACTTCCGCAGTAACACAAAAATGCAGTCTAGTTTAGATCCTTCGATTCAGATTATATCCTTCGAATCCGAATCACGAAATAAAATAACCAAGAACCACTCAAAAGCTACGATCTCTCCTTCGGCAACCGTGCAACGTTGTCAAGGTAACTGCTCGACACGTGCGCAACGTTGTCAAAGTAGTCACTCGACACGTGCCGACAAGTTACACGCTGATCGGACGTGTTGGAGGAGAATTCTTTTACTTTGAAGACGACTTGCCGATTGCATTTTTGAAGGTATACTGGGATATTGGTATGAAATTGCTTATATCATCAGTGTATGTTGCAACAAGCCTAAGAATGAATGAGGACCTGTTTTATAACATACTTCTTTATTCCTGAAAGGGTTCACTAGAGGCGTAACCAGTATTAAGGCAGTTAAGTTTAAGAACTGTTATCTTGTCTACTAATTACAGCTGGGTAATCAATCAAATCAATTTTCCAAGCATGGTAGGTCTAGCAGGCACCCAAAGCAATAAATATAATCCTAATCATTGAGACAGAATCATTATCGACCTAGTACTTTCACAACAAAATTTATGACCTTACTAGCTGCGCCACGCGGTTTCACCCACGTAAATATCGGGATAAAAAGTAGCCTTTATGTAGCCTATAGTAAGCCTATGTTAATCCAGGATGTCAGCTACCTCCATACAAAATTTTATCAAAATTGGTCCAGCTGTTTGTGCGTGAAGAAGAACAAACATATAAACACACCAACACCAACACACATACACATTTACACACCCACAAACTTTCGCCTTTATAATATTAGTGTGATGAAATTAAATAGCTCGTAGATATATCATTCCTGATTTTGATTAGGTAGGTAAATAATTTGTCTCCACCAATTTTTATCTAATAGTATCATACAGAGTCATACATAATTATTTATTATTATTATTATCCATTTATTTCAGGCATCAAGGCCCATATAAAACACATACAAGACAATATGAATATAACTTAAAAATACTATAAATACATACACACATTATAATTACACTAACAAACTAAAGCACACGAGGTGTCTGCGTCGTGTTTCGCTGACTGGTGTCATGTAGCCGGCCACGAAACCGGCGGTACACAACACCCTTCGGCCAGAACTTGAGGAATTTCTCGAGATGATGTGTCGGAACACGTACCACGAACGACTTGAAGTTCGTGTTGTGACGCGACTCCAACTTCTCGACTCTCAAAGTCCAGCTGGTCTTTACACGCATGTGCTCCACGATCTCCTCAAACTAATCAAATTAAAAAATTATAACACCTATTATTAATATTATTATTCAAATTATAACTCCCTCGCACAGAGAGGAGGCCTGGGAAGTGTCCCAGAGCGGTGGGAACATTATAGGCTCATTATGTTACGTAGTATCATACAAGTCAATTTTCGAATTCACCTCTTTTCACGACAAAACAATAAGACCCTCTCCTCTAGTTCTTCAGAAATATAAAAAAAAAAACCTCTTAAAAAATTCACGAATTAAAGTCACAAAAACGTTTACGAGTTTCCCGAGAATATTCACGCTACCCGCTTTAAGGGGTGAAGTCATTGTTATTCATGAATTTCAAATTGTCGAGACTGAAACGCTGGCCCAGCGATCTTCAGCGACCAATTATGAAAAATGTAATTGATAAAATCTCATTTTATTATAATATTTAGATCTTAGTACGAATGGTGAGTAGGTTTTTAAGCTTTGTTTATTTTAAGTTAGTTTGCTTGACACTATGTTAATTATAACAAATGTAAAAAGAGTTGAAACTCAAAAGTTAGTTGCGTGGCTAAAGTTTATTCCATAATTACCTACTCGATATACCATACACACTCGATTAGTTGAATCGATATTGACATCGATATTTTTTTTTATTAATTAGCCTACACTGTCCTACTGCTGACCAAAGCCTCCAGGACCCAAAAATCATTCCAAGAATCGTTTTCTAAAGTCACCCTAGTCCTACCCTTGCGGTCTATGTCGTCTCGCCACCTACTTCTGGGCCGGCCTCATTAGCGTCGTCCATCCTCAGGCACCCACCGTGTGGAGATTATTGCCCAGAGGTCACTGTTTATGTAGTAGATGTGACTCGCCCAATCAAATTTTATCTTGGCAGCCTTTTTGCTTACGTTTAGGAACCCCGTTTCGATTCAACTAATCGAGTGAAATACACAGCAAAAGCATAATTTAAATGACATCCAATAAAAAACGATTTAAAAAAAATTAAACCGTCTCCAAAAAGAAATTAACTCAAAATTATGAAATAACTTTAATTTCGGAAGTCGGTGTCTTGGGATCTGTATTTTAGTTTTAGTTTTATACCACCGACTTCCGAAATTAAAGTTATTTCATAATTTTGAATAATTTCTTTTTGAAGTCGGTTTTTTTTTTGAAGTCGTTAAAAAGTCGTGGATTAAACGAAATATGAAGATAAAAGAGGTCATTTCCAACGCTTTTAAAGTGAGAAATAATGTTTGGTAACGCTTCGAAATTTAAAAAAAAAAATTAATTACTCTTGAAAATTACTGAATCGATTTTGATGAAACTTGCACTGTTCCCTTAGTTGAAGTAAATGTAAGCCAATAAAAAAATGATCACGATCTGAATAATAGTTGCGGAGAAATGCGTGGACAAACATACATACATATATAATACATACATACATCTTTAAAATTTTGTATATTTGTTTGGAAGCCTTAATAGACTGTCATATGTGAATATAATGCAGTTCCAATAATATTACATACATACGTGTCGAATTGATAACCTTCTCTTTTTTTGAAGTCAGTAAAAATTGAATGTGTCATACTAATCAACATAACACGAACGAAGGCAGTATAACTTAAGGATTTTTAGAATTTAATTTAACTGGAATTTTTCAGAATTTCTCTGATTTTAAAGTAGAATATTCTCTGTGAAATATGCTAACAATGTGAGGGGTTTGAAACGCGGACGTAAGTGGAAATGCCGGGAACGCCCTAGAAGAACATACTAGCTGTGCCCGCGGCGTCCTTCGTGTGCAAAGTTAAGAATGAGTTTTTGAAATGAGATTGCTGGACCAACACAATGGAAAGGAACGAAACTAAAGTTTTAGAAAATAGAGAATTTAAAAAGGGTTAAAAATGTCTTTGCTTTTAGAGAGAAAGTACTTATTTTTTCTAAAATTCGGACAATACAGGGTTCTTTGTTTTCTACACAAAAGACGAAAAACATAATGGTCATAAAACAAGAGTCTATTTTTCATCTTACTTTCTGTGAAAAATAAACAAGAGTCTATTTTTCATCTTACTTTCTGTGAAAAACTTTTAAACAGGTGCAGTGGTTTTGTTTATAACCACTCCAAACCCATAATACGGAAAAGACGATATGCATCACGAACCCTCATCTGCCTAGCCTTTTCCCAACTATGTTGGGGTCGGCATCCAGTCTAACCAGATGCACCTGAGTACCAGTATTTTACATGGAGCGACTGCCTATCTGACCTCCACGACCTAGTTACTGGGCAATGCGATACCCCTTTGTAAGACTGGCTGTCAGACTTTCGGGCTTCTGACGACCCGTAACAACTGATAAAGATCCACGAATGAAAGCCGGTACCAACGGCTTAACATACTTTCTGAGGCACGGAGGGGTCTTTGTATGTAAAAATGGTTACCCATCCACTGACCAACCGCGGCAAACTTAGCTTAACCTGATCGATCGGCCCGTGCGGCTGTTATTACTTTGCCTTTTTATAACTGCCTAAAACTAAGAAAACTGACTGGACAGGTCCACTCAATCTGTGCGGTTCTTTCCTCAAAAGACCATTTCAGACACCAATCTACATGGTCTTCACATGATCTGACTAAGATCATGACTGGACTTTAAAACAGACTGTGACTTGTGAGATGATTCGGCTTTTCTTCACAGTTTAAAAAATGATTGACGTGTAACAGGGTTTATACAAAACAGAAATAAAATCAGTTGTCCTCATCATTTGACGAGTTATTCCGTTCTGCTCCCCTGAACCCCTCCGCCACCCCCCCAAAATCCCCTGCTTGTTCGTCTTCTATTTTAATCTTTGTCTTATCCACTATAAACTTTCTCATACCGGTTTAGTCCGCTTTTTCTTTTGTTTTTGATCCTGTAGGATCGTTAGCAACAAAAATAAGTACAGGGTTTATAGAAACCATTTTACATATCGTTCAAATCACCTACAACCCTACTGACCCCTCCTAACTAAAACACTTTGCGACAATAAGTAAATGTCTGTGAAATCCCCAGATTCCATTCTCTATCTGTCATGCAGACTATGGAGCTAATGAAAATTGTTTTTAAAGTCAATCCATTACCCGTAGTCCGACTGAGAAGATTCGAACTGGATATCGCTATCTGCTGGAAGATATATATCATAGAAAGAATATAGTGTGGACTCACTGGTTCGCTCGGGTTTGAGAGGTGGAATAAAGGAGGTGCTTTGGAAAGTAATTTCTTTTAGCCACGAAGTAATAGGCGGATACAGACATTGTGAGGCATGCGCAGCGCACGGCGCTTATCGCATGATTCGCAATGTGTGGACGTTCATATTCGTGGTGAGGCGTGCGCAGGGCACGGCGCTCATCGCATGATTCGCAATGTGTGGACGTTCATATTCGTGGTTAAGCATGCGCAGAGCACGGCGCTCATCGCATGATTCGCAATGTGTAGACGTTCATATTCGTGGTGAAGCATGCGCAGAGCACGGCGCTCATCGCATGATTCGCAATGTGTAGACGGTCTTATTCGTGGTGAGGCATGCGCAGCGCACGGCGCTCATCGCATGATTCGGAATGTGTGGACGTTCATATTCGTGGTCAGGCATGCGCAGGGCACGGCGCTCATCGCATGATTCGGAATGTGTAGACGGTCTTATTCGTGGTGAGGCATGCGCAGCGCACGGCGCTCATCGCATGATTCGCAATGTGTAGACGGTCTTATTCGTGGTGAGGCATGCGCAGCGCACGGCGCTCATCGCATGATTCGGATTGTGTGGACGTTCATATTCGTGGTCAGGCATGCGCAGGGCACGGCGCTCATCGCATGATTCGGAATGTGTGGACGTTCATATTCGTGGTGAGGCATGTGGAAGCAGCGTGCCTCCTTAAAATGATTCAGATTCTGATAGATAGTTTGTTTCCTAATTAGGGTGCTGTATACCGGTCTATTCTGCTAATATTTTATCATGCCAACCTTACTTAAATTACGAGTTTGAGTTTTTCAAATTTTTAAGTTTTTCTATTAGGAATTTCTTACACAGAAGAACAGCCCGGAGTTTGGAAGTTGGCGATGTGTTACCCCTGTGGCTCGGAATGCACCCATTGTCTTTCTTGGAGCCTGCAGTCTATTCTGTATTTGAATCAATAAGATAGTTGTAGGACGCCACACATCAAACTACTACAATCTGTCAAATTTCTTCAATAGATATTTAACTTTATCACCAAAGCATAAGGTTTGAAGTTGATTGGGAAAATTTGACAGTTTCGGGTAGCTTGATGTGCTGGCGTCTGTACTTTGATAATAGAGAAATCCTTGCTACATAGAACTCGAGTCTTCTTTTTCTTTTGCTTTAGATTAGTATTCATACTGATATTCGTAGGTATCTATCGTGTATTGTGAATTGTGGACATCGTTTGATTATACTTATCCATAACATCTTCATTAGTATCCGAGTTCAAAAAAGGAGGAGGTTTATAAATGTGTATCATTTGGATGTATTTTTATTGTTATTTTATTTTCTTACTAGGTTCCGCCCGCGGCTTCACCCCCGAGGTATGTCGATAAAACTACCCTATGTCCTTCCCCGGGATGCAATCTATCTCTCTGGCAATTTTTATCGAAATCCGTTCAGTGGTTTAGGCGTGAAAAGGTAACATACAGACAGACAGTTACTTTTGAATTTATAATGTTAGTATGAATGTATGTTCTTCGATATTTTCGGCAATAATTTTTGACCGATTTTGAAAATATTTTTTTCATGTGCCTGCAATGGTGGTCTCACGTTAATTTTATTAGCTTTGCTTGATATGTTTTTGAGTTAGCTTCGATAATACCTACGTATTTAATTCATGGTGTCTTGGGAACTGAAGTTATCTTAATTTTTTGTCACCGACTTCCAAAATTAAAATTGTTTTACGTAGTTTTTTTTTGGAAGTATATTATTTTTTCATTTGTTTTATCCCAATCGAATCTATTTGTGGTCAGCAGCGCTGAGCAAAATGGTATATTCCTTCCATTCACCTCTTTTCAGTTTACAATTTATCCTGGACGATTTATTTATCATGATAACAATACAACCAAACAAATCCAATTACTATAGAAAATGACTAACTTATACTTACTAATACTACATAGTTATGAGCCAAATCGTCGGATTCTACTGTGAATCAAACTGGAGCTGTTTAAGTTAAACTTCTAAGGGTATGAATGAAACAAGCTATGATGAGGCATTGCTCTTTACAGATATTGATATAAGTACATTCTATGTTCTATGTTACGGGTTTGGTTTCCACACACGCACGCACATTGGTCCAATCAAGGACTAAGTGCTCCTTCAATAGACCATTGTACGTGCGTGTGCATATAAGTACATTTTCAAATGATCAAGAACAATACGGTTTCAATTATACTGTGGGAGACTGGTGCCTAAGCTGGTAAGCCTGTATTTCAGGATGCCAGGTCTCCACTCCTTGAGAAGCAGTACTTTACATTTAAATTGGAGAGGCATTTTATACTAAACTTGTGTTTTTTTTTTAATTTTTAGATTTTAGCAGCTTCATAATACATCTTCAATATTACAATGTATGTTCTAGAATTTGTCCAACTCGTTAAATTATTTAAAAACTTATATTTTTTTATGCTTGTAACTCCACCTGCACCCTAGTTGCGTAACATACTATTAATTACAATCTGAATCAATTCGAAGGATACTGCTAATCCATTGCTTTATATGTTTGAAAAAATTGTCTACTAAACAACGTAAATAACACAATGAACGTTGTTAAACTGTCAAAATTAAAGCCAATTCTACTGTGAGTGTCTTACGCAATTACCCCCTGCACCCATACGCTTCACACTTGTCAGAAATTGGAAAAGTAGTTAAACGAGTAGTTCCCTGGACCAACATCGTGGACTGTGTAGTGTATGCGCAGGCATTGGCGTGGCAGTCGCTTACCGGCCGTAGGCGAATGCAGACGTTCTCTGGGTTTCGGATAGACTATGTACCTCAGTGATCTGTCAAAGTGTGTTTTATTAACCCAGCGAACATTACAAGTGGCGACGAGGATAAAAGTAAGTGCTGAAAACATTTACCAAAAAAAAAGGGGAAGAATGCACGCTGAAAAATAATGCACGTTGAAAGTTGTTTACGATCAGTTAAGCGACTATATTTCGACAAGGATCGTTTATAGTTGGATACTAAAGTAAAAACAGAACGTAGTAACACTGTACCTACCTACCAACACGTAAATAAATCGTTACCAAGGTAGATGGTTACAGCTAATGATTGCTTTATAAGTTACGAAAAATAAATTCTACTTCGACTGATGTAAACAACTTATAAGCGTAGGTAAATGTTAAAAAGGCCATGCAGTAAATATTTATCACAACAAAACAAAAGGCCATGCCTGAATAGTACGCAATTATTTTAAATGTGCTGTAATGCAAACAGTAAATATTGTTATATTATTATTGAGTAAGTGCTTTCATTTAAATAGCAAGATAATTGAGTTATTTGCACGCTTCTAATTTTAAATAAAAATAATAACCGATTATTATCATAAATCTTGGACATACTGACCTTTTCTGTTGTAAATAACCTACATACCCACTTATTGTAAATATAAAACAAAATCTGTAGATACTATTTTAATCAGGTCACTGGTTTTGCCAGGATCAATTGTTTGCATTTCGACACAGAAATATCAAGGTCACGCAAATACTATTCGCAATACGACCATGCTTAATGGATAAATATCAGAAAAGACCGGGAAACGTTAGTGTAAGCATCAATAATGGCTTAATTACTAGCATATTTACTGCCAACTGGTTAATAAACCTAATTTGTTAATAGATAAAGGTTATTATCAGTCAATTCCCATAATAATAGTAAAGTATAATACTTAATATCGTGTCCTGCGTGTCCTGTCAGCTGCACGTTACAGGAACTGATGGACGCTGGTGAAGGCGCCAAACAAGTATCCGAATTCTGGGCCGAGTCCATTTAGATTGCTATTCTGAGCCGAGTTCACTTAGATTGCTATCGACACACTAAAAAGAAGATTGTAAAGTAACGTTACTGAATAAAGTTATTCAGTTTATTTAGTTAGTCATACTTACGCTTACGTCAAAGGTCATGCTGAATCCGAAATGCTCTAATGAGCACGCATACGAGTCTCAAAATCCTGTTACAGGACGCCACAAAAAATGACTCACGCAATAAGTACTTACATAACATACATACATAATCAGCCTATAATGTTCCCACTGCTGGGACACAGGCCTCCTCTCGGTGGGAGGGAGTGGGCCGTAATCCACCACGCGGGCCCAGTGCGGGTTGGCAGATGTAACATGTCTTCTTGTCTTCAATAAGTACTTACAAAAATATAATAGGGCATGCAGTTGTGATACTGTTACTGATTTTCAGTAAAAGCCACGCAAAAATAAGAATCAATACAGAGTAATGTATTCATTGTAATACTTACGAAAGATAACAAAAATAAAAATAAAAAAAAAAACCGTCCCACAGAGGATAATTTCCTGCATGTAGGAAGAACTACCTAATGAGTACTACTGATAATGACATATGTACCCGAGTTCTAGGGTGACATAATTTAGATTGCTACCTATCAACAGACTAAGGAAAAGACAAAAGCTATGTAATTGTTACTATAATTAAATACTAGTACCAACCAGTTAAAATAATAAGTATACATACTTTGAAATAAAATGTGGGCAAAGTGAAAATAAAAAGTCACAATAACAACAAACTGTTGTTTGATGTTATTGCAATGTTAATTAATAATAATAACAGAAAGCTGCCATCTTAAACACCTGCAGAATAGTTAGGAAATTCATGCAGTTAGAGGAAGAAAAACACACTCTAATACACACCACACGTTGCATTTACTTGGTTTTGGCCCGTAAATGTAGCTAAAACCAGCCTAAGAGGTGAGAAAAAAAGACACAAAAATAATAAAAATAATGTTTATTTCCAGAACAATGTTCACAAAGGTTACACGTACAGTAATATGGTACAACATATAGTACATTGAGTATTATCTCCTGGCACCCAAACTAGGTTTATAGCCTGTGACTTGGGGACAGATAGATGAACAAAATGTTTTAGTAAAACTCTTTTCACCAGTAACATGAATTAGAATGACATAATATTTTCTTATGATAATATGACGAATCGGTAAATCAATTTTGTAGAAGAGAAGTTCCCTTCTTCTGTTGGAATTTTGTGGTAGTACCTTCAAAGGTCACTAAGTTACAGGTGCCATGTAACATTATGTGAAACCAAGACAATAATGTACAATAAAGCAATAAAGATTGCTTATCTATTCAAACATAGGTGGGAGAACAGGCGTGATGTGGTTATGAGATTATAATTCTTATTTATCATAAAGTTGATAATACTGCCCTATGTGAGGTAATTAAAATGTATTTGTGATGTACCTACCATTATTGATGCAGCACACAACTCAGTGGCAACACTGCTCGAGTCAGTCACGGCTTACCCCCGTGTCGACCCCTTATGTAAATAATATCGAGAAAATATTATTCGATCAAATAAAAAAATGTTCCAGCGAAAATATCGTTAATGTACCAGCTTTAACAGAAGTTCCACTTCGGTAAAATCGAAGTTAAGTAACAAATAAAATTATTATCTTACCTACTGTTAAAACTAACTAGTGTAATAAAATCTGTTATGGTTAATGATTGAACTAATCGTAGTCAAATCAAATGCATTTTGCACTGGCTATTGTAATTTGTAATCAACAAAATAATTCATAGAATTCATTACAGTGTTGTAATATCAAGTGAACATTTGCTTTAATCACATAGCACACGTCCTTTGTTCAGGACCTTTGTTCGACTTGCTGGCTAGTCAAATATGAACGGCGGTGATTTAGTTTAAAATAAACTTTAATTACAATATTACAATTATAGGACAAAAAACATTGAGCAACTGTACTGGGTATGGTACAACAAGACATATTTTGATATACATTAAAATATGTGCGTGTGTGGGTGAAAGACACAAATGGAACAAGTTCCAACAAAACAACCGAATGGTTGCGAAAAACACAAATGGAACAAGTTCCAACAAAACAACCTAATGGTTGCGAAAAACACAAATGGAACAAGTTCCAACAAAACAACCTAATGGTTGCGAAAAACGCAAATGGAACAAGTTCCAACAAAACAACCTAATGGTTGCGAGAAACACAAATGGAACAAGTTCCAATAAAACAACCTAATGGTTGCGATTAATACTGGCAAGTTAACGAATGAGGTTTATTTAATTAATAAAATTGTTTCTCCAAATAGTTAGTGGCAAAATATAGCATTATTGATTGACTATTTGGGAAACACGGGACGTACTGGTGTTATTTTCGGGAACATGCGAGTGTAAAATCTAATAATTCTAAATTTGCTTATATCTCGAAAACGGTGCGTCCTATCGAAAAAATAATGGAAAATTTGCCCCCCTTTTAGGAACCCCTTGTCGCAAAATTCGCGACATGGACAAAAAAAAAATGACTATGTTATTTGTACAGCGTTTTAACTTTCTTATGCTTAATATGTACAGTGAATTTATAGTTTTACTTTTATTTCGTATAACCTCATTTGTTGATAGGTGCCAACCCAACTGTTGGTTAACAGATTTGCCTAATATTAGGCAAATAAGATCGCGGAAATCGCGATACTGATAGATTATGTGGTTAATCGATACATTACGAAGTAATTTGAAGAGGTAAACAATCAAATGAATAGTGGGTACCTAAAAGTTAACAATAACTTATACATTGGTATAACCAACCAGTGTATGCAATCAATGGGTGAAAACTCATCAAGTTCATACATTGGAACCGACTAGATTACGCAATTTACAAAATAAATCATGGTTAGACATTAAAAAGATTTTGATCTCTATTGCCAATCCTAGGTATGAGGGGCACGTGGCTAAATAATAACAGCCGCATAGGTCGATCGATCAGGTTAAGCTACGCTTGCCGCGGTTGGTCTATGGATGGGTGACCATCTTTACATACCGTGTCCCCTCCGTGCCTCGGAAAGCACGTTAAGCCGTTGGTCCCGGCTGTCATTCGTGAATCTTTGACAGTCGTTACGGGTAGTCAGAAGCCCGGAAAGTCTGACAACCAGTCTTATCAAGCGGTATCGTACCCAGTAACTGGGCTGTGGAGGTCAGATAGGCAGTCGCTCCATGTAAAATACTGGTATTCAGCTGCATCCGCTAAGACTGGAAGCCGACCCCAACATAGTTGGGAAAAAGGCTAGGCAGATGCCAATACCTAGGTATGGCAGTAGAAATCACAAAAGAGATAAAATTTCCTGACCTGTAAATAATGCAAATTGCATAAAAGGGTAAAAGTTTCCTGCCCTGTAATTAATGCAAATTGCATAAAAGGGTAAAAGTAAAAGATGTAACTTCAGTAAAAATCACAAATGAGATAATAATTCCTTGCCCTGTAATTAATCCAAATTGCAAAAAAGGGTAAACAAAAAACGGTAAACTTAGTAAAAATCGAAAAGTAATAGACTAAGTAAAAATCACTAAATAATAATAACAATAATAATAATAATAATAATCTTTATTTCAAAAAGCCAAGTACAATTTGTCCATCTCAATCAAGCAAAAAAAAAAAAAACAAAACAAAACAATGAAGTACAACGCTATGCATTATTTGAGACAGAGTGAACGTCTGTGTCTGTGCTAGTATAAACTGTGTTACAGACACAGGCTGCAAATGTGATAATAGTTCGTGCCCTAAAATAATGCTACTTGCAAAATTACCTTTAATCTCACTACATTTTGACAAGTTTTGACATTTGTTTGTCACCGATATGAGACTGAGACTAGATTTTGAACGTTTTAAATTAGTAGAATTGGCCTTCTGGTGTCATACCGCACCGTGTCATACGTAGGCACATACACATAATAATAGCATTTAATTTCAGTACAACAGTGGTGGTGGTCTAGCCCGACTAAGTTCGTGGGTTCGAAACCAGGCAGGCATTTTGTGTATTTTCACTCATCACCACTGTTCATCAATGGTGAAGGAAAACACCGTGAGGAAACCGGCATGTCTGAGAACCAATACTTCGAAGACATGATTGTGATTCATTAAATTGGACGCAATGGGCATCCATTATATTGGACGCATTTGGACATCCATTAAATTGGACATTACAAAATGGTGAAGAAAAACATCGCGAGGACATCGGGAGGACATCATCGTGAGGACATCGTGAGGACATCATCGTGTGGATCGTGCCATATGTAACACCATATGTAAATATGTGAGCACCTGTATCTATCACATAATTGATTTACCTGCCATTGCTTCATTTTAATTCTTTTTACCTTTTGTGGTAGACTAATTTTATTCTAAGTGCATTGTCTTCACATATAATTATATTATATAAACAAGACATTGTAAAACATTTTAAAAGGGTAACGGTGGAGTTTCTTGCCCATTCTTCTCCATACGAAAACTACCTTTTGGAATGGGCGACTAGAATCAATTCAATATTTCAATAAACATGACAACAACAAACATATCAATTCAATAAAAATAAAGGAGGGATGTAGTGTATGCGCAGGCATTGGCGTGGCAGTCGCTTACCGGCCGTAGGCGAATGCAGACGTTCTCTGGGTTTCGGATAGACTATGTACCTCAGTGATCTGTCAAAGTGTGTTTTATTAACCCAGCGAACATTACAGACTGTATAAATGAAGATATGTTTACAAAGGGGGTAACTACCGAGATAACGACTAATATAGAAGTCATCATCTGCCTAGCCTTTTCCCTACTATGTTGGGGTCGGCTTTCAGTGTAACCGAATGCAGCTGAATACCAGTATTTTACATGGAGCGACTGCCTATCGGAGCAGTGGTGGCCATGTACGGAGCAGTGGTGATGGCCATGTGGTAACGGCCGCGACTTACGAGTTGTAGGTCGTAGGTTCGAACCCCGACAGGCGCTTTGAGTAAAGTATTTCATCACCACTGCTCTCAAAACGGTGAAGGAAAACATCGTGAGGAAACCGGCATGTCTTAGAACCAAAAATTCGAAGACATGTGACATCTGCCAACCTGCACTGGGCCCGCGTGGCGGATTACGGCCCACTCCCTCTCACTGAGAGGAGCCCTGTGTCCCAGCAGTGGGAACATTATAGGCTGATTATGTATGTATGTATGTATGACTGCCTATCTGACCTCCACAACCCAGTTACTGGGTAATACGATACCCCTTGGTAAGACTGGTTGTCAGACTTTTGGGCTTCTGACGACCCGTAACGACTAACAAAGATCGTCAAATGACAGCCGGGACCAATGGCTTAACGTGCTTTCCGAGGCACGGGGAGGTCTTGATATGTAAAGATGGTCACCCATCCATGGACCGACCGCGGCAAGCGTACCTTAACCGATCAGGTTAAGGTACGCTAATCGACCCGTACGACTGTTATTACTTAGCCACAAGCCTCTCCAAGTTCCCTGGATCAACACTATCACAAAAAGCGTATATAGCGTATATCAACTAAAAAGGAATTGGCTGCAGCCGTTAATGTTCCTGGCAATACAATAATAATACCTAGGTTGCGGTTATACGTCCGAGAAGAAAGAGTATCCGGCGGCGGTGACTTTCTGATACATCATCTTATTCATACTCTGAAGTCACACACCGGGTTTATGTCTAATGGAAACACCTATTATTAGTTTCGAACAAAGTTGTTCCTGCAGTGTTATTTTATCATAATTTTACAAGCTTTGCTGAGACTTCCGGTAGCGGTGAGTAATCTTCTTTAGTGCACGTGTGGCGATTAATCTTATAGAGGTTTGAGGAACAGGGTATAAAGTTCACTTTTCCTCCTCAGAAAAAGGAGGATCCTCCGACCAGACGGGTGTCGTGGTTGGTGGGCAACTGCCTGCCGATTGATAAATGGCATCTCGCAGTTCAATCTTATATGAGGTTTTGCGGTTTGATGTCGGGAACTCGGGACGTTGTATATGATTAGCGCAGGCTGGCGATGCGATGCGGCGGGATGGCTCGAGGGCCGAAAACCCGGACGAAATCGCGGGCAGAAGCTAGTGTAATTATAAATAGCAACAGCTTCACAGGAACCCCAGCGCCCCACAGCACCAGTTTGAAGTTTATGGTTCATGAAATCGGTATCAAACAGATCGCATCGCTGCCTCCTTTACGCACAGCGGTTCTAGGTTATAACTCCCCTTCTAGCTCCGGGTTTAACCCCATTTAATTACTAGAATGCTAACTGGGTCATTGTGTATGGTTACGTCTTTGGTTTAGTTTTTAGCTAGTTGTTTTTATTTCTTGTTATTTGCCAGAATATAGGTTAAGTCAACAAAGGAGATAAGTATACAGGAGCGTTGGATATAGTTGAGTTTTAAGAAGAAACCGATGGATGTTCTCGAATAAAATTTTATTTTATTACAAGAAAACAAACATCTCATTTATTAAATTAAATTTCAGTCCAGAACATCCATCGGTTTCTTAGTAAACTTCAACTATATCCGACGCTCCTGTTGACTGTACTTACATAATAACATGGTAAAATAATTTTAGTCTCACTATATTCGACTTATCAGTGGTGCAAATATTTCTAGTGCATTAATATTATGAAATCACATCAATGTCATTAGTCATACGCATCGTAATCATAATAAAATGTACAGTCTTGCTTCGTTAATGTTAATTAGGCACATTACATTAAAAATATATTAAATTAGTTTATTAGGTTATATCTCACAGCTAAGACAGTCCATAAAGTTATTCATTAGGGTTATAAATAATAATAATAATAAACCATTAATTATCAGGTAACACAGACCCATAGATACATACCTTAACCTAAGTACTTATACATAATAATATAGTAACAATTTTGTTAGTAAATAAAACTTAATAACTATGTTAGTATCACTTAGTTGCACTAAGTCTTTGTGCGTTCTGGTGGCACTTGTCCGCGAAAGCGGCGGAATACCACATCCTGCGGCCAAAAGCTTTCTTCCATCACCAGGTGCAGGTAGCATGTTGGTATGCGCACCACGAACGCCTTGAAGTTGACGTTGCGGTGCGACTCCAGTAACTGCACCCTCGGCGTGTACCTCGTCTTCTGGCGGACGTACTCCACGATGTTCTCCGCCGTAGTGGTGTAGTGTAGGCGGGAGATGTACACCGGTGTGTTCGGCTTCGCGGCACGCAAGCTGACTTCGGGCTCCGTAGGAGCTTTGCCGCAGCGGTTCTTGTTCGTTCGTGACCGGCGCTTCCTCCTTTGCACCGTCACGAAACCCTCATCATCAGCCCTATTCGGTGCCTTTTGTGGCATGGGCTTCCTACTTGGAGCTCCTGGGGCACTCGCGGTGTCGCTAGCGGATTCCATTTTTTGGGGCTTCGCCAGGGCTGCAGACACTGGCAGCGGGACGGGGCGAGGGGCTCGGGCGGCGTTGCAATAATGACAATCATTATAATTTAAATAAGTGTTAGTAAATTGTTTAACCGGTTCAATTCCTTAATTACAGCAGAAACAATTAAAAAGCGTACGATGGGTTTATTGTATTTTAATATTTATGTACACAACACACAGTGAAATACATAAAACGACCTAATTATAATTCGAGTACAAAAGTATTGCTTATTTCCTAAGAAATTTCTTGTAGCAGACCTGCGAAAGGTAAAAAGGAAATGTAGACAATAAGTAGTGTCTGACTTCTACAGACTGTACTTCGAAGAGTGTCCACAGGAACTCCACGACCTGAACTCACCTTCGCCCTTTTACCACCGGACAACCAGACGTATTGCAGCGTACCATCCACACTTGGTTGATATCCCCACGAGTCGTACTCAGCGCTTCTCCTCCACTTTTATTATGCGCACAGCCAAAGTGTGGAACTTTCTGCCGGCATCTGTGTTCCCACCAACATTTAACCCGTCTGCCTTCAAAGTAAGAGGGAAAAGGCACGCTCGTTCCATCATAGACCTCATCTATCGCTTTCCATCAGGCGTGATCAGGGTCAAGAGCGAGCCCATTTAGTAAAAAACAAAAAGAAGTGTGTGAAAACCAGAATATAGGGTTATAAACTTTTACTGACTCGACAGGTCCACACAAATTAATGTGGTTCTTCCCTCAAAAGAAGCACATAAATTTGGGCAAAGCAGGGGCGGATCGCTAGTCTTATACATACAGTATGGTAAAAAAGTCATGGATCAAACGAAATAGGAAGATAAAGAAGGTAATTTCCAACAAAAAATCTTTCTATAGCATGGACATAATTCACTTAAGTTATGAATATTTTTTTGTATAAGTACCGAGTTCTTTTACAATTAGACTAATTAAAAAAAGTAATTTAAAACAATAAAACAAACGGTGTTGTACTCGTATTATTACTAGATAATGACTGTATCAGCACCACAAAAGTTCTATTGCGGCTCTACTAGATTTCAAGAGCAATTATTTTTTTTCCAAAAATTTTGAAGCATTACCAAAAATTATTCCTCACTTTAAAAGCGTTGGAAATTACCTCCTTTATCTCCCTATTTCGTTTGGTCCACGATTTTTTGACCACCCTGTATAAACGATTTTTCTGCATACTTGGATAAGTTTTTCCTCACAAAACCTTACCCGGAAATTCCCCGATTCGAACAAGAAAAAACAAGTTTATTCCCAAAAATAAAGGCCCGACCTTGATCCACAAGGACACAATGTTGTTTGTCCATAAGGTTGCGGTTGGACAACCAACCGAGACTTAGCTGGTTGTAAGAATTAACAGCGCACGACTGAATGTTTTCGGGAGTCATTAGTAAATGGTGAGATATCTTTGGACATTGTGGGATGCGGGCATCATCTCCATTATTTTGCTTTTTAAGGAAATATAAGGCTTTTATCACTTTCCTTAAATTCATACTAATATTATAAATGCGAAAGAGTCTCTGTCTGTCTTTCTGTTACCGCTCACGCTTTAAACATGAAGAGGTAACAGACAGACAGACACTCTTTCGCATTTATAATATAAGTATGGATAACCTCACGCCTGTCTTTCCCCGAAGAGTCAGGCGGAGGTGCACCTATAGTTCAATACCATCAATACTCAATTCTTTTTTGCTTTCCATATGTATTACATACTTAGATGATATCATCATTTCAGCCGAGAGACGTCCACTGCTGGACATAGGCCTCCCCCAAGCACCTCCATATCGACCGGTGCTGTGCTTCTCGCATCCAACGGGTTCCTGCGGCTTTCACAAGGTCGTCGGATCACCTTGTGGGAGGCCTTCCAACGCTACGTCTTCCTTCTTCGGTATGTGGTCGCCACTCCAGGACCTTTCGGCCCCATCGGCCATCTGTTCTGCGAGCAATGTGCCCTGCCCACTGCCACTTAAGTTTGGCAATTCTTCGGGCTATGTCCGTCACCTTTCCATAGATGATATAAGAAAGTAAAATATCAATATGGACCCTGTTCACCGACATTTCCCCAGTTATATTTAAGTCCCATGATATCACGTAATCAGCCTACAAGGTTCACACTGCTGGGACACATACCTCCTTCGTTCTGCGAAGAGAAGAAAGTGTAAAAAGTGTAAAGTGTACTGCACTCCTACGAAAGTGAAAAATCTAACTCCGGTTCTTGCCAGGTTTTTAAACCGCATACTGACTTTGTAAACTGTTTACGGTTACAAAAGTCTGCTTAAGAAACGGTATGTCATCATCATCTGCCTAGCCTTTTCCCAACTATGTTGGGGTCGGCTTCCAGTCTAACCGGATGCAGCTGAATACCAGTATTTTACACGGAGTAACTGCCTATCTGACCTCCTCCACAGCCCAGTTACTATACCGCTTGGTAAGACTTGTTGAAACGAAACGATGAAACGGTATGTATTTTACAAAAGAGCATGTAATTGTGTATCTTCATAAACTTGCAAATTATTTTGTTAATAACTTTAATAAATGCTAATAAGTTCGTCATACATAAATTAGAATTGTGATCTTAATGAATATAGAACAATCCTGTAAAAAAAACAAGAACTTTGATACGGAGTCGTTACTGCGTCGTTACTGCGTTACTTAATGTAACAACATTAAGTACACCTGTTTCAACCAATATAATTAAAATCCTTGACTTTTTTATATTTTAGTAGCGTACAAGTTTTTACTTTTTTGGAAGGCTCCTGGCTAACAGTGGCACGGCGGGCGATCTTGACCGTACTTCCGGGATTGTCCTGATAGCCGTGGAATACCTTTCCACTCCTCATGAGCACGTCAGGACATGTTGCTGCCTTGGTGCTACGACACTATGTGCTTGTGATCGTTTTCGGGGGCCCATTATTGAGTGTGCAAGTCACCCCCTGCCATTTTATCTCTGTAATTTATATAAAACATTGGTCAGGCAGGGGCTATAGACTTTCCATAGTCCTCAATTACCAGTTCACTTTAGCCACCCAAACCCATAATCCAATATCTTTATTTCCATATCATAATAGTCCCACACCAACCGGGGGTTGTCCTTGGGTGCATGTGCATAGTGCGAACTGGGATAATCGTCGGTTGGTGCCTCATTTCATTGAAAGTGTCTAACGGGCCTCTGCGAGTTGGCTTCGGCCCCTCGTAAGCCTTCCAAAGTTCCGGGACCCCAGAGTCCCGAGAAATATCAAAATAAGTAAGTAATAATCAACATCACCCGAACACCTTTAATACCCTTGCAATGCTTCTTTTAAAAAAATATATATAACTAGCTGACCCGACAAACGTTGTTTTGCCATATAAAGTATTTCTAGCTGCCCGGCGCTACTTCGTCCGCGTGGTGTCCTTCCCCTTACCCTACTTCTAATGTACTCCTACCCTACTCCTACACTACTCCTACCCTACTCCTACCCTACTTCTTCTCTACTTCTACCCTACTCCTAATCTACCACACCACCACAGACTATCTACAGTATTGTATCTACTATAATTGTCTCTCCTTCCTCTTTTACCCTACCCCTAATCTACTCCTAGCCTACTCCTACACTACTCCTACCCTACTCCTATAAGTAAAAAAAAAGATAAAAAATCCTATGTCCGTCTCCACGTTCTAAGCTACCTCCCCACCAATTTTCATGCAAATTGGTTCAGCCGTTCTTGAGTTATAAATAGTGTAACTAACACGACTTTCATTTATGTATATAGATTATCTTCTAGTATTCATCAGCATACAAATAAATTCAATCCAGGGTAATTACGTAACACACAATAGCAATGGTTTTCATTTTGACAATTCAACAACATTCATTGCGTTATTTACATTATTGAACAGGCAAATTTTTCGTACATATAAAGCAATGGATTAGCAATATCCTTTGAAATGATTCAGGTAGTGACTGACAGTGTGTGTGTGTCTTCACGACTTCACGAGTACAATCAACATCAAACATGCATAGTCCCCACAAAGAGGTGTACTTAATAAAGAGTATCATCTGTCTATCTATAAAACTATAATCATAATCATTTATTTTGCCAGAAATATGGTACAATTGATGTTACAATAAAGTAGTGCTTTGTTGTAGTATCTCACCTATCTCATTTTGGTCAAGTAGGTATTGAAGTTTTGTATGAAACAGCTGAATTTTTTTTTCGTGATTTCAGAGTTGGTCCCTTAGTGAAAGTTGTTTATATTCATGGGTAGAACACCATGTAAAAATTTGGATAGTCTTTGAAAAGTAACCCTGTATAGCTATTCTTTTTATGTAATGCGCTTCTACAAGAAGTATGAATTTCCAATTTCGTAGGGTCCCTTGAAATATACGGTTTTCATTACTGTCAACAAGTAAATGTAATTGGTTTCTAATAAACATCCCAATTTCCATTATGTGGGAACCTACATAGATACAAGAGTAAGTGCTCCTAGTATACACAGGGAACATACACATTATAAACTGCAGCCAGTTATTCTCACACATGTTCCCAGGCACAACGAAGTCTCAATAAACACATCGACTGATTGACTTGTTTCAAACTAAAGGCAACTTTAAAAGCTAATTAAAATTTCCGTATAAGCAGCTCAGTATCGTCGGCGGCAACTTGAGAACTTAATAACTTCGATAGCATTTAAGTTTCAAGTCAAGGTAGGGGTGCGGTTTCATTCAGTTCAAGTAGCGGATCATCAGCTCTATCATCATCTGCCTAGCCTTTTCCCAACTATGTTGGGGTCGGCTTCCAGTCTAACCGGATGCAGCTGTATACGAGTATTTACATGGAGCAATTCCCTATCTGACCTCCACAACCCAGTTACTGGGTAATACGATACCCATTGGTAAGACTGGTTGTCAGACTTTAGGGCTTCTGACAACCCGTAACGACTGTCAAAGATCCATGAATGACAGCCGGGACCAACGGCTTAAAGTGCTTTCCGAGACACGGAGGGGTCTTAGTATGTAAAGATGGTCACCCATCCACAGACCAATCACGGCAAGCGTAGCTTAAACTGATCGGTCAACCTGGCGCCCAAGTCTGCTGTTTTTATAAATTCGTCATTCCAACACGATCCCATTGTCATTTTGCTAAAAGTTCGTAATCTGCTAAATTAATAATGGTCGATCATTGGCCGGTCAATGGCACAGAACATATACGATTATCGTAACGAATTAAAAGCAATGACTACACAATGACGTTCTAATAGTGGGTCACTGATCAAAGGAACTGTCAAAATTTTTCTTTCAATGGAGTGTCAGTGGTTGACCATTGGAAAGTCATAATGACGCCATTATATTAATAGATTACCAAACTTGTCAAAATCATCAATAATTATGAAATCAATGATAGACCATTCTGACACTATTGTAAAAGCAGACTTGAGGTCATGTGCGGCTGTTCATCAGCTCTATGAATTTGTCATATTGTCTTCTTCTGACTATCTTGATCCCATGTTACTGGAGTTCAATTTGTCAGTTCTTTAGTCTCTCTTTGCCCCTTCATTGCTTTAATGCAATGCTGATATATTCTACTTTTCGAAAATGGATTTCGTGAGTTTGCTACTCCTGCTGTCTATTGCCTATTTTCTAGACTATTTAAAAATATCGGTTTTAAAATTTCGCTTTGTCGCCTTTGCTATTACTTTTTAGGGTTCCGTACCCAAAGGGTAAAAACGGGACCCTATTACTAAGACTTCGCTGTCTGTCCGTCTGTCTGTCAGGCCGTATCTCAAGAAACGCGATAGCTAGACAGTTAAAATTTTCACAAATTATGTATTTCTGTTGCCGCTACAACAAATACTAAAAACAAAATAAAATGAATATTTAAGGGGGGTTCCCATACAACAAACGTGTTTTTTTTCGGCGTTTTCGCCTTGTGGTACGGAACCCTTCGTGTGCGAGTCCGACTCGCAGTTGGCTAGTTTTTTACTTTCTTCTTTTCTAGCTGACCCGGCGAACTTCTTCGTACCGCCCCGCGATCGCCAGCCGCTCTGTCCCCGCTTTTTAAATCTCTGATATCTTCTAAGATATTCATTTTAATGATATGCTGTAAAGGGAAATTTTGATCTACATGAAATGCACAATGTATTTAATGTATTTGATTAGATAAGGAATAATACTGTATTGTTTAAAATAGCTTAGTAAATAACCCTTTTTTTTTGTAATAATGGTTATCCTACAATTCCGTAGTACATTAATTTGATATATCTCGTAAGGTTTAGCCAGCGTTTCCAATGTAAGCGCACAAAAATATGTTTGTTACGACATCACATTACAAATGTTTGAATTTCTCGGCTTTTCTCTGCTATAATATGCATAATATAATATCTATTGCTGAAAACTACATTAAAATCTGTTGCGCAGTTTAAAAGATCGAAGCTTACAGACAGCGATAGGGACTTTGTTTTATACTGTGTAATAATAATATGTAAAGAAGATAAAGAAGATGGGTGTACCTGTTTGGGAGCTATCAAATATAGGGGTTTATTTGTTAACGCTATGTAATAATGAAACTGTTTAACCATACATTTTTGACGTATAAAGCAACAATAAAATAATAATTTATGCAGTCATCCAACAAAAATGGCTGAGATTTTTGATATTGTGTATGTGTGTATGACTCTCATAGGTTAAATTAGTCATAATAGTAATATTATAGTCTTCATGAGGATAAGTTACTATAGAGGTATGAGGAACAGGGTGTAAACTTCACTCAACCTCCATAGAAAAGGGAGGATCCTCCGACCAGACGGGTGTTGTGTCTGGCGGGCAACTGCCCGATGATTCTTATCATCTATGCTAGTTGCGAGGTAAACTCTGCTTGCGAGATGCAGGATTTTGCGTGACGTCAGTATGACGCGTTGTTCGCATGTGGCATTGTAGGTACCGCTACATTACGTCGCTGCAACCCTGCAGACTTGCTAATATTCTTAAGACATTCCAGTACCTATAGCTCCTGCCGATACAAGAGAAAAAGAAGGTCTGAATTATAAATATGGACCTCCTCAATGTATGTTCTTTTTTTTTAAATCGCCTTCTTTATAACCTAGACCTTATCTAAACAAGTAGTTTGTGGCGAAGTCTGAAATACTGACGAAGAAACTCTTGCAATGTTCGAGTGAATTGTATTGACATTTCTATTTAGTGCTCTTATATATACTTGCGGCTTGTTCTGTTGTTCCTTGGAATGACTTCCATAACTTTATAGGTATATAGGTTGTTGGAACTGATTTGTTTTGAAAAGTATCCTTGGGGTTTTATGGATCACTAGCTGCGCCCCGCGGTTTCACCCGCATAAGTGTCGACTCTTGGGTAATATATGGATAAAAAGTAGCCTATATGTTAATCCAGGGTGTCGTGCTACCTCCATACAAAATTTTATCAAAATTCGTCCAGCCGTTTGAGCGTGAAGAAGTAACAAACATATAAACACACACACACATCCACACTCACAAACTTTCGCCTTTATAATATTAGTGTGATATAGGTTGTTGGAACTGATTTATTTTGAAAAGTTTTTTTTTTTTATCAAAAGAAATTTCTAGTGTGGGGCAACCCTCACTAGGAATTTCTCCTGCGGTGCTATTCTGTAAATATCTCACCATTTTGAAGTTTGGAAGTGTATAGCTATCTGTATGGAGGTAGAAACGACTTGGAAAATGAATAATGATGATGACATTAGCCAGTTGTGGAAGCCATGAATTCGTAAACTTGTAAGGTGAAAAGGAATTTGAGGATTTGACAGAGATATCTTGTGGACTGACAATGATACAATGGCAAATGGTAGTCAAAAGTCTTTCTGTCTGTCTTTGAAAGACTTTTGTAGTAGTCACTGCCTATCTGACCTCCACAGCCCACCTGGGTTGTGGAGGTCAGAAAGCAAGTAACGCCGTGTTAAATACCAGTATTTAAGCACGCATGGTATTCACCTGCATCTGGTTACACTGGAAGCCGACCCTAAAGCTGTAAAAATCTCGCCGTGAAAACTTAGGTGAAGTGAGTTTGTTTTTGCTAGGAATTGACACTATTGACAGCTCACTCCACGCGCACTGCACCTAAGTTTTCACGGTTTTACAGAATCGACCGGCTGTATTGTGGGTGCGTTTACAAACATTTAAACTCACATACACAAACAGCCAGACCCGGAACAACTACTTGTAGGTCATACAAATATTTGTTCCGTGCGGGAATCGAACCCGCGACACGGAGCGCAGCAGTCAATCCCAACCGTGCCGTTATCATTGGGGTTTTATGGGTCATTAGGATTTTTAAATTTTATTTGTCCATTCCTGATGATTCTTGAGCTGTTATAAAAATCAACATAGTATATCAACAACATTTTGGGGTCCATTGTCGAAAAATTATCAGTAGCAGGACGATTCTAGATTTGTGCGTCTGATGGCAATTGGCTCGCTCGATAGAACATTCGAATTAAGTCATAACTGGCGAAATATGGGCATACTACTCTTCACACTTTAGATCTAGGTACCTACCTACCTCTCCAGGGCTATAGGGGTGATTTTATGTTCGTACTGCTCATAGAAATCCGAATATTCTCTGCCAAAAACCAAAGCAATATAATATCAGCTAATGTTATCCTAATGCCCACCCATCCAAATCAAAGCTTAGTACGCTTGACTTAACATACCCTCAAGCTGTGCCAAACCATGACTCATACATTAAGCATTAATCAATTAACGTCTAACCTATAGTAGGTACTGATTACACAAATGGCTTCATCGGACATCGGAAACTAATTAGAGGAATTACACCGTCTTAATGATTGTTCTGGTATGTACCATAATTTTGGTATCGGTATCCCGGATTAGATTACGGTACCAATAAATTGTGGAAGGTTGAGATTTCAAAATCAAGTCAAATCATTTATTTCAAATAGGCACAATAAAGGCACTTTTGAACGTCAAAAATTACAACGCCCATTCCAAAAGGTAGTTTTCGTATGGAGAGGAATGGGCAAGAAACTCCACCATTACTCTTTTAAAATGTTTTATATGGTCTTGTGTACATAATATGGTTATATGTAAAGACGATGCACCTAGAATAAAATTAGTCTACCACAAAAGGTAAAAATAATTAAAAATGAAGCAATTGAATGATTTACCCGTCGTAAAACAATTATGTGATAGATACATGGTGGTCACATATTTACAAATATTGTAAAAGTAGATGATTTTCCTAGAATTTTAACAAGTGTATGAGCCACTGTAGTCACAGATTGTAAAATCAATGTCATAAAATTTAAAAAAATATAAATTAAATTAGGAACCAGTTTGATTTTGTCTAGACTCTAGATTGTCCTGTGGAGCAGGACCAGCATGTTTCCAAGCATTCTTATCTTGGATATAATCCTCTAATTTGTAATATCCTTGCTTACAAAGTGTACTTAAGATATCGTTATCTAAGCGATTTTTCCATTGTAAATGGCGCCCATTTTTTGGCGGGAAATGTTTGATTCCCGAAGTATTATAGGGATTTGGTTGAGCATACGGTAAACAAATATTTTAAACATTGTTTTGTCATTTTTCCAATAAATTTCTTCATAGTTTCACATAAAAGTCCACACTATTTCCAGCTACCTATTAAATTAATCAGGATGACCTACAAACTCCCGTACAATGTCGCACTTATCAGCTGGCAAAGCGAGACAGCACTATATTTTATTCACGTCTCTTTCATATATTTCGATCGCCGCTCGACTATTTTCGACCAGCTACTCGATTACTTCGATTCACTCAGTACTCACTCGCTTTCCGGCACGTCGTTCATTCACTGCGCATGGCAACTTTCTTCGACCGCTAGTACGCATGCGCGAACTGTGTCAAGCGGTGACGCTCTCTCCTAACCTCTCACTTTTATTTACCGAAAAAATATAAAATATTTGTTAAAAATGTCGTATACCGCGCTTCATATTACTGGTTTGGCGTTCGTAGTGTATTGTTTGATCTCCTTTGCGAAATTAATTTTCGATACATTGTATACTTACGCTGTGGGTCCAGTGATCAACAAAGTGAATTTCAAGGAGCAAGGAAAATGGGCATGTGAGTGTTTTAATTGCCTTTTTTTATCTGTAATTACTCGTAAACCTACTGTTTTAGCTTGCTATGTAAATATATATGTAAATACTAGGGCATACTGCTATCATACTTCCTAATTTACAGAGGTCGGTCGCCGACCTTTGCGTGAGAAGTTCAATGCGAATGCAGTTTCGATCGATCGACAAAGTTGCACGGAAGATTGATAGGAAATGGCCGAAATATAGGGACTAGGTCTAGGCTAGGACTAGGTTTTGGGTTGAAAACCTGACAATAGCTACTCCGACTTTTGTTGATTTATGACTATGGTAGGTGTAGGTACTTACTTTCTTTTTTTAATCTGAATGAAACCGAATTGCCAACACCCAGAGAGCATGAACGGTCATCAATGGTTGTTTCTTCTTTATATCAGAAGAATAATAAGTACCTATGGGTATTCTATTCTATAGTGGAACGATCTAAAGTCTGATATCATTACCTTTATCTAGACATCCTACTAATATTATAAATGCTAAAGTTTGTGAGGGTGGATAGATGGATGTTTGTTCCTCTTTCACGCAAAAACTACAAACAGATTTGGATGAAATTTGGCACACGTATAGTTTATAACCAGGATTAACACATAGCATACTTTTTATCCCGACATTCCTACGGGATCGAAAGTTATGCAGATGAAACCGCGAGGCGCTGCTAGTATTATTATAAATTAAAGTCGCTTTCCGTGTCTGTCTGTGTGACCGCGGTCTTCTTCGAAATTACGCAACGGATTTTGATGCAGTTTTGACTACCATTTAGAGAATTTATTCCGAAAGGCTTATGTGTTTATCATATTCATATTAAACTTACATAAAATAAAGAAATATCGTTTTTAACAAGTCGTAAAAACCGTGCTGAACAGGGCCAGAGTGAAATTTACGTAAGATTATATTTTTATTAGTCACTCGCGAGTGACTGATAAAAATATAATCTTACGTAAATTTTATTGCACTTACTGATTACAATCCTATTCGATTGGAACACAAGTACCTACAGTTAGCCTCAAAATCACATCACACTAATTACACTATCACACTAATATTATAAAGGCGAAAGTTTATGAGTGTGTGTGTGTGTTCCAATATTCCCACGCGGTCGACATTTACGCGGGTGAAACCGCGTGGCGCAGCAAGTGTTATAATTTATGTACATCGATTAGAATTCATTTGATTATCTACGATTTGTGTTCCATAATAAATTTATCAATGTGTAGCGATTTAAAACCCAATGTATACTATGTTTTGTGGCTATAGAATATCATAATATTTATCTATCAGATAATTAATTTATGTCATGTTTTCATTTTTAATTCTTTTTCCTGTTGTGGTATAGTAATTTTATTTTAGGTGCATCGTCTTCACATATTATTATATAATTAATGTATGCAAAATATTGTAAAACATTTTAAAAGAGTAACGGTGGAGTTTCTTGCCCATTCTTCTCCATACGAAAACTACCTTTTGGAATGGGCGACTAGAATCAATTCTATTTTATCTTAATTTTTGACGTTCAAAAGTGTCTTTTACGTGCCTATTTGAATAAATGTTTTGACTTTGACCTTGACTTTGACATAATCAGCCTATAGTGTTCCCACTGCTGGGACACAGGCCTCCTTACTTCGAGAGGGAGTGGGTTATAATCTACCACGCGGGCCCATGTCACATGTCAACGAATTTTTGCTTCTAGGACAAGCTGGTTTCCTCACGATGTTTTTCTTCACAGTTTTTGAGACCAATGATGATGAGATTATTTACACAAAGTAAAGTTCCTGTCTGAGTTCGAACCCACGACCATAAACGTAAGTCGTGGCTATTACCACTGGGCCACTAACTGTTAGCGCGCAGTTTTCAAGATAGCAATACAATTATAGACCATATCTACTACACAAAAAGATGCACAATGCTGTGAGAAGTAGTGCAGTGAGTAGACACTACCTCACTGAATAGTGTACCTTTTACTGTTGTAGATAAGGTCTATAATTGTATTGCTATCATGAAAACTGCGCGCCGCGTCGTGTCGCGGTGTGAACTGTCACTTACTGCTACACAATAATACAATATTATGGAACAACAAAGAATGAAGAAAAGACAGTCAAATGAATTCTTGTCGATGTGTATGTTTTTCAAGCTAACTGTACCTACCTATGTCGGTTTGCTGTTTCGTCGCGTAATTAGCATTTAATTAGTTATTCGAAACCTTGGATTACGAACAATACGATTTTGGTATTTTACGTGACTTGCTGATTTTAAGTCAAGAGGTGGTAGAAAATTGTACTTTCTTGGGTTATGGGATCTTCATGTCATCATCTGCCTAGCCTTTTCCCAACCATGTTGGGGTCGGCTTCCAGTCTAACCGGATGCAGCTGAGTACCAGTATTTTACATGGAGCGACTGACTATCTGACCTTTACTGGGTAATACAATACCCCTTGGTAAGACTGGTTGTCAGACTTTCGTGCTTCTGACTGCCCGTAACGACTGTCAAAGGAACACGAATGACAGCCGGAACCAACGGCTTAACGTGCTTTCCGAGGCCCGGAGGGTTCACGGTTTGTAAAGATGGTCACCCATCCAAGGACCAAGCGCGGCAAGCGTAGCTTAACCTGATCGATTGACCTGTGCGGCTGTTATTATTTTGCCGTGATTTAAGTAGGTATGTAAATTATAAAAATATTCAAATAGGTATGTTTTTCTTTGGAGTTATCGACATAACTTGCAGAGTAAGCAAACTGCACCCAAATTACATAACACACTAGGTATTAATATCTTCATAATTTTGAAGAATATTGCATTAGCAATATCCTTACATTATAGTAGCTACATTCATAATATATTATGTAGCAATGGATTACCATATATTATGAATGTTCGAAAAATGAGGAGCGTAGAATATAATAATATTGTTCAAGATATAGTGATTACTTAATAAGCAATAGCTTTCAGATACAGAAAATTAAGTTTGCATTTTTAATCAGACTAATATTATAATATTATATATTTATTATTATATATTATCTATAGCATATTTTTTGTTATATTTGAAAGGCCTGTGGAAATCAAACTAGCGACATTAAGCCGTTGTTAGTGGCATTACATTACTCCAACTTTAACAGAAACTCGATGCCTTTAGTCTTTCAATAATGATAAAAATATTTTTACAAAAAGCTGCGCCCCACGGTTTCACCCCCGTAAATGTCGATCCCGTAGAAATATCGGGATAAAAAATAGCCTATATATTAATCCAGGGTGTCAGCTACCTCAAAACAAAATTTTATCAAAATTGGTCCAGCCGTTTGAGCGTGAAGAAGTAACTAACATATAAACACACACACACACTCACAAACTTTCGCCTTTATAATATTAGTGTCATTGCAAAAAACCTTTGCAAGTACATAACTACAGTTATATACTTAAACAAGAACAGGCAGTTTTCGATTTCAATAAAAACAACTTTTGCTTTTTAATGAAGACCTTAAATTCAGGTCATTCACTTAAAGGTAAGCCCATAATAAGGCCCAGCACCCTTATTACGTACCACGCTTTCAATCACAATCACAATCCAAGAGAATTAAGGGGCTTACAGGACCTAAACACAAAAAACGCAAGTTTAAGAAACACTAAAAGTATATGATCGACTACAGTAAACAAAATCAGAAAAATATATGATATTCTTCAGGATATATGCTAGGTAGATAGTGTGTTGAAAACATAATACAACTAATTTCATTCGATATAAAAAAATCATGAATATACCTCTAAATACTTTCTTTTTAGAACAAAAACCATGCTAATATACATACAATCATTCTGATTTTTTGTCAGATTATTCTACAAGCAACATACTAAAATACTAGGGTTTTAATTTTTTCGTCCAAACAATAGATTTTATGTAATTAAATAATTGCTTCATATCTTGCATAAAATTACCAGTGTCGTGTCATCGCGCTTCTCTTTCTTTTCTATGCAGTCCGACAGTGCCCGCGCTTTAGGTCATGTAAGCCCCTTATAGGATATTGCTAATCCATTGCTTCATACATAGGTTTGAAAAATTCTTCTGCTCTACAACGTATATAACGGAATGAACGTGGATGAACTGTCAAAATGAAACCCGTTGCGATCAATTGTCATTTTATGTGAGTTCGCAATTACCCCGTTGGTAGTACGCAATTACCCCGTTGGTAGTACGCAATTACCCCGTTGGTAGTACGCAATTACCCCGTTGGTAGTACGCAATTACCCCGTTGGTAGTACGCAATTACCCCGTTGGTAGTACGCAATTACCCCGTTGGTAGTACGCAATTACCCCGGTGGTAGGTCGACTCGGTACCGTAGCCAGTATTTTACAGCTAGCAAATCCTTACCTTTATGCTTGCAAGTGTTTGCTCTAGCAGACCATTGCAATCCTGAGGACTTCGGAAGGTACCTATTGGTATTCCTACTGCTGGTCATTGAGGAAATATGTTTACAAAGAAACTTACCTAAGGTGCAGAGTATGAGGATAAGGTCTATGTTTGATAACATTACACATCATAACAAAATTGGGGCACGGAGGGGCCCGTGGCTAAATAATAACAGCCGCACAGGTCGATCGATCAGGTTAAGCTACGCTTGCCGCGGTTGGCCTGTGGATGGGGACCATCTTTACATACCGTGATACCTCCGTGCCTCGGAAAGCACGTTAAGCCGTTGGTCCCGGCTGTCATTCGTGGATCTTTGACAGTCGTTACGGGTAGTTAGAAGCTCGAAAGTCTGACAACCAGTCTTACCAAGAGATATCGTATTACCAAGTAACTGGGTTGTGGAGGTCAGATAGGCAGTCGCTCCATGTAAAATACTGGTATTCAGCTGCATCCGGTTAGACTGGAAGCCGACCCCAACATAGTTGGGAAAAGGCTAGGCAGATGATGATGAGATGATGAACAAAATTATAATACGAATTACGATATCAAAAAATAGAGAATGTCCGAAATGACTGAATGCATGTAAATATTTTGATCTACGTGGTCCGACTGTCGAGAGAATGCGTTCCTGATACCTCAGTCAGTGCGACAAATCTAGTAGCTAATAAAGATCAAATTCGCAAAACACGTATTCGTTGAAGTTATGCCATGTAGTGAACAAATAAGGATGCAATTCGGCATTCGGCTTTCGCTTAATTGATAGTTCATCGCTTACAAAACTTGTACAACAATATACTCTATTGCTATCTTTGGAGGCTTGTAAGTGGGGTTCCCTATCCATTTGCATAAAATTTTAAGACCTAATATAACTTAGCATAATTTTGTTTGGCACAATTATATTTTCGCATAATATATTTACGCATAACAGCTTACGCATAATTTTTTTAAGCATAATTTCTCTAACCATAATAATGATTAAGCATAATATTCTAAAGCATAAATTTATTAAGCATAAAGTTCTAAAGCATAACTTTTTTAAGCATAATATCCTAAAGCATAAATTTGCCCGAAGAGGATATACCAATTTATTTCGACGATTGGAAAAAAACCATATCTCCTGAATCAGGTAATATATAACATATTAATATAATATAACGTATTGAACAATTTTGTAGGTTTTTTTCGCTGTAGGAAACATGAAGCAAGCAAGCATACAGCATGCAAGCAAGCATACAGCAAGCATACAGCATGCAAGCAAGCATGCAAGCAAGCATGCAGCATGCAAGCAAGCATGCATCATGCAAGCAAGCATGCAGCATGCAAGCAAGCATGCAGCATGCAAGCAAGCATGCAGCATGCAGCATTCAAGCGAGCATGCAACATGCAGCAGGCAGGGTTTCTGTCACGGCTCCGGCGCTGCGGGCCTCCGGCGGCCCCACGCGTGCTAATCGTCGCAGACGGCTGCTCCTCAGCCCGCGGGCCGCCTCGCCCCTACGCGCCTACGCGATTTTAAATTACACTCTAGGGGTAGGACAAACAAGACTACGTGGAGTCGGTTTTGCAGCAATTCGGTTCTGTCACTAACTTTTGTTGCACAGCATATTAAATTTAATTAATTGTATGCCTAAATATTATTATGCTAATAGTCATTAGGCCTACTAACGTTATGCGAATCAAATTTATGCCAAAACAAATTAGTCTTTAAGATGATTATGCCAACATAAAATGTATGCGTAAAAAAATTATGCCGAAGTATTATTATGCCAAAACAAATTGTGCCAAAATCGTTATGCTGAAGTATATTAGGACAAAGAACATTATGCGAAAAGAAGGGATCCCTGTAAGTGGCTTGGCATGAATTAGTTAATTTTTACTTCTACTATATTGTTAGCTTTTTTTTAGTAGTTTACTTCTACTATACTGGGGTGCTACAAACATGTTCGGTTCGGAATGTTATATACATTCCGAACCGAACATGTTTGTAGCACCCCTAAAACAAATTCAATTCAAATGCAATTCTTATTCTAAAAAAAATCTTCTCTTCTCTTATCTTCTTCTTCTTCTTCTTAAAATCACCCTACAGTAGAAAAAAACAGGCCAAGTGCGAGTCGGACTCGCACACGAAGGGTTCCGTACCACAAGGCATAAAACGCCGAATAAAACGTTTCTTTTATATCCCCTTAAATTTTAACTTTATTTTATATTTATTATTTGTTGCTATAGCGGCAACAGAAATACATCATCTGTGAAAATTTCAACTGTGTAGCTATCACGGTTCATGAGATACAGTCTGGTGACAGACAGTCAGACGGACAGGTATAGGGTACAGTAATAAGGTCCCGTTTTTACCCTTTGGTTACGGAACCCTAAAAAGTGCTCTCCATTTCACATTTCCCCGATATATTTGACGTTAAAATTAAATTCACGAAACGAAAAACTTAATCAAATATGGTGACGACCGCGACGGTAGGTACCTATTGAGGTGGAACACTTGTTAATTAAATTCTAAAATAGAAGATGAGAGCCTTCACAAGCTTTTTGTTTTGACATTTTATAATTATTTTGATCATTCTCAGCCGAGTTCAATAAATATTTTGCTAGGAGATTTATACATTATTTACCCGTATTATTAAAATAATAAGTGGTCTTTTGTAATACAGGATGTCAAAAGACCCATCTCTAAGCAGTCATCTACGCATTCTGTACATCTAAATAGTTATTATTAAAGAGGATAAAATAATAAAGGCGAAAATTTGTGAGTGTGTGGCAGTGTTTGTGGGGGGGGGGTGTGTGTGTGTGTTTATATGTTTGTTACTTCTTCACGCTCAAACTGCTGAACCAATTTTCATAAAATTTTATATAGAGGTAGCTGACACCCTGGATTAACATATAGGCTACTTTTTATCCCGATATTCCCACAGGATGGACATTTACGCGGGTGAAACCGCGGGGCGAAGCTAGTATAATAATAATAATAATCTTTTCAACACACTTGCTCGTAAAGTGGCTCTTATTGAACCGCTTTTAGGTCCATAATGCAGTGTATTAAAAACGCTTGCTTTTTCTTTACTTTAATCCACATGTGCTTTATTTCCACAGATAACTATTTACTAGTCGGAGATGCGCGCTTTTTTAATCTCATCAATTCACTTTTTTTTTTAATAGTCTGTATTGTCCTTGGTCCCAAAATTAACTAATATTTATTTACCATAAGGTGAATGCGCAGGGACCTCGGACAATTTGAAGGACAAGGTGAATGCGCAGTGGTCTACCACTGCGCATTCACCTTAAATTGTCCGAAAAAACCTAAGAAAATTTGAATTTCGCGGTCTACCGCGAAATTCAAGTTTTCTTAGGTTTTTTGCAATTTTCAGGTCAGTGTCAGGTTTGTATCTTGATCAAAATATGATTTGCGACTCTAACAGGTACCTACATCTTTACAGAATTATAATCATTCGAATCATTAATACATCTTTCTTATGGAAAAGTTCTTAGGGAAAAAATCTAACTAGAAAGATTCTATTCTAATGACTTAATTCTGTAAATACATATACAGAGCGTTAGGTTAAACGAGGGACATACTTTGAGGGGAGTTAGTACTCATGAAAATGAGCAACTTTTACTATGGGGCCGAACCTGAAATCGCAAAAAAAAATCAGCTGTTCAGTACATTTTGACGAGCTATGCGAAGATAAATGTAAGAAACGGCTGATTTTATTTTGCGATTTCAGGGTTAATCTCATATTAAAAGTTATTTTCATGAGTACTAACTCCCCTCAAAGTATGTCCCTCGTTTAACCTAACGCTCTGTATATTATAGTCGCGAATCATATTTGATCAAGATGCAACCTGATACTGACCTGCAAATTACAAAAAACGTACCTAAGAAAATTTTAATTATCCACCTTAAATTGTCCGTGGTCCCTACCCGAAACCAAACGGAAAAGACCCTGACAGGCGTTCTATCATTGCGGATTCTCACTGAACTAATGTAGCTACCTACATTAGTTTAGACCTACATTAGTTGTAGTATGGGAATTAGAAAGTACTAACTAAACTACAATTGTCTTTTTTTTTACAATTTTTTTTACATGCTCTGTGGTCAGTGCTTTTATTTACACTTGCGCGCGCATTGCTAGTGCTGGCTATGATGCGGAAAGACAAAACTAGCGCGCCATTTTCCATACAAGTTAATATTTAACAATACAAGTCTGTTTTTTTCCTCGCAAGTGTGTTGAAAAACGTCGTATGAAACGCGTGTGCATTGATCATTAGACTCTCGGCTTTCTTATCGCACTCGCCTGCGGCTCGCGCGAATAATACCGCCTCGAGCATAATGATCAACATAGCACACATGTATCATAATGTACTATTATTACTTAGGAAAGTGGTTACAAATTGTGTGAAGTCCTTGTGTAAACTCCACTTGTGCTAGGTGGATAACTTATGTTACAAGAGCCAGTGCCCTCTCCCAGGAAGAAATAAGATAAACAAGTAAAAAAAATAATAATTAAAAAGACTAAAGTAATGTAAGGGCTAATTTTTCCAACGCCAGATAGCTTTATCGGAAGAATAATTTTGAATTTTTGACAGTTCTTCCATACAAAAACAGCTGTCAGACGTCAATTTTATTCCACGAACAAAATATCGGTCGATTGAAAAATCAGACCTAAATCAAAGTAATAATAATAAAAAAATGTTAGAAAAACCTGTAATGGTGATTGTGTTTTTGCGTGTGAGTGTGTTTGAGGGTGTGTGGGGGGGGGGGGGGGGGTGTGTGAGTGTAAATTGAATTGAAAGGTTGATTGGGATCACGAGTACGGGGTAAGGTGGAGTGCCTCTCATAGGGTACAATTGGTTTTACGAGTTATAATAATTTGCTTTGTTTCGTCGCAATTGAGTGACAGTAGGTTTATATATTGATAGGTTCTTATTCATTTTGTTGTACAGACGCCAGCATATCAAGTTATCACAAACTGTCAAATTTCTTTAATAGATTTTCAACTTTATCACTAAAGCATAAGGTTCAAAGTTGATTGGGAAAATTTGACAGTTTCGGGCAGCTTGATGTGCTGGCGTCTGTACATTTGCGAGCTATGGGCACAATAGTGTCGTCGGGCAAGCGCAAAACGACACCGAACAGATTCACAAAGAGGAAAGCCAATCCGCCGATAGGATCGATGTCTATCTAGCGGTACCGTGGAATGTCGACGCAAGTGCGGAGGACATAGCATTTTCTCACCATCAGTAGGTACTAGTAGGTACTTGGGCTTCTGAGTACCACCAGGGCTGTGGCGTAGTGCAACTGCTCTTTAAAGGTAAAAAAGTAATTTAAAAAAATTAAACCGACTTCAAAAAAAATGAACTCAAAATTATGAAATAACTTTAATTTCGCAAGTCGTTGTCTTGTGATCTGTATTTTAGTTTTAGTTTTTTTGCCACCGACTTCCGAAACTAAAGTTATTTCATAATTTTGAAAATTACAGAATTGATTTTGCTGAAACTTGCACTGTTCCCTAAGTTGAAGTAAATGTAAGCCAATAAAAAAAATAGTCACGAATCACGATCCGATTAATAGTTGCGGAGAAATGCGTGGACAAACATATTATAAGTACGTCTATAAACTTTTGTATATTTGTTTGGAAGCCCTAATAGATTGTCATATTATGTGAATATAATGCAATTCCAATAATACTACATACATACCGTGTCGAATTGACGACCTCCTTTTTTTTGAATTCGTAAAAACGATTGTTGTTTCATTAAAACTTATAGAATTAAGGTCGTCAGGGGCGATTGTGAAAGTTATTTTTCATGTTTTTTTGGGTGTACCTATATGATTGGTATGAACGTAAACAAAGCAAAAGGAACAGCTAGGTATGTAAGGATCGTAGCTGGTGGCATCTATAGTTTCTGCCTAGCCCCATGTGTAAAGGCTCCTTCAAGCAGGCGCGACATGCGATAAAATCGCGCGCGACACAAAGGCACCGCAAGTCGCGCAACGAGCGGTGCCTTTGTGTCGCGCGCGATTATATCGCGTGTCGCACCTGTTTTTAGGAGCCTTAAGAGCCTATACTACCTCAAATGGCTTAGCATGATCCTTCGTTATGTCGAAAATACCGCAGCATTAATTTTGAAATGAATATATGCTAAAGTTGAGGTTTAATGTTAGTATTATGTTAGACAAAAACACGATTCCATAAAATTTTCTCGATAGAAAAAATTCCAAAGTTACCTCCAAACTGAACAATAAACCGCTGGTATCAAATTAGATCATGAAACTTTGCGTACTAACTGAACTAACTATAAAGCAGGTCTTATGTTATTTACTTTTTTTGAATTGCCTTTATTTTCACCGTTAAAAGCAAATACCTAAACTATTGGCGCTGCCTTCCACCCAGCACTGCACTCTGTCTCGCTCTCACACAGTCCGCGAGCAGTATCGTCTGAGCGAGATAAAAAGTGAATTTTAGCTGAGGTAGTGTAGGCTCTTAAAGCGTGAGTTTATGTATTTCTCCTGTTGCCAAACAAAATCAGTTTTAAAAATCCATAGTACGCTTGGCTAGCACTCTAAATGAATCATTTTGAAGGATATTGCTAATCCATTGCTTGAAATGTTCGAAAAAATTGTCTGCTCAACAACGTGAATAACGCAATGAATGTTGTTGAACTGTCAAATTGAAAGTCATTGCTACTGTTCTTAGACAAAAAAAAGTATAGACGGTGGGTAGCTCCATTTCATTTCCACAAGAAAGGGATAAAGTATTGAGTTATTATAAGTAACAGAAAAGGATAAAGCTATACTATTTCCGTCTCTCAGTGCGTGCCAGTTTTTTCAAGGCAGCTACTTATGTAGCTCATGTTAGTTAGGTTAGTTTTTTGTCTCATGTGTGGCCACGCTACCCGATGCTCTACAGCTTTCTTACTCTAAGCTACTGTTAGTGTATTACGCATTACCCCCGCAGTTTAAGATCAAAAGTGTCACGACCGATCGCGATCTGCGGTCGGCTGCATCTTACAGCATAGGTATTAAGAATTTAACACCCAGCAGTTCTATTTCTGACCATAGGCCTTTATCTAAATATATAAAACTCAAAGGTGACTGACTGACATAGTGATCTATCAACGCACAGCCCAAACCACTGGAGGGATCGTGCTGAAATTTGGCATGCAGGTAGATGTTATGACGTAGGCATCCGCTAAGAAAAGATTTTGATAAATTCTACCCCCAAGGGGATAAAATAGGCGATGAAAGTTTGTATGAAACTTTGTCAATTTTAAATCGATCGGGCTGAGACTTCGCATGCAAATAGCTACTATGACGTAGGCATTCCCTAAGAAAGGATTTTGATAAATTCAACCCCCATGGGGATAAAATAAGGGATGATGGAGGATGTAAATGTATTAGTTTTTTTTTTAATAATACTTAACGCGAGCGAAGCCGCGGGCAAAAGCTGGTGATCGATAGAACGAATGTATCGAATGATTCTATACGGGCACCTCATACCTATATTTCTTTCACCAATCGTTCTTTCACACGTCAGATAGGTATGCATTTAATTGAATATATATCCATACTAATATTATAAATTCGAAAGTACCTCTGTCTGTATGTTACCTTTTCACGCCTAAACCACTGAACAGATTTCGCTAAAATTTGGCAGAGAGACAGATTGTATCCTGGGGAAGGACATACGATAATTTTTATTGACATGCCTCGCGGGCGAAGCCGCGGGCGGAAGCTAGTAGTTAATATTTGCCTCCGAGGTCTTCCTTATTTCGATCTGTTGGTAAAAGAGGATAGAAGGGCAGGCGAAGAAAATGTAACTGTTTTATACTTAAAGGTCATCTACAATCCATGTACCTTGATAAAAAGCTTTTAAATGCTAGGTATGCAATTTAGTGTTCTTTATAATGTTTGGATTATTACTTTGCAGTAAACCCCCTTGTTTATAAACGTTGTTATATTGTTTATAAAAGTTAAATGATGATTAGTATCTGAATAACCATACATTTTTTGACGTTCTCACGTCTTTAAACTTCAAGCATAATCAGTCTGTTCCAAAGAGAATATAAATAGTCTTTGGTCTGTTCCCACTGCTGGGACAAGGGACATTTAATAACAAAAAATTGCAAGAAAAACCTTTTGTATAATGTAGATCGAGAAGAACTTACTTATTATGTACTACCTACCCTTTTAACTTAAAGTACTTATTATTTATTTTGTAATTCATAATGTTTTGTATTTTTTGTGCTGATGCGTTCCGACTGATGGCTCTCATAAATTAAGTAACGATCACTTAGACGGTTTTTTTTTTTTGTTTGACTATAGTTAGCGCCATTTTTTACGTTTACGCGTGCGTCAAGTGGACGTGAAACAACCTGCCCTTACAGAGTAGACGCCAGCTTCGCACAGATCTTACGACTAAACAAAACATAGAGATTTATTTATGATATTATGTTCGTTTTTTTTAATAAGTATTAAAATTGTAGCTGCATCCGGTTAGACCGGAAGCCGACCCCAACAAAGTTGGGAAAAGGCTAGGCAGATGATGATGTTCGTTTAATATTAATGTATTACACACGTAAACCTTCCGTTACATTGTCTAATGGTAAAAACCGCATTAACCGTCTGTCGGAACGTAGATCTACGCGAGATACAATGACTTTTTAATTGTGTCTGTAATCACGGCACACAAGCGGTTAAAATCCGTTACGGAGTGAAGAACATGGCGGTGACACATACACGAAAAGTAATTTTAATTTATAATATGAGAAAGAAAAGGAAAGAGAGAAAAATATTTTGTTTGGGACACGCACTGGAAAAACAATCAGTGAAAAACTGGCCAAGTGCGAGTACGAAGGGTTCCGTACTACAAGGCAATAACGCCGAAAAAAACACGTTCGTTGTATGGGAGCCCCTTTAAATATTTATTTTATTCTGTTTTTAGTATTTGTTGTTATAGCGACAACAGAAATACCTACATCATCTGTGAAAATTTCAACTGTCTAGCTATCACGGTTCATGAGATACAGCCTGGTGACAAACAAATAGACAGTGGAGTCTTAGTAATAGGGTCTCGTTTTTACCCTTTGGGTACGGAACCCTAAAAAAAGAACATTAAAATATTGATCGTCAAAATTTTTATAAAATCTAATACTATAGGAAACATAGTATTAGATTTTATAAAAATGTTGGTGTTTCTTATCGTTATCAACGCAACCGCGTGTCTATCTGTTAAGCATTGTTCACATACCGCGGCTATCATGCGTGTGACTGTTATATCATAGTACTTACACTGTCTTGTTAGTCTACAGTGAAATAGTTATGTATGAAGATGGCCATCAATTTAATACGTTTGTAACCAGAGACGGAAAAGGTTACCCGTACACCCGTATTGAAGGGTTTTTTTCGGATTAGGCTACAAATAGTTATATAGTTTAGTTATTTCAATAGTTCTGACTATTAAATAGAGCATAAAGTGCTATGTTACTGCTTGTATGTTCACAACACAAATTCTATTATAAGTCTAAACGTGAAGACTTGTAATTGGCTTTCTGTCGACTATTGTTTTCCTTTTTTTTGTTATCTTTTAGCTGTAAGTCTTCCATGATGTAATAAATAAATAAATCAATCCTACAGTAGCGGCAAACCCGTATAATTATCAACAACATTTGAATGATTAAGGGCTCATTTTTCAATCGACAGATATTTTTTATTCGTGGAATAAAATTGACGTCTGACAGATTTTATAAGGAAGAACTGTCAAAAATCCAAAATTATTCCTCGGATAAAATTATCTGGCGTGTATCTTTTATTCGTGGAATAAAAGATGTTTGACGTCTGACAGTTCTTGTATGGAAAAACTGTCAAAAAGCCCAAAATTTATTCTCAAGATAAGACTTATTCTAGGTATAAAAGATTGGTGGAATGCGCCCTAATCCTTAAGATAAATGGATTATAAGTAACTGTTAGGGCTGATTTTTCAATCATCTGATAACTTTATTCGAGGAATAATTTTGAAATTTTGACATTTATTTCATACAAAAACTGTCAAACGTCAATTTTATTCCTACAATAAAAGTTATCTGGCGATGGAGAAATCAGGCCTTAAGAGCGTTTACGCCGTACGGCATTTCATACAAACTTTCAAGCGCTTATTTTTCGAAATGAATGAACCGATTTTAATAAAACTTCATACGCATATGCAGGATACAAAGGTCTAAAAAGTTAGTAGAGAACATTTTCGAAAAATTGTGTTACAGCCAAATTAGACCGATTTTTAATTTTCCATAGAAACAGAGATTTCCAGTTATCTTTTTTTAAATAAGACATTTCGAAAATGTTCTCTACTAACTTTTTAGACCTTTGTATCCTGCTTCTGCGTACGAAGTTTCATTAAAATCGGTTCATTAATTTCGAAAAATAAGTGCTTGAAAGTTTGTATGAAATGCCGTACGGCGTAAACGCTCTTAATCATATTATAGTACCTACGGGTTAACTGGTTAACCTTTAAACCAATTAATCGGTTTACTTAAAATACTAGGTGTCTAGGATTATCAGTAACTGGCGTTTTCGGTATAGCCCAGGACAACTAGTTCGCTCCACTGGAGATGAGCGAAACCTTTACGACTTGAGATAATCTTCATCAGTCTGAAACTGCGCTCCTAGTAATTATTGCGGTAATATTGCTCCATGTTGCACGAAGCTTGCAGAATACCAGTGCTGAGACATTTATTTTTTAAATGTCGCAGCATCATGCTGAGATAGGAGCCTTTTGGCCTCCTATTGGACTTTCTGTTTCATTTTTAGGGTTCCGTACCCAAAGGGTAAAAACGGAACCCTATTACTAAGACTTCGCTGTCTGTCCGTCTGTCTGTCACCAGGCTGTACCTCAAGAATCGCGATAGCTAGATAGTTGAAATTTTCACAAATTATGTATTTCTGTTGCCGCTGTAACAATAAATACTAAAAACAAAATAAAATAAATATTTAAGGGGGGCTAACATACAACAAACGCGATTTTTTTTTGCCCGTTTTTGCTCGATATCAAAAATGGCAACAGGTAGGCACTTGAAATATTCAGTTGTATTTTAACTTTAATAATAAATAATAAAATTAAAATAAAATAAATATTTAAGGGGCTCCCATACAACAAACATGTTTTTTTCGGCGTTTTTGCCTCGTGGTACGGAACCCTTCGTGTGGGAGTCCGACTCGCACTTGGCCAGTTTTTCTTTTTGTTGGTACTGTCTCTGTCACCAGGCTGTATCCCATGAACCGTGATAGCTAGACAGTTGAAATTTTCACATATGATGTATTTCTGTTGCCGCTATTACAACAAATAATAAAAATAAACTAAAGTTAAAATTTAAAGAGGTATAAAAGAAACGTTTTTTTTTCGGTGTTTTATGCCTTGTGGTACGGGACCCTTCGTGTGCGACACCGACTCGCACTTGGCCGGTGTTTTAGACAATATTCAAATGCAAACTGCCACTTAAACGGTTATTTAAGTATGCAAATGCTTGTTCTTTGGTCACAAAGGTATTCTTATATTGCTCTTAAACTGTTCCGAGTTTTTACTTCGGTATGGGTTGGGACCACAGATGTAAATATACCTAGATAACGCAAGTATCACGAACTGTATGAAAACCAAGCGTGCCCTTTTTTGACTACCTACTATGACGTCACAAGCTCGCACTCTCGCTCACACTTACCCAGCCAGCAGTACAAAGGACTGAGCGCGAAAGGGGCGGCTTACGATTTGTAATCATAAGTTGGTGCAATTTTTGGCACGCGAAGTAGTTACTCTTGCGTTATCTAGGTATATCTATATCTGTGGTTGGGACCAACTTTTTATTGCTCAATTTTCTTTGGGTTTTTTTTGTTGAAACTAAGAACTTTGTAATTTTTTTGTGGATCTAATGTTGTTTAACTATTACTTAAAAGTTCTAGAATACTTGCGTCAGTGCTTGTCAAAAATGTCAGGATTTATGGAAAGTTTCACACTCGTAAACTAAAGATGTAACATTGACAGCTGTCAAATATTTTTTTTATCTTTTCTTTCGATACTGGCAAGAAAATAATGTATAGTCTAGTGCGACTATTCTAGTAGCTATTAAAGATCAAATTCGCAAAACACGTACCTATTCCTTCGTTTATAACTGACAAGACGGTGTCAAGAACGCATTTTCTCGTCGGCCGGTCTGTAGAGATGTCCATTAGATGTACCTATATCAGTAGAAGCTTCGGTCATTGCATTATGCCCGACATTACCAAAAAATAAACCCACTTGTTTGTTAATTTTTAGGGTTCCGTACCCAAAGGGTAAAAACCGGCCAAGTGCGTGTCGGGCCACGCACAGTGTAGGTAGGGTTCCGTAGTAGCCCGTTATCACAATTTAGTACGATTCTGTTGTTCTTTATTCTGAATAGGTAAAAAAAAAAAACATATTTTGGTTTTCAATGCAAGTCTTTACCCATTATAAACAAGCTACTACTTCATCTTAGTCACTTTAAAGGATTAATGCTACGGATTTTGTATTTGGTACAAAATTATCCAACACCCAAGTTCAACGACTATTACTGCTAAACTAATAAAGTTATCTTAACCGCTATACTTTTTCTTTAAAGTTCATGAAATGCACTTTCATCGAGAATTTCTCCAGATTTTTCAAGCTAGTAGTTTAGCTTTTAGAGGGGGGGACGCCCTACTGGAGCAAAAATTTGCACTTTAAACTTTAATATTTCGTAAATGGAGCATTAAATCGAAAAATAATTTTAGCAACCCCTAAGCCATTTTAGAAGACCTATTCAACGATACCCCACACGATGGGGTAGATGATGAAAAAAATATTCATCCCCACTTCACATGTAAGGGAGCTACCCTAAAAAAAAATATTTTCCAAAATTTTATTCTACCACTTTGTCGGCGTCACTGATATACGTACTCCTACAAAATTTCAGCTTTCTAGTGCTAACGGTCACAGAGATTAAGCGAGGACGGACAGACAGACAGACGGACGGACAGACAGACATGGCGAAACTATAAGGGTTCCTAGTTGACTACGGAACCCTAAAAACGGGACCCTATTACTAAAACTCCACTGTCCGTCTGACTGTCTGTCACCAGGATGTATCTCATGAACCGTGATAGCTAGACCGTTGAAATTTTCACAGATGATGAAGGTATTTCTGTTGCCGCTATAACAACAAATACTAAAAACAGAATAAAATAAATATTTAAGGGGCATACAACAAACGTGTTTTTTTCGGCGTTTTTGCCTTGTGGTACGGAACCCTTCATGTGCGAGTCCGACTCGCACTTGACCAGTTTTTGTTTTCTGTTGATTTCTAAGGGCCTCGCGTGTGGTAAAAATTTCCTTTGAAAATGATTTTTCATTTACTTACTTACAAACTATTGCTGCTTAAGTTTTTGCTACCAGATTAATAAAATATATCAGTAAAATAAGGCTAAGAACTCGAAGGACCAAGTCTGAGTTATTGTAAAGACTTCGTTTCAAGAGTTAAGTAAAACTTGCTTCTTGCTTAAAACTAAGAAATGTTACCTGTACTGCTGAAGTTCTATGGGAGTCGGAGAGTTATGTGAGGGCTAGGGAATAGGCGGGTAGTCGAGGGGAAGCGATCGCGGGTGTTGATTTGGTCCTAGCGAACGCGTCTACGCACAAGTGGTAACGGCCGCGACTTCTTGTGAGCCGTAGATCGTAGATTCGAAGCCAGACAGGCGCTTTACTTTGTGTCATCATCATCATCATCATTTCAGCCGAAAGGCGTCCACTGCTGGACATAGGCCTCCCCCAATTTTTGGGGGGGGTTTGCCATAATCGCCACGCTTGGCAGGCGGGTTGGCGATCGCAGTATGGTATGATGGTGTAATGCATAGAGAACGCTGCTGCCCATTCTCCGGTCTCCCTTAGTCGCCTTTTACGACGGGAAGTATGGGGTTGGGCTATTCTTTAAGTCCGGCACCACACAGACTTTGTGTAAATTATTTCATTACCACTGCTCTCAAAACTCAAGGAGTTGTTTGACTGATTCTCATCATCATCTGCCTAGCCTTTTCCCAACTATGTTGGGGTCGGCTTCCAGTCTAACCACTATTTTACATGGAGCGTCTGCCTATCTAACCTCCACAACCCAGTTACTGGGTAATACGATACCCCTTGGTAAGACTGGTTGTCAGACTTTTGGGCTTCTGACTACCCGTAACGACTGTCAAAGATCCACGAATGTCAGCCGGGACCAACGGCTTAACGTGCTTTCCGAGGCACGGAGGGGTCTGGGTATGTAAAGATGGTCACCTATCCACAGACCAACCGCGGCAAGCGTAGCTCAACCTGATCGATCGACCTGTGCGGCTGTTATTATTTAGCCACGGGCACGGTGGTGGGCGGGTTTGGCTGATTCTAATGATTATAATTTTGTAAAGTCATTATTGTTACGGTCGCGAATCATATTTTAATCAATATTCAACCTGACACTAACCTGCGAATTGCATAAATATGAAGAAAATTTAATTTCGCGAACTACTTTAGCTCATCTCCCTTAAGGGGGTTACATGACCTAAAGCGCGGTCACAGTCGGACTGCATAGAAAAGAAAGAGAAGCGCGATGGCACAACGCTGGTAATTTATTGCAAAATATGAAGCAATTATTTAGTAACAAAAAATGCATTGTTTGGACGAAAAAATTAAAACACTAGTATTTTAGTATGGTATTTACTGTAAAAAGAAAGTTTTAAGAGGTATCTTCATGATTTTTTTTCTATCGTACCAAATTAGTTGTATTATGTTTTCAACACACTATATCAACCTAGCGTATATCCTGAAGTATATCATATATTTTTCTGATTTTGTTTACTGTAGTCGATCATATACTTTAATTGTTTATAAAACATGCGTTTTTTGTGTTTAGGTGGTCCTGTAAGCTCTTTAAACATACCTACAAAAAAAAACTGGCCAAGTGCGAGTCGGACTCGCAAACGAAGGGTTCCGTACCACAAGGCAAAAATGCCGAAAAAACACGTTTGTTTTATGGGAGCCCCCTTAAATGTTTATTTTATTTTGTTTTTAGTATTTGTTGTTAAAGCGGCAACAGAAATACATAATTTGTGAAAATTTCAACTGTCTAGCTATCGCGGTTCTTGAGATACAGCCTGGTGACAGACAGACGGACGGACAGACAGCGAAGTCTTAGTAATAGGGTCCCGTTTTTACCCTTTGGGTACGGAATCCTAAAAACACATCATCAATACAAAGACATGAAGAAGGACAGAATGTTTTAGTAATTTGAATCGTAACATCCACTTGACATAGTTTCACAAATCTAGGTTATTTATATCCAGTTGTATATAAAGCGACGTGTCGACTCATCAATTAGAACATTGCTTAACAATCAATCTATTCTGTGGATTGTGACCTACAAACCTTTACACACTAGACTACTTTACACTAGACTCGAAACAACAATAAGTTGCACAATTTGTATGTCATTTTGACGTCAAACATCAATTGGTTAGCAGAATCATAGCCACCTTTGGGATGGCTCAGCGAAATACCAACTTGCTGCACTTGACTCGGTGGAACGCAGAGCTAAGAGGCTCATTGGCGACGTAGAACTGGTGGATGACAAGCTTCACAGCTTGGCTCATTGCCGCAAGGTTGCCTGCTTGTCGGTCTTCTACAGATTGTACTTCGGTGAGTGTGCCCAAGAACTGCACGACCTCATTCCACCGGCCCCCTTTTACCTTCGGTCATCCAGGCGCACTGCAAGTTACCATCCCTGCCTAGTTGCTATTCCACCAATTCGCACTAAGCGTTTCCAAATGTCTTTTATAATGCGCACAGCAAAAGAGTGGAACTCTTTACCTGCGTCTGTGTTTCCGAGCGTTTACAACCCGAATCTCTTCAAAGTAAGAACAGGCTTCTTCTGGGTAAGCTCACTCCATCGTCGACTTTGTCTCTGTCACCTCTGGCCTAGACTAGAGTCAAGAGCAAACCCATTTCAAATATAAAAAAAAATCAGGCTCCACGCTCCCACTGCTGGGACACCAGCGTCTTTGAAAGGGAGTGGGCCGTAAGTCACCACGCGGGCCCAGTGCTGGTTGGTGGATGTCACATGTCTTCGAATTTTTGTTTCTAGGACATACCGGTTTCCTCACGATGTTTTCCTTCACCGTTTCGAGAGCAGCGGTGATGAAATTTGTTACACATAGCAAAGCACCTGTCTGGGTTTGAACCTACGACCTAAGTACAACTCGTACGTCGGGGACGTTACCACTGGGCCACCACTGCTTAGCCTTTCTCAACTATGTTGGGGTCGGCTTCCAGTCTTACCAGATTCATGTAAATAATATCAGTATTTTACATGGAGTGGCTTCCTTTTTTTTTGTCGCTGAGAAATGACTTTACGCATCTCCGCTCGTCGGGGGACGAGACGGAGTATGTGGGACTCCCTGCCAGAGTGGCAGTATACCTACTAAAACTCAGCGGTGTTCCCTCATCGCCTTGATGGGGGGGTCATGGGAATCCGGCTCAGCCTTTGCGTCCACAACCCACCCCCCCGGCGCATGCCCGCCTATCTGGCGGACCCCGGATGTCCCCCGGCTGGGGGGCATAGAGTGGCTGCCTATTTAACCTCCACACCCCATTTACTATGTAACACGATACTTAACTCTTGCTAGACTGTCTGTCAGACATTCGGCCACGTTAATATTATCTATTACAAGATGCGCCCCGCGGTTTCACCCGCGTAAATGTCGATCCCGTGAGAATATCGGGATAAAAAGTATATGTTAATCCAGGGTGTCAGCTACCTCCACACAAAATTTTATCAAAATTGGTCGAGCCGTTTGAGCGTGAAGAAGTAACAAACATATAAACACACACACACTCACAAACTTTCGCTTTTATAATATTAGTGTGATAGTGTGATTACCGTGGTTCAGCTTCTGACTACCCGTAACGACAGTCAAAGACCACAAACTGGTGTGATTGTCTGTCATTTGACGTCAGTATAATCTACCTAAAGAGAATCCCCAAATACTAGCCTCCCCCAATTTTGGGGGGGGTTTGCCATAATCGCCACGCTTGGCAGGCGGGTTGGCGATCGCAGTATAGTATGGTGGTGGAATGCATAGAGAACGCTGCTGCCCATTCTCCGGTCTCCCTTAGTCGCCTTTTACGACACCCACGGGAAGTATGGGGTGGTGCTATTCTTATTCTTATTATTGATTTATTTAGATAAAGCAAATTAAATCTGTATGGTTTGATTTTCTTTAGGTTAACGTGTGTCCTCGACCATCTGTTGGGTCCCACACAAGATTTATAAAATTGTTTTCATTACGTACCCCGCTCGTTCCGCGGCCCGTACATTATAACTTAGTTTATTTACACATTGAGGGTATTTAAAACTTTTCAACACTTCCTACGGGGCGGTAGACGTCAGCGTTTCTTATTGCAGATGTTAAACTACTCTCTTGGCTTTTCACTGAAAGTCTGAGACAAGTTTCGCTCTTAAAATTAATATTTTAAGAGCAAAACTTGTCTAAAGATGCTTACATTTGCTTAGGATTTCAGATAATTGAAATATTGTGGTTTCTCGTCAGTATCGCATTCGATGATTTATATTATTCAATTTTTTTGTTAGTTTTGCTTGATAGAATTTCACACAAAACCAAAAAATATATGTATGCCAATTTAATGAATCGTGGTAGTAGTTAAAAAAAAAATATCCCATCCTGTAGCTGACAGCGTTCTTCATCCGCTGTTATGTATAGAAAGACAAAATTTGCTTCTGCATTGTATGACACTGCCAAAAACACAAAAGCTAAACCATGGTTCCTGTTACACACGTGACAGGAACCATGGTTCCTGTTGCGGGTTTTGCGGTGTATGTTGGTAGAGAACATTTTCGAAATGTCTTATTTAAAAAAAGATAACTGGAAATCTCTGTTTCTTTGGAAAATTTTAAATCAGTCTAATTTGGCTGTAAAACTATTTTTCGAAAATGTTCTCTACTAACTTTTTAGACCTTCGTATCCTGTTTATGCGTATGAAGTTTCATTAAAATCGGTTCATTAATTTCGAAAAATAAACGCTATTATTTGTCTATAGAATACTGACTGTGCCATTTTTCAAAGGGAAGCCTGTAGGAGTGGAGTTGTACGGAACCTTCGCCACTGCTGCCGAGCATGAGGGGTTTGATTCCCAGGTCGGGAAAAGAGTTATTGGGTTCAGGAATTTCTCAGTAGCAGCCGAGAGTCTGGATTTGTGCCCGGTTTATGGCAATAGGCTCGCCCCCAATAACATCCTACTATCCTAATAATACGAGTATTATAAACGCGAGAATTTGTGGGGATGGATGGATGTTTGTTACTCTTTCACGCAAAAACTACTGAACGGATTTTAATGAAACTTTACAGTAATATAGGTTATACATCAGAATAACATATAGGATACTATTTATCCCGATATTCCCACGGTATCGACACTGTTTGTATGGTGCCGGACTTAAAGAATAGCACCACCCCATACTTCCCGTGGGTGTCGTAAAAGGCGACTAAGGGGCGTACCGGAGAATGGGCAGCAGCGTTCTCTATGCATTCCACCACCATACCATACTGCGATCGCCAACCCGCCTGCCAAGCGTGGCGATTATGGCAAACCCCCCCTTTTGGGGGAGGCCTATGTCCAGCAGTGGACGTCTTTGGGCTGAAATGATGATGATGATGATGATGATGAACCGAAACCGGGAGGTTAGATGGTAACACGTCTAATAATTTACAAATTAACCCCTCGTTAATTGATTAGTTAACACTAACTTCAGATCAGCTGATAAGGGTTAAGTGTCAAATTGACAGTGACGTATGTCAGTTGTCACTACATGTAGATACAAAATGATTGTGTGAGTTGTCTGACCCACTTATATAATAATAAATTAAAGGTTTGTTTAATGTTAGTGTCAATTAGTTTCCAATTGTTTCCATTAGGCTAATTAAAGGACCGGTTAGAGACAAGTCAGCAGTATTTCAAGTTAGTATTGTTTAAATTAATGACACGTAAAACAGATGGTTGAAACATTTTTTTTAATTTCCTGTTTTCATAGTTATGCTAAGTCAGGCTAATTGAATATTTATGTTGTAGTTATTTTTAGAGATAATATAAACTTTTTCCGCTGAGCTGAACAATATTTTTTTGCAGTTTTTTTAAATAATCGTGTACAATAACAACTATTCCATACATGTATGTTCACATAACTCACAAAATGTAAAAAATCAACTGCAACAGATATTTTTTGTCTCCCAATTTCTGGTTTGGTCCCATGGTAAAAGTTTTTCATAATGATGGGTAAATGAGGGGCCCGGCCGTGGCTTAATAATAACAGCCGCACGGGTCGATCGATCAGGTTAAGCTACGTTTGCCGCGGTTACTCTGTGGATGGGTGACCATCTTTACATACCGAGACCCCTCCGTGCCTCGGAAAGCACGTTAAGCCGTTGGTCTTATGCGTGGATCTTAGAAAGTCGTTACGGGTATTCAGAAACCCGAAAGTCTGACAACCAGTCTTTCTAAGGGGAATCATATTACCCAGTAACTGGGTTGTGGAGTTCAGATAGGCAGTCGCTCCATATAAAATATTCCAGAATTTTTTTTTCAGATGCATCCGGTTGGACTGGAAGCCAACCCCAACATAGTTGGGAAAAGGCTAGGCAGATGTTGAATGATGAGTAAAATGACAACATGTATTCAAAATCATTTCAGGTCAGATAACTAGACAGCTGTACCGAAATGTGACGATAAATTCACATTTACTTTTCTACCTAGCTCTTCTGGACAAACTGGTTTGATAATATAATATTTTGTTAAGCAAAGAGTATTAATAAAGTATTAGTTAAGATATATATAACATAGTTGTCCACACGTCTAACAATCACGGTGAATCATTATAACATGCCTATCACTTTCACCTCCGTGTAATTAAGTCATAGCAATTTATGACTTAAGTTGTTACGTTAAAGTTTAATTTGCTATGTAGATGTCCTATGTATTTATAAGAACAGGTTTAGTGAGAAAGTGTGTTATGTAAGCGATTTTGTTTACTTCCCGTGGTATTGTGGTCAGTAGGCTTTGATTCTTTATGATAGTTATGAAATTTTTTTTTTTTTTTTTTAATGACTCAGTGGGTGGTAAACGACATCGCGGCAGGCCCAGACGGAGTTGGCGGGATGAGCTGGACTCCTTTCATTAAGATTGGTCCTTAGCAGCTCTGGACAGAGAGAGAAGGAATGAGAGTAGGGAGGTCTTTGCCCAGCAGTGGGACATTAACGGCTAATAAAAAAAAAACTGGCACTCCAGGAGTGCCGAGAGAAGTGAAAACAAAACACAAACAGAATACTTTGCCATCACTCACTGACATTTCGGATTTAGGCTGAGGCTAAACGAGCGTAATTTTTTGAGCTGTGAGTCGCGTAAAATGAATTCGCGGAATTTACGCTGCATTCGGTTTCATACTAAAGTCCTGTTTGTACCACACGGCGACGCAAAATGAGTTGTCTGCTGACTCACGCGCGTTATTTCAACCGAATTGCTCTCGGGGTGAAGGAGGGGAGTGAGGCAACATCAGTTAAGTTACAGAGTGCGACTGAAGTTACGTCCGTCCGTCTGGCAGTCTAACCGAATTTCAGTTGAACGTAAATTGCGATACTCAAAATGCGCGACTCACAGCTCAAAAAATTACGCTCGTTTACCCTCAGCCTTATAACCGAATGCATCCCGAGGACAGCCGAACACATCCGAATGTAGCGCGGTGTCGGTAACAGTGTCGCGAGTTCTATTGTTTTTTCCCATCTCAAAAAATGCCGAACGCGCCAAAAAAAGTTTTCACTTCAAAAAAATGTTGATTGTTCATGATGACGCTTCAAAGGACCAGTTTTTGAGAAGAAAATGCAGTGTCAGAGGTTGTAAAAATGGCGTAGCCAATTCGCATGCATTTACTCGCTGGAAACGGGCGAAACGTCACTTTTAAATAATATTATTTTTTCTAGAGGCGACACGCACGAAGTTAATTTATTTGTGGGCGAGTCGACAACTCTAGAAATATGTATAAGGCAGTTGGGACATTTTGAATTTTAAGCAATCTATAAATATATATAAAAGAAAGTCGTGTTAGTTACACTATTTATAACTCAAGAACGGCTGAACCGCTTTGGCTGAAAATTGGTGGGGAGGTAACTTAGAACCAGTAGACGGACATAGGATACTTTTATCTTTCTTTTTTTTACTTATAGGAGTAGTGTAGGAGTAGGTTAGGAGTAGGGTAAGAGTAGGGTCGGAGAAGGGTAGGAGTAGGGTAAGAGTAGGTTAGGAGCAGGGAAGAAGTAGGGTAGGAGTAGGGTAGGAGTAGTGTAGGAGTAGGGTGGGAGTAGGGTAGGAGTAGGGTAGGATTAGTGTAGGAGTAGGGTGCGGGGAAGGGTAGGGTAAGGGGTAGGATACCACGCGAACGAAATAGCGCCACACAGCTAGAAATAATTTAGGTATATGGCGTTGACTCAACCATTGCCGGGTCATCGAGTAAAATATAAAAAGGACACTAGCGCACAGAAGTGATAAGGGTTACTTTTTACTTAACAATAATATTATTTGAAAATGACAAGTAAATTCGTGCGAATCGACTAATAAGCCGTAAAAGTGGTATATTTTGCAGTTTCATTTTTGTAAAGCAAAGAGAGACAGCAGTAGCGGGAGAGTTGATGTCAAAAACGGCTCCACTGACCATCCACAATGGTGTGCCGGTGACTACGCTTATGTATGGAAGTGTGAATGTAAGGTGTGGCATAAGAAGCATGAAAGTAGAACTCATACTGTGGAAATCCGTTCCTTGTGAAGCATGTGTGGTGTGACTCCAATGATAGGCTGAGAAATGATGTGATGAAACAACGACGCGGTTCAAAACAAGATGTCGTCATCATCATCGTGATTTCAGCTGAAACACGTCCAATGCTGGACATAGGCCACCCTCTAGCACCCCCACTTTGACCGGTTTTGTGCTTCTCGCATCCAACGAGTTCCTGCGGCCTTCACAAGGTCGTCGGTCCACCTTGTGGGAGGCCTTCCCATGCTACGTCTTGCGGTACGCGGTCGCCACTCCAGAACCTTTCGGTCCCATCGGCCATCTGTTCCGCGAGCAATGTGCCCTGCCCACTGCCTCTTAAGTTTGGCAATTCTTCGTGCTATATCGGTTACCTTGGTTAAGGAAGAAGTAGTGAGAAAAATTTCAAAGAGTATGCTGGTTTGGTCATGTTGAGAGACAGGATGAATGAAAGGCGACTAACAAAACGTATTTACAAGACAGGTGTAGTGGAAACGCCGGGAGGGAACGCCCTAGAACCTTATTGGTCCTTATTGGTGGAACCTTATTGGTGGTAGATGTATGAACTTAAACGAGGCAAAAAGAGTACCTATACAGGGTTATTGGTAAAATATGGGCCAAACCAGAAATCGCAAAAAAAAATCAGCTGATCCCTACATTTTGACGAGTTATACCTACGAACATAAATGTAGGGAACAGCTGATTTTTTTTCGCGATTTCAGGTTTGGTCCCATAGTAAAAGTTGTTCAAAATGATGAGTACAATTACCTCTTAAGAGGTTGTTAATGTTTTACCAATAACCCTGTATAAGAATCGTACTGCCAACCCCACAAGGAAGAAGGCGTTAGTTAATTAATTTGTATGTTTGAAAAAGGAAGTAGTGCATTTTTTATAAGAAAATATTCCATCATTAACACAAAAATTACCAAACTTTAGAAGCAAGTTCCAGGTTTAAAAGTAGGAATCACAATCAGTTTGAATCTAGTCGCTTCATGACAACGACTTCAAAAGGTTAAGTTCCAAATAAACGCCGTCATTGAACTCACCGCAAAGCGAATTGCTTAATCGGACAATAACCTCTACCTTGAAAAATCGTTTGATAACTGCACGCATGCTTAATAGAATACTAACCTATTAGAGCTTGAGTCAAATTTATGATTATTGCATTTTATTTTGCACAGATCAATGGTTATTTATGGCACTATTATATTTAACGGTTCATTACATATTTAATACCAAACTTCATCTAAATCGGTTCAGCGGTTTAAGCGTGAAGAGGTGACAGACAGACAGACACACTTTCGCATTTATAATTTTATAGTATATAATATGGATATCGGCTAATAAGACTAGACCCCGATTGCAAAACATTATACGCCGATTTCCCAGAAATCTACCGTTTTGAGATAATGCTTTTTTCTATCAAGCGTTTGTGTGTTAAGTTGATAGATACAGTCAACCGCACATGTCAGTGGTAATGATTTGACATTGAAAGTGCGTTTATGTCGTAGCAGTAAGGGTGATTTTCGTAGTGCAACTGTGATGTGCAGTGATGTGTTTGGCTGTACGAAAATAACCATTTTTTTATTATTATTTCAATGTCATATTCCTTATAGAGCTTGTGGAAGAAATGGCTGATCTTAAGACCAGTTTTTTATTACTTTCAAATAATATAAATAAAAAACAAGTAATTAAAAAAACTAAAAACCCGACTGCGGTAAAAAAATTATGTTAAAAATTAAGTTTTTTAGTTTTTTTAATTACTTGTTTTTTATTTCCAGCTTTTTAGTTTACAAATTTCGAAGATTTCGCAGACGATTTAGCTCTCGGTGCGTGTTTTTTATGATTTGTCACTTCGAATTACTTTTAACCATATATGTTGTTTATATTTTTGTAATCACCTTTAAAAACCCTTTATTTTGATACCTATTTTTTTTATGATAAAAATATTTATTTTTCTCGAAACCTATCTAGTGGAGATAGGTTTCGAGAAAAATAAATATTTTTGAAGACATAATATGGCGCCAAATATCGGCCATTTTATATTTTTTCAATTTTGATATACCCAGTGACACTCGCGCTACCAAGACAAATCTAAAGACGTATAATTTATCAAAATCCGTTCATTCGTTTAGAAGTTACGAGGGAACAAAGAAACGGATATACATACATACATACAGGTCAAACACATAACCCTCCTTTTGGGCTTCGCCGCAGTCGGGTAATAAAAATCAAAGCCTACAAAATTATATGTACAGACGCCAGTGCATTAAGCTACCCGAAACTCAAATTTTGCCAATCAACTTTGAACCCTATGCTTTAGCGATAAAGTTGAAAATCTATTAAAGAAATTTGACAGGTTGTAGTAGCTTGATGTGCTGGCGTCTGTACTTCAGGATGGCAGTGTTCTTAGCATTTTAATAGGTAGTAAGATGTAAACCAGAAAAACTTGAAGTAATGACATTTATTTTTACTTCAGCAGTTTGACAATGTATCTCATCATCTGCCTAGCCTTTTCCCAACTATGTTGGGGTCGGCTTCCAGTCTAACCGGATGCAGCTGAATACGAGTATTTCACATGGAGTGACTGCCTATCTGACCTCCACAACCCAGTTACTGGGTAATACGATACCCCTTCGTAAGATTGGTTGTCAGACTTTCGGGCTTCTGACTACCCGTAACGACAGTCAAAGATCCACGAATGGCAGCTGGGATCAACGGCTTCCGAGGCACGGAGGGGTCACGGTAAGTAAAGATGGTCACCCATCCACAGACCAACCGCGGCAAGCGTAGCTTAACCTAATCGATCGACCTGTGCGGCTGTTATTATTTAGTCACGGGCCCCTCTTTCTCAGTTCTACAATGTATGTAGGTAATTTTTTCAATCGTAGATACTTATTCTTGCGTTAATGACATTTTGATTTGAGTGACAACAGAACAAATTACACTAATTAACAAGTTTATACGCGTAGATACGACACCGTTGCGTGCATTATTAACTATACGCTGTTTTTGTTTGAACACGTATTGAATTTCAAAGTCAAAGTCAAATCATTTGACACTTTTCCATGTGTCTATGCAAAATCCAACAAAAAGAATAAAATTCGGTAGCGAACATAAATAGCGTATAGTTTACATTATATGTATTGTATTTAGATAAAACAGTATCTCACAAACAAAGATGTTGTTTGGTCCTTAGGTCCCGGCCTAGTATTTATGTATTTACTTATTTAATACTTCAAGCACGGAAATGTACAGAGGACTTAATGCCATAGGCATTTTCAACCAGTCAACCTTTGGGTGATGCAGAGACTCAGTGGTAGGTGAAATTATGAAAAATTAGGGAATAAATATCTGTTTAAATATAAAGATACACTTATGCCTATTACTATAAATATAATAATATAATTATATACCTAATTAAATACCTCATCATCTGCCTAACCTTTTCCCAACTATGTTGGGGTCGGCTTCCAGTCTAGCCGGATGCGGCTGAATAACAGTATTTTACACGGAGCGACTGCCTATCTGACCTCCACAACCCAGTTATTGGGTAATACGATACCCCTTGGTAAGACTGGTTATCAGACTTCCGGGCTTCAGACTACCCGTAACGACTGTCAAAGATCCACGAATGACAGCCGGGACCAAAGGCTTAACGTGCTTTCCATTTAACCACAAAAAAAAATATAAACACACGAATATACTAAAACAAAATAAGACAGACAATGGGAAAACATTAAGGTTGTGATGATACTGCCAGCTTCTTACGAACGTGCTCGCAAACATTTACTTTAAAGGATAAGCGGTTGGTTGCCATCCTGATCTCCAGGAAGAGCGTATTCAACAGAGTGCACCTACAGGCTCTTAGGCACTTTGAACTGCCCTGAACAGGTGCTAGATTAAAACAAAAGAATCATAATCCCCTACATTTAACCCCCAAACGCAACAGAAATGTTCTTCAGCATTAATAATGCATACTCATGCGGTATACCCACTACCTCAGCCCCAGTGAGCGCCGTATCAATTACAAATTATGCTAATAGCCCAGCATCCCATGTTGATTCAGCACTATCCACGAATATATGATTACGGTGGGATGGGATGCAAAATATTTGCAGGGTTACGATTAGGGTATGAACATGTGGCCGCTAGGGGTTTTAATTCAATATTAGTTGGTGACTATTGAAAATTAAGGAGGGGCCCGTGGTTAAATAATAACAGCTGCACGGGTCGATCGATCAGGTTAAGCTACGCTTGCCGCGGTTGGTCTGTGGATGGGTGATCATCTTTACATACCAAGACCCCTCCGTGACTCGGAAAGCACGTTAAGCCGTTGGTCCCGGCTGTCATTCGTGGATCTTTACGGGTAGTCAGAAGCCCGAAAGTCTGACGACCAGTCTTACCAAGGGGTATGATAGGGGGTGAGATTTTTACAGAATAGCTCCGCTGCACCCTAATTACGTAACACCCTATCAATCACAATCTGAATCATTTTGAAGGATATTGCTATTGATTCATAAATATAACATATTTTAACATAGTATTAGCCTATAATGTTCCCACTGCTGGGCCACAGGCCTCCTCTCGGTGAGAGGTAGTGGGCTGTAATCCACCACGCGGACCCAGTGCGACTTGGCAGGTGTCACATGTCCTCGATTTTTTGGTTCTAGGACTATCACACTAATATTATAAAGGCGAAAGTTTTTCAGTGTGTGTGGGTGTGTGTGTGTTTATATGATTGTTATTTCTTCACGCTCAAACGGCGGGACCAATTTTGATAAAATTTTGTATAGAGTCAGCTGGCACCCTGGATTATTAACACATAGGCTACTTTTTATCCCGATGTTCCCACGGGATCGACACTTATAAGGGTGAAACCGTGGGGCGCAGCTAGTTGATTCATATGTTCGAAAAATGTATCTACTTAATAACGCAATGAATATTGTTGAACTGTCAAAATGAAATCCATTCCTGCTGTGAGTGTGTTACGCAGTTACCCCACAGGTCAAGGACAAAACTAGATCTGAATTCACTGGTCCTTACTTCCATGGTTTCGACAAAAAATTGTCTTAGACCAAAACGTTTGGTTTTCACGCACTTTAGCTATTATACATAGTTTGGCATAGGCTAAGCTAGTTTATCTGAAAATCTAGTCCTCAAATTATGCGTAATCCTAATTTTTAAGGTGAGCATGCACCACATCACACTAATATTATAAAGGCGAAAGTTTGTGAGTGTGTGTGGGGGTATGTTTATAATAATATGTTTGTTACTTCTTCACGCTCAAACGGCTGGACCAATTTTGATAAAATTTTGTATGGAGGTAGCTGACATCCTGAATTAACATACTTATAGGCTACTTTTTTTATCGATATTCCCACGGGATCGATTTTTACGCGGTCGAAACCGCGGGGCGCAGCTAGTTAATAATAAAAATAAAAAAATATTGTCAGGCATCAAGGCCCATAGGGTGTTATTTTTACGTCGTAATACTAACTTACTTAAAAACTATATTACGAGTAGTAACATGCAGGAACACTAAAAACAAAAAGACAATCACAATCACAGGAAGGTTTAACAAGCTTTGTTGCCAACATGTAGCTTGGTAACCCTCCCCATTGTACGTCCATCGAGCCTTCCTGCAAACACCTTCAGAATGCTGTTGCTGCTTCCCCTCACTCGGGATATTACTGAGGCAACTTTTTTCCGCATTATCGCAAAGTGTGCGCATCAGCAAACATACCTGACGCACTACAGTAGGTACGGTTAAAGGTCACGGCACACGTATCAAACCGGGAAGGGAACGGCACCGTATCAACTCAAGCCGTTCAGTATTCTTTGTATGAAACTCCCTACTGCAATGCACACTAATCGGAATCGTAACGTCATCACCTCGCCTCGGGACAAGCTCACGAATCGCGGTGCGGTGCGATACGGCTCGTCATTCCCGCGGTTACGGCTCGTCGTCCCCGCGCTTACGTCTCTCCTTACCCGAGCTTACGTCTCTTTGTCCACCCTTGCCCCTCTCACCCCGGCGAGCCGTAAGCGCGGCGTCGCCTAGGCGTACCGAGTCGACGTATCGAAGCTTGTGATCCGCTTTGGTTACGTGCTTATGTTTGGTTGACGCCTGTTTGACGGCGAGGCGAAAGGCGATACGGTGCCGACATCTTTCCGATTTGATACGTGTGCTATATGTATGACCTTTAACAGTAAGGTTAATAGTTTCATGATTATTTTATCCTGCAAACCTCTTATGAATGTATTTTCTTTTGTTCCAGTGGTCACAGGATGCACCGATGGCATCGGCAAGGAGTATGCGAGACAGGTGACTTCTTTACTTAGTTCCATCGCGGCATCGAAGTATGTACACACATTAATCTGTCAAATTTCTTTAATAGATTTTCAACTTTATCGCTAAAGCGTAAGGTCCAAAGTTGATTGGGAATATTTGACAGTTTCGGGTAGCTTGATGTGCTGCCGTCTGTACATTTTTAACTATAAAAAATTATCCAAAGTAATATTTATCAAATCTAGTCTTCCAGACTTGGCTTCTTACCTATAATTTTAGTTTTGTAAAAACGCTATTAGGTACACTTATAGGAATCCTGATTGACAGTTGATTTTCTATTTTTTTACCAAAAGAATGATGGGCATTTTTGTATGGAGCCTAGCCTGATGACCAATAGAGCTCTAATGAGATCCACGAATGACAGCCGAGACCAACGGCTTAACGTGCTTTCCGAGGCACGGGGGGTCTTGGTATGTAAAAATGGTCGCCCATCCAGGGACCAACCGTGGCAAGTTATTACTTAGTCATAAGCACATAAGCCCCCTCAATGTTATGAGTCAATAACTAATATTATTGAGAACTGCAGTGAACATTAGCGTCATAAACTAATACGTTTACATGGTACTTGCAGGTCTGATATCTCTTAAACCCGGTATTTCACAGCCTTCTGCTCATAATGAAAATTGATGATTATGATATAAACTTTCATTTGATGTATATGTGGTTTTTATTGGACCAAAACGCCCATAATTTTTTAAAGAAAATTCTTTATTCAAATAGTGAAATTAACTAAAAAAAAACGATAACGATCCAAAAAAGTTAAAATAATAATCCTCAATTGCAGCGACACTCTAAAACGTACTTGATGATCCCTAGACACTTTTGATTTGTGTATATTGATTTCTTATGGGAATAACTGTTTCATGTGCGGAATAACTCCTAAAAATGACCTCAATCGTATCCTGAAACAAAAAGTTAACATTTAAAAAGAGTAACCATGGAGTTTCTTGCCGGTTCTTCTCCATAGGAAACAACCAATTGGAACCGTGCACCTAGCTTCTGACGTTTCATAAATGCCCAATGTCAGTTTATGTGAAATAAAATATTTTGATTTTGATTTAACGTTAAACAAAGGGGTTCTCAAAATGCTCTTCCAAGATAAAAAAAAACTTTTCTTTGTGTGTGCAAAAATGACGACTTGATGTGTTGTTATATTTGTTGTACTAAGTACTTAAATCTTGTTTACTTGTAGCAAATAATTTGCTAATTTTTGTTTGAATAGGTTTAGCTACCTATTAAACCAAAAATTATTTTAGCTAATGACCGCCATAAATACCTACTGGAACGTGTATCTTTAAGAAACTTAGATTCTCAGATTTACATCATTATGAAATGTTAATTAGTTATTGTGTAATTAATGTGTAATTTTCTATATTAATACATTTTGCGAATTTGATCTTTATTTATCTACTAGAATTGTCGCAATAACAGGGGGCCTAAACAGTCCACTTTGGCAGAATCATAAAAGGATAAAGAGCGTTTACGCCGTACGGCATTTCATACAAACTTTCAAGCCCTTGTTTTTTGAAATTAATGAACCGATTTTAATGAAACTTCCTACGCATAAGCAGGATACAAAGGTCTAAAAAGTTAGTAGAAAACATTTTCAAAAATGGAAATCTCCGTTTCTATAGAAAGTTTCAAATCGGTCTAATTTGGCTGTAACACTATTTTTCGAAAATGTTCTCCACTAAATTTTTAGACCTTTGTATCCTGCTTATGCGTATGAAGTTTCATTAAAATCGGTTCCATTCACTTCGAAAAACAAGGGCTTGAAAGTTTGTATGAAATGCCGTCCGGCGTAAACGCTCTTAAGTTATCGTATCAAATCCCATTGGTGAAGCGTTTGTCACTCATTTTTTTTTGTCTGTGCTAAAATACCAATCAATCCAATCCAAATCCAATCCCAATCTCTTTGATTGTAGTACCTACGTAGTGCAGCGAAAAAACGAAAAACACGGACTGTCTTCGCCATTTTATAATTCATAATGTTATCCTTATATGATTCTCCAAAGTGGCCTTTTTAGGCCCCCAGGTGTCAGAAACGGATTCTCTCGACGGCCGAATTGTATGTGGTGTGAACCTTTTATTATAGGCCGAAGAGTTTGTTTGTTTGAACGCACACACACAATCTCTAGAACAGTCGGATTTGCAAAGAGGTGTTTTCATTTTTAACCGACTTCAAAAAAGGAGGAGGTTTCTCAATTCGACGGTATATATATATATATTTTTTTTAATGTGTGTTCGCGGATAACTTCGTCGTTTATGAACCGATTTTGATTATTCTTTTTTTTTTTGGACATGAGATATGCCAAGGGTGGTCCCATGATAAGGAAACCAGGATCTGATGATGGCGTCCCAGTGAAATCGAGGGGAACATTCGAAAATCGTAGGAGCGACTAGTGCGTTTGTTAATTTTTTCATTAAGGATTTTAAAGCACTACAATTTAATGAAGGCCTGGAGTCGATCTGATGATGGAGCCGTAAGACAGTCGAGGGGACTCCTCAACGATTTACAGCAGTTACCTTGTGTTTGGGCTTGATTAATTTGTATTGATGTGAACTTTACACCTAGATGGGTTGTGACTGGCATTAGGGGTCTGATGATGAAGACGAAGGACAGTTAAGGGAACTCCTCAACAATTTACAGTAGCTACCTTGTGTATGTTCACCGATTCCTTGAAGATTGGGCTGGACCGATTCCAAAAGTTCTTTTTTTATTTGAAAGGGTATACTCTCGAGGTGGTCCCATTATCATCAAGTTGGAATCTGATGAGAGGATCCTTAGGAAATCGAGGGAAACCCTCAAATTTTATAGGCAAACCTATAGCGATTTGGGTATTTTTTAAAGTAACTTGAGCATTTGCTCTCGGAAATTATCATTTGGTAAAGTGAAGCTGATGATGAAGACCATATCGGAACTACTCAATGACAAATATTTCACGGGTTGCGATTCGATTACTTTAATATGGTTGCTAAGCAATTTATGCTCGTCACAATGCGTATGGTGAGTGATTGTTGAGGAGTTCTCCTGGTTCTTACCGGGAGAACTCCTCAATAATTAACGTCCCAGCATCGGGAAAAGCAATATTTTGTAAAAGGTGATGAACAGTTGGCATTAGGCTATTGTAACTTAGGTAAATTACAAACTGACCTACTAAAAAGTGAAAAATAAAAACATTTTTACAAAAACAAAACAACCGACTACCAAAAAAAACACTACCAATTGAAAAATAACTTTAATTTCGTAAGTCGGTGTCAATAAACGAAAATGCGGAACCAAAGACACCGACTTCCGAAATTAAAGTTATTTTTCAATTTGTAGTGTTTTTTTTGGAAGTCAGTTGTTTTTTTTTTTGTAAAAATGCTTTTTTAGCTCATTTTCTGAGGAAGGTTTATAGGCTATTTGACGTTACGCTACGATCTATAAGTGTCGTGCAAAAAGAAAAAAATCTGAAAGAACGCTTAGCTAAAGCGAAGTTATTTGGTCCAATTAAAATAGACGGACAAACTTTTAAAAATCATTCAGACCACCAAAATAGTCCTTATTTTGGTGGTCTGAATGATTTCTATTTGTCCGTCTATTATAATGGTAAAAAAATATATAAAAAAAAACGAACAGATTAGATTACAAGAAAAATAATCAGCTAAAGAAAATACACTAATATGCGCGCAATTTATTATTTTAGATCAAAATAAAATCATTTTAATCAGTGTTTTTTTTTTTTGCTTGGATATCTTTAGGACACATGTTAACATCTATTTTAATGAGATTCTGTATAATCCAATTCATCATCATCAGCCTAGCGTTTTCCCAACTGAAAACGGATGCAGCTGAAAACCAGTATTTTTCATGGAGCGACTGTCTATCTGAGATCAACAACCCATTTACTGGGTAATACGATACCTTTTAGTAAAACTGGCTGTCAGATTTTCGGGCTTCTGACGACCCGTAACGACTGTCAAAGATCCACGAATGACAGCGGGGACCAACGGGTTAACGTGCTTGCCGAGGCACGAGGGGTCTTGGTATGAGACGGTAACCCATCCACGGACCAACCGCAGCAAGCGCAGCTTAACCTGATCGATCGACCCGTGCGGCTGTTATAATCCAATTATATTTAATTTAAACAGGAGGTGAGACTCCGGGGCACAACAAATTTTGTATAAAATTGGGAGGCAAGATCTAATAAGAAAAAAACTGGCCAAGTGCGAGTCGGACTCGCACACGACGGGTTCCGTACCACAAGGCAAAAACGCCAAAAGAAAACCCGTTTGTTGTATGGGAGCCCCCTTAAATATTTATTTTATTCTGTTTTTAGTATTTGTTGTTATAGCGGCACCAGAAATACATCGTCTGTGAAAATTTCAAGTGTCTAACTATCAATATTTATTTTATTCTGTTTTTAGTATTTGTTGTTATAGCGGCAACAGAAATACATAAACTGTGAAAATTTCAACTGTCTAGCTATCACGGTGCATGAGATACAGACGTGGTGACAGACGGAGAGACGGACAGTGGTCTTAGTAATAGGGTCCCGTTTTTACCATTCGGGTACGGAACCCTAAAAAGAAAAAACATAAATTTCAGCAAGTTATGTAAATTCAAAACAGCAATTCTAAAAGTTTTCAATATCTATGATTTTTTGATAAACATTTAAGTGCCAGGCTAAAAGAACTCAATTAAAATAAATAAAACTTAGGTGTTGAGTTGTAAATATTTAACTTTACAGGTTCATTGTGTAGAAAAAAAAAAATGTTTTTCGCATTTTTTATCGTTACGCGTTTTTAGGTCTCGTTTTCATTTGTAGTGAAAAGACTTCTTTGTTAAAGTCACAATTTTCAAAATTGTATGTGCGAGATTTCAATTTTAATAACCCTCATATCGACATTAGAAAAAGGCCCGTTTTCCCTAACACTAAGCAAAAAACGGGCATAAGTCTTCAAAACTGTAAGCACAGATAGAATTTTAGTAAGTACCCAAACCTACTGTAAATCAGGGACTTTTAATAACATCTTCATAAAGGTTACAGAATTATAAGTGTTACATATTGAACTGATAACAGAAGTTACAGAATCAAATATGTAACACCTTCGTATGTGTTTTTTAATGTGTTAACCCAAAACACTTACAAAAGTGTAACCGTCATACACTTCTGGACACATCTATTGGCCCACCTTAGAGTTTAGGTTTCGATGGCCCCTACCGAAATATGATTGCTAGATTGAACAAAAACTGTTGATGCAGTTTTAAACCTGATACATTTTACCATCTTTTTCGATCGTATTGTTTTAAATTTGAATTCAGAATACCATACGACATGGAGCTACGCCTAACAAGTCGGATATTAACCTTGTTAAAGGCAATTGATTTTTGAATAAAAAACATGTTTTATCAAATAAAGGTTTAATTTAATAACACGTGTTGCCTCCATGGGCATCTACCACAGCTCTCATACGATTAGGCATAGAGTTTATCAACCGCTCTATGAAATTTTGAGGGATCATCTCCCATTCCTCTTCTATGGCAGTTTTCAACTCCTGCATCGTCTGGGCAACTGGCTGACGAGCCCTAACACGTCTTTTTAGCTCGTCCCACATGTGCTCAATAGGGTTCATGTCTGGGCTTCTGGCTGGCCAGTCCATAACTGTGATGTTCACATCCCGAAGATATTCCTTGACGATGCCGGCCGCATGGGCTCTTGCATTATCATGCATAAAAAGGAAATTTGGGCCCACATAGTCCGCGTATGGTATCACGTGAGGTTCTAAGCACTCACGAATGTACCTTTCAGCATTTAATGTTGGCAGCCGTGGTCCTGTAACAACCTCAAGTTGAGTTTTGCCGCTCGCGGATATACCGCCCCAGACAGTCCATGAGCCACCGCCATAAGCAACCCTCTCTTCAAAGCAGCATCGTGCGAAACGCTCTCCCTTACGTCGGTAGACCTTCTTCCTTCCATCATTGCCATGTAACACAATTTTAGACTCATCAGAAAAGAGTACACGGCTCCAATCTTGCTGTGTCCAATTTAAATGACTGCGTGCGAAATGAAGGCGCGCTGTTCGGTGGGCTCGCGTTAGTTTGGGCCCATTAGCTGGCTTATGTGGTACCATATCGCGTTCTTTTAACCTTCTCCGAACAGTTCGAGCGCTCACAGATACTCTGTGGAAGTCGCGAAGTTGGTTTTGTATCTCAATGGAGGTAAGGTGACGATTTCTCAAGCTGGTCGTCACGATGAATCGATCCTGCCTTTCAGTTGTGACCCGAGATCGTGGCCTTCCTTGGCGATGAACAAAGCCGCCAGTCTCTAGGTACCTAAGATGAGGTACCTAAGTTGAGCACTCACGTTTCTTTGGCTGTGTCCGACCTGAATAAGTGCCACAGCTTGGGCGGCGACTTCAGGTGAAGTATCCATAGATTATTGATAGAACCTCACCTTAATGTTAAGAATAAGTAATGTTTGTTGCAAAACCAAAGATATCAATCACTTTTTCAAGAATTAAATCCAAGTAAACCAATAAAACCAAGTTTTCTTAGTATTCGATAGTTTGATATCAACAAACAGGCTCCAAATTGTCCTTTGTTTCTTTAAATTCTGTGTTCGAAATTCAAAAAAAGACTATTGAATGAAATTGTGAATGTGCCAGGTTCAAAACTGCATAAAAACTTTTTGCTCGACCTAATATAAAATTTTAGCTAGGACCAAACGAAACTGAAAATACAAGGTGGGCCAATAGATGTGTCCAGAAGTGTATATTTGTAACAGATTTGAAAGTGTTAACAGTGATAATAAGTGTAACCGGTAAATGCGGCGTTGCCTTGCGATTATACTTTTTTTTTTTGATGCGCGGTAGAAATCCTCATGGACTGCCTCGATGGTGGGGGTGTCAGAGGGGCATGCCGGACCAGAGATATCTTACTCAATGTGTACGCTGAACACCAAACAGTTATATCTTTAATCCAAATAATAAAGAGGATTCTATTCTAGTCTAAAGATAGACCCATAGACACCTAACATAAAGAAAAACGCAAATTTTATCCACAAAAGGGTATCAGGTTGTAAGGAGACCTGCGTATCATGGTAGAGAAAATTTATAAATCTACGCAAAATTTCAAATTTATTTAATACATTTTCAACTTTATCGCCACAGCATAAGGTTCAAAGTTGATTGGGAAAATTTGACAGTTTCGAGTAGCTTGATGTGCTGCCGTCTGTACTTCAATATTCCATTCTCTAATTAGAACCTTCACGTTCAACATCCAATATAACTAATTGGGTCGTAAGATCGCAAATTGAACCACTAACCATTCAAACACAGTCTAATCATCAATAAATTGTTCAGAATCGACGCAGTATTGTGGCTACAAATTAATACAGCTACTCTGTAATTAATTCAGACGATTCTCGAGCGATGAGTGACAACCACAGATATAGATATACCTAGATAACGCAAGTATCACGAACTGTATGAAAACCAAGCGTGCCATTTTTTGACTACCTACTATGACGTCACAAGCTCGCGCTCTCGCTCACACTTACCCAGCCAGCAGTACACAGGACTGAGCGCGAAAGGAGCGGCTTATGATTTGTAATCATAATTTGGCACGCGAAGTAGTTACTCTTGCGTTAAAGTTCATTTCAAATAAACTTGCGATAAAGTTTGTTCACCTCCTTCTACAAATGTATCCCAATATTTCCAAACCATACGAAAAAAATGTGTGGGCAGTGTCGGTAACACGATCAAAACATTGACTTACTCCGTGTTTGGTATTATGAAACTCAACCGATGCAATGTTAGCGACAGTTTTGTATGACGAACGATATCTATCGTAAGTTATTTGGACTTTTTGGTACAGGGTGGTTGAATGACATTTATCGCAAGTTTATTTGAAAAACACTTTATCTAGGTATATCTATATCTATGGTGACAACCCTTACCGTAGCCGTACAAATATTAATGTTAGCATACCGAGCCTCCAACGTCACAATCTTCGAGTATTTGTTTATTCAGTGCTAGCTTCTGCACGTGACTTCGTCCCTGTGAAATTTCTTGTTCCCCCGACCCCATCGCATTGCATCGCCTGTCCGCGCTATTACTTTGTTTTCGCTTAGTGTTTTTTTTTTCACTTTTCATCCTTTTTTCTCGACTCCTTCCTCTATCAAATGCAAAACGAACTTTACAAATGGGTGCAATTTAAATGCTCACCAAAATATTTTTTCGACCCTAAGACTAAGTACCAAGTAAAATATGTTAACTTCAAATAAAATAAACCCACTCTACATGAAGGCCATGGGCCTTTTGGCCCTAGGGCCAAAGCAGTGACAGTAGCAATGGCTGTATGTAGCACACTGACAGTAGCAATGGCTTTCATTTTGACAGTTTGACAACATTCATTGCGGTATTTACGTTGTTGGGCAGACACATTTTTCAAACATATGAAGCAATGGATTACCAATATCATATTACGCAATGCGCAATTATGTTACGCAATTAGGGTGCAGGAGTCAGGTATATCAGGATTGTTTTTACTCATATTATCATGTTTTTGTTACAGTTGGCCGCCCGTGGCTGTGATGTTGTTCTAGTCAGTCGTTCAATGGAAAAACTGCAGGCGACAGCGCAGGAAATTGGTAAGCAACATGATTCTTAATAAGCCTTATCCCGTATCTGTTCACAAGAAATCTTTGAACATTTTTTACGTTCAAAATATTTTTTTTCTGTTTTGTTTTACAAAAATATTTACCTTGATCATCGCTTACATTCATGCATGATTTCTTTGGCAAAAATTGAATCGTTGCCTTACAAATAGAACGCATTTCAAATAATGACTCACCATCATCATCTGCTTAGCCTTTTCCCAACTATGTTGGGGTCGGCTTCCAGTCTAACCGGATGCAGCTGAATACCAGTATTTTACATGGAGCGACTGCCTATCTGACTGCACAACCCAGTTACTGGGTAATACGATATATTTATATATATTTATATTTATATATACTTTATTGTACCCCAGAAAAAACATAACAAAAAATACGATTTTACCCCCCGATACCCCTTGGTAAGACTGGTTGTCAGACTTTCGGGCTTCTGACTACCCGTAACGACTGTCAAAGATCTACGAATGACAGCCGGGACCAACGGCTTAACGTGCTAATAAATAATGACTCACCGTTGACGCCAAATATGTTATTTCTTCTAAACATCACGGCCTTAAAATATGATCCAGACCTCGATTGATCGACATTAATCGTGGTCTGATTGCACCCTAATGCTAAAATCCGACGCTTCCCTCGAGGGAATGATTCACTCAGGTGACAGTTCAGTTAAGTTTCATTCCACGTTCACTTGGCATCTACAAAATAACATAAGAATGAACGTTCATCTGCTCTTTTCATTATTCTGTAGGCGAGTGAAATATGCCGAATGCCGAAATACAGACAGATTCGTCTCAGAATTAAGTTGTTGTAGGTTTTCTTGTCTATCTCTCATAACTTTTTTTTCATTTATTTTTTTGTTTTATATATTGTTGTATGTATGTACCTATATATGTATTTATTCTTATAATCTAGTTTTTTTTCTTCTTTCTAAGTTGTTTTCTGGAATTGCACCTACCGTGTATTGTCTCTGCATCACCCTAAGGTATACTGGTAGAAAATGCCCAAGGCATTAAGTCCGCCTTTGTACAGTTTATATTGTGCATAAAGTTTTAATAAATAAATAAATAAATACAACATCGTTCGATCGAAATCGGTTAACTAATTGCGCCTTGCGCCATTTTGCTTGGATGTGACGCATATTTTACCCCAATTTTTTCTTTTTTGTTTTCGTGTTCTTTCTTTGCGTCATTTTTACCTTAAATAAACAAATTTTCTTTCATATTAATTTGTTTTTCAATATTAAATGAAAAGTCTGTAATAAGGTTTATTGAGACACTAGCTTCCGCCAGCGGCTTCGCCCGCGAGGTATGTCGATAAAAACTAACCTATGTCCTTCCCCGGGATTCAATTTATCTCTCTGCCAAATTTTATCGAAATCCGTTCGCTGGTTTAGGCGTGAAAACGTAACATACAGACAGACAGACAGAGTTACTTTGGAATTTATAATATTAGTATGGATTTACATTCGAAGACCTATTTATTTAAGAACCAAAATTGTTTTGTTACCTACCACCCATCGTCGTTTCAGCCGATAGACGTCCACTGCTGGACATAGGCCTCCCCCAATTTTAGGGGGGGTTTGCCATAATCGCCACGCTTGGCAGGCGGGTTGGCGATCGCAGTATGGTATGATGGTGGAATAAACAGACAACGCTGCTGCCCATTCTCCGGTACGCCCCTTAGTCGCCTTTTACGACACCCACGGGAAGTAAGGGGTGGTGCAATTCTTTAAGTCCGGCACCACACAGACCACCCATACCACCCATACCCACCTATTATTATTACACTTAAAATCTAACGAACGCATTTTGCTTATAGAAAAGGAATTCAACGTGGCGACCAAGATCATCCAGGTGGACTTCTGCGGCGGAGAAGAGATCTACGAGACTATTGAAAAGGAGATCGCTGGGCTGGAGATCGGAACCCTGGTCAACAATGTGGGCATATCATACTCCTACCCAGAGTACTTCCTTGACATTCCAGAAGCGTGAGTATTTAGACTACTTCCAGAGTACTTCCTTGACATTCCAGAAGCGTGAGATTTAGAGTATAACAAGTCCATCAAAGTCAACCGCGGAATTAGTACTACAGCGTTTTTTTTTCTTAAAATATAAGTTGCAATTTTGAGAAAAACCATATAAAAAAAGAAGAAAAAAAAACTCTTTATTCTGCACAAACAAAATGCACATTGCAAATAAAAAAAAATAAAAAAGGCATAAAATATACACACAGAACGCAGTCAAAAGCCTCGTACTCAAGCACTCATATTATTTCGATAAAGTATGGTTTCGATAATACTATGTCATACATCATAAAATATATTTTAATACTGTAGGAGAAAATCGCTTTTGAATCTGGCGTAAGTGTGAGGTACGGTCTCCAAAAGGAGAAGTAACCAGGGTCATCGGATATACCTAGTTGAACTTTTGTAAGAAACTGATAGATATTTTCGAATTAACTTAAATTTAATAAGTAGAAAAGTAACAGTTTATTTGTCTAATTAAATTTCATTCGAAAACATCCATCGGTTTCTGACTAAACTTCAACAATACCCGACGACCCTGGTTACTACCTGGTTACTTACAGTCTGGATGCGCCCTAACACCAATTAAAAAATCGAACAGTTTCCAATCCCACTAGTGACATATCATAAAATTCCTGACGTCACTTAATCCAATATGGCGGACGGTGGCACCCGTTTTATTCCCCTTGACAAGTTAAATGCTGGAAATACCGGGGCTTTGATTTTGCGTTGAACACGGCTTATGCAATGTCAGGAATTTTATTATGTGTAGAATGGGTATGACAATGGATCCATAAAGTATTCAGGAATTTTTGATACCTACATGGAAATTGAGATCAGGTAGGGAGTGTTTCCTAATCACGGAAAGAAAGTGTTGTTTTAGGATTGCCATAAGTTTTGACGATATTGCTAACTAGCTGAACTGACAGACATTGTCCTGTCTACCATAATTCATCCGGAATCATTATTCTAATAATTCCCTTATTACCCCAAGGGTTGGCGCATCATGTCTTTTTTTTTCTTTTTGTTCCATACTTCTACATTTGTCATTAGGAGGAGCTTGTGGCTAAGTAATAACAGCTGCACGGGTCGATCGATCAGGTTAAGCTACGCTTGCCGCGGTTGGTCCGTGGATGGGTGACCATCTTTACATACTCAGACCCCTCTCCATGCCTCGGAAAGCACGTTACGCCGTTGGTCCCGACTGTCATTCGTTGATCTTTGATAGTCGTTAGGGGTCGTCAGAAGCCCGAAAGTCGACAACCAGTCTTACCTTGGTAAGACTGGTTGTCAGACTGGTTGCCACAACCCAGCAGTAACTGGATTGTGGAGGTCAGCTAGGCAGTCGCTCCATGTAAAATACTGGTACTTAGCTGCATCCTGTTAGACTGGAAGCCGACTCCAACGTAGTTGAGAAAAGGCTAGGCAGATGATGACTTCTATATTAGTCGTGACTCCTCAAGAACCAATCTCTTATGGTAGAAATCTAACTCAGAAAGATGTATTAATGATTATATTTATCTAAATATGTACTCCTGTTATTGTCGCGCATCACATTTTGATCAAGATACAACCTGACACTAACCCTCAAATTGCAAAAAACTTACCCATTTACCTTAAGGTGACTCTAGTCGATATTTTTTCCATACAAATTTCGGGAGTGTATTACTCCACTGTTTGACATTGTGCATCCAAAGTTAAGCATGATATCGTTTTGTCTTATTATTAATGTTGTCTGTACGGAAACAGAATAGTAAAATAAAAAGCCATTAAAAAGTTATGAGCCAACAAAGATTCGCTTTTCTTGCTATTTTTAACGTAACTTTGGGTGTAAATAAGTAATATAAGAACTGTAAAATCTTCAAAACCAAGTCCGTACCGACAAAGCTCAGTTATCGAAGAGTTCAATAAACTTTATTTTTAATTGGTTTACGCATTATTTTTTTCATAAAACACTTTTTTCCGAAGCACTTTTAATTTTTTTTTCCGCGCCTATCAGTTCGGAATGGTATTTCTGTGGGTGAGAACTAGACTTTTTTAATGTAGACTAGCGTCTAACTGCTCATCACTGATACTAGCTCAGTCGGGCACGAAGCCAGATAAGACAACGTGATTTTTGGCCATGACCACCAGTGAGTTCGAGCTCGCGACTAGTTTGCTCTTAAGAGAACAAAATAGCCAAATATGTCCAGCCGTTTTGAAATGATGCGCTTGCCAACGAACAGCATTTCATTTTTATTGATATAAGAAACACAAAAACTGTAAAATAAAATAAATAAATATATAGGTAAAAACTTCTCAAATTCTTACCCTGAAAACCATAATAGTAATTTATCCGTAGAGTATCTAAAACGTAACAAAAACTATCCCTTTGATAGTATCAACTTAACACACCACCGTTAAACGTGACCTGTTTTATATAACCCTCCACAGCTACACGAAACTCTTCGAATATCTTTTCAAAAACGATCAAAAGCAACTTTCAAGAAAATAATATCGAAGTGGAAGCCTTCAAAGTCGACGCGACTTCAATAGTCCGGAGTTTGGCTCGGCTAATATCGCGGAAACCCGAACATTTTGTGAACTGAATGCAGCCGGCTCCATGCCAGGTGCTATATAAGTGCTGGATTGAAATATTCTACGAATCCACGTTATTGGTATAAGATTATTTGTGACAGGGCGGTGGATTTCATATTGCATAGAATTGGTTTGACTATGACTTTTGGAGTAATAGAAATATTTGAAGGGTTGGAAGTGAAAATTTTGAAGCGAAAATGCAGGTGTTTAGAATTGGGACATGTGGCAATGGCGACACTGGCGATTAATGTAATGGTGTCACTAAGACATAGTAGTATTAATTATACGTGAATTTGACACCAGTTGCATCAGGTATCTTGCAAAAACATTTAAAAAAACATGTGCCAGTTATAGTCAGGGAAATTAATTATTTATAATATTGACGCACTACGTCAATTTGCCATATTATAGCCATTACAGTTGTGATTCGAATATACGTACAATTTATACTAGTATAGTAAATTTAGAACAAAAATTATTCTGCTACATATCGCAAAACTTGTACTTTTAAACACCGCTGCCAGCCTAATGTCCAAGTTGGTGGTCGACCCTATATCTGCCTCGTGAGGTTCGAGACCATTATAACCTCGACCAACTATACCTATTCAAAATGTATGTCTCCTACCTACCATGGAGACCCAACATAGTTTCTCTACAGAGTCAACATAGCAGCAAGCCGTGACATTACAGCTAATGGCTTGAGCTTAATCGGCGCATCAGATGGCTTCTACGTTATATACATATGCTAAAGTACGGTGATAAGCTGATAATGAATGTACCTACATAGATTGTAGGTGTATTATGAAGACAAACTATGTAGTAGTTATAAACCTTGGTTCGCACTGAGAAGAAAATGGAAAGTAGGTTGGTTGGTAGGTTGTAGGTTGTACCGAGTTGTAGTTTTAGAACATGACAAGGGTGACACGGAGGCTTATGGACCCAAAGCGAATTTAAATGTCCCGGAACATAAAGGGCTGAGGAAGGAACACGGGTGGGTTTTAGTCAGTAAGAGTCTGACACTCCCTTCTGCTCCATCCAGAGCGGGAGGAGTCATTTTATGATTTCCCATCCTGAAAAAAAAAGTACTTACGTACAAAACATAAAAAGGAATTTTGAGTAGAGTCTGACATATAGGTATGAGTGATACAGTCCATTTACAGTTAATTTATCTCTGATATTGCATCACGGTCAATATCACAGTAAACTTTAATCTCGTGATAATAAGGTTGCTTTCGGGTTGCTGCAATTGTCAAGACTGTCAAAATCACAGTGATCTTTATTGTTGTTGCAATAAAGTTCCTTTTGGGGTTGCAGCTGTCAGAGGTGAAATATCTGTGAGAGGACTGTGGACAGGTCCCGCTACAAAACCGAACCTTTCTTTATACCTCGGATCATAATGATTAACTTCTGGATTATGTACCTACAATGTTTTCTGTCAAGACAAAGCTTTAGGCGGGTTTAATTTGAAGGAAAACTTAGTACTGCAACGTCTATTGCAATGGTCTGAAATGGCTTTTAAAATAACCTCGAGTGTAATTTTAAATACCACCCGCAATTTTTCAACTTATAAAAGTAGCATTTTATGACTTTAAAGAACTACTTTTACAAAATGGAAATTTTTTGGCAAGGCTTTGTTTATTGTAAAACACAATAAGAAAACCGGCTTCAAGTTAAAAGTGACCTTTAAAACAAGACGACCTTATTGACCCAAAATAGGAATTTAGTGAATAATCATTTTGACATTGGGTTTAAAATTATTAATATTTCAGCATTTGCGAATTCTCAAAAGGCTCAAACAGGTGAGTGAATTAAATTTAAGAGATCGGCTAGAAATGTTAATGTGAAGGTCAGAGATAAGAGATGTCCGCATCAGATGAAGGGGCCCATTAGGGCCAAAGCCTGCCGTGTCAGTCGGATTGTCCGAAAGGGTTACTGCTGGCCCGGAACATAAAGGGCTAAGGAAGGAACACAGGTGGGTTTTAGTCAGTAAGAGTCTGACACTCCCTTCCGCTCCACCCAGAGCCGCTCTGGGTGGAGCGGAAGGGAGTGTCAGACTCTTGCTCTCCGAATAAAAAAAAATTGTCTGTTCAGACTTAGGCGATATTCGCTGCCACTGGTAGGTTACTTTTTCTTGAAAAAAGCAATTAAAACTAAAACAATGAATATGTTTTGATAAAAATGTACGTATCCCGAATGAACTTTCACCGCGTTTAAACCGCGTCCAGACGTGTGTAATGAGTTATGTAAGGTATCGTGTAATGTAATGCGAAGTCTGCGCGTGGACGGTAATACGAGCATTACATGTAACGCTCAGGCTGGTGATCATGCTGATCCATCGGCGGCGGTCGGTTTTTAGCGCGAACACAAAGGCTCTCGCAGTCGATCAAATATTGTAGGATCCACGGATATGCCGTCCACAGTATTTGCATTACATTACATGATACATTACATTACATCTTACACACGTCTGGAACCCGGCTTTAACAAAAGCTCGCGAGACGAATGTTTGCAAAACAAATTCTAAAAGCGAATGCTCGCGGTGAGTACCGTTCTTATGACGAATGTTCAGTATTAAATCGACATTCTGCCTAACACCCTATTCAATTTAATTTTCCAATACACGATAATTTGAGACCAATAAATTGTTGATTCGTACCCATATTTTTTCCAATTCTTTCAAATGAAATATGAGGTGCTGATGTTAGTATTTTTATAAAAATATAAAACGTGATATATTGTGTTACGAGTCTCGTTATTTTGACGTTAGAACTTAATTATTTCGTGTGAAATATTTGTTGAAGCGGTAAGCGATACTTATATATATTGTGTACTAGCACTACATGTATTTATGGACACACGTATCAAAACGGAAAGGGATCGGCACCGTAACAACTCGAGCCGTTCAGTATTCTTTGTATGAAACTCCCTACTGCAACGCACACTAATCGGAATCGTAACGTAATCGCCTCGCCTCGGGACAAGCTCACGAACTGCGGTGCGGTGCGTTACGGCTCGTGTCGTCCCCGCTCTTACGGCTCGTCGTCCCAGCGCTTACGTCTCTCCGTACCCGAGCTTACACCTCTTCGTCCACCCTTGCCCCTTCCACCCCTCCCGCGGCCTGCCTGCACCATCAACCAGCAGCCGGCAAGCCGTAAGCGCGGCGTCATCTGGCCGTAAGCGCGGCGTCATCTGGCCGTAAGCGCGGCGTCGCCTAGCCGTAAGCGCGGCGTCTCGCCTAGCCGTAGCCGAGTCGACGTATCGGAGCTACTGATCCGCTTTGGTTACGTGCTTACGTTAGGTTGACGCATGTTTGACGGCGAGGCGAAAGGCGAGATGGTGCTGATCCCTTTCCGATTTGATAGGTGTGCTATGACCTTAAAGTGGTCTTAATTTTTATTGTTTTATACCATGTTCGCAATTGGGGTTAAATAATGATATGGGCACCTGTTTCGTCTGTTCAGAAAGATTTAATTTATCCTAACCGTAGTCAATTTCTTGAATCTCGTACAATCGCCTGCGGCAGCCTGAAACTTCAAATTTCTAGCTATCAAACCACAGATAAAGATAAAGAGTAGTTTCTCTTGAAAGCAAGTGAAACAACTAGTAAGTTATTCCGTTTATCCACCCCAAAATAATCCACCCTAAGGTGCATACGCGGAAAAGTATGTCCAAGAATCCACCCTAGGCCTAGTTGGATAAACGGAATTTATAAGCTTGGAATGGATTCTCGGACATGAGTTTCCGCTTATCCACCTTAGGCTGGTTTTTCACTAGAGATGAGCGAGGATGCGTAGCTAGGGATGTGTGTATACTAACCAATACCAACGCTAACTTAGTTCAAGCTATAAAAATGAAGCGATGTTATTGGTTGGTTTCACACACATCCCTCGCTACGCATCCTCGCTCATCTCTGGGGGAAAACCAGCCTTAGGGTGGATTTTTTGGGGTGGATAAATGGAATAACCGCAACTAGTAATGTATCATTCACAAAAAAACTAGTTGAGTCCTATCCCACTAAATGTAAAACGGTTCCATAAAGCCAGATGTCGTATTATGACGTTTTAATGTCGTCATGATTCCAGTGTGAGAGAGAGACGGAACTATACATGACCCACAGCACCAGCGATTTTCTTAGTTGAACCATGATGGCATCAAGACTTCATAATATGGCCGCCCCATAGAACAATCGAATAACAAAAAAACTGTTTCCAAAGCTTCAACAGCTTCTTTTCTTCTCCAACAGGGACAAGCTAATAACAACCCTGATCAAGGCTAACGTTGTGTCTGTGACACGTATGACCCGCCTCGTCCTGCCCGGCATGGTGGAGAGGAAGAAGGGCGTCCTCATCAACATGGGATCCGGTTCCTCGATGATACCTAGCCCCCTGCTCACCGTGTATGCTGCCACTAAGGTAAGACTGCAGGCACAGAGGAAGACCCAGAAAGGGGTGTATACAGTGCCCTCCAAAGGTTAGTTGAAATTTTTCCAGTCCAGCTTCAACACACCACGTTATGATTTGAAATTCTAGTGATCCAAGTGTTTGAACTGCTATAACGTTTTTATTGACTAATTAATATTAATATTAATTAAATTGACATTAATTTCTATAACCTTTATTAAAAAAAAAACAGTGGTACTCTGGGAGTCCCGACAGAAGTAAAAACTTGAACAATTACGTGTGTATGTTTTTATCGTCTTATAAACAAAACACGCGCGGTGTCGGTTACGGTAACAGTGTCGCGAGTTCAATGGTTTTTTCCCATCTCAAAAAATGCCCAACGCGCCTAAAGAAGTTTTCACTCCTATAATCAAGTAATCCCTTAGTTTCCTGTCCTTCCTTATGTAAATGGTACACTACAGACTCCCACAGTATTTGTCACTCCTTCCCCTTTTTAGGGTTCCGTACCCAAATGGCAAAAACGGAACCCTTATAGATTCGTCATGTCTGTCTGTCCGTCTGTCTGTCTGTCCGTTCGTATGTCACAGCCACTTTTCTCCGAAACTATAAGAACTATACTGTTGAAACTTGGTAAGTAGATGTATTCTGTGAACCGCATTAAGATTTTCATACAAAAATAGAAAAAAAACAATAAATTTTAGGGTTCCCCATACTTAGAACCGAAACCCAAATTTTTTTTTTTCATCAAACCCATTCGTGTGGGGTATCTATGGATAGGTCTTCAAAAATGATATTGAGGTTTCTAATATCATTTTTTTCTAAACTGAATAGTTTGCGCGAGAGACACTTCCAAAGTGGTAAAATGTGTGTCCCCCCCCCCCCTGTAACTTCTAAAATAAGAGAATGATAAAACTAAAAAAAATATATGATGTACATTACCATGTAAACTACCACAGAAAATTGGTTTGGATGAGATCTAGTAAGTAGTTTTTTTTAATACGTCATAAATCGTAAACCGCAATTTACAATTCATTCAATCAACTTAAAAATAAAAAAAAAACATTTAATTTCATAAACATAAACCTTATGCATAAACCCGGATGTTACGGAACCCTCGGTGCGCGAGTCCGACTCGCTCTTGCCCGGTTTTTTTTAATACATACAAAGTTTGTCTTTAAAAGATCGGTCTTAGCGATAGGACCGTCCATTGTGAGTCACCCTTTGTAAAATTTCTAATATTTATGTCTGTTATTTATTGGTGTACAGTCAACAAAAGAGATAAGTATGCAGGATTGTGGTATAAAGTTGAAGTTTAGTAAGAAACCGATGGATATTTTCGAATAAAATTTAATTTTATTAATAGAAAACAAATAGCCCATTTTTCAAATTAAATTTCAGTCGACAACATCCATAGGTTTCTTACTAAACTTCAACTATATCCAAGGATCCTGCATACTTATCTCTTTTGTTGACTGTACATATTCTATTCCCTTAGGAGTACCTGATTATTTTTTAAATGAAAACTTATTTAGGCGCCTTGGGCATTTTTTGAGATGGGAAAATACTATTGAACTCGCGCCACTGTTACCGTAACCGACACCGCTTCGGATGTGTTCGGCTGTCCTCGGGATCTACTCGGTTTTAATGTATATCCGATATATCAGTGAGTGATGGCAAAGTATTCTGTTTGTGTTTTGTTCTCTCGGCACTCCTGGAGTGCAACTTTTTTATATTAAATCGCAATGTTGCATCATAGCTGAAATGGAAAAATGTCAACTAACTTTTGGGGCGTACTGGAGAATGGGCAGCAGCGTTCTCTATGCATTCCACCACCATACCATACTGCGATCGCCAACCCACCTGCCAAGCGTGGCGATTATGGCAAATCCCCCCCTTTTGGGGGAGGCCTATGTTCAGCAGTGGACGTCTTTCGGCTGAAATGATGATGATGATGAACTTTTGGGGGCCACTGTGTAATCCGCAAGGGTTAATATCTTTTATATACAGGGTGAATTTTTCAAGTGGGCGTGGATGGCCAAATCCGAAACTATGAGGAATAGCGAAAAGTAGTAGTACAGCAAGCTAGACTTCTCGTTTATCAGTCTAACGCCAGATCAGACATAACATTTCAGAAGCTTCAAAATTTAACTTGTCCACTTAAGCTTGTAGACCACGAATAAACAGTTATAAAGTGGAATATGACAGAACTGCTCACAAATTTCTCACATACAGACTTATTTTGAGATCAAGTCAAGAATGAACCAGCAACAAAGGCAAGCAATATTTCATCTTATGTCTCAAGAGACTTAACTACGATTGCACTTGTCTACTGGACATATAAGTCCTCTATCATTTCCTACTAGTTTTATATTTTTATCCTTTACTTCATTTAAATACTTATAAAATATTTTATTTTTTATATCATTATAAACAAAGAAATTTAAAAAAACACTAGGTTTAGTTTTTTTTAGTTTGTTATAAAAAAATTCAGTAGAGATTATGTAATAGGAAAAGAGATTTTATTTCGTTCAGTAATATCATACATAGTATGTATGTATGGCTAGGAAAAAGCATTGAAGTTCGATCGAATCGATTAATAATTTTGATCTAAATCTCGGTCCGTCTGTTGCTGGAGAACTAAATTCAGCCATATGACAAAAATTAAAATATTTAATAACCTTTTCTCCCACAGGCCTACGTCGACAAGTTCACTGAAGGCATGCAAATGGAATACGGCAAAAAAGGCATCATTATCCAATGCGTAATGCCCGGTTTCGTCTGCTCCAACATGTCTGGGATCCGCAGGAGTACTGTCTTCGCTCCGACCGCTAAAGACTTCGTCAAGTCTGCTATTGGTCTGGTTGGAATTGTCGAAAGGACCACTGGCTACCTCCCTCACGCTGTCTTCATAAACACCATTCGATTCATACAGAGTACTTGCAACAGTTTTGCCGTCTGGGTGGTCAGTCGGTCGATGGAGAACAGCCGCCGAAAACATCTTAAGAAGAACAAAGCTCAGTAAATAATTGACACAGTTTCTGGTATTCTGGGGGTCTTTAACATATGCTTTCTGATTTCTATGCTTTTCCATTGCAGCGCAAGAGTAATATACTTCTGTGTGGTGTGAGATTGAGCTGTTTTTTACTGCTTCTTTCTATCGTTTCTAATTAGTAATTCTGACATCAAATCTCACACCACAGAAATCCTTTAAGTTTAATGTATCCGCTTCTATCTTGCGCTGTATATCTTTCTGTCTATTTTTTTCTCTGACTCTAATGTTAGTAGTAATTAAACTGCACTAAATAACCAAAGATATCTAATTTGATAAAAAAGTAGTCATTTTCACGTTAAGCTTATTAATGTGAATACATAGACTGTTGAGTGTTTGAAATGCTCAATACTCGACTTATGTATCACGGCTAATATAGTTGTAAACGTGATACTATAGTCATGTACGGTAACAGTACTCAAAATTATTGTGATTGCGAAATTGTTAATAACTAACCTTTAAGATGGCGTTAGCTGTATATTTCGCTGACTGATACAATATTGGTATGATAGAATAGACTGGGAATGTATATATTTGGATCTTAATAAATTTGGTAATGTATATCAGTTGTGTTTAATTAAATTAACCTTTGGTGATGGGATTTAGTTTGTGTAAATATACAATGTGTTCTTCACGTTATCCATAAACTTTGTCAAACGCTTCTATAGCATTTACGAATTAAATCTAACACAGGAAGTAGTACTTAAAAAGGCTTCGTTACAAAGATATTTGTAATTTCATTTAATGAAATTTAATTGAGCTATGCAGTATGAAGGGGTCTGAACTTAGTTTTGATTTGGGTGATTTACGTTAAGGTATTTAGTTTGTATGAAAATTAACAAAAAATAAGAACTAATTAATGTGTCCATAATGAAAAATGCTTATTTCCATGGTCTGAACATCTGGTCGAAGTTTATGTATATCGCCCGGAACACGGTTTATATAAACCTGTTGGTTTTATGGACACAGTATTTCTTATCTTTCAAAGCGACGCGCGCTTTACTTGTGTTTACCTAGTATACAAACACGCTGTGAATGTGTGTGTAATCGCAGGAGCTCTCGGTACCGTCCGAGACAATGTCGAAGCCGTAAGTGCGTGTGGCATGTGCTGACGCTACTCGTCTTCACGTTGCGTTTGCGTGTCGCTTCGTGATATTAAAATACAGCCGGTCGATTCTGTAAAAATCTCACCTTGAAAACTTAGGTGAAGTAAGTTTGTTTTTGCTAAGAATTGACATTATTGACAGCTTTTAACAGAATAGGACCGCTGTACTAGTATCGTGAGCAAGCTGTTTCAGATAAGGTAAAGTAATTATCTTAACGTGATATCTTACTAAATTTTTGTAGATATAAGCTCTGGTCAAACTGAGGCAAGTCCCGCGCAGGATACGGAACAGGATTCGCTACTCTCGACTCTGTCAAGTAACTTGCAATTACACTTTGCGCGTCTATGTCTCTGCCACCTGTATTATAAATATCTACTAGTAAAGTTGTTAAATTACTAAGTACTTAGTTCAAAAAAAATACTTTGTAAATTATGATGTAGAATTTAAATTATTTTATTTTTAATGAAAAAGTTTCTTTAGGAAATTCTGCTAGCAGAAAATGGCGGGAACACCCGACGGCCTTCATCTATACATATAAAATTCAAAGTCCCTGATATAATCAACGCACAGCCTAAACCACTGGTCCTAGAGACATGAAATTTGGAGTGTGTGTTCTTTGTGAAGAGTAGGTATCCACTAAGAAAGGGTTTTTCGAAATTCCACCCCTAAGAGGGTGAAATTTCACGCGGACAAAGTCGCGGACAGAAGCTAGTTGTAAATATAATATCTTACTAAAATAGATCAGCACACTAATTGCGTAACACACTATTAACATTCTGAATTCTTTTGAAGGATATCTCTAATCCATTGCTTCTTAATTTCGAAAAATGAGTCTGGTTAACAACGTAAAAAACGCAATGAATGTTGTTAAACTGTCAAAATAAAAGCCATTCCTACTGTTAGTGTGTTACGCAATTAGCCCGCAGTAGCAGGCGGTCGATTCTGTAAAAATCTCACCTTGAAACAGGTTTCAGAGTGAAACAAACTCACTTGAACTCAGGAGGTGAAGTGAGTTTGTTTTTGCTAGGAATTGACACTATTGACAGCTCACTCCACGCTCACTTCACCTAAGTTTTCACGGTGAGATTTTTACAGAATAGCGCCGCTTTAGTGTACAAAATGAAAGGTAAGTTGGTGTGGGTTTTTTTCTTTTATCTAAATTAATATTAATAAGATGTAAAACTGTTTGTTTTTTGTAAGATGTAAGTAATCTCTGATGGTACTAAATCGATTCCAATAATTCATTATTGCTGAGTGATGTATTTTGATGGTAAAGATGACTTCCACGCGGACATAGTCGCGGGCAGAAGCAAGTGAAGATATAAAAACAAGCAAGTGAAAATATAAAAACCTTGAATTATCGATTACTTGCCTTAAAATCACTTTTGTTTATACAATAATTGTTTTATGAACTTCCTGAACTGAACAATTAATAAAAATAAAGGAAATAGTCTTACAAATATTACTACTTCAAGGACTACCAGCAATTAACATACTTAACATTTAAATGTTAAGTTAGAAAAAAGACGCTGGTTTTCTTTTAAAATCAAAAATTACAAAAACAATTTTCATCGAAATAATCTCCGAGTAAGCTGCCTTTCCACCAGAGATGAGCGAGGATGCATAGCGAGGGATGTGTGTGAAACCAACCAATAAATAACATTGCTTCATTTTTGTAGCTTGAACTAAGTTAGCGTTGGTATTGGTTAGTTTTACACACATTCCTCGCTACGCATCCTCGCTCATCTCTGGTAGAAACGTAGCCTTATAGGGTGCCAAAATATCCATGTAGCACTCTATTTACGTGTCTCATGTTTTTTGTTTCTTTTGCAGGAAAACAAAACTGGGGGCTTGACTTTGTTTTAATATTAGGTAAAGTTTAGGTTCGTCAGCGATTTTGTTATGTACAAAGTTTAATTTAATGTCATCATTCTATTTATTTCCAATAAATGTTTGTTTTACCAAAAATCGGTACTTATTCATTTTAGGACTGATTTTTCAATCGACCGATAATTTTTGTTCGTGGAATAAAATTGACGTCTGACAGATTTTTATGGAAGAACTGTCAAAAATTCAAAATTATTCCTCCGATAAAGTTATATGGCGTTGGAAAAATCAGCCCTTAATTTCATAAACTTCATTTAGAAATTATATTTTATTAAGAAATCTGGGAAACAAGTTACAATCTAACACTAAAATATATATATATATATATTATGTACAAGTAAAGAAAAAAAAGGAAGAACTCATTAGGTATCAAAGAATTCGTCCGCATCGCTGTCAGTGGGAAAAATGCCCAAAAGGCTGGCAGCGCTGGATGGCAATGCTGACTGTTGGCCAAAAAATAGGCCAACCCTCTGGTCACATAAAGAGTTGACCAACCGCTTGGCGATGTACAGACGCCAGCACATCAAGCTACCCGAAACTGTCAAATTTTCTCAATCAACTTTGAACCTTACTTTAGTGGTAAAGTTGACAATCTATTAAAGAAATTTAACAGGTAGTAGCTTGATGTACTTGCGTCTGTACCAGAAAACTCGATGAGCACTCGGACCCTACGGTTCTAGTGTTTCAACCCCAAACGGCTCAAACATAGGTCCCAATAAGGTTACAATATTTGCGCCGTTTGAGGCGCACCCCAGCGGTGACAATAGTTCGACGTATGATGTCATTAATGCTGGCGTGGCGTGCCAACCGACCAGCGGTCTTGCTGCCGGAAACACCATGGTGTATGAAGCGGTCGACTGTTTCTCCGTAGTGATAGCGATATGGAGCCACGTAAGGAGTGCCCAGACGCAGACTTGTAGCGAGCCGGAAAGTGGCGTCACCCAGCACATTGCCCATGTGGGGGGACGGGAACGCCTGAAGCCAGAGTCCCATTCTCCCACAAAGCGGAGGAAATACATATAATTTGGACCGAAACAGCGGTTTATAGGTAATAAGGGTGAATGCCGAATGTAAATTAATTTTAGAAAGTCTAACCGAAGTATCGTTAAAATGTTTAATTTTTTGGTCAACGAAAGGTGAAAAACTGTCTTCTAAAATTTGGGAACCTAGGAGGTAAAGCAATTTTTTTTTATTTTGATTTGTGGGTCAATTTTCTGACGGTAATGTCAGAAAAATAAATTTCGCATTTTGAAGGGTTAAGGTCCAAGCCCATAGCTTTTTCTTTCAACTACGTAGTACTGTTATCATTATTCACTACAAAACCGATCACAAAGGAAGAGTTTTTGCTTAGAACTAAAACAGTGCAGAAATGTTATATGAAATTTCATGGAGTCATGGTTGCACAGGTTTTCATTAGCGCACTGATTTTTATTTTTATTTAGATATAAGTTTACCACAGAGGTTTAATGTCTCCCATTAAGTTTAATATAAAATGTATGCATTAGATCAAAAAGATAATGGCTGAAAATAAAAATTGGAAGAATAAAACCGTCTTGGTGAAAAAAAACAAATGGCGCGCATTTTGTACCCTTGTAAAACTTTGATACTTCATATTTAGCAAGAAAAGTTTAAAATAAAAAAATGGAAATAGATAGCGACAGCGATATGAAATCAAGTTCAGAAAGTATAAAAACAGCTGCAAATAAAATTGTTAATAACCTTTTGCCGCAAAAGTCGCGGGATAAATATTTAAAAGCTTATGAAAATTTGTTTTCATTAACATGAGTTTTTATTTTGAGTACCTATGTATATTTTATCACGGTAGGTAGATTGCTAGTTGAAAGAAAAGTAGATTAGGTACGCACCTTGCTAAAGTGAGTAATTAATGCACTCGTGTTAATTTAGTGTCCTCGCCTGCGCTTGGGCAACGTAACACTCGTGAATTGATAACTCACTTTGCGCTCGATGCAACAATCTACTATAAATTTCTGTTTGAGAAGTTGTAGGTCTTACAAAACGGTGTCAACATCGCCTCATAGCGTTCCACCATCTAAAAACCACACGTTAAATTTGGAATTTAGTGTCTGGATAATTGGATGAATAGCCAAGTTGACCCGCGGAGAGGGACACCTTATTGGCATCCTACTGCAGATCCCAATACACTGTACTATTATTTGGAACGGTACATTTCCACATAAAATCATAAATTTCGGGTAGTTCGTATTAGACTTCAGCCAACAAAGTGTCCCTGTTTACAAAGTCGAAGGCGTTATTAACATCAACCTTGAGGATGACCTAATCTTTAAAAAACCGTACATGGCATGTTCGGCAGCCACGCAGCCCCCTTCGGATCCAAAGTGATGACTGGTGTTGGGAGCTGCGAGGCTGCCACACAAGTTCCAGCCCCTACATAATGATGTAGGGGCTGGAACTTGTTTGTTAACATTCATGTCGCCACAATTTGCAGCATATTTTGGCTGCCTATAGGTATATCCAACGGCAATGTGACGAATGCTAACGTCCCTCTTGCGCAGGGCGCCTCGTTTATGACATCAACGACGGCATCTTCACACAGCCGTTAAGCTTCAGGTTAATCAGAGTCACGAGCTCCTTCAAAAGTGACTCACCAGCTTCCTCAATACGATGACAATGGCCTGAACTCAATAAATCTTTTAAAAGCTGATGAGCCATGCCGTCGGAGCCACCAGCGGAACCACCTCAGAAGGAGCTCACGGCTGCAATTAGCTGGGGGGCAGTGAGGTTCAAAGGTGTTAAATCCCGATCGGGAGGAAGGGGGTGTCGGGGAAGGTGAGATCGTCTAGCAAGCGCTGGATGTTTACTCTCAAGGGCTGACAGAGTTTCTGGAGAGTAGGGCGCCACCACATCGCTACTGAACAGTAGCTTGGCCGCTCCCCTGATATTACCTTCCATTAGTATGTATTCTACATGAGACTATAAAGCTCTTCATGAAAGGTTATTGAAAACAGGTAATGTTGAATGTAAAATAAGGCTCGAATTGTTATAATGTTCTTTAATTTGGTTCGTTAAGGTTTTATTAGTTGCAATTTATTTTTGAACATGCAGAATCCTAGGGAAGGTAAGTAATTGCTCCCAAGCACTTTAGGTTTTTATTCTAATCTGATCTCAAACTATCTCGTTCCACTTCGTAATAAAATTTTAAGAAGTTTTTATTAATTCCTTTTCAAGACTCTTGAACATTGGAGTCACTCTAGCTAGCCAATTGAAGAAATAACAATATCGTAAGTTGAATTTTTCATCTTAAGAACCACAAACGACAATTTATTTCCAGACTAATATTATAAACTAGCTGACCCGGCAAACGTTGTTTTGCCATATAAATTATTTCTAGCTGCCCGGCGGTACATCGTTCGCATGGTGTCCTACCCCTTACCCTACCCTACTCCTAACCCACTCCTACACTACTCCTACCTTACTCCTACACTACTCCTACCCTACTTCTACCCTACTCCTAACCTACTCCTACCCTACTACTACACTACTCCTACCCTACTCCTACACTCCTACTCCTACCATACTTCCACCCTACTCCTAACCTACTCCTACCCTACTCCTACCCTACTTCCACCCTACTCCTAACCTACTCCTATCCTACTCCTACCCTATTCCTACCCTACTCCTAACCTACTCCTACATCACTCCTACCCTACTCCTACCTTACTTCTACCCTACTCCTACTCTACTCCTACACTACTCCTACCCTACTCCTAACCTACTCCTACACTACTCCTACCCTACTCCTATAAGTAAATAAAAGTATTTAAAAAAAAAAAAAAGGATCCTATGTCCTTCTCCTGGCTCTCAACTATCTCCCTGCCAATTTTCAGCTAAATCGGTTCAGCCGTTATTGAGTTATAAGTGGAGTAACTAACACGACTTTCTTTTATATATATAGATTCGAAAGTAACTTTGTCTGGCTATCTGTCTATATGTAACCTTTTCACGCCTAAACCACAGAACGGATTTGAGAACATAGGATAGTTTTTATCCCAATATTCCCACTGGATCGACACTTATGCGGGTGAAACCGCGGGGCGTTGCTAGTTATAAATAAACTAGCTTCGATAGCTAGTATGTCGATGAAAACTATCGTATGTCCATCCCCGGGATGCAATATATCTTTCTGCCAAATTTTATCGAAATCCGTTCAGTGGTTTAGGCGTGAAAAGGTAACATACAGATAGACAGACAGAGTTACTTTCGAATTCGAATTTATAATATTAGATATTTTTCTATTCCCGACCAAATATTTCTTTATACTATACGCCCAATGTCAATCATCATTTTCTTTCTCAAACTTCTTAATTTGTTTGACAAACTTAGTTTTTAAGCAAGAACTCTTTTAACCTCCAAACCAAAGAGGGATGACTGTCAAATCTTTTTCTTCGTTTTTAACATCAACAATGTCAAAAGCCAATCTGCCGTTCAAAAAGTAGTAAAATCAAAAAACAACAAAAAATTTACAAAAACACAAAAAGAAACATGTAAAATGTTCGAATAATGTGAAAATCGTACTTCGGTACCTACGATGAATTGCGTTTGGGGTTGAAGAATGGCAAACGCGAAATCTGCTCCTGCTCCTGCTGCTGGTGGTAATTGTGGACTTTCTTTCAATTTGAACCAACTTCTCATGGTCATAGGCTCTATAGTGATATTAGTCCTATTGTTTCTAGTCGTTTGCCATATAACGAATGGTAAGTGAGGATATGGCCAAACCTGCAGCCCCCGATGGTACTACTTGCTATAACGTTGATGTCTTACAAGTACTCCTCATCGCATTCGCTTTTGTCACCTTACTTATTGTTATGAGTTGGATGTGCAAGTATTTTCAAGGCACATAGACGAGGAGCTTCTAAAAGATATTTTGAGGGGTGCTGTAAACTACAGTCATGGCCAAGGCACCAGAAGCTGCAGCATGTGGATTATCGTTCAATTTGAACCAGTTTCTGACAGTTGTTGGATCGGCCGTCATTCTTATCATTTGCTTCTACTTCGTTTGCAACGCTGTCTCCAAGGCGTGCGGCTGTTGATCAACATGCCTGTTGGCACAAAGCCTATAGAAGTAGATCCTGGGCAAGTGATTGCTACCGCATTTTCATTTATCGTTTGGCTGATAGTCATGGGATATATGTGCAAATACTTAATAAGCCTCCCGGCGTAGATATTGGCGCCGAGCGGAAACAGGACGTTGCATCAAACTAGAACGGAGCTGAGAGTTGCGTACAGTCAAAATAAACTGATGCAGCACCTACTAGAAAGCCTTCCTTCGAAGATTTTTATGTCTTCTGGAAAGGAGACTAAGCTGCAGAAGAGAAAAAGACGAACAAACGCATCGTTTGCTGTAAAAAAGAAAGTAGATGTCCACAGCTCTGCAGCACCCCATCGTATATTGTAATGTCGCAAATTTTCTGAAAACGTGACAAACGCCACGTCAAAACGTCAATTACTGAAAACAATGTACTATTACTATTTATACTGAGATTATTGAAAAACATGAAGCACCTTGAATTTTTCACATAGCAGGATTCTTCAAATTATAATAATCATGTTTAAGGAACAGGATGCGTCAGACTTGCATAATACGTAAAAACATCATCCTGCATCAAAACTGATTTACAGATGTTTAGTGCCACATTTTAACGGGAAGTAGACAAAATCTTCAAATAAGAAAAAAAATGTGTAACACAGTCTTCATGATCTGTACGCAGTAAACATTATCTAAGCTCATTACTATTTATTTTATACACTGTTTTGTAATAAACAATATTTTTGGAAAAAATTGTTTTTTCAACTAATATTCATGCCAAAAAAGGAGTAGGTACTAGTTGGAAGAAGCTCTGTACTACTACGTAAGGAAAGCCTTAAAACAATACTTTTTGTACAGTTTTCATGAATATAAAAAGTCTACTTTTGGGGAAAAAATTGGTAAGACAAATGAGATGTATAGCAGTCAATCTCGTAATTGTGTTAGCACCCTAAGTTGGAATGTTACTTGTACGTCATGAAACGTCAATTATTACCGACTTCACAAAAAGGAGGAGATACTATGTTCGGATGATTGTATGTTTTTTTTTATGTTTGTTCATCGAATACTCCGCCAATTGTCGACAGATTTTCAAACTTATTTTTTTGTTTGAAAGTAGATAGTTCTGAGGTAGTCCCACTGTCACCAAGTTAGGATCTGATGATGGGATCTTAGAGAGAAATCAAGGGCAACCCTCAAATTTTATAGGCTCACTTATTGTTTTTCGCATATTTTATTAAGTATCTTGTGTATTTGCGTATGGTTGGTATCATCTCAGGTAGCTGGGCTGATGATGGAAGGTACAACTCCTTAACAGTAAGAAGTTACTCGAACAGGCAAGGACTGTTTTAATAAATTGTTTTGATGTTTGATAGGGCATTTGCCACATTTGGTCTCATGATCATCAAGTCATGACCTGATGCTGCAGTCAGGATAGTCTGCAGAGTACCTAACTCCTCGACAACTAACAGCAGATATATCGTGTTTAGGCTAAAAAACTAAATTACAGATCCATAGACACCGACTTCCGAAATTAAAATTATTTTTCACTTTGCAGTGTTTTTTGAAAGTCGGTTGTTTTTTTTTTGTAAAAAAGTTTTTATTATTTGTATATCGACATTTCCTCCTTTTACCTCACCCCAGTCATCTGCCTAGCCTTTTCCCAACTATGTTGGAGTCGGCTTCCAGCTTCTAAATCGGTCCAGCTGAGTACCAGTCTTTCATGGAGCTCCTTTCACCTAAAGGTATTATGAGGCCTACTTTGGCACCTGTCCCACTACCACCAGCAAGTAAGCGACCAGCTAACAACGACTCTCACTCAAGAAACTTACAAATGACAGGTTCTGTGGAAGAACTAAGAGTTGATTGCTGACTGTTCACACCGCCGGCGAGCAATTGTTCGTCGCAGCAACAAGGGCTGTCAAAGAGAGTACTCGCTCAGCGACCCTCGCTTGGCGGGCAGCACACTCGCTGACGCGTGGTACATACGCATACCAGCGATTAACCTTTTAACCGCTTCTGTTACACATATTTCCGTGCCCTTACCGCTCGTGTCGTATTTCTGCGACAGAGAACATGCATGATCGTTTTTCGTTCTCTTCAACGATTGCTCCTCCTTATTTGGTGTAGGTATTATTTTATCGATTTAGGTATTCAGTTGCATCCGGTTTGACTGGAAGCCGACCCCAACGTGGTTGGGAAAAGCCTAGGCAGGTGATGATTATTTTATCGATTTGTAGTTGCGCGCTAGGGGCACGGCAATTGATATTTAGCCCAGCGCTTAAAAGGTTAAGGCTTTGACTGCCAACGCGGTCACCGGTGACCGCGAACAATAGATTTTCTATTGTGTCTGCTGTCTGGCGGTCAACGTGTTAATAATAGCTCGTCACCACCGGACACTCGCTGCTCGTTTCTGGCCAACTCGTTTTTAGTTGCTAGCTCTACTCATCGTTTCAGCCAAAAGACGTCCACTGCTGGACATAGGCCTCCCTCAAAAGGGGGGTTTGCCATAATCGCCACGCTTGGCAGGCGGGTTGGCGATCGCAGTATAGTATGGTGATGGAATGCATAGTGAACGCTGCTGCCCATTCTCCGGTACGCCCCTTAGTCGCCTTTTACGACACCCACGGGAAGTATGGGGTGGTGCTATTCTTTAAGTCCGGCACCACACTTGTCTGCCAGTTCTACTCGCTTCTCGTTAATCGCCGGCAGTAGGACAGGGGCCTTAGGCGGATCACACACTATAACGCGCCACGCAACGGGTCGCGGGAAACGGAGCTAAATATCCCGCGCGGAAACGCGTTGTTATTGAATTTGTATGTAAAAAGTCACACTCGCGTCATCTGCGCCCCGTCGCGTGGTGCGTTGTCGTGTTTGATCCGCCTTATCCTACCGGCCAAGCGTAGTAATTGAGTATGTAATACGTTGTGAAATTCTATTTACTGTAGGACTTAGTTTATTCTATTTAAACACTTACTAAAGTCAATATATTATTATTCAAAGTTAATTTATTCTGGGTACAAAGAACGTTTTACGTCAATGTTTGAAAAGTCTTAACGTGACATACATTTTTACACACAATACATCAATTATAGGTACGTACTTAAGATGAAAACTGGCCAAGTGCGAGTCGGAATCGCACACGAAGGGTTCCGTAGCACAAGGCAAAAACGCATAAAAAACACGTTTGTTGTATGGGAGCCCCCGTTGAATATTTATTTTATTCTGTTTTTAGTATTTGTTGTTATAGCGGCAATAGAAATACGTCGTCTGTGAAAGTTTCGACTGTCTAACTATCACGGTTCATGAGATACAGCCTGGTGACAGACGGACAGCGGAGTCTTAGTAATAGGGTCCCGTTTTACCCTTTGGGTACGGAACCCTAAAAAAACTGAGTAGGTAATGGGAATTGGTGTGAATGAATATTATTAGCCTTACATATAAAAGCAGTAAAATACATTATATCCTACAGTTTCCTGTTTTCAATAACGAGATAGAAAGTAGGTATGGGTTAAAAAGTAAACCAATACTTAAATAAAACAAAAAAACCGGGCAAGAGCGAGTCGGACTCGCGCACCGAGGGTTCCGTAACATCCGGGTTTATGCATAAGGCTTATGTTTATGAAATTAAATGTTTTTTTTTATTTTTGAGTTGATTGAATAAATGGTAAATTGTGGTTTACGATTTATGACGTATTAAAAAAAAACTACTTACTAGATCTCGTTCAAACCAATTTTCAGTGGTAGTTTACATGGTAATGTACATCATATTTTTTTTTTATTTTATCATTCTCTTATTTTAGAAGTTACAGGGTACGCAAACTATTCAGTTTAGAAAAAAATGATACTAGTAACCTCAATATCATTTTTGAAGACCTATCCATAGATACCCCACACGTATGGGTATGATGAAAAAAAAAATTTTGAGTTTCAGTTCTAAGTATGGGGACCCCCAAAATTTATTGTTTTTTTTTTCTATTTTTATGTGAAAATCTTAATGCGGTTCACAGAATACATCTACTTACCAAGTTTCAACAGTATAGTTCTTATAGTTTCGGAAAAAAGTGGCTGTGACTTACGGACGGACAGACACAGACGGACAGACAGACATGACGAATCTATAAGGGTTCCGTTTTTTGCCATTTGGCAACGGACCCTAAAAAGGCTTATATTTCTTTATTATTTTGGTTCGAGGTGGTGCGCGCGGGTTAAGTGTTCTTGGAAGGCCTACGGGGTGGCTTTTGCCCAGCAGTGGGACAGTACAGGCTAAACAAAAAAAAATCTTACAAAAAAAATATACAAAACATCTTCCAAAATAGCTCAGGCCAAATGAAAAACAAAGACAGAGGGCTGTCAACAGTAAAGTGAAGCCGGTTTCATGTATAGGTGAGGTGTAGTTTGATTGTAAATGGTTGTAAATGTGAGCGTGTATGCACAGAGCGGAGCTGTAGTCTTTGCATGCTTCACTGATTGTTCGTAGCGCTATGTCTTGACTTTTTATTTGGTCTGAGCAAAATAGCTACAATTTCTTAAATATTTAAGGTAACCGCTTGTGTCGCATTTATGCGACACATATTTCCGTGCCCCTACCGCTCGTGTCGTATTTCTGCGACAGAGAACATGCATAATTTTTTCGTTTCTATTCAACGATTGCTCCTCCTTATTTGTTGTAGGTATTATTTTATCGATTTAGCTATTCAGCTGCATCCGGTTTGACTGGAAGCCGACCCCAACGTGGTTGGGAAAAGGCAGGCAGATGATGATGATTATTTTACCGATTTGTAGCCGCGCGCGGCACGACAATTGATATTTAGCCAAGCGCTTTAAAGGTTAAACTTCTGCTCTTGTAAGTAATCCCTCATTGAAGGTGAAGGCCTCATCCAAAGATTTCCATTCCTCCCTGTCATTCGCTGTGTTCATCCACTTTTCACCAGCCACTTGTTCCATCTCGTCTGCTCACCGGGCAGTCGGTTGGTATGTAAGGCACAGAGCAAGTAACATGTACCTACAGACGCCAGCACATCAAGCTTCTACAATCTGTCAAATTTATTTAAACGATTTTCAACTTTATCGCTAAAGCATAAGGTTCAAAGTTGATTGGGAAAATTTTACAGATTCGGGTAGCTTGATGTGCTGGCGTCTGTACCTATGGGCTATGCCTAAAAGGGGTGTCATGCAACGCAATCATTCTTAAGCCAATTTCTAAATCTAAAGTCGGTATCCATGAAGCATGGGTGCTGCCAGCTGCAACCACCTGACGGTCAGCGGAATCCATGAAGCATGGATGCTGCCAGCTGCAACCACCTGGCGATCATCGGAATCCATGAAGCATGGGTGCTGTCAGCTGCAATCACGTGACGGCCAGCGGAATCCATGAAGCATGGGTGCTGCCAGCTGCAACCACCTGACAGCTAGCGGACTTACCATAATCAGCCCATAATGTTCCCACTGCTGTGACACAGGCCTCCTCTCGGTGAGAGGGAGTGGGCCGTAATCCACCACGTGGGGCCCAGTGCGGATTGGCAGATGTCACATGTCTTCGAATTTTTGGTGCTAAGACATGCCGGTTTCCTTCCGGTTTAATTCTCGTAATTTGTAGGTTCTCATTTGAACCGCCCACCACTGCTATCAAAACGGGCAAGGAAAACATCGTGAAGAAACCGGCATGTCCTAGAACCAACAAAATCGAAGACATGTGATATATTCACCAACCCTTACTGGGTCCGCGTGATAGTTTAAGGCCCACTCCCTATCACAGAGGCCTAAGTCCTAGCAGTCGGAACATTATAGGCTTATTATGAGTCATTTGAACCGTATCCTAATTTAGTCTGATTTGCTATCCTAGTAGATTCTGTGTGTGACTGCCCCGTTGGTCTCATGGTCGCAAGCGCAACTGCTGTGCGTGGTGTCCTGGGTTCGATTACCAGATTGGGCAAAGTGTTATTATGTTTTTCCATTAGAAACTTAGTAACACCCCGGAGCTTGGAAGTTGGCAGTGTGATACCCCCATGGCTCAAAAATCATGACGTTAAGCCGTTAGTCCTGCGCTTGGTCTCTCTCCGGTCGTGTCGGATTGCCGTCCCATCGGACTATGAGAGTGAGGGAAGAGAGCGTCCACCTGTGTCTGCGCACACACTTGTCCACTATAGTATCTCCTACGCCGAGGGTTAGTCTCCGTGGAGATTGGCCACCATGGCCGAAATACGGTCTGGAGGTACTGTGGACTCGTCTGAATAAAATAAGGAAAGTAAAACCTAACTAATTCTGTCAGTCAGTACCAGCACTCCCCTTTAAATATTCACCACAGTTAGTCACAGAAAAACAATGTCGAAAACTGTGATGCCAGTGCATTTTCTAATTAATATTAAATTCCAATTCCGCGGGTAGCTTCATAGTTTATGTGAAAACCGTTTGGAGACCATTTCGTAATGAAGTTTTTAAACATGCAAGATGCAGTTTGACGTGCAGTGAGTAATCACCGCGGTTGGTGAATAATTGGTGATCACTGGAGAGAGTAGAAAAATAGTAGTTTGCATTGTATACCTACGGGGTAACTTCGAATTTATTGGTAGTCTTTCAAGGGGTGCGCCGCCCTGTCAGCTGTGCACTTGATCTTATGACTGCGGCAATGAGCGGAGTTCGCGCTGCTGAATTTTGGGCCAAATATATTTGGAACTTTTTGCCATCGATACGCTAATATCAAGAATTAATTTGGTATATTTTTAAACATTTCCTTTAAGTTTATGTTGAATAAGATCTAGATTAGCTCAAACTAATCGAACTCCCTTTGATTTTGGTGAAGGTGAGAGTGAATTAGTTTCTGGATTTAATATTGAATAAAGAATGGGGGGATTTGCTATAATTTTTTATAGAAAAAGTAGGATGTAAGATTACTTATCATAGATATAGATACCTACACCTAGATAACGCAAGAGCAACTACTTCGCGTGCCCAACTTACGTACAAAAATCGTAAGCAACCACTTTCGCGCTCAGTATGTAGTACTGCTGGCTGGGTGAGCGTGAGCTTTGGCGCTAGGCCCCGGGGGTGGGGCGGGACGGATGCCGCACGCAGCAGCGTCTTTGAATCGATTTGATTGACCCATCACTAAATAGTGCTTGTGACGTCATAGGAGGTAGTCAAAAAAGGCACGCTTGGTTTTCATACAGATCGTAATACTACAGATATATATCTGTGGTACTTATTAATTTAATATTGAACAACACACCCTTGACCGACCGCCCCGAACTCGTAAAATGCACCACTAATGCTGTATTCACGCAGATGCAACTGATTGCTATTATAAAGGACTAGGCGCGCGTGCTACTTGATGAGTAAAAGACATTTGAAAATTAAGTAGGTATGAAGGCTCTCGAAACCAAACAGCTAAACTGATGCAGGATAGGTGGTGGTGGTAGGTTTATTGGTTATGACTTGACAGGAGGCGTTAGCATCAGAATCAATATTCGTCTTGTTTATTTTTCGTGCTATTCCCCCATAAGGATTTTTATGAAGACATTTGAAGTTCTTTTACAATTTGTATCGGTTTCGACACACAAAAATATTTATTTTCTAAAAATATTTGTAATAAGTATTATGCAGAAGAGTTTTCTGGTTTGACAACAACATTGCTCGTTTAATTCCCGCAGGCTCGCTTGGAAGTAATCACGCAAAGTCAAAGTCAAATCGTCGTCGTCGTTTCAGCCGATAGACGTCCACTGCTGGACATAGGCCTCCCCCAATTTTGGGGGGGTTTGCCATAATCGCCACGCTTGGCAGGCGGGTTGGCGATCGCAGTATGGTATGATGGTGGAATAAATAGAGAACGCTGCTGCCCATTCTCCGGTAAGACCTTTAGTCGCCTTTTACGACACCCACGGGAAGTAAGGGGTGGTGCAATTCTTTAAGTCCGGCACCACACAGACAGTCAAATCATTTATTTCAAATTATGCACATCCAAGGTACCTTTGAAGGTCAAAATTTACAAGAAAACAATAGAATAAATTCTATTTTCTTGTTCTTGTTCCAATAGGTAGTTTCGTATGGAGAAGAATGGGCAAGTCGTAGCGGCCTTCGGTTGGTGCGAAATGCGACCACCAGGCGCCAGTCATTGATGATAGTAACTTGCTATAAAGCCGATCATCCACAAGCAAGCAAAAGCAAGCAAGCAACTGCATATGCATAATTATATCATAGGAACATGGTACAGACGCCAGCACATCAAGCTACCCGAAACTGTCAAATTTTCCCAATCAACTTTGAACCTAATGCTTTAGCGATAAAGTTGAAAATCTATTAAAGAAATTTGACAGATTGTTTAGTAGCTTGACACTACAATCTGTCAAATTACGTAGAGAGCGCCACGTTAAGATTTTACACCACCTAAAAAAATTCTAAGGCCGCCGCTGGAAGAAACTAGTTACTCTTTTAACTCGCATTCAGTACCTACCACTCAGCTACTGCGCCAATCCAGATAGAAGCAACCATCATCATCATCTGCCTAGCCTTTCCCAACCATGTTGGGTAGATAAAAGCAACTTTTAGCTATAATTTTAACTCGATCTATTCCTACCTAAGGCATGCAATTGCAGTATTCCTGGAACGTCCCAAATATATGCATGCAAAGCAGATGACGATGAATTTTCCATGCATCTCATGTTTTGTGACCATCGTGTTAGAAGCTAGGCAATTTGCGTGATTATTCCTTGATATTAGTTGGTATAAATTGCATTCTGAGTGACGTTACATTCAGGGCTTCCTTAAAAATCAGCCACGTACCGGGGCCCCGCTAAAATCTAGTTGAATGGCTAATATTTTTATTATGGCCTGAGGGCTTAAATAGGCCACTTTGGAAAATCATAAAAGGATAACATTATTAATCATATTGTGGCGAAGACAGTCCGTGTTTTTTTTTTCGCTGCTTTACCTAAGTATAATCAAAGAGATTGAATTGGATTGAATTTTTTTTTTTATTGGGTTGATTGGATTGGATTTGGATTGGATTGATTGGTATTTTAGCACAGACAAAAAAAAACTGAAATATCCTTCACCAATGGGATTTGATACGATTAACTTAACAGTTAACTGTCCATTATGTTATCCTTTTATGATTCTGCCAAAGTGGCCTTTTTAGGCCCCCTGATCTTTGAAGCTGCTAAACTAAGGCATTCCAATGACTTCTATTAAGAAAAAAAACAGTGGCACTCCGGGAGTGCTGACATAAGTGAAAACTTGACAGTTACGTGTGTAACTTTTGAATCGTCTTATAAACAAAACACGCGGGGTGTCGGTTACGGTAACAGTGTCGCGAGTTCAATGGTTTTTTCCCATTTCAAAAAATGGCCAACGCGCCTTAAAAGGAAATGCATTCATGCTTAAAGAAGAAATGCATCACACTTCAAAAATGCATTATTGCAGTTTATGTTGCAAATCTGAGATTATATTTTATTAGATAAATAAACAGTCACCAACTGTACCAGACTGCTTACTGCTTGAAAAGATCTTGTTTTAAACTTTAAGTAAACAATACATAACGCAAGTAACTATTTACTAAATGACTAATTAACTAAATCTATACTAATATTATAAGGAGGTAAAGTTTGTAAGTTTGTATGTAGTGGGTAATATCTAGAACTAAAGGTCTACCAGAATCATCATCTGCCTAGCCTTTTCCCAAGTAAGTATGTTGGGGTCGGCTTCCAGTCTAACCGGATGCAACTGAATACCAGTATTTTACATGGAGCGACTGACCTCCACAACTCAGTTACTGGGTAACACGATACCCCTTGGTAAGACTCTTCTTTGAACCAAAGACTACAATATAATGTTTTGAACTAAAGGTCTACCAGAATCACATGGCAAAAAAAAAAACAAAAAAAACTTTGTGGTTTTCATACAATTGACATTGCCAATGTTGTCAAATGTATGAAAACCACAAAGTTTTTTTTGCCCTGAGTTTCTGGTGGAGAATTTCGAAACTGTGCAAAAAGAGTTAAAACCCCTTGTTTTTAGGGTTCCGTACCCAAAGGGTAAAAACGGAACCCTATTACTAAGACTTCGCTGTCTGTCCGTCTGTCTGTCTGTCTGTCACCAGGCTGTATCTCAAGAACCGCGATAGCTAGACATTTCAGTTGCCGCTATAACAACAAATACTAAAAACAAAATAAAATAAATATTTAAGAGGGGCTCCCATACAACAAACGCGATTTTTTTGCCCTTTTTTGCTCGATATCAAAAATGGCAACAGGTAGGCACTTGAAATATTCACAAAATACTCAGTTGTATTTTAACTTTAATAATAAATAATAAAATTAAAATAAAATAAATATTTAAGGGGGGCTTCCATACATCAAACATGTTTTTTTCTGCGTTTTTGCCTTGTGGTACGGAACCCTTCGTGTGCGAGTCCGACTCGCACTTGGCCAGTTTTTTTTGTTTACTGTCCCGATTTGCAACCCTAACTCCCCATTTTTTTGACCTCATGTACCGATTTACAACAAATCGGACCTGGCAACACTACCCATGACCCAAAACGCTCAAAGCGGCGGTGGCGGCGGCGATTACTATAGTTTTTTTTTTTTAAATGAAGATTACTTGCTAGACTACTTACCTGCTTTTTAGGGTTCCGTAACCAAAGGGTAAAAATGGGACCCGACTAACCTACTAAGACTCCACTGTCTGTCTGTCTGTCACCAGGCTGTATCTCAGGAACCGTGATAGCTAGACAGTTAAAATTTTCACAGATGATGTATTTCTGTTGCCGCTATAACAACAAATACTAAAAACAGAATAAAATAAATATTTATGTGGTACGGAACCCATGTCTGTGTGGTGCCGGACTTAAAGAATAGCACCACCCCTTATTTCCCGTGGGTGTCGTAAAAGGCGACTAAGGGTCTTACCGGATAATGGGCAGCAGCGTTCTCTATGCATTCCACCATCATACCATACTGCGATCGCCAACCCGCCTGCCAAGCGTGGCGATTATGGCAACCCCCCCCCCCCCCCTCCCAAAATTGGGGGAGGCTTATGTCCAGCAGTGGATGTCTATCGGCTGAAATGATGATGATGATGATGACGGAACCCTTCGTGTGCGAGTCCGACTCGCAGCTGGCCAGTTTTTAAAAGTTCATGCCTCACAAGCTTCTAAACTTTACAAAATACTTATGACTGAATAGCTCTCGATCGGTACCTACATAATATCTGAAAAGCCCCAAACATTCTACAGTTACGTGCGTTCAGCTCACTACTCAACCGGGCGTGATGCCTGTCCCAGATCCATCTATTTATTGCCTGGTTTGAGTATTCCTTTAGAAATCGTAATGTACCTAGGTACGAGTTTAATCTGTATAGGTATGGAGTTTTGGAAGGTGAAGAATAGGATGTGGTGTGTCTGTGGTGTTATACTTACAGCTGACAGCAATTAACAAAGTACTGCGTTTTTTTTCTTTTACATAGACACTAATAGATTCCGCCCGCGGCTTGTCCGCGAGGTATGTCGATACAATTAAACTATTCTATGTCCTTCCCCGGGATGCAATCTACCTCTCTGCCAAATTTTACCGAAATCTTTTCAGTGGTTTAGCCGTGAAAAGGTAACAGACAGACAGAGTTACTTTCAAATTTATAATATTAGTATGGAAGTAGAAAAAAAGGAACATTTATATGGATAAGTATCCAAGTGGTAACGGCCGCGATTTACGAGTTGTAGGTCGTAGGTTCGAACCCAGACAGGCGCTTTACTTTGTGTAAATGATTACATCACCACTGCTCTCAAAACGGTGAAGGAAAACATCGTGAGGAAACCGGCATGGCCTAGAATCAAAAATTCGAAGACATGTGACATCTGCCAACCCGCACTGGGCCCGCGTGGTGGATTATGGCCCACTCCCTCGAACCGAGAGGAGCCCTGTGTCCCAGCAGTGAGAACATTAGGTATAGACTAATTATGATGGATAAGTCCCTTCGCGGAATTTCCTCTGCACATTTCCACAAGATAGAGAGGGGCCCGTGGCTAAATAATAACAGCCGCACAGGTCGATCGATCAGGTTAAGCTGCGTTTGCCGCGGTTGGTTTGTGGATGGGTGACCATCTTTACATACCGTGACCCCTCCGTGCCTCGGAAAGCATGTTAAGCATTTGGTCCCGGCTGTAATTCGTAGATCTTTGACAGTCGTTACGGGTAAGTCAGAAGCCCGAAAGTCTGACAACCAGTCTTACCAAGGGGTATCGTATTACCCAGTAACTGGGTTGTGGAGGTCAGATAGGCAGTCGCTCCATGTAAAATACTGGTATTCAGTTGCATCCGGTTAGACTGGAAGCCGACCCCAGCATAGTTGGGAAAAGGCTAGGCAGATGATGATTTCCACAAGAGACAATTTATGACATAGAAGGCTTGGAACAGTAGAGGTTCACAAAATTATTTACAAAGAACAATAACTGGCTCATCTTTTTCAGAAAAGACTCGGCACGAGGCATAAAAGTCAAGTCATCAAACTTTTCGCAAGAATTATAATAATTTTGACATTTTCCTTATTAAAACAGTTATTTTTTGTTAAATTGTAAAATTTCCTTTAAAAGGGCTGTAATGGATATTTTCGTTTAAATAGGCACATTATGTTTTTCCTTGTTTTCAAGTTTCTCTCGAGCTTCACCCTTAATTATTTTACATCTGCCTACTTCAAACATAAAGCTCTGACTAAACTGAGGCGAATCCCATGCGGGATGCGGGACGCGACTGCATATTGTGTCGCTTATTTTATTAATTCAAAAGTCACATAACTATTCACGCCACTTTGAACACCTCCAAACAAGTTAACACAATCGGCGCTAGTGAATTTCGTGGTGGCTCAGTGGTAACGGCCACGACTTTCACGTTGTTGTCGTGGGTTCAAACCCAGACAGGAACTTTCATCATCATCATCATTTCAGCCGTTAGACGTCCACTGCTGGACATAGGCCTCCCCTAATTTTGGGGGGGGTTTACCATAATCGCCACGCTTGGCAGGCGGATTGGCGATCGCAGTATGGTATGATGGTGGAATGCATAGAGAACGCTGCTGCCCATTCTCCGTTACGACTCTTAGTCGCCTTACAGGAACTTTACTTTGTGTAATTTATATCATCACGACTGCTCTCAAAACGGTGAAAGAAAACATCGTGAGGAAACCGGCATGTCCTAGATCCACAACCCGCACTGGGCCCTTGTGGTGGATTAAGGCTCACTCACTCTCACAGAGAGGTTAAATGATAAATGATTTATTTTCCGTAAGTAGGTTTGTACAAACACTTTTAAACGTGAATTATACTTTTTTTAAACTAGATGAGGTCAGCCTTTCCTATGTGACTATTCTGAGAAGAAAGGGCGAAACAAACTCAGAGGTCGCAGTCTCTTTTAAAGTCCAAACAAAATCTTGGTCAGATCATTTGAAGACCATGTAGATTGATTTCTGAAATGGTCTTTTGAGGAAAGAACCACACAGATTGAGCGGACCTGTCCAGTCAGTGCACGCCATAGATATATGAAATGGTGCTCGCATTTGTCAAAAATCGTGCAGCTCAACTCAGAACTTGAGGAGCTCAACGATTCAACGATCAATACCAAAGAAAGGACATTTGGGTAGGCCGCGTAAATGACTCAAACTGCCAGATCATGATTAAAACTAACTAACTAGGAGAAACTTTATAGGCTGATTGTGACTGAATTTCGGCCCGCATCCCGCGCGGGTTTCGCATCCGTTTGGCCAGAGCTTAATATTGTGTTGTTTGTGTCCATAATACTGCAAGTTTACTATGCTTTCTGAAAAGCGACAATCCTCTCCTCGAAGCAACAAATATTCAGTAGTCACCGGTGCCCCAGATGCATACATTTTCCATTCTTGCCGGGTTCCGCAGCAAGTAATCAGGCAAGCGATCCATTTGTCTGATCACTGGCAACAATCGCCTAGAAAGGATGCGAGGAAATTATTGCAGGGACGTTTTTCTTTGTTTTTGTTAGAGAAAAACGGGAATTTGAAAAGTAGATCAGCGGGGTATTGCGTAACACACTTAGGGCTGATTTTTCCAACGCCAGATAACTTTAACAGAGGAATAATTTTGATTTTTTGACAGTTCTTCCATACAGAAACCGTCAGATGTCAATTTTATTCCACGTTATTCGTGGAATAAATTATCTGTCGATTGAAAAATCAGCCCTAATAGTAAAAAAAAAAAACCGGGCAAGAGCGAATCGGACTCGCGCACCGAGGGTTTCGTAACATCCGGGCTTATGCATAAGGTTTATGTTTATGAAGTTAAATGTTTTTTTTATTATTTTATATTTGAGTTGATTGAATAAATGATAAATGGCGGTTTACGATTTATGACGTATAAAAAAAAAGTTATTTAAAAAAATCAAAAAACCCGACTGCGGTAAAAAACTTAAGTTAAAAGAAACTGAAAAGCTAAAAACAAGCCCATTTTAAATTAAATAAAAGTTGGAAGCAGGCGGGACCCACAACGTTTTTATTGTATTTCAAATTCAAATGGGTCCCGCCTGCTTCCAACTTTTATTTAATTTAAAATGGGCTTGTTTTTAGCTTTTCAGTTTATTTTAACTTAAGTTTTTTACCGCAGTCGGGTTTTTTGATTTTTTTAAATAACTTTTTTTATTTACAGCTTTTTAGTTTACAAAGAAAGATTTCGCAGACGATTTAGTTCTTGGTAGGTGTTTTTTTGCGATTTGTCACTTCGAATTGCTTTTAAGTATATATGTTGAATATATATTTTTGTAATCACCCTTTAAAACCCTTTATTTTGATACCCCACTCGATAAGTTTTGAAAAAAAAAAAATGTAATATGGCGTCCAGGGGCCCTAGTCTGCTATTTTTATAAATTCGTCATTCCAACACGATCCCACCACCATTCCATTGTCATTTTGCTAAAAGTTCGTAATCTGCTAAATTCATAATGATCAACTCATTGGTCGGTCAATGGCACAGAAATTATACGATACTCGTAACGAATTATAAACAATGACTGCACAATGACGTTCTAATGGTAGGTCACTGATCAAATGAACTGTAAAATTTTTTACAGATTACCGCGTAAGTCAATAATTCATTTTTCATTATGTACGAGACTACCATTCTATGACATTTCTCTCAATGGAGTGTCAGTGGTTGACCATTGGAAAGTCATAATGACGCCATTGTATTAGTAGATTACCAAACTTGTCAAAATCAACAATTATGAAGTCAATGATAGACCATTTTGACACTATTGTAATAGCAGACTTGAGGCCCAGTAGTCGCCATATTGAATTTTCACTAACGTCATGTCTTTAGTGACACTCGCCGGACTGAGAGGAATCGATTAACGTGTGAATCATAAAAATCGGCCCAGGCGTTTGGTCTGTATAGTGCTTCAAAGGAACATACAAACATACATACATACATACATAGGCTGATGAACACATTACCACTCCTTTGCGTCGCGCAGTCGGGTAAAAAAAAACTACTTACTAGATCTCGTTCAAACCAATTTTCGGTGGAAGTTTACATGGTAATGTACATCATATATTTTTTTTAGTTTTATCATCATCTGCCTAGCCTTTTCCCAACTATGTTGGGGTCGGCTTCCAGTTTAACTGGATGCAGCTGAATACCAGTATTTTACATGGAGCGACTGCCTATCTGACCTCCACAACCCAGTTACTGGGTAATACGATACCCCTTGGTAAGACTGGTTGTCAGACTTTCGGGCTTCTGACTACCCGTAACGACTGTCAAAGATCCATCCATTTTTTTAGTTTTATCATTCTCTTATTTTAGAAGTTACAGGGGGGGACACACATTTTACCACTTTGGAAGTGTCTCTCGCGCAAACTATTCAGTTTAGAAAAAAATGATATTAGAAACCACAATATCATTTTTGAAGACCTATCCATAGATACTCCACACGTATGGGATTGACGAAAAAAAAATTTTGAGTTTCAGTTCTAAGTATGGGGAACCTCCAAAATTTATTGTTTTTTTTTTCTATTTTTGTGTGAAAATCTTAATGCGGTTCACAGAATATATCTACTTACCAAGTTTCAACAGTATAAGTAGTTCTTATACTTAGTTTCGGAAAAAAGTGGCTGTGACATACGGACGGACAGCCAGACAGACATGACGAATCTATAAGGGTTCCGTTTTTTGCCATTTGGCAACGGATTTGACAATTCAACAACATTCATTGCTTTATTTACGTAGGCGAGCATTTTTTGAACATTTATGTAACAATGCTTTTAAAATATATTTTGTATCTATATACTCTTTTAAATTATATTTTGTAAAAATATAATTTAAGAGAGCGTCCATGGAGTTTCTTGCCCGTTCTTATCCATAGATACCTACGCTTTGGAATGGGCAACTAGCTTCATATTTTCTGACTGACCGACTTTTTGACAATTCAAAAGTGCCTGTACATGGTTTAATTAAAATAAATGCTTTAAGTTTGAGTTTGAATGGATTAGCAATATCCTTCAAAATTATTCAGATTGTGATTGGGTTACGTAACAAGGGTGCTGACATTGCAAAATCAGCCCTTAACCCTTAGTCTGCCGGAACGTAGATCTACGCCAGACACAATGCTTTTTAATTGTGTCTGTAATTACAGCACACAAGCGGTTAATCCAATTATTTGACACAATACTGCGACATACGATGGGTCTTTAAAAATTATGCGAATTTTACTAACTTTAAGGCTGCGTTTCCACTAGAGATGAGCGAGGATGCGTAGCGAGGGATGAGTGTAAAACTAACCAATACCAACGCTAACATAGTTCAAGCTATAAAAATGAAGCGATGTTATTGGTTGGTTTCACACACATCCCTCGCTACGCATCCTCGCTCATCTCTGGTGGAAACGCAGCCTTACTGAACTTTTTATCGTTCGGTTTCGACACAGCGGTGTATTTGCGTGACATACTAACAGTAGCAATAGCTCTCATTATGACAGTTCAACAACATTCATTGCGTTATTTACGTTGTTGAGCAGACAAATTGTTCGAACATATGAAGCAATGAATTAGCAATATCCTTCAAATCATACAGATTTAGATTGATAGTATGTTACGCAGTTAGGTACAGGAGCCGAAGATTTAGTAACGGTTTCGGTATCGGCTTACAAATGTGTTTCGGTCGGACACTCATCATCTGCCTAGCCTTTTCCCAACTATGTTGGGGTCAGCTTCCAGTCTAACCGGATGCAGCTGAATACCAGTATTTTATATGGAGCGACTGCCTATCTGACCTCCACAACCCTATACTTACTGGGTAATACGATACCCCTTGATAAGACTAGTTGTAGTTCTGACTACCCGTAACGACTGTCAAAGATCTACGAATAACAGCCGGGACCAATGGCTTAACGTGCTTTCCGAGGCACGCACGGAGGGGTCACGGTATGTAAAGATGGTCACCCATCCACAGACCAATCACGGCAAGCGTAGCTTAACCTGATCGATCGACCTGTGCGGCTGTTATTATTTAGCCACGGGCCCCTCCGTGTTTCGGTCGGACACTATTATGAAAGATAGTTTCACGCGGCAAACATGGGTCATCGTCCCAAGTAGATACTTTTTTTACCCAAATTTCGGGAGAGTACTCCGCTGTTTGACATTGTGCATCCAAAGTTAAACATGATATCGTTTGGTCTTATTATTAAGAGCGTTTATGCCGAACGGCATTTCATACAAACTTTCAAGCAGCCCTTATTTTTCGAAATTAATGAACCAATTTTAATGAGACTTCATACGCTTAAGCAGGAAACAAAGATCTAAAAAGTTAGTAGAGAACATTTTCGAAAAATAGTGTTACAGCCAAATTAGAGCGATTTTAAATTTTCCTAGAAACAGATTTTCAGTTATCTTTTTTTAATTTATAAGATATTTCGAAAATATTCTCTACTAACTTTTTAGATCTTTGTATAGGTACTGCTTAATATATACTGTAATATAATATGTACTGTAAAATAGGTACTGCGTATGAAGTTTCACCCGCAAAGGTCTCGGTCATGTGGGTATATCGGAGTAAAAAGTATCCTATGTCCTAATACAGGCCATGGTTTACCGATGTGCTAAACTTCATCTAAATCCGTTTAGCCGTTTCAGCGTGAAAGCGTTACAAATAAACATGACAAAAAATCAAATCTTTTCTCTTTTTAATTAATATTTGTTTAGATCATAGGTTCTGAAAGTGGCCGAAAACGTCCCCTCGTGGGGTTTTTGAAACTTTCAAGGAAGGCAGTAGATGACCCAGAGAAAATTATATATCTCATCTTACACGTTTAACTAGGTATAATAATAGTGGCAATAGCTGTTTCAGATTCGCGACAGACGTTGAGTAAAAAAAATTGGGGGACTGGAAAAAAAGAAACAATCTTCCACCACCCGGTGGGCAAAATAACGTTGGGGACCCATGGTTTCATCAAGCATACAACACCTCATAAATCATACATCTATGTAAAAAGAAACCCCTTTCTTCCTGACACAATGGAACTCCAGCACAATACCAGTTGATTCTAATTGAGGTGCATTGTCGCCTGCGCACCGCTTGCCTTCCAGTATGTGCCGATTGAATCCACCAATTATTTACATACATTAATATGCAAAATGTTACTTCGGTCTGCACGTACGTACGGATAGGACAGGGTGGGATTCAGGAATTTAGAGGAAATTAGTCACTATTACACACTCGAAGTCGTGGACGAGTACGTTTACCTAGGACAAACTTTCCAGTTAGGTAGGTCTAACTTCGAGAAAGAGGTAAATCGACGAATCCCACTCGGCTGGGCAGTGTTCGGGAAGCTACGCAATATCTTCTCGTCCCACATACCGCAGTGTCTCAAGACGAAAGTCTTTGACCAGTGTGTGTTGCCAGTGATGACTTATGGAACTGAAACGTGGTCGATCACAATGGGCCTTATAAGAAGGCTAAAAGTCACCCAAAGGGCAATGGAGAGGGCTATGCTTGGAGTTTCCCTGCGTGATCGAATCAGGAATGAGAAGATCCGCAGGAGAACCAAGGTAACCGACATAGCCCGAAGAATTGCCAAACTTAAGTGGCAGTGGGCAGGGCACATTGCTCGCAGAACAGATGGCCGATGGGGCCGAAAGGTTCTGGCGTGGCGACCGCGTACCGGAAGACGTAGCGTTGGAAGGCCTCCCACAAGGTGGACCGATGACCTTGTGAAGGCCGCAGGAACCCGTTTGGATGCGGGAAGCACAGCACCGGTCGAAGTGGATGTGCTTGGGGGAGGCCTATGTCGAGCAGTGGACGTCTTTCGGCTGAAATGATGATGATGAGTCACTATTATGCACGGAGGGTAATTCTCGTAATTTTAAGAACTTTCACAGTTTGATCTGTCTCAATCTATAAAAAATAAGGAGGAATTTCCCTAAATTTTTGGCAAGTTTTTGACACTGATTATCGCTGAAATGCGATTATGACTAAATTTTGAACGTTTTAATTACGGATACTGACCTTCTGATTTAAACCATAGACTCGCCCGACCGCGGCAAAAGATGGTCGCGTTTTTTTTTTTGTTTTGTTTTAACACCTCTGACACACACAATGTCGCAGAGACTCGTCATGGAAACACCATCATTATTGTGTGAGCTCGCTCTTCTTAGTATGGACACTTTTTTACAGGACCTAGTTCGGTTAGGGCAAATGTAACGATTGTAATCTTTCCTTTTTTTAATATAAACAATTGAACGATACATATATACGAGCTTATCTTGGTAGAATGATAAGTTTGTAACCCAAGTTATAGTGGCGCTGACTGTCCAAAAGATGCCCGAAGTAGCTGTACCTATTTGTGTAATTATAATAAACTGGTTTTACCCGCATAAGTGTCGATCCCGATCGAAAGACACGTGGCGCCATCTATTACCATAATAACGTTATTATTGTTTTCCTCGCGAACAGCACTTTTTTTAGGGATGAAAGGTACCCATGTCCGTTTCTGTACACCTGACAACGTTTAGGCAAAATTTCAGGATGATCGGTTCAGTGGTTTCGACGTGAAAAGGAAACAAATAAACAAACTTACTTTCGCATTTATAATATTAGTTAGGATAGTTAATAACTAAACTATTTTCAATAAAAAGTTATCAAAAACCTAGTAAAAATCTGGTCAAATATTATTTAACTATTTGATACATTTTTGCCGATTGGTTGTTACTTAGTGCAAAAATTTAAAATTTAAAAAACCCCCGACACAAAAAAATAATACGAGACTAAAACAGATAAATTCATATGGCAGTCGGGGGACCTCTTAGAATAGAAGGTGTTCCACAGAACGATCCCCCGACTTCCATATGAATTTATCTGTTTTAGTCTCGTTAACTAGATTCTTTAAGTTGGGGGTTTTTAAATTATTTGATCCTTTTCCAATTACTTACATTTAATTTTATAATTTTTTTGTGTCGGGGGTTTTTTAAATTTTAAATTTAATTTTTTATTTCATGCTTTTTGTAGGGACTCGTTAATTTTTGTATTTCAATTCCTTTATTCTTTTGCGTTTTAAGATTCAGGTAATTTGGTGTTTAATCAGGTTTTTATCCGTCAAAAAATAATTATTAATTATAGTTGAAGAATAATTTTTAAGACTAAACAGATTTTTTTGTTTTATTATATCCTATCCTAGTTCTTCCTTTAGTTATTCAACTTTCGTACAAGTATTTCATAGCTATTAGATATCTTAGGTATTTCAGATCTAGTTTATAAAATGGGACTGCGACACTATCTGATGTAGAAATACCTACGTTTTTTAAGTAGGATAATTCCATTCGTAATAAAAACGGTCAAACTCAGTGATCGTAGGTACCAGTCATCACTCCACTTTCCTCTCAATCTAGGACATGAATTAGAAAAAAAAAATTTTTCAAGTGTTTATTTTTCATTTCGTTAGTTAATATTCCTTATTCCCTTTCAATATAGTGTACATTATTCTACTTGTCAAGCCCATGCATTTGATACCTATATTGAAGAAGTTGTGAAAAAAAAAAAACCTAATTCGCCATTTTTTGGTGGCGGTCATATTGGATTTGAAATTTGTAATAGTGTATAGTATTCTACTAGTCGAGCCCTTTCATTTGATACCTATATTGAGGGAGTTGTGAAAAAAAAAGTAATTCGCCACTTTGTGGTGGCGGCCATCTTGGATTTGAAATTTATCATAGTGTATAGTATTCTACTATTCAAGATCTTTCATTTGATACCCATATTAAGGGAGTTGTGAAGAAATATGTAATCCGCCATTTTGTGACGGCGGCCATCTTGGACCGATTTTCATCAAACATAGCTAAGAACACTCCCGACTTATTCACCTTTGAAACAAAAAAACAAAATCAAAATCGGTTCATCCGTTCGGGAGTTACGATGCCACAGACAGACACACACACACACAGATACGTCAAACTTATAACACCCCGTCGTTTTTGCGTCGGGGGTTAAAAATAACTAATGATATACTACTTACTCTTTATTTCGCACGGAGATCCTTAAATATAATTATGGGAACTTCAATAAATACTAAATATAATAATGTCCGTGCTTTTGACGGTCATAATGTTTAGGTATTTTTAGAAGATCTTTAAAAAAATACATAATTCTTTATGTGGTTCGCTTTAAATGGCCATGGAAACATGGAAGAAACTATTGATTACTTTAAAGTTAAAAATATGTACAGACGCCAGCACATTAAGCTACTACATTCTATCAGATTTCTTTAATAGATTTTCAACTTTATCGCTTAAGCATAAGGTTCAAAGTTAGTTGGGAAAATTTGACAATTTCGGGTAGCTTCATGTGTACATAACACATTTATGGTGTGTATAGTTCAACGAAATTTAAAATGCAAAGTACGACTTTGGGGTCTCTCCATAAAATATACAATGAGTTAAAATGCAAGACACGAAAGGTCGTTCTAATACAATTTGGTTTTTAATTAGGTATTATTTCCTCTCTTTTTACCTAATTAAGGGGTGAGCTAAGCCCCTAGCGGTTTTATCAATTTGCATAAGGATCTCTTTCAATTTAAGTCGAATGGGTAGTGGTAGACCGCGAAATTCAAATTTTCTTACGTTTTTTGCAATTTGAATTAGATTTGTACCACAAGAACCATTCTCTTAAGAAAAAGCGTTTTTGGTAGAAATCTAATTTAGAAAGATGTATTAATGATTCTAATTAAACATTGGCTATATTTAATTATTTGTAGCATTATTATTCTAATTATTTAAATGACATCTATTTATTATTATTATTACTCTTCCTCATAGTAATTAAGTGGCATGCATTTTATTGTTGTTTTATTTTTTTGTATTTCTTAAGTTATAAAATCATTTTTAATATTCGACACAATGTAAAAATTGTTATGAATAAATAAATAAATGATTATAATTCTCTAAATATGTTACACTCACGAATCATATTTTGATCAAGATACAACCTGACACTGACCTGCAAATTGCAAAAAACGTAAGAAAATTTGAATTTCGCGGTCTACTACTACCCATTCACCTTAAGTGCAATAAGTATTTGGTTTCATTTGCGGGTACCTAGTTAAAAGCCCAAAAGTCTGACAACCAGTCTTTCCTAGGGGCATCGTGTTACCTAGTAATTGGGTTGTGGAGGTCAGATAGGCAGTCGCTCTCTCCTCGTATTCAGCTGCACCTGGTTAGACTGGAAGCTGACCCCAGATTGATTGAAGTATTTGGTGTGTACCTACATACTAAAATCTACAGAAGTCATTCCTAAAGATTTTTTTGTTGTTTTATATTGATTCGCTTTATTTACTTTGGTGTGGGATTGCATTAATTATTTGATTCAATTATTTTTAACAGCGTCTGCTATTTGATACAGATATTGTTTTGTAGGAAGTTTTAGTCGCGATGAGGATACTAATATTATGACTATGAGATAAATAAAAATATACTATCGTTAAAAATTATCACACTAATATTATAAAGGCGAAAGTTTGTGAGTGTGTGTGTGAGTGTGTGAGTGTGTGTGTGTTTATATGTTTGTTACTTCTTCACGCTCAAACGGCTGGACCAATTTTGATAAAATTTTGTATGGAGGTAGCTGACACCCTGGACTAACATATAGGCTACTTTTTATCCCGATATTCCCACGGGATCGACAATTACGCGGGTGAAACCGCAGGGCGCAGCTAGTACAATATATTTCTGTATTTCCTATGTGTCTTTAAAGTGTTTCAGTTCTTCCTAAAGATTTAAGCAAGTGATAACTCTAGGTACTCTCTATTTGCCATCCAAAATAAACATACCACCACGCCTTGTTTCCCCAAAGGGTTGGGCAGACGTGTTCCTTCTTTTTGCCATCCAATAACTTTAAAAAGAATAAAACGTACAGAAATAATAATGTATAACTCAAAATAGTAGGTAGGAGTTAGGTACTTACATTAAACTCTCAAGTTCATGATATTTTTCAAGAAAGATGGACCTCTTAGTCGATTCGCACGAATTCATTCGCCCGAAACGGACGAATCGTTACCTTTAAATAATGTATTTTTTTCTGTAGGCGACTCGCACCGCACGAGGTTAATTTATTTGTGGGCGAGTCAACAACTCCAAAACGGGCAAGGCAAAAAACACAAAAAAAAACACGTTTGTTGTATGGGAGGCCCCCCTTAAATATTTTTTTATTCTGTTTTTAGTATTTGTTGATAGAGCGACAACAGAAATACATAATCTGTGAATATTTCTACTGTCTGCTACAGCTGCAGTGGAGTCTTAGTAATAAGATCCCGTTTTTACCCTTTTGGTACGGAACCCTCAAAAGGACACAAGCGCACAGAAGTGATAAAAGTTAAGTATTAAAAAACGTTTTGGGCTTGTAAATTCATGCAAATCGACTTATAAGCCGAAGAATGATTCCTATGATATCTTTTAAGTCGTGAACAGAAATGGTCCGGCTAATTTGTTATGAAAAACGTAAATTCCATGAATAAATAAATGTATTATCAAAGTTTTTTAAATCCGTACCTGTACTTTTAATTGTAAACGTTTCTAGAATCAGCACTTTTTACCAACTTCAAAAAAAAGGAGGTTATTATGTAAGTAGGTCAACATTATTGCTTAGTTTTAGTTTAGTTTTTTTTATTCCGACACGAGTGCTGTACCAAAGTATTTATTTTAAAAGCAGTCTATTTTCGTTTAATAACCAACAAAATAAGGCCGTCTCTCTCTACGGGAGTCTTAAAATACTATTGAGGAAAATGTCAAGACCAAGAAACACTTAAACTCCTCACACTCTTATTTCTTCCCTTAATCTTGTCAGCACAGATATAGATATACCTAGATGACGCAAGTATCACGAACTGTATGAAAACCAAGCGTGCCATTTTTTGACTACCTACTATGACGTCACAAGCTCGCGCTCTCGCTCACACTTACCCAGCCAGCAGTACAAAGGACTGAGCGCGAAAGGGGCGGCTTACGATTTGTAATCATAAGTTGGTGCAATTTTTGCCACGCGAAGTAGTTACTCTTGCGTTATCTAGGTATATCTATATCTGTGCTTGTCAGTTATACATAGAGGTATGAGGAACAGGGATTAAAGTTCACTCATCCTCCATAGAAAAGGGAGGATCCTCCGACCAGACTGGTGTCGTGTTGTGTTGTGTCTGGTGAGCAACTGCCCGACGATTGATTTCGGAACGCACGTCGCACAGGTTCCTTAAAGATGTGAAAGTCAGGAACAAAAATGTCTTGTATTTTGTGTTGGGCGTTGATAGCCGCGCCACAGTATTTTGTGTTGGGCGTTGATAGCCGCGCCACAGTATTGTGTGTTGGACGTTGATAGCCGCGCCACAGTATTTTGTGTTGGGCGTTGATAGCCGCTCCACAGAATTTTGTATTGGGCGTTGATAGCCGCGCCACAGTATTTTGTGTTGGGCGTTGGTAGCCGCGCCACAGAATTTTGTGTTGGGCTTTGATAGCCGCGCCACAGCACTTTGTGTTGCGCGTTGATAGCCGTGCCACAGTATTTTGTGTTCGGCGTTGATAGCCGCTCCACAGTATTTTATGTTGGGCGTTGATAGCCGCGCCACAGCACTTTGTGTTGGGCGTTGATAGCCGCGCCACAGTATTTTGTGTTGGGCGTTGATAGCCGCTCCACAGTATTTTGTGTTGGGCGTTGATAGCCGCGCCACAGTATTTTGTTTTGGGCGTAGATAGTCGCGCCACAGTATTTTACTTTTGCTGCTATCTTCGTGTCTTTTGATAAGTTATACCTAAATTGTTTCTAATAAATTATTTATTTGTTATCTTCTTCATATTTATAGTGCCAACTGCCAATAGGCTCCGAGTAAAGGGGCTGAGACATATGGACGGACGGACAGACTAACAAGACGAAATCATAAGGGGTTCTCATCATGACTACAACAACAAAAAGTTAATAATAATAAAATAATTCTATAAACAAACAGCTGCAATCAATAATTTATGTAATTCAATAAAAATTATTGAATTCATTATTTAGGTACACAAGTGGTTTTGACAAAAGAACATAATACTTATAAAGGAATTGGTTTACATAAAAACATGTTGCTTATTATCTATAAAACAATAGTAGCAATGTCATTACGAAGGATATCAGTCCTGCACGATTTAAGCGATAACGCGATGCTGATGCAGCAAAAGTATCAAAATGGTTGAGCAATATATAGTCGGTCCTTGTAATTGCTGAACCACTTTCGACAACAATTCCCAAAAAATTGATACTCTTGTAGAGGCAAGAGTATAAAGTTTACTCATCCTCCATCGAAAAGGGAAGATCCTCCGACCAGACGGGTGTCGTGTTTGTTGAGCAACTGCCCGACGTTTGGTGTCGGGACGTTATATACAATTATGCAAGTCGCGCGGTAAACTCTGCTTGCGCGATGCAGGATCTTGCGTGACGTCAGTATGACGCGTAGTTCATTTATGGCAATGTAGATGCCACTACACTCTCAATCAACTCAGCCTATCGCAGTCCACTGTTGGACACAGGCCTCTCCCCTGCTACGTCACAACACCTCAAACACACTCAAACACCCACACACACACACACTCAAAAACCCACACACACATCACTCCAGACAATTAGCTAGCGAAACTCCACAGACGTGATGGGTACCAATATCTAAACAAAATCACACTAATATTATAAAGGCGAAAGTTTGTGAGTGTGTGTGTGTTTATATGCTTGTTACTTCTTCACACACGGCTGGACCAATTTTGATAAAATTTTGCATGGAGGTAGCTGACACCCTGGATTAATATATACGCTACTTTTTATCCCGATATTCCCACGGGATCGACATTTGCGCAGGTGAAACCGCGGGCGCAGCTAGTAGATTATAAAAGGCAAATTAAATTAGCTAGCGAAACACATTTTCGAAATGTCTTAGTTAAAAAAAGATAACTGGAAATCTGTTTCTGTGGAAAATTTAATATCGGTCTAATTTGGCTGTACTTAACACTATTTTTCGAAAATGTTCTCTACTAACTTTTAAGACCTTTGTACCAACTTAATGAAGGTTTGGTATGTCACTACTTTATAAAACAATTCCTTCTGATAGTATAGTTTATCATAATATGTCTGTTTATAGCATTGTATCGCATCGCATTTATCAGCCGCATAGGACACGGTTTGTGAATAGGTATATGAACAGTGTATTCTCAAGTTCACAGCAAAGAAAGGCACATTGGTTTGACAACACAAAGGGCTACGACGTGTTAGAAAAATGAAAATCATTATTACAGCATTCATTATTTGTGTCATTGCAACGCTTGTTAGAACCCAAAGAATTAAAGTTACAGTTGACGCTCTTGGAAAAGCATTACCTTCTGTAATAATCGGCCGGTCAGATCCAGAGAAAAAATTGGAAGAGATTTATGAAGAAGACTTTAAGGTGAGGTTTTCCTACTTAAATAATTACTATTAGGTACTACTAAACAGTTTCTTTATCACTTCGAATGTATACCTACTCGACGTCGTAATTTGAAAATGAAAATGATGGCACGGGTGTTTTGACTTTACGGTGTCAAAAAATGATCTAAAGGGACACACCAACTTATTTTTATCCGACTGCGTCAGAAACGGGGTTATGTTTTTCGAGTGTATGTATGTTTACCCGACTGCGTCAGAAGGAGGGTTATGTTTTTCGAGTGTATGTATGTATATTTCTTTGGTATGATCGATTTCAGCTTGAGAGGTGCCGTTAGATGCGTCTTAATTGTGAGAGTGTCACTGGGTATATCAAACTTGACAAAAAGTTAAAATGGCCGATTTCTAGCGCCATTATACAGGGTGGAAACATTCAGCGGGGCAGTAAGGGGAAGTGCCTTATCCGTTGCAGCTACACGAAAATGGTCTTAGGAGACTATCCATAATTTTTTATGGAATTTTGATCCCCATTCACAGATTTAAAAAAAAAAATACAGTTTGCAAGAAAATAGCCATTTTACACAAAAACATTTTCTGATGCCAATCGATCCTGTTTCTAATACTGATCAAAAACTTCTATGAGACCAACCATCGTTGGAGTACTCAAGAAGTCACAAATTGCAGAAAACAATCCCGTTTTATTTTCAAATTCAAATGGGTCCCGCCTGCTTCCAACTCTTATTTAATTTAAAATGGGCTTGTTTTTAGCTTTTCGGTTTTTTTACTTATGGTTTTTATCGCAGTCGAGTTTTTTATTTTTTTTAATTACCTACATTTTTTATTATAAATAGCGTTTCAGTGACGTCATTTGACGATAAATTACGGTAGAGTTTCAACTTTAGTAAAGTTTCAATTTACTGGAAACTGTTGTCAAAAGGGATAAAGCAATTACGCATACACGGAAAAATGCCAAGGAGCAGGAATAGTTTTGATACTCGAGTCCATTCCGCATTGTATCGGGATCCATATTCCACTCAACTAGGACATAAATATTAGACCCCTAGCTTCTGCCTACAAACTATGTTGGGGTCAGCTTCCAGTCTACGGTTATACAGCTAAACACCAGTATTTTACATGGAGCTACTGCCTATCTGACCTCCACATCCCATTCAATGGGTAACATGATACCGCTTAAGTAAGACTGTATGTGTCTGTAATGTTTGACGGCACGGTTGGCGCAGTGGTTAAGCGATTGACTGTTGCGCTGCGTGTCGCGGGTTCGCGGGTTCGATTCCCGCACGGAACAAATATTTGTATGACCAAGTAGTTGTTCCGGGTCTGGCTGTTTGTGTATATGAGTTTAAATGTTTGTAAACGCACCCACAATACAGGAGAAATTCCTAGTGTGGGGCACCGTTTAAAAAAAAAAAACCCTGCCCTACCCGAGAATTGAACCCAGGATCTCATGGTCAGAAGTAGCGCTTGCGAGCACTAGACCAACGTGGCAGTCCTAATAAATAATAATAATATATTAATAATATAAACATATTTACTCAAACTTAATAAATAAATCATTAATACTTTTTTCCAAGCATACTCCCTTGGGTTCATCTTCTTAGCGTGTCGAAGGCAATCTAAATGGATTCTGCCTAGAATTCGGCTCCGTGTTTGACGCCATCACTCAAACGTATCGATATAGAAATACGACATAAATTGCTATGCTTTAAAATGATGCCGTGGCATCGAAAGGGATTTCATTGCACGGCATTGAAAGACGCGCCACGGGCTCCCGCGGCGGGATGCCGTGGCGTCATGCGGTAGGCAACGGCATGCCAAGGACTACGGCGCTCGTTGTGACATACCGCGGGGTGAGGCGACAGGGGTAGAGAAGCGGGGAAGCCGCTGGAATGCCGCGGTATCTAAGCGGCTAGTGTGCGCTGACTGACGGCAAAATCCCTTGCCATGCCGTCCCGGTCTGCGTAGGCCTTTACGTGCAGCTGACAGGATACGCAAGACTTGATATTAAGTGTTTTATCGTTTGTAGAAAAGAACCACAATAACACTCCCTTGGGTTAAACCAAACAGAATTCGTTTGGCTTTAATGGTTTGTTAAACATAATGAACAAACTGGCAGTCAAAAAAAATTCCAAGATTTAAATACATATTTTGGAAAGAAGAATGATAACTGGTATTTCAATGCCCATAATATCTACAATTATTACGTAATCTTCGTTTATAATGTTTGTTTTTTTATGTTCCAGCCTGAATATTATTTAGATAAGATGCATCCATCAGATCTTGATGAAGATGATGAATAAGAAGTTCTCTGCGAAAAAATCCTAGTGAAGATTCATCACCGGCATTATTTTTATTTAGGCATTAGAAATATTGTGTAAAAAGTGTACAGTTATACCGAGTGCGAAAAAACAAATCACTGTCAAACTTCATCGTTTTCGGCCTTATTCATGTCAATCTAAAACGGATATCGACGGTGAAGTATCAATACCTAATAACTAACATTTTTGCGATTTTCACTTTATTGCATATTCGTAGGCAAAATAATATCCCTAACCTGAAATATTTGATTGAAATCATTACCATCATCACTAGCGTTTACTACAATTTTTACAATATAAGTAACTTTTTTATTCAAATATTAAAAACTATAGAAATGAAACGTTTTCTTCGCCTCCTGTAAAATCATGTTTTTGTAGTTATTACTTATACTTCACCGTCGATATGGTGTCTTACAATTAAACAACAAAAATTACAAGAAATCAACTGTCTTTTTTATTCATTTAACCTACCGGATCTTAGGACTCTGTATTGTCCATCTTGATCATGTCTGCTGCTTTTTCTGCAATTTTTTTTTTGAGGATGATATTCTCATAGCCTGTATGTATATCTATTGTTTCCTTTTATTTTCCTGTTTTTATCACTTTGAGTTTCAATTAAACTATTAATTTTCTTTGTGAATGCTGTACCAGTACAGCGTCCTAATATTTGTTTGCTGCACCGGACGACGTCAATACGTCGGCGCCGGCTGTCGCTGAAAACCAGCGCTGGGGCTCTGTCTTGCATAGGGTCGCAGCATAATGCTGAGCGATAGCCGTTTTGCGTGGATGTGACGCATGTTTCCCCCAACCCATTCTTATTTTTTTTTTGTGTTTATGTTCTTCATTGCGTCATGTTTACCGCAAATAAATGTATTTTCTTTCTTTCTTTCTTATAATCACTGGTGTGTTTAATTTGGCACTGACTGTGGTGGGCATGACACTGACATCGACCACACGTACTGCCGTCATAAAGAAAAAGGGCACAACTAACATTTTTTCCAAAATTAAGTAAAAAATGGGAACTAATTTTTTGAGCTGTTATTTAAATATTCGAGATGTTATTATGATCAGTTGAAAAACATATTGAGCAGTTATTTAATTTAATGGCGGTTGATTAATTATTGCGACAGTAAAACATGGACAGTAATAAAAGATCAATTAGACTGTTATTTTATCATACAATGTCAATTCTAAAAATAATTGAGCAGTCCAATAACTAAATGAGCGGTAAAAATGATGGAATGGGCGGTTCGCTAAATAGTTCGGCAGATCATAGCGGATGCAAGAGCGAGCGAAGCGAGCTCGGGACTTGGGGCACCCCGACTCGGACAGGTTAGGTTCGAAGGGGATGACGGGGGCTCGAGTGAGCGAACAAAGCGAGCGAACGAGCCCCCGTCATCCCCTTCGTGTTAGGTTCCTTTAAACCCTGTAGACAGAAATATCCGTCGACTACACACCCAAAACTACTTTACCACCTCATTGTTTATAGAATTGCTTAGAATGAGATTTATTACCGACAAATTCCGATTTATTACTGCCCACACGTAACTGCCCATTCATTCATTTTTACCGCCCATTTAATTATTTTTCCACTCAATTATATATTCACTGATCCATTTCATTATTTTTTACTACTCATTTTTGTTTACTTTACTGCTTAGTTTTAACTGCTGAACAAGTTATTAAACGTGCTATTTATAATTTTTAACTTACCAAAACCGCTATTTACAACTGCCTCTTTAAATCAGTGCCGTAAAAAATACTAGCATATTATTATGCGCTTTTTTTTCTGATTCCAAATATGTATATTAACTCAATTTTGGAAAAAATATTAGTTACTAGCTGTGCCCTGTAGCTGTGGAATAGTGACTTTTCGGGCAGCATATTTTGAATTACATATACCGTCTACAGACCGGGCATTTGCTGTCCGAACCCTCTGAGAACTCAGGCGAATTTCAGTGAAAGTCTCAGACTCTAGTGCTTGAGCTTCACGATCGGCAGTGAGACGTATTTCTCGTTCTTCCTGTGTTTCCTGAGACCGAACATTTGCTGTCCGAACCCTCTGAGAACTCAGACGAATTTCCCTATCAGTGAAAGTCTCAGACTCACGCGATAGTGTATGAGCTTCACGATCGGCAGTGAGACGTATTTCCCGTTCGTCCTGTGTCTCCTGGAATCGAGCATTTGTTGTCCGTACTCTCTGGGAGCTCAGGCGGATTTCCCTGACAGCAAAAGTCTCAGACTCACGCGATAGCGCGTGAGCTTCGCGATCGACAGATAAACGTGCCTTTCGTTGTTCCCCGTTTTCCCTATTTCGAGTTGTCATCATTCGAGAACGATTTGAACTCAGTCGAGATTCTCGCTGAGTCGAAGTTTCTGCAGCACGAAACCTAGCCTGGTGCAGAGAGCCTTTTGCCTCACGACCTTCCTCAGATTCCTGTGATCGAACTAATCTCATCCTTTTAGCATTTCTGCTACATTGGGAGAGGTTGGATCTTCTTCGAGGCATTCTTACAATAAAATAGTACTTACTACTTAACACACAGTTATTTAGTAAACACGTCGCAAACAATAGTATCGTAAACAATTAAATTATAAATAATTACAGATTATTATACAGTCTAAAATTATCACAGTTTAAGTAATAAATGTTAAGACGTGTAAACCAAACGTCATTATCATCATCATTTCAGCCGATAGACGTCCACTGCTGGACATAGGCCTCCCCCAATTTTGGGGGGGTTTGCCATAATCGCCACGCTTGGCAGGCGGGTTGGCGATCGCAGTATGGTATGGTGGTGGAATGCATAGAGAACGCTGCTGCCCATTCTCCGGTGAGACCCTTAGTCGCCTTTTACGACACCCACGGGAAGTAAGGGGTGGTGCTATTCTTCTACACAGACAAACGTACTAACTTTAAAAAACAAAAGAATTGCTAGAAAAAATAATTACTAACCTAAGCTAATGAACTTATACTTAATAAAGAAAATCAAGAAAAGAAATGCCTAACCTATACCAAATACTTATAATATTTATATACAAACCCTAAATACAAATTAAGATAAGTATGTATACCGAAAATCAGGGAAAGAAATGCCCAACCAATAATAAATGCTTACAATATTTATTTACAAAACCCTAAATAAAAATTAAGATAAGTAAATACCCAAAAATCAAGGAAAGAACCGCCTAACCTATACCAAATACTTACAAAATTTTAAAGAAAATTAAGAAAAAGAACCTAACCTACAAATCCTAAAATATAAATAAATGAAATATGCAAACAGTCAGTATTCAAGTGAATCGCAATAATCGAATCCAACTATTCGCCTATACTCTCCAGGATACGTGCGTTCGCTACGAATAACTGAATCCTTATGGCAGCGGCGCGTTTTCTTTTGAAATGGTCATCTCGCAGTTCAACCTGAGGGGTTGTCGACTGCTTAACCTGGCTTTCCTGTGGATGCCTCAATAAATTAAGACCTCCAGCCAGGGCATAATACACAACTTGACTACACAATATAAACATAAAAACTAAGCGACTACACGCTAAGGGCACCCCATGTGGGGTACGGACCTCGGCTTAGGGCGTCGCTGGGAGAGGGCAGCAAGGGACAGGCTGGATCGGAATTATGGCAGCGGCGCGGCTCTCACCTCCCATAGTAATAGTAAATCATTGATGTGCTATTACTATGGGAGGTCCAAATTTTTTTTTCATCTTCATTCACCTCCTTCAGGGTTGATACCCCCTTTCCGTTACACCTTGTATATATAGCCACGGACGCGCAGGCGCGAGGCGTTTACGTACTCTGATAGAATACCTTAACAAATGTTCGCCGTGATTCTTTAAATTGACATAACTTTTTTATTTATGAACCGATTGACATGAAATAAACACTAAATGTTAAGTGAAGCTTACTACAATATATTAGTGAAAACCGCATCTAAATCGAATAAGCCGTTTCTGATATTAGCGTGCACAAACACAGCAGACAAACAGACAAACAGATAAACAGACAAAAAAAAATTAATTACATTTTCGGGTTCGGCATCGATATAATAACAACCCCTGCTACTTTTTTTTAATATATTTTCATTGTACAGACACCACTTTTCTACAATTTTATTATATGTATAGATGTCCTTTTTCTATATGACGGCGGCGCGCGTAGTCCTTTCAATCCTCGCACTCGCAGTCTCTCATCCACTACATTATCAGGACCCATCGTACAATGCACATGTACAGACTAGCACATCAAGCTACTACAATCTGTCAAATTTCTTCTATAGATTTTCAACTTTATCGCTACAGCATAGGGTTCAAGGTTGATTGGGAAAATTTGACTGTTTCGGGTAGCTTGATGTGCTGGCTCTGTACCTGAAGGATGCCAACCTGTCTGAACAGCATTCAACGCAACACATTTCCAATATTCCTGACTGCCAAACATTAAATCCTTACACTATTTCAGTTTCGTATCAACAACGCTCGCGCGCTTTAACGCGCTTAAAATAAACCCTTTATTTTAAGTGTCTAAACACACTATGCCGAAAGTACGCGACCGAAATTCGGCATGATTACGCCTGCAATGCTATTTGAATTACCGATGACACACTACGCCGAAATTATGTTGCGTTATAGCGAACAGCCGAACTTCGGTCGGGCGTAAGTTCTGCGGCAATTCGGCGACAACGTATTCTGTAGAGCACACATTATACGCGACCGAAGTTCGGTTCGATTGCAAGAACATCCGGGGCGGGGAGCAGCGGGAGGCAGGCATGCCCGCGCCCCGCGTGTGCGCAACTGAACTTCTGCTGCGTAACTTGCGTAAGTTCGGCACTTATGGTGTGTCATGTCAGCCGAATACGTCGGAACGTAAAATCAGCCGCTGAACTTCGGTCGCGTACCTTCGGCATAGTGTGTTTAGACACTATGAGCGTTAAAGCTAAAGTAAGTACCTAACCCAACACGGTTAGGAAATCTTTAACGTTAAGCCATATTTTCCAGGTCATTATCGTTGGAATAATAATCCATTTAGATTAAAGGTTTTTCCGTTGGGTCCTTATGATTAAGTTAGATTGTACTTCTAGATTCTGGATGTAGCCAAAATAAGGTAGTAGATATAAACTCAGAATCCTATACACCATTAACAATGTTTGTGCAAATATCGTCAGCGAGTCGTATTATACAGCGTGTTCTTCACGTTATGCATAAACTTTGGCAAACGCTTCTATAGCTTTTACAAATCAAATCTAACAAAGGAAGTAGACATAACAATCCTTCGTTATAAAGATATTTGTAATTTCATTTAGGGCTGATTTTTCCATCGCCAGGTAACTTTTATTCGAGGAATAAAATTGACGTTTGACAGTTTTTGTATAAAATAACTGTCAAAATTTCAAAATTAGTCCTCGAATAAAGTTATCAGATGATTGAAAAATCAGCCCTTAATAAAATTTAATTGCGCTATGCAGTAAGAAAGGGTCTTAACTTAGATTTGACAAGTTTCAGCTTGTCAAATCTTATGAATGAAAATACGACGTTGGCAATTCGGATAAAGTGGCATGAATATCGGGTGATTTACGTCAAGGTTTGTATGAAAATTAACAAAAAAATCAAAATAAGAATTCATTAATGTGTCCATAATGAATAATGCTTATTTCCATGCTCTGAACATCTGGTCAAAGTTTATGTATATCGTCCGGAACACGTTGTATACGAACAAAGCACTTAAGCAAGAGTGTGTGTTGGATCAGTTAGCTCCCTTCAAAATGGTTGAGCTGAATGTTGCTGACCCATGCGTCATGTTCCTGAACGGGCGCCGTCAGTTGGGGCTTGTCATCACTTTGCTGCCTCGGCTTATTTTTAATTATTTTATTTTAATTTAGGAAGAAAGATTATATTGGATGAACAAAAAAAGAGCAATTGGTGTAAAAATAACTTTACCTAACCTAATCACACTAATATTATACAGGCGAAAGTTTGCGAGTGTTTGTGTTTATAAGTTTGTTACTTCTTCAGACTCAAACGGGTGGACAAATTTCGATAAAATTTTGTACGGAGGTAGCTGACACCCTGGATCAACATGCAAGCTACTACTTTTTATCCCGATATTCCCACGGGATCGACATATACGCGGGTGAAACCGCGTGGCCCAGCTCGTGGTAAAATAATACACCATCATCTGCCTAGCCTTTTCCCAACTATGTTGGGGTTGGCTTCCAGTCTAACCGGATGCAGCTGAATACCAGTATTTTACATGGAGCGACTGCCAATCTGACCTCCACAACCCAGTTACTGGGTAATACGATACCCCTTGGTAAGACTGGTTGTCAGACTTTCGGGCTTCCGACTACCCATAACGACTCTCAAAGAACCATGAATGACAGCCGGGACCATCGGCTTAACGTGCTTTCCGAGGCACAGAGGGGTCACGATTTAAAGATGGTCACCCATCCACAGACCAACCGCGGCAAGCGTAGCTTAACCTGATCGATCGACCTGTGCGGCTGTTATTATTTAGCCACGGGCTCCTCAAAAATAATACACTCAGTAAAAGCGCGAAAAGAAGTTATACTTTGTGTTGGTGCTATCAACAGCCCTCAGCTCCTTATGCTATCTGAAGGTATACCGTGATTAAAAACGTCCAAAATCTAACTGCATTCTCATCTCAGCGAACATCAATGTCAAAAACTTAACAAAAATGTAGGGAAATTACGAGGTATTTTTGACAGATTGAGACTGAGGTCAGACTGTGAGTGTGAACGTTCTTATAATTACGAGAATTGCCTCTCTGGTGTTGGTCCAAAAGATTATTGAGACGAGATGGGAATTAACGTATTGCTTGATTCGCCAAATAATAATAATAATAATTTATTTATTTACTAGCTTCCGCCCGCGGCTTCGCCCGCGGCTTCGCCAGCGAGGTATGTCGAGAAAAACTATCCTACGTCCTTCCCCGGGATGCAATCTATCTCTCTGTCAAATTGTATCGAAATCTGTTCAGTGGTTTAGGCGTGAAAAGGTAACATACAGACAGGGAGCCAGAGTTACTTTCGACTTTATAATATTAGTATGGATTCTGACAAAAGTCCATAATTGTTAGTTACAAAAATGATCTTACAAACTATGTTAGTACAGACATATTACAAAAAGGTAGGTACAAAAAAGGTGTGTAGTCATGAAAACTCTCGCTCGGGTTTGGAGAGATTGCCGCGTTATCTGACCAGAATCCGAACGAAAGGCTTCATGACTGCCGAGTCATAGTTCTCAGCAATTACTCGAAGGATACTGTTAGTGCTGCCCCGCAATGCAGGCAGCAATTTACAAGATCATGTGTCAGTATATGTAACGGTGCCTGCCGGGGCAGCGGGATTGTCCGAAAGGGTTACCGCTACCCCGGAACAAAAAGGGCTAAGGAAGGAACATGGGTTGCTTTCAGTCAGTAAGACTCTGCCACTCCCTTCCGCTCCACCCAGAGTGGGAGGAGTCATTTGATGATTTCCCAACCGAACAAAACAAAAAAAAAAAAGTATATGTAACGGTAGCCAACAAGAATACTGCTTCGGCCATTCAGAATATCGATAGTGTTGCAAACCCAGCTTCACTTTCTTATCCTGCAATAATTGTGCAAGTTACTCTGCACAAATCTCAAACACATCCTAATTACCAAACTATAGTTCTTTCTACACCAGCCCTTTCTCCTCTCAAACTCAAACTCAAAACATTTACTTCACCATTTAACCATTTTCGGGGAGTTATTCCGTTCTGATCCCCTGAACCCCCCTCCACCCCCCCACCTCGATCCCCTCATGGATCGTCTTCTGTTTTAATCTTTGTCTTATCCACTATAAACTTTCTCATACCGGTTTGATCCGCTTTTTCTTTTGTTTTTGATCCTGAAGGATCGTCAGCAACAAAAATAAGTACAGGGTTTATTGATAGTCAGAAACGTGAAACTAGGTTCCTATTTCATTCACCCTTTTGAGGTAGTGCTAAAATAATTTACACAAAGTAAAGACACGTCACCATATTATTATGATAAAACAATCATTGCCTTGCTACAGGATTACCAAACGAATCACGTCTCTCGGTTCCTCGCAAATTAATATAACAGATATGTTTGCCTTAAGTACATTACACTCGAGACTAATGAGAGCGTTATTAAACTGTTGATGAATGTACCGATGAGGTTGGAGGGTGGCAGGATGTATTGCGTTTGTTTGTGTACGTACAGGCACGGAGAAAAGTGAGTGAAAAAAATTTTCATAATTTTATTCTACACCTACTTTTTTTTGGTGATACTCTTTTCACATTACAATCTAATCCATTAGCAAATGAGTATTTTAAATACACATCGACTGATTGTAGGCATTGAACTCCAATTTTTTCCTATTGGAATTTACAGGGACACAGTATTATTACGCAAAAAAAAAAACGTTACTCTGACATTTTTCTTAACGGTCAAACACTTTGGAAGTGTAAAAAAGGACAACCCGCATAATAAAGCATACTCGAATAATCTAAATAACTGGCAAAACCACGGCATATCAAGGAATTCAAAAACACATATCTAATTTCGGAGTATTCCCGTTTGAGCACCTATTTTTGGAGCACCAAAGGTATTCCCATTTAAGCACCAATCAATATTTTGTCGTGGTGCTCAATGGGGAACAATAAAAAATATTCAACTTTATACCTTTTTGAGCACCTACGGTGCGGTAGCTTCAAGTGATGTATCATAAAACATATCGATAAATATTGGCAGTACTTTTATTATCATATTAATTTTAGTACTAAAACTAAGTAATTATTATTAACTCATCGAATGCCGTAATTAGAGACACAATAGAAAGACAATTGCTTATGTCGAACTGTGTAACTTAAGACATTCAAAAGGTTAATATCACAATCATCGGTACATTTATTTCTTTTATTTTAGTTATTTACAAAGGCACCAAGTCTCAATAAAAAAATCACCAGCATAAAATTCATAAAGATCGATGATTTTATTTCTGTAAGTAGGTTTGTACAAACACTTTTACATGTCAATCATATTTTAAAAACTAGATGAGGTCGGCGTTTCCTATCTGACTACTCTGAGAAGAAAAGCCGAAACGAACTCGGAGGTCACAGTTTTGTTTTAAAGTCCAGACATAGTCTTGGTCAGATCCTGTGAAGACCACGTAGATTGGTATCTGAAATGGTCTTATGAGGAATGAACCACACAGAATGTGTGGACCTGTACAGGCAATGTATGGATTTAGTTAGTAGTCGTGCAGATGAACTCGGAAATAAAGGGGCTCAACTATTCGATGAACAATACCAAAGAACTATAATTAAAATAATACTCAGTAGGTACACTTTGCTTTTTAATTATAACTGAAACAAAAGAACAAAAATTCAATTACAATTTACATGCTTCAATTTCTTCTCAAAAATTTTACACAGACATATAGCTCTGTACTCAAGCCACACGTCTTGAATCTTCAATGTAATCACCGCACATTATTTCAATAAGTTCGGATTGCGTTAGACAATTTACTAGAACCAGACTGTCGCACTCCAGTCTAATCTAGTTTAATTTATTTTTAAATTAATTACAGCGTTACTAAGGTGGGTAGGTACTTTGTAAGCCCTTCGTGTGTGCCATAAGATTTACTGGAAGCGGCACTACGCTGATTAAACTTGAGACTTAAACTTAATTTAAGTAGGTCTTTTCGGGCTCCTATGAGGTGTCTTAAATTAAAATTATTAGATTATCTTAAATTTAAATTACTTTTTGTCGCCTTCAAGCAATTTCTTTACATACCTGTCATAATTCGTTAAAAATACAATATTTGTTTCTATATGGTTGCTGTTGCTAAATTGAAGTATCAATGAAAAAAATCTTGCCTCGTTGGTCTATTGGTCGCAAGCACTGCTGCTGAACTGTCCACTTGGGTAGGTTCAACTTCGAGAAAGAAGTCAATCGTCGAATCCGACTCGGTTGGGCAGCGTTCGGGAAGCTACGCAATATTTTCTCGTCTCACATACCGCAGTGTCTCAAGACGAAATTCTTTGACCACTGCGTGTTGCCAGTGATGACCTATGGCACTGAAACGTGGTCGCTCACAATTATCCTTATTAGAAGGCTGAAAGTCACCCAAAGGGCAATGGCTATGCTTGGAGTTTCCCTGCGCGATCGAATCATAAATGAAGAGAACCGCAGGAGAACCGAGGTGACATAGCCCGAAGAATTGCCAAACTTAAGTGGTAGTGAGCAGGGCACATTCCTCGCAGAACAGTTGGCCGATGAAGCCGAAAGGTTCTGGAGTGGTGACCCCGTACCGGCAGATGTAGCGTTGGAAGACCTCCCACAAGGTGGGCCGATGACGTTGTGAAGGCCGCAGGAACGTTGGATGCGAGAAGCACAGAACCGGTCAAAGTGGAGGTGCTTGGAGGAGGTCTATATCCAGTAGTGGACGTTTTTCGGCTGAAATGATGTTGATGATGACTACTGCTGAGCATCAGGTCCTGGCTTCGATCCTCAGGTCGAGCAAAGTGTTATTGGGTTTTTCTATCTGGAATTCTTCAGTAGCAGCCCAATGGGCTCGCCCCTATGACATGGGACGATTAAACATATTATGTGGGTGTGTGTTATTGTGTGTGGAGATTATGTGGGATGTTTAAACATATCTCGTGAAAGTTAAACTAACATTCACGGAAATGGAACATAACTGGTGATTAGTGGGTTTAGGTACTACAGGTACAGCTCTGCCCGACCCTTTGGGGTAGCATAGCGTGATGTATGTTCCTTTAAACAAATCTTGGCAACGGAGAAATTTGCCTTGATGTCTGATTGAATTTCCTGTGACGTCATAAACATTTTGTAAAAAGACACGTACTGTTTATGATCGGAGCAATACAAGTCGGCGAATAATAGGTAGATTCCTACCATATTTTCTAAGCTTTGAAGTTGTCCTTTAAAATGAAAATTAATTATCTATTAATTCAGCCCCTCGCTGCGTTTTTTGGATAACATTTCTTGAGAGTAAGGTAAAAAATATGGATGACTCCTAGTGAATAGAACCACAACGTGGCTCCGGAATCTCCAACTTTCAGAGGCACTGCGTTATCTTCAGATTCCATATCTTTTGTACCTGCCGCGACTTTTGCATTTCTTAAAGCAACAATTCGCGATCTGTAGACTCATAATCTACCAAATCCCATTTCGATTGTATTTTTGTGATCGAAACCATGATACTATCCATATACTATCTACCACCAAAGGAACACCTCCCTATAGGGGGATCTTTCGTGGTCCAACTGGAAGTCGCTGAAATATCTCTGGACGCAAGTGGGGAGATGTAACTCCAACCTGGTAAAGTTGGGCTACCTCGACGGAATGGCAGTAGGGTGTGGATGTGGAGCTATGTCGCAAACTATGCTCCCCCTCCTATCCTGCCCTCTGTGTCCCAAAATATGTGGTCAAAGCAGCATGCAGTGTGTGTGTTTGCTGTAAAATTTATGGTGTATATAACATATGGGCAACGCCTGGCCCGCGGGCGGGATGCGGCCCGCTCGGGCTTTAGATCCGGGCCGTGAAATATTTTCAAATGACGCGTAAAAAAGGATAAGTATTAATTATCAGTTCACTCCAGTAAGAAAGAAAGACTAGCATTTTCCCAGGTAGATTTAAACTTAACGTGACAAAACTCATGCATCAACATCATAGATGTTATCCACTTCTTGTTTTGCGCACATTTTTCATATAAGATTGCGGTTAGAACGTATTTCTTTTTCCAACTCTTTTATTATTTATGTTCCTTTTGCCCGTGACTTCTTTAGTATTCTAAGGTTTGGCCCGCAACTTTCCAAAGGTTGCCCAGCCCTGGTGTGCATAATAAAGAATATTCTATTCTATTATTATTTTATTATAAATATTCAAACTGACTTTTGCGCTGCCACCGATGGCGCCGTGGAAGTGGCAAATTTTTGGGCCAACAAGATCTGAAATAGGCACAGTCGTGCCAGCGACACGAAGAAGAAGAATCGAAAAGATTTGATTAAAACTAGGTACACACCTGAAGCACTTAACAAAATAAATTGTTTAATCCACACCCAAGCCCCTTCCATAAATTTTAAACCTTTGCACACGTAACTGAGTCAGTGGCAAATTTAATTAATTCCCTCAGCGTAGTGAAGATTGATGATACGGTGAAGAAGGGAGTACTTCACGTGCCTGCGATATATTCTATTTTTATTACAAACCATCTCCATGTTGATGGAAATATTTTATGGAATTATTGTTGGGAGTAATTAAATTATTTTGTTGATTTAATAGACGGGCGGCAAACTGGAGTGTTTTGCCTCCCAGGCTTGATCTACAATGGCCTATAAGGAAAGCTCTCAATCGACTGCGTACCCAAGTAGGCCGGTTCAGACACAATTTGTCGAAGTGGGGATTACTGACCCATTCAACACCCAGGTCAACACTGACCCATCCGTACTGATGGACGCTAGTGATGGGGCCAAACACGTAGCCGAATTCTGGAGATCGTCCATTTAGATTTCCATTGAAACGTTAAAAAGAAGATGAGAGGACAGAGAGATTGCATCTGTGCTGTGTCTACGCTATACTTGTGAGTACAATATATCCCACGTAGATGGCTAGTCTCCACTGAGATAAGCCGCCACGGCCGAAATTCGGTCTGAAGTATATGAGTATTCGGTCTGAAATTCGGTCGGATTGTACAGACGCCCAAGCTACTACAATGTGTCAAATTTCTTTGATAGATTTTCAAATTAATCGCTTAAGTATAAGGTTCAAAGTTGATTGGGAAAATTTTACAGTTTTGGGTAGCTTGATGCGCTAGCATCTGCACATTACTTGCAATATTCCTGTCCATCCAACTGAGTTCAATATGCTATGCAATATATGTTAGGAGAATTGAACTCACAACTTCCCGTTGGCGAATCATTAAACTATTGAGATATTAACATTCGCCCTCAGCATTCAATACAACAACGCCTTCATCCGCAACACTGTAGTGCCTCGGGCATGTTTGCCGAAGCTAGCGTCGACTGCTTCTGTGCAACGATGCGTAAGCGGAGCGCATCTCTGGTGCGCAAGGTGCGCGGCAGCCCTAACAGCGTGCTGATGATGATAGCGGACATGGCAGGCTCAACTGTCCATACACGCGACAGACGCTGCAGTGTGTGTAATGTATTGAATGTTGTCTATCATCATCATTTCAGCTGAAAGCAGTCTACTGCTGGACCTATGTCCAGCATTGGGGCCTATGCCCCAAGCACCTCCATTTCGATCGGTTCTGTGCTTCTCGCATCCAACAGGTTCTATGAGTTGTAATGTTGTCTATGAGTCATTGTAACTTGAATTTATAAATGAAATCAATCAAATACTTAGCAGTAACCCTACTTTCTGAAAGGGCCCCCCGGATCACACATTACAATGAGTATGTCTTAATTTTACCGTCTAAAGAAAAATACATAAACAGGTAAATATAATATAATATAATATAATATAATATAATATAATATAATATAATATAATATAATATAATATAATATAATATAATATAATATAATATAATATAAAATAATATAATATAATATAATATAATAGATATACAATACCTTAACCATAGCTATAACACCTTCTTCATGGGGATAGGAATAAACTACAGAACGCAACCTACGATACTGCTATGATGATGTGTACTGTAAAGTGGCTTTAGCTCAATGCGTCTGTTATAGTGATAAATAGGTCTAGGTAATAGGTCTGTCTTGGAATACTTGCTTAGTAACTTGTTTAACAAAGAAGTACTTTTTTTTGTTGACTGTACCTTTGACTTTACTTTTTTTTACTTGTAATTTGGGACGAAGCACAACTTCAATAGTGATATGGGACAAATTAAGAATTTATTAGAATGCGGGACAAAACTTCAGGACAAACGAATAATAGATCCTATTTTGATCAAAAACCAACTGCTTCGATTACGTTCTCACATCTGTGGGGTAATTGCAAAACACACTATCAGTAGGTATAGCTTTCATTTTGTCAGTTCAACAACATTCATTGCGTTGTTTACGTCACTGAGCAGACAAATTTTTCGAACATTATGAAGCAATGGATTCGCAATATCATTCAAAATCATTGAGATTAAGACTGATAGTGTTACGAAATTAGGGTATGCTTGTCATACACGTCCCCACGTGTACCGTACCTACGATAAAGATAAAGAAGAATGTTGCTGATTATCTAAAATTGAACCAAATTCACTTCAATAAGAGCAAATTGCAATTTCTAATGTATCTCTCATTAAAAATACAAACTTCATTTTCTGTATCTAAAAGCTATTGCTTATTAAGTAATCACTATCTTGAATAATATTATTATATTCTACGTTCCTTTGAGCACAAAGAAGTGCACTTCTTTGTTGAATATATGAAAGAATTCTATTACATATTGTCCATTTGGATTGAGCAGTCGCTTTGGAATTCATATTACAATTTAACGTAGTAGCATTTTCAAGCGCCATTTTTGAAGCACTCGCTAAATTAGAGAAAGTAACGAATGCATTTAATTTATTTATATTTCATTAAAACGATACAACACCAATTAAATGAATTAACACAGAAACTATTATTACGTTGACAATAATTATGTTGTATTTAATTTAATTTAAAACTAAAAAACAGGCGCGACACGCGATGAAATCGCGCGGGACACAAAGGTACCGCAAGTCGCGCAACGAGCGGTGCCTTTGTGTCCCGCGCGTCTAAAAAGTTAGTAAAGAACATTTTCGAAATGTATTATTTAAAAAAGATTACTGGAAATCACTGTTTCTATGGACAATTTAAAATCGGTCTAATTAGGCTGTAACACTATTTTTCGAAAATGTTCTTAACTAACTTTTTAGACCTTTGTAGCCTGCTTAGGCCTATGAATTTTCATTAAAATCGGTTCATTCATTTCGAAAAACAAGGGCTTGAAAGTTTATATGAAATGCCGTACGTCGTAAACGCTCTTAAGATACCGATTGAAAAAAAGTGTGTGAACAAAAAATACACATTAAAAAGTAAGCTAACATATTACCCCTAAGCAAACCGACGCGAGCACTAAACAGTAGCAATAAAAGATAAAAATCTAACCATTTGCCATCGTATTGATTTGGTCAGCGCTTTGCCTTTCCGTATTTAATTCTGCATGTACCCACTTTAGGGTTCCTTAGCTTATTTATTTATTTATCTCTAAATCAGGCACATCACCCTTAATTTTGTTACTACATATCCATACTTCCACACTAATATTATAAATTCGAAAGTAACTCTGTCTGTCTGTCTGAATGTTACCATTTCACGCCTAAACCACTGAACAGATTTCGATAAAATTTGGCAGAGAGATAGAGTGCATCCCGGGAAAGGACTTAGGATAGTTTTTATTGACATACGTCGAGGGCGAAGCCGCAGGCGGAAGCTAGTGTTAGTATAAATTAACAAAGACACCAATAATACGACTTAAGAAATACTATTATATCTATTATGTCATCTTCTGGAGACACCTGGCTACAATACATGCACTGCATACAGGTGTCTCATCAGGTGGCCTTCAGACTTGCTAGCAACAATGCAATGTATCCTTATGATACTGTGGCGGCATCTACAACGCCACATGCGAACTACCCAATCCTGTATCGCGCAAGTAAAGTTTACAGCGCGACTAGCATATATGTTTAAACAACATCCCAACACCAACAGTCGGACAGTAGCCCACCAGACACAGCACCTGTCTGGTCGAAGGATCCTCCCTTTTCTTTGGGGGATGAGGAACTTAACACCCAGTTCCTCATTCCTGGGAACGCACATGCACGCTCATGTACGGGAACGCGAACTGGCCGCTTTGATCTCAAATATTCGGCATTTGGTTAGCAATTCCAAATTCAATTTTATTTCAAATTTAGGCTTGTGTGCGTTTCGAATTTAGTGATTCATTGATTTTTGCGCCATTTGATTTTTCTTTGACATCGTTCTTGTGCTCCTATACCTCCCAAAGTCGACTTGAAACCTGCTTACTAAGAACTAGTACCTAGGTAGTGACCAGATTGCTCGTTTAGCTCACAATATACAAAAAAAAAAAATATCGCGTTCTATTTAGCGTATCACGTGGTTACAACCTGTGAACAAAGATAGTAAGTACTTAGTAATTGAGTAGTTTGTGGATCTTTTGTTGGATAATACTTACAATACTTATAATACTTACACATGTTATTTACCTATATTTATTTATTGTAAACGTATTTAATTCTAATTTTAATCTAGCCAAATTGTTGTGTTTTATTCGCACCTGCGCCACTATAATTATAATATTATTCATTTACACATTATACTGCATATAACTTTATAAATAATATAAGAATCAAGTAATCAAAACACAATACTAACACGCCTACGAACAAGAACGTTTTCCAATGCAAAACTTATTGTAGAATACATAATTAAAGTGTCGGGTATACTTACAAAACTTCACTCTGCATTTAACATCAGTCACAACACCAATTTAGCTCGTCTTCTCAACGTCCGTGTGTCACTGCAGGGATCCAGCAGAATATCAGCTTCAGGTACATTTGCCTGACACATGCTGAGCTGGACTCCCATTTGGTGCAACCTTGAGAGGCACACTGCACCGTGTACATCATTTCAGCCGAAAGACGTCCACTGCTGGACATAGGCCTCCCCTAAAAGGGGGGGTTTGCCATAATCGCCACGCTTGGCAGGCGGGTTGGCGATCGCAGTATGGTATGATGGTGTAATGCATAGAGAACGCTGCTGCCCATTCTCCGGTACGCCCCTTAGTCGCCTTTTACGACACCCACGGGAAGTAAGGGGTGGTGCTATTCTTTAAGTCCGGCACCACACAGACCGCACCGTGTACGTTTCGTTATTAATATTAATTTTATTTTAAGTATTCGTCATAGTGTCACTTTTATTTAGAATGTGTTTTTCATCTTGTTTTATATCGGCACCTTGTTTTTATATTATAATTATGTGGGTAGTTTGGTTATCATCTAATATTTTACTTTTGTGTGTTGTGCTGTCTTTTTGTGTGCGCCAAATAAATGGTTTATCTATCTATCTAGTAACTAATACGAGTTCCACCGTGGCACCAGCGCTGCAGAAACGCGCTGTTAAGGATTAATGATGTGTAGGTATGGGGAAGCTACTATAAAAGAAAACACATTACGTTTATGGTACCAACGTTTTCGTTCTGGAAATTTTTACCTACAGCACAAACCCCAAGGACGGCCATAGACCCTAGTTGGCAATGAAAAATTAAAATTGATCGTGGAAACGGATCCATCGCAAACCACTTCAGACTCAGTGGCAGGCATCCGTGTGAGTGATACAACATTTTTTTAATAAACATCATCAGGAATAATAAAATCTTTTGGCAATTCGACCCCATCAAAATATTTGATACAGAAAACACCGGTAGATGGCATCATCAAAAATCTTTACATAGTACAGTCACGAGCACTAATATGTCAACACTTGGCAACTTTCAATTGCGATTTTTTTTACGAAATAACGAATGCAATGTTGAAATACGACACTTTACATAAGCCTGTTGGTTCGAAAATACTATGTTCCTAATAATATAAAATTTCATTCAAAAATAAAGCAGAAAATCGCCTTTGAAGAAAGCCAAGTGTATACATACTTTTGCTCGTGACTGTACCTATAAAACAAAGTCGCTCCCGCTTCCTGTCTTTTATACAACGTAACGGAGAGGAAGGTTTATATGTTACATGCATGTAACATAATCTCGGGTCGAGAAATTAAAAGATTTGTGATGTTTAACAAACATATTTTTGTGCGCTTACTTTGCAAATGCTGGCTAAACCTTACGAGATAGATCAAATTAATGTACTACGGAATTGTATATCTTAAAAATATCGATAAAAAAGTCCGCGATGGCATATGTTTATCTCCTAAGAATAACCTGTGGGTTACTCTTAGGAGATAAACATCAGGAGGTAACCATTTTTATCTTTTACATATTACAAAAATATTATGGGTTATTTACCAAGCTATTTTAAACAATACAGTATTCATTTCTTATCCAACTAAATACATTAGATACGTTATGCATTTCATGGAGATCAAAATTGCCCTTTACAGAATATCATTTAAAATGTTTAATTTAGAAGATATCAGAGATTTAAAAAGCGGGGGCAGAGCGGCTGGCGGGGCGGTACAACTACGAGGTTCGCCGGATAAGCTGTTACGTAATAACCAGTAATAACCAGTAACAACCCATATTACTAACCAGTATTATTATTACCCATATTAAAGCCCATCTTACCACAATAAGCATAATCAGCCTATAACGTTCCCACAGCTGGGACACAGACGTCGTCTTTCTGTGGGAGGGAGTGGGTCATAATCCACCAAGCGGGCCCAATGCGGGTTGGTGGATGTCATATGTATTCCATTTTTTGGTTCTAGGACACGCCGGTTTCCTCACGATGTTTTCTTTCACCCTTTTTGGAGCAGTGATGATAAAAAATAAATAACACAAAGTAAAGTGCCTGTTGGGGTTTGAGCCCACGATCTACAACTTATAAGTTGCGACCTTTAGCACTGGGCCTTTTTTACTAAACGACAACAAGCTTGATTCGCAAACAAAGCCTACCATTCTTAAACCTACAGAACCCAAGAAAATCGTGAGGATTCACTTGACCATTTATTTTTCAATATACAACAATTTGAATCGCGCAAAACAGTTAGAATACAAATAAGCTGAACGGATTCTGTTTGCATACAACGTAGCTGAATCGTGATATACATTGCCTGTTTTATAGCGTGGACCCGTTTGATATTGAATGCGATAGTGGCAATGGAAAACGATATTTGTTCTGAGGATTAAGCTGAATTTTAGAAGGGATACATCGCTGGATTTTTCCTGCGAATTGGTGATACAGTGCGATGTGAATTTTTGAACAAAAGTGTTAGTACTAGACATAAGCCTACCAAATATCATCATCATCATCATCATCTGCCTAGCCTTTTCCCAACTATGTTGGGGTCGGCTTCCAGTCTAACCGGATGCAGCTGAATACCAGTATTTTACATGGAGCGACTGCCTATCTGACCTCCACAACCCAGCTACCAAGGGGTATCATATTACCCAGTAATATGATACCCCTTGGTAAGACTAGTTGTCAGGACTTTCGGGCTTCTGACTACCCGTAACGACTGTCAAAGATCCACGAATGACAGCCGGGACCAACGGCTTAACGTGCTTTCCGAGGCACGGAGGGGTCTCGGTATGTAAAGATGGTCACCCATCCACAGACCAACCGCAGCAAGCGTAGCTTAACCTGAGCGATCGACCTGTGCGGCTGTTATTATTTAGCCACGGGCCCCTCCCAAAATAAATAATAAACTAATAATAATCCTACCAAATAATAAACTATTAAAATATTATGCCACTTGCACGCATCTATCTTGCACTTGCGTGCACGAATCTATACTTCTATTTTCTATACCTACAATTAAAGGGACTACATGACCTTAGCGCGGTCACTGTCGGACTGCATAGAAAAGAAAGAGAAGTGCGGTGATACAACGCTGGTAATTTATTGCAAAATATGAAGCAATTTTCTATTTGCAAAAATCTATTGTTTGGACTAAATAAATTAAAATACTAGTGTAAAAAAACAGAATGAATGTACGTATGTATATTAGTATGGTTTTTATTGTAAAAAGAAAGTTATTAGAGGTATCTTCATGACTTTTTTCTATCTGACCAAATTAGTTGTATTATATTTTCAACACACTATCTACCTAGCATATATCCTGAAGAATATCATATATTTTTCTGATTTTGTTTACTGTAGCCGATCTTATACTTTTATTGCTTCTAAAACTTGCGTTTTTTGCGTTTAGGTCCTGTGATCCCCTTAAATAAAATTAATGTCTGTTTGTAATGCCAAAATTACATCTTTTTACTAAATGCATAATAACAAGAAAGTGTATACGGTACTTACCTATAACAACAAATAGTCAATCCAAGGATGCCATCAGATAGCTTTTTTCATGAAACTTAGGTTTATCAAAAGTTTTCATAATAGTATGTACCTATTATTTATTCTTATACTTAACCCTAATTATCGGTGAGTACCTACTGTAGTAGGATATCTATTTACTTAATTCTAAAATACATTATGACTATAAGCTTTTCTAAAATTAAAACATAACCCCAAAATAACTGATAGATACAAGGGTAAACCTCTAACTAAATTCAATGTCAAACTCCAAAATATTCACTCAATTCAAACTCCGAAAACTATTCACACGTAAATGAAATAACTACACTCTAAAAGCCTGTAAATCAATAAAACATTTCACCTTTTAATAAACAGCAAAACTTTTCAGTATCGGACTCGGAAAGGGTAAAACAAACGAGGTCCAGGGTCTGAGGTCTGAAGGTCCGTCCAAAAGGGCTGGCCAGTTATAAGCCCACTAGCTGTAATTAATTTCTAGTTTCAATTGTTAATTTGCTCAACGGGGATACGCGGAGCAAATATCGTACGACTGGGTACGGAAACACGGTTTCAAAGGTTGGCGAATAGGTTGGTCGAGAAGTTGGAGTCGCGTCACAACACGAACTTCAAGTCGTTCGTGGTGCGTATTCCGACACATCATCTCGATAAGTTCCTCAAGGAAGAGTTCTGGCCGAAGGGTGTTGTGTACTGCCGGTTTCGTGGCTGACCACATGACACCAGTCAGCGAAACACGACACAGACACTTCGTGCGCGTTAGTTTTTAGTTATTAGTATAATTATAATGTTGTATGTATTTATAGTATTTTTAAGTTAAATTAATATTGTATTGTATATGTTTACATGGGCCTTGATGCCTGAAATAAATGGATAAATAAAAATATACCGTGTGGGTTTTTCAGTTGAACATCGTCGGCCTAGCCTTTTCCCAATTATGTTGGGGTCGGTTTCTAGTCTAACCGGATGCAGCTGAATACCAGTACCTATTTAGTATTATTATTATTTTTATATTAGTATTTTTTCATATGACCATGATAAGTTAATAATGATGATGATAAGTCATGTAGGTAGCATAACTTAAAACAGTTATGGGCTTTAGAATGGCTAAGAGCCTTTTCTCAGGATGTTTCATGTTCTTTATACAGGGTGCCAGGGAAATTGACGAGCAAACTGTAACCATGAATTCTGAATTCAGCCTTTTCCCAATTATGTTGGGGTCAGCTTCCAGACTAACCGGATGCAGCTGAATACCAGTATTTTACATGGAGCGACTGCCTATCTGACCTCCACAACCCAGTTACTGGGTAATACGATACCCCTTGGTAAGTGGCTGCCCGTAACGACTGTCAAAGATCCACGAATGACAGCCGGGACCAACGGCTTAACGTACTTTCCGAGGCAAGGAGGGGTCACGGTATGTAAAAATGGTCACCCATCCACAGACCAACCGCGGCAAGCGTAGCTTAACCTGATCGATCGACCTGTGCGGCTGTTATTATTTAGCAATGGGCCCCTCCGTGAATTAATGAATGAATTTAGTACAGAAATAGCGTAGACATTTTTTGTCGGTAAAAATCGTGATTGTCTGTGTGGTGCCGGACTTAAAGAATAGCACCACCCCATACTTCCCGTGGGTGTCGTAAAAGGCGACTAAGGGAGACCAGAGAATGGGCAGCAGCGTTCTCTATGCATTACACCATCATACCATACTGCGATCGCCAACCCGCCTGCCAAGCGTGGCAATTATGGCAACCCCCCCCCCCCCCCAAATTGGGGGAGGCCTATGTCCAGCAAGTGATGATGATGATGAAAAAATCGTGATAATAAATATTCGATTTCATAGAAAAGTGCATCACCTACGCGGTCAAAATGTATGGAACAGCTAATTTTCAAGTGAAAACTTCTTTGAGCATTTTTTGAGATGGGAAAAAACTATTGAAGTCGCGCCACTGCTATCGTAACCGACACCGCTTCGGATGTGTTCGGCTGTCCTCGGGATGTACTGGGTTTTAATGTATATGCGATATGTCAGTGAGTGATGGCAAATTATTCTGTTTGTGTTTTGTTTTCACTTCTATCGGCAGTCCTGGAGTGCCACTGTTTTTTTTCAAGCAAGAAACCAAGGTAACAGGTTGTGGGTCGATGTGCCAGCCTGTTTTTTTTTTCAAAAACAGTCTCTAGTGTCATCAATGGAGAAAACGTTCATGCTTTACCTACGTTTGCAGCATTTCCTCTTTAGGGCATTACGGGCTGAAGCACTGGCGGTGCCAGGTTTCCACGTAAATAATAAAAGGTATTTTCAATTAGGTTGCACAAAATGGGATGACTTCCACTCTTACACCATTTATGAGGATCAAATAATTCACTAAAACTAGTCTGATTTCTCGATAGTCAGGTAACTTTTATCTGAGGAATAAATATTGCGGTTTAACAGCTTTTGTATAGAGAATTTAATATGTCAACCTATCAGATTTATTCTTCAGATAAAAGTATATTGAAAAATCAGCTCTTAATAAACTAACAAACTATTAAAATAAAAATATAATAACACTATCCTAACCTAACTAAAACTATTAACAAACAAAAATATGGCGTCGAAAAATTCCTCCGCGTCGCTGTCGCTGGATGTACAGATGCCAGCACATCAAGCTACCCGAAACTGTAAAATTTTCCCAATCAACCTTGAACCGTCTGCCGTAGCGATAAAGTTGAAAATCTATTAAAGAAATTTGACAGATTTTAGTAGCTTGATGTGCTTGGCATCTGTACCCAAGCGACTTGCAGCGTTGCCGCGTTGCGCTTGCGCGTTGTATGGCAATACATTAAGCCCTGAGCTAGCCGTTTTGAGATTTCATTGAACAAACAATAATTCAATAAGTACACTATATCTTTATTGTTTTACCATATTGTGTACGTAGATGGTAACTATATAATTTAGATTATTTTTTCAATAAGTAACAGAACAGAGTGGGTTTGTAGTGCATCCAGACGCACTGCAAGTTACCATCCCCGCCTAATTGCTATTCCACCAATTCGCACTAAGCGTTTTCAAATGTCCTTTATAATGCGCACAGCAAAAGAGTGGAACTCTTTACCTGCGTCAGTGTTTCCGAGCGCATACAACCCGAATCTTTTCATAGTAAGAGTGAACAGGCTTCTTCTGGGCAAGCTCACTCCATCGTTGACTTTGTCTCTGTCACCTCTGACCTAAACTAGAGTCAAGAGCAAATCCATTTCAAAGAGAAAAAAAAAGTAAAATAAAATTGGACATTTTATCGAACACTGTGTCCCCTGTGCAAATGAGGGTACAGTTATTTGAGTTTCATTTCTAAGTGTCGTGTTTGTTGACGGTGTTTGCGCTGAAGGGCCAATGGTCACAACTTTGTGCCGCGGCACTTATCATACTATCCCTTTGTTTTACAAATTAACAGGGTTTCTATGAAAGTTTTATTTGTATTGTAAAATGTTGAATGACGAATTTCCAATACATATGGAACAAAAAATTAATTGAAGTAGGTAAGTAAAGACAAAATCAAAATATATTACTTCACATAAACTTAGATGGACATTTATAGAACATCAGAGGCTAGGTGCACGGTTTTAATTGGTCGTTTCCTATGGAAAAGAACCGCCAAAAACACTACTATTTTAAAAATAATTGGCTTTTACACTTTTTTCAAAGGTATGGGAGGACAGATAGGCCTGTTAACAAGTACCAGATACTTAATAAAATAGAAATTGGTCAACAACGCCTACAACGTCTTCACATTCACAAAATATACAATGATTTTTTTATAAACAATGACATTTGCTTACTTTGTAAAGTATTATATTATTTTATTTATTGTGAATGTGAAGACGATGTGGGTCATTTTATTATTTTTTTATTATTATTCTCTCTGTTCTGTTAGTTTTTTTTTCATGGTCTGGCAGTTTGAGTAATTTATGTGGCCTACCCAAATGTCCTTTCTTTGGTATTGTTCGTCGAATAGTTGAGTTCCTTAAGTTTTGAGTTGAGCTGCACGATTTCTGAGAAATGCATGCACTGACTGGACAGGTCCTCTCAATCTGTGTGGTTCTTTCCTCAAAAGACCATCTCAGACATCGATCTACATGATCTTCATATAACCTGACCAAGATTATGTCTGGACTTTAAAAGAGACTGTGACATGACCTCTGAGTTTGTTTCGGCCTTTCTTCTCAGAGTAGTCAGATAGAAAACGCCGATCTCATCTAGTTTAAAAAAAAAAACATGACTGACGTGTAAAAGTGTTCGTAAAATCATTTACTTATCATATTTTATACGCCTAAAAAACAACTGAGCCTATACTTTCACGAACTATTTAAAGTACGTATTGACTCAGTTGGTTGGGTATTAAAAAGGCTAAAATATGCATAGCAAAGCATAGCATACACAGAATAATAGTCTTCATATCAAACCTACATTTTCCCAACCTTCAAATTGCAGCAGAAAATAACCTTAAACCCCGATTTCTATCTGAAATGTATCCTAACTAAATATTAGACAGACATTACCGTAGTATCTTAGACAATAAAAATCAAAGGAAAACCTGCAACTACCTGTAATGCTATCGTGGATATGTTACATAACCTAACGTAGCAGATAGGGATGGGAATATCACTGTTTTTTTTTTTGGAACGGTACAGCAACTGGATAATACGAGTACAAAATGTAGATAATATTTGATCGTTTTTCAAATAACAGTTAGTGCGACTTATTTCAAGAACCTAAGCATTTATTGCTATGCCAGAGTAACGTATTATAAACAATAGACACTTTAATAAACAACACTAAATCGTTCGTCGAATAGTTGAGCTCCATACGTTCCGAGCTGCGCAGCATGGTAATCATGCAGTTCAACACAGACAAATGCGTGCACTGACTGGACAGATCCACTCCATCTGTATGGTTCTTTCCTCAAAAGACCATTTTAGATACCAATCTACATGGTCTACACTTAATCTGACTAAGATTAGGTCTGGACTTTAAAAGAAACTGTGATCTCTGAGTTTGTTTCTGTCTATCTTCGTAGAGTAGTCAGTTAACAAACATCGACCTTGAAATATGATTTACTGGGTACGTATCAAAATCCCGAATTTTAAAAGACCGAATTTTAAAATACCTATGGACGAAATCCCGAAAATTGAAACGCCGAATGGTTGTTTGGTCGAAAGTTTAAAATCCCGAAAGTTCATTTGCCCGAAAGTTTAAAATTCCGAAGTTTAAAAACCCGAAGTATAAAAACCCGAAGTTTAAAATCCCGAAGTTCAAAATCCCGTAAAGGGTTTAAAGTAACCTTACATATCTAAACTCAGGGTGCCCTTCGCTCGCTCTTGTCTCCTATGTTGACGAAGCCCCGCTTCGCGGGGCTCTTATTTCTGTATTAAGGGTTTAAAGTAACCTAACCAAACCTAACCTCGGGGTGCTCTTTGCTCGCTCTTGCATTCTGTGTCGACGAAGCCCCGCTTCGCGGGGCCCCTATTTCAGTGTACAGTGTACTTCCACACCCGGCGCTTTTTGATAGTAGCTATTTTTTTTGGATAGAATAGACCCTTTTTAGTGTAAATTTGAAAACCGCAAAGTTCGCAAAATCATAGTGGCCGAGAAAAAAATCTCAAAGTTTTTTTTTAATCTACAAAAATATGTTGTTAGGCGTAGTCGACGGAGCCCCGCTTCGCGGGGCCCCTATTTCTGTCTGCAGGGTTTAAAGGAACCTAACACGAAGGGGATGACGGGGGCTCGTTCGCTCGCTTTGCTCGCTCACTCGAGCCCCCGTCATCCCCTTCGAACCTAACCTGTCCAAGTCGGGGTGCCCCAAGTCCCGAGCTCGCTTCGCTCGCTCTTGCATCCTAACTTGTCATTACAAATGTGTTAGCTACTAAGTAGCAAATGGGTTTGCCGGTTCTTTGTAAACACAAAACCGCCTACCTGTACTTTATATCCACCTTTTTGAGATTTGAACACTTTAAAAGTATCTTCACTCATTATAGCAACCACTCGGTACTAAGTAGCTAACAGTAACTACAAATTAATAAAACATTACGAAATAAAATAATTTTTCGAGGTCTACCCCCGCTATAAAAAATATTAAAACATGTTAAGCAGAATGCCCACCGTCATAACTGTGTTGTAGTGCCATCTATGAGTAATCCCGGGAACTACGTCGCCGCTCTTTGGGATTTCATTCATCGGTATTTCGTCCATTCGGGATTTCATCCATTCGGGATTTCGTCCTTTCGGGCATTTGAACATCGTTATTTTGTGTTTCGATATAACGACTATCGACATTTAAAACTTTCGGTATTTTGAATTTCGGTGTTATGGACGTCGGTATTTCAATCATGGGTATTATGAACTTTCGGGATTTTGATACGTACCCGATTTACTAGCTGCGGCCCGCGGATTCACCCGTATAAGTGTCGATCCCGTGGGAATATCGGGATAAAAAGTATCCTATGTGTTAATCCTGGTTATAAACTATCTGTGTGCCAAATTTCATCCAAATCTGTTAGGCCGTTTGTGCGTGAAGAAGTAACAAACATATAAACACACACAGTCACGAACTTTCGCCTTTATAATATTAATGTGATGTGTGTAAGTGTTAGTACAAACCTACTTACAGGAATAAAATCATAGTAAAAAGTCTTATATGCCAGTCCCTTCGGAATTTTCACTCTAGAAACATACATAATTAATACATACAACATATCATTTTAATCAATTTTTAAAATACAATTACCCTCTACTGGTGTAACAGTTACAATACTCGAACGAAGAACTGTTCCTAAAATACCATGTATGCAGTTCAAAAGTAACAGTGAATATTTTCAGCACAGCTTATTAAATTTTCAGTGCAAGCAATCTGACATAGTGGCTGCTCCGCGATGTTTCTCGGATCACTTGTGTCAGTATTGGTTATGGTTGTTTATTTTTAGTCATTTTATTTCTTCTGGATGGATTTATTTAGTAGGATGTAATTCCTTTAAAAGCAATATAATATAGACAGATTTATTGATTCATTCACAACGACAACGACTTATTCACTAAGACATACACATACAAAAGTTACATACAGCGGTGCTATTCTGTAAAAATCTCACCGTGAAAACTTAGGTGAAGTGAGCGTGGAGTGAAATAGTGTAAATTCCTAGCAAAAACAAACTCACTTCACCTAAGTTCTCACGGTGAGATTTTTACAGAATCGCGGCTGTTTAGGTATTGTGCATTCTTCACTTACTGAAGTGCACAGCACTATTATAACAGGGTAATTCCGTGGCTGGCTTGAATATGTTGACATATCATAAATTGCAATTTGTCAGGGCGGCCATTTTAAAGGTTTGACTTCTTCTGGTAAATCGGTAAATTAGTATAACGTATGTGTTTTAGTTGTCTTTAAGGTTTTTAAGCCATCTTTTAAATGATGACAGACTTGTCAAGTTTGGTCACCAACGAGTTATCAACTTATTCACCGAGTTGTCAACTTAATTCTTAGATGTAATGTAATGTCTTTTATAATGCGCACAGCAAAAGAGTTGAACTCTTTACCTGCGTCTGTGTTTCCGAGCGCATACAACCCGAATATCTTCAAAGTAAGAGTGAACAGGCTTCTTCTGGGTAAGCTCACTCCATCGTCGACATTGTCTCTGTCACTGTGACCTAGACTAGAGTCAAGAGCAAACCCATTTCAAATTAAAAAAAAAAATGTAAACAGAAATACTCTGGCTGGCCGTATCAAATAACGAATATTGTTTTGGTTACTGAGTATAAGTTGATACCTTTAACAAAATATCAATGTTTGTTCACAAAAATATGTGAATCGTTAATTTGACATGAGGTTGTCAAGTTAGACATGTTAAACTGCGAGATGTCAACATAGTACCAAAGTCATTGCTCCAAAAATTATGTATATTTAGATCTGTCATTTTTTCCATATAAATTCCTAATGCGTAGGAAGCATTAAGCCAATAAAAAAACCTAGATGTCGACATGTCAATGCCACGCCAGCCACGGAATTAATGGTACGTACGTAAATCGTTAGTTGAATTACAAGTTATTAAAATAAAACCGGCCAAGTGCGTGTCGGGCCACGCACAGTGTAGGGTTCCGTAGTAGCGCGTTATCACAATATAGTACGATTGTGTTGTTCTTTATTCTGAATATAAGTAATGGTAAAGATATTAGGAGTTAATGGTTATAATAACAAAAATCGACTTTAAATTCGATTTATCATTTCTAAGACGTGCGGGGATGTCGATCACTCGAATACACTCGAATGAAAACGTAACCCGTTGCTACAGCGCCATCTAGCGGCAGTATTGTGAAACTTATGATGATTTATTATGGTTTTTTTTATTTCATATTTTGTTTTTCAATGCAAGTCTTTACCCGTTATAAACAAGCAACTACTTCATCTTAGTCACTTTAAAGTATTAATACTAATAAATTATCCAACACCCAAGTTCAACGTCTACTACTGCTAAACCAATAAAGTTATCTTAACCGCTATGATTTTCCTTTAAAGTTGATGAAATGCACTATCCTTGTGATTTTTTCCGGATTTTTCAAGCCCGCAATTTACCATTTAGAAGGGGGCGACGCCCTACTGGAACAAAAATTTTGCTCTTTACAGTTAAATATTTCGTAAATGAAGCATTAAATCGAAAAATAATTTTAGCAACCACCAAGCCATTTTAGAAGACCTATTCAACGATACCCTACACGATGGGTTAGACGACCAAAAAAATTTTCATCCCCACTTCACAAGGGGACTACCCTAAAAAAAATTTTCTAAAATTTTATTTTACAACTTTGTCGGCGTAATTGGTTTTGTTTTTTTATTCATTTATTTCAAGCGACCCAAGCCCATAGATAAATACCTGAACCTAAACATTCATATTTTTTTATAATAAAATAGAACTTCACTTCACTAGCTTGTTCTTGTGCTGTTCTGTGGTACTTGTCCGCGGAAGCGACGGAACACCACGTCCTGCGGCCAGAAGTCTTCTTCCATGACGACGGGAAGGCAACAATTCGGCACGCGCACCACGAACGCCTTGAAGTTGACTCCAGCGGTGTTCATCATCATCATTTCAGCCGAAAGACGTCCACTGCTGGACATAGGCCTCCCCCAAGCACCTCCACTTCGACCGGTCCTGTGCTTCCCGCATCCAACGGGTTCCTGCGGCCTTCACAAGGTCATCGGTCCACCTTGTGGGAGGCCTTCCAACGCTACGTCTTCCGGTACGCGGTCGCCACTCCTTTCGGCCCCATCGGCCATCTGTTCTGCGAGCAATGTGCCCTGCCCACTGCCACTTAAGTTTGGCAATTCTTCGGGCTATGTCAGTTACCTTGGTTCTCCTGCGGATCTCCTCATTCCTGATTCGATCACGCAGGGAAACTCCAAGCATAGCCCTCTCCATTGCCCTTTGGGTGACTTTTAGCCTTCTTATAAGGTCCATTGTGAGCGACCAGCGGTGTTATTCTGTTAAAATCTCACCGTGAAAACTAAGGTGAAGTGAGCGTGGAGTGATCTGTCAATAGTGTCAATTCCTAGCAAAAACAAACTCACTTCACTTTAGTTTTCACGGTGAGATTTTTACAGAATCGACCGGCAGTAACCGCACCCTCGGCGTGTACCTCGTCTTCTGGCGCACGTACTCCACGATGTCCTCCACCTTAGTGGTGTAGTGTAGGCGGGAGATGTACACCGGTGTGTTCGGTTTTGCGGCACGCAAGCTGACTTCGGGCTCCGTAGGAGCTTTGCCGCAGCGGTTCTTGTTCGGTCGCGGTCGGCGCTTTCTCCTTTGCACCGTCACGAAACCTTCATCGACAGCCCTATTGGGTGCCTTTTCTGGCATAGGCTTCATACCACCTGGAGCACTCGCGGTAACGCTAGCGGGTTCCTTTTGTAAGGGCTTCGCCAGGGCTGCAGAAACCGGCAGCGGGACGGGGCGAGGGGCTCGGGCGGCCCTGCGTGGAAGAGCCGCGAAGACGAGCGCGGGGCTGCGGGGCACACGGGTGGATATACACACTCCTACAAAATTACAGCTTTCTAGTACTAACGGTCTCTTAGCAAAACTTCAGACAGACAGACGGACATGACGAAACTACAAGGGTTCCTTGTCAGAACTACGGAACCCTAAAAAGAGCTATGTTCACAAATAAGATCGGAAATACAAAAAATACTTTTTTTAAATAACAAAAAAAAAAGGGAACGGAGGCAAATAGGTTCAATTATTAAAAGGAGGCTCGGGTCGCACAGACGCACGATTCGAGACTTCAAGCTTTAATAATTATTATGTTGTTAACGAACACATTTTTTTTTTCATATTGAAGCCGAGACTTTAATGTTCGGTCTTTGTTTCATGGGCTACAGTAATGAATAATCGAAGTTGAATTATTCTTCATGTTGTATACAATAATAAGTTTTAACAGGGGGCCTATAAAGGCCTCTTTGGCAGAATCATAAAAGGATAACATTATGAATCATAATAGAGAGTTAACTGTTGAGTTAATCGTATCAAATTCCATGGGTGAAGGATTTTTCAATAAGTATTTTTTGTTTATGCTAAAATACCAATTAATCCAATCCAAATCCAATACCAATCTCTTTGATTATACCTACGTACTACTACGTAGTGCAACGAAGAAAAGAAAAACACGGACTGTCTTCGCCATATTATGATTCATAATGTTATCCTTTTATGATTCTGTCAAAATGGCCTTTTTAGGCCCCCTGATCTATTTATATCTACCATGTCCTTTAACAATCTCCACGAGAAAACTGTGAGAATGTTTTTTCCAGATTAAGATTAATATTATTATTCTTACAAATTGACTTTGAATTTGTTTAATGAAATAATTGATGTACAATCAACAAAAGAGATAAGTATGCAGGATCGTCGGATATAGTTGAAGTTTAGTAAGAAACCGATGGATGTTCTCGAATAAAATTTTATTTTATTATTAGAAAACAAACAGCTCATTTATCAAATTAAATTTCAGTCGACAATATTCATCGGTGTCTTACTAAACTTCAACTATATCACCCGATACTTATCTCTTTTGTTGACTGTACATAGCAGCTGTTCACAATATTTAAAAAAAAAACTCCTACTAGAGGACTAGAGGTATATAATCATTGGATTCTACCTGAACTAGGAATAAACTTCCATCTCAGGTATCTTACTCAAACACATACCTAGTAAATAACTTATCTGACTATAAAAAAAACACAAAAATATTAAAACACAAAAACCAAAATAATACTCACTGCCTAGCCTTTTCCCAACTACGTTGGGGTCGGCTTCCAGTCTAACCGGATGCAGCTGAATACCAGTATTTTACATGGAGCGACTGCCTATCTGACCTCCACAACCCACTAAGTAGGTAATACGATACCCTTGGTAAAACTGGTTGTCAGACTTTCGGGCTTCTGACGACCCGTAACGACTGTCAAAGATCCACGAATGACAGCCGGGACCGACGGCTTAACGTGCTTTCCGAGGCACAGTGGGGTCTTGGTCTTGACCATCTTCACATAGAAGATGGTCACCCATCCACGGACCAACCGCGACAAGCGTGGCTTAACCCGATCGATCGACATATCTCTCAACATACATAATATAACATTTAAATACTACCCACATTATCCTATATCCCGGAGTACATACAAAGGCTAAAGAAGAAGTTATTACTGTTGTATTAATTAAGTTTCCGTTGTTATGATAATACTGTGCAATTATTAAGATGCAGGTATTAAAGTATTACTACGGAATGGTTTTACTACGGAATGGTAATATGAGCTTTTGTTACGAGAGATTTCCATAATTAGCCAGGGTTGTGCTGTAAAAATGGTTTGTCATGCAAATACAATTTGTGTGGTACTAACATTTTTTAAAACGTAGCTCCGTCTGTTATATGTATACACGTGTTAGGTAGAAACCTAACTCCCTGCTCAGACCAAATAAAAAGTCAAGACATAAAAGTCAAGTCCGTGTTCCTGCCGTAAGCGGCAGAGGAGGACACCGTGGAGTTTTAGTGGGTTAGAGTCCCACATAACTGTTTACGAAACCGGCTTCACTTTACTGTTCACAGCCCTCTGTCTTGGTTTCTTACTTGGTTTGAGACACCCTGTAATAACAGATGATACGTGTACAGACACATTTTTTGAGGGATGTCATTTGCTAGCACAAAATTCTTATAAGATTCTCTTTTTAATTGAAATTTTGCGCTTCTTAACACAATTTTACGACTTTGAAAGCAGACAAGTCTAAAACCAATTGTAAGTACACATACATTGCAGATAACACAAAAAAATATTGACGATATTTCGGGTGATTAAAAATAAACGTTATTATCTGAATTACCTACCTACCGTGACACTTAGACGGGTGTTATGGGTGGGAAGTGTCATATTATCCTAGTTGGATAATATGACACTTCCTGTCCCTAAGAAAGTTGTTTCGGTCCTTTTACCAAACACCCTTTAAATGATAAATAAGGCTTAAAGCAATTTTCTTCGTCTTCTCTAAAGGGTCATAATTGCAATAATGATAATTATTATTATATAATATAATATTATAATATAAATATTATATTATAATAGGTATATTATTATTATAATATATTATATTATATTATAATTATTATATTTAATTATTATTATTATATAATAATTATACAGAGCATAATAATAATCATCATCATTATCATTTCAGGCAAAAAACGTTATCTTTTGGACATGAGGCTCCCCCGAACATCGCCTTATCGGTAGATCCTGTGCTTCTCTCATATTATGAGCATAATACCGACTCCCAAACTTCAAAACACCAACCCACCATTATATAGTAACCACTATCACCCATATACCTATACCAAAGCAGTTAAACCACGCGTGTGTTCAACCCATTTGTCTTGCGAGCCAGCAATGGACCTTGACGAGAGGCGATGCATCAATGTATCTATATATAGGTACGTTGGTCAGTTTATACGATACACGGTCGACTGGCAAAGGATATCCTGCAGCAAGTGCTTTTAGAACCGCTGGTAGAGTTTAATGGATAATGGTTTGAAAATGTATTGGAAATATATGTTTGGTTTTTAGGGTTACTTAACCAAAGGGTATAAACAGGACCCTATTACTAAGACTCCACTGTCCGTCTGTCACCAGGCTGTATCTCATGTACCGCGAAAGCTAGACAGTTGAAATTTTCACAGATGATGTATCTCTGTTGTCGCTGTAACAACAAATACTAAAAACAAAATAAAATAAATATTTAAGGGGGCTCCCATTCAACAAACGTGTTTTTTTCGGCGTTTTTGCCTTCTGATACAGAACCCAGATCATATTAATGTACAACGGCATTGTTTATCGTCATGACCCCTCCCGCTCTGGGTGGAGCTGAAGGGAGTGTCAGACTCTTACTGACTAAAACCCACCCGTGTTCCTTCCTTAGTTAGCCCTTTATGTTCCGGGCCAGCGGCGGTAGCCCTTTCAGACAATCCCGCTGAGAAATCATCCCTTAGTCTTTTTTATTAAATAACTATTTGTACATTATACTAACTTTTGCTCGAGACTTTGACCATGTTTAGTTCGGAAATTATACCACGGAAATGTACTGACGAGATAAAAGTATCCTATCTGCTAACTCAGGTCATGGTTTATCCGTGTGCCAAATTTCATCCAATCCCATTCAGCCGTTTAGACACAAAAAGGTAACATACACACAGAAAGCAAGAGTCACTTTCGCATTTATAATAGTAATAATATACAGGGTTATTTTAAATTAGATGGGTAAACTCCACAGACGCAATGAATCGGTATATTATCTAAATATGATTAAAAAAAAAAAAGATTTTTGCGGGGTCATCGACCGCAATTATTGTAGTCACTTGAAATATCGGTATATTTTTTTTAAACTTCACAGATGCTACGGGGATCAATATCTGTGCACGGTAAAATATAAGAAAACAGTTTTTCTTATCTCATACTTCTAGTAACAACTATAACAGCGGTCGTTATTTATGAACGCACGGATAAAGGAAATTTTAAGAATGTTTTTTTTTTTTTTGCTAGCCTATGCTGTCCCACTGGTGGGCAAAGGTTTCCCCTCTCTTTTCCCGCGCCACCTTGAACCAGCCCTTGCAGTACGCGACCAGGGTCTCAAGTCTGCTATTACAATAGTGTCAGAATGGTCTATCATTGATTTCATAATTGTTGATTTTGACAAGTTTTGGTAATCTACTAATATAATGGCGTCATGATGACTTTCAAATGATCAACCACTGACACTCCATTGAAAGAAATGGCATAGAATGGTAATCTCGTACATAATGAAAAATGAATTACTGACATAACAGAATTATAATATGGCGAACACAGTCCGTGTTTTTCTTTTTTTCGCTGCACTACGTAGGTATAATCAAAAAGATTGGGATTGGATTATTTGGATTGGATTGATTGGTATTTTAGCACATACAAGAAAAAATAACTGAAAAATCCTTCACCAATGGGATTTCATACGATTAACTTAACAGTTAACTGTCCATTATCATTCATAATGTTATCCTGTTATAATACGGCGAAAGTGGCCTTTTAAGGCTCCCTGGTCATCTCGCCAGTCGTATGCACGATGACCGTTGGGCAAAAATCTCCACACAATGGGTGCCTGAAGATGGACGGCGCCGCCGAGGCCGGCCCAGAAATTTTATGTTGTTTAATAATATTTATTCATATCATTGGTTGTTGTAGTTGCTATATATTATAAGTACTGTTTGTTTCATTTTATTTTGTTACCTATTATAGGCTCGCCTATTATAGCTGTGTGGTGCCGGACTTAAAGAATAGTATCACCCTATACTTCCCGTGGGTGTCGTAAAAGGTGACCAAGGGTCGTACCGGAGAATGGGCAGCAGCGTTCTCTATGCATCTCCCCCCTCCCCTTTGGGTGAGGCCTATGTCCAGCAGTGGACGTCTTTCGGCTGAAATGATTATGATGATGACCTATTATAGTACGAATCATTTGATCTGACTTGGTTTCCGTACTTCCTTTTCGGGTAACCACTGAAAATCAGCGCTGTGCTACAGGTCCCCTATATAGCACAGCATCATGCTGAGTGGAAGCCTTCTTGTCACAGTCATGACAGTCATGACGAGCAGACATCGGCTATTTCTGCTTTGTGCTCGTGATTATACAAAATATATTTTGTTTAATTTTTTCTTATTATTACAATTCAATCTTTTTGTATGCACGTATTTCTGTGTTTCTATTTTTCTTTCGTTGACATACCTACCAAAACAAGGCAAAAACGCAGAAAAAAACATGTTTGTTGTATGGGAGCCCCACTTAAATATTTATTTTACTTTAATTTTATTATTCTGCGAGCAATGTGCCCTGCCCACTGCCACAAGGCCTCCCACAAGGTGGACCGATGACCCGCAGGAACCCTTTGGGTGCGGGAAGCACAGGACTGGTCGAAGTGGAGGTGCTTGGGGGAGGCCTATGTCCAGCAGTGGACGTCTTTCGGCTGAAATGATGATGATGATGAATTTTATTATTTATTATTAAAGTTAAAATACAACTAAGTATTTTGTGAATATTTCAAGTGCCTACCTGTTACTATTTTTGATATCGAGCAAAAAAATCGCGTTTGTTGTATGGGAGCCCTCCTTAAATATTTATTTTATTTTGTTTTTAGTATTTGTTGTTATAACGGCAACAGAAATACATAACTTGTGAACATTTCAACTGTCTAGCTATCGCGGTTCTTGAGATACAGCCTGGTGACAGACAGACAGACAGACGGACAGACAGCGAAGTCTTAGTAATAGGGTTCCGTTTTTACCCTTTAGGTACGGAACCCTAAAAAAGACCTCAAATGTTTTTATTTTTTACCAATTCATACTAATATTATAAATTCGAAAATAACTCTGTCTATCTGTCTGTATGGGTTACCTTTTCACGCCTAAACCACTGAACGGATTTCGATAAAAATTTGGCAGAGTGATAGATTGCATCCCGGAAAAGGACATAGGATAGTTTTTATCGACATACCTCGCGGATAAAGCCGTGGGCGGAAGCTAGTTTAAAATAACTCTTTATAGTATAGTATGGATTAGTTTTACCGTTGTACACTAAACCGCATGCCTATGAGGTTAAATAGACTAACAAAATAAATTACCTTACTCACTAATAACATTTAAATAAGTAAGATATTTTAATACAATGTGACAGCTACCTCTCCAGGCCAATTAGGAACTTAATACTATTCTAAAGCTACATTGTTTGTCATAGCTATTCTGTAGACACTTGAGACTGACTGGATAGTTTAACAGCCTACAGGGCTTGAAGGCAAAGATATTCGTTTCGTATTGTAATTAAACAACGAAGATCAATGACCTCGTCATCTTATTATCTAGTATTGGCACGAGATATTTGAGAATAGCTCATAAAATCCATTATAAATTCGAAAGCAACTCTGTCTGTCTGTCTGTATGTTACCTGTTCACGCCTAAACCATTGAACGGATTTCGATAAAATTTGGCGGAAAGATAGATTGCTTCCCGAGGAAGAATATAGGATAGTTTTCATCCTGATGTTCCTACGGGAAGGACACTTATGCTGGTGAAACCGGGGAGCGCATCTAGTCAGCCTATAACGGTCTCACTGCTGCACAGGCCTCCTTTTTGTGAGAGGGAGTGGGCCATAATCCACCACGCGGGCCCAGTGCGGGTTGGGGATGTCATATCTCCTTGAATTTTTGGTTCTAGGACGTGAAGACATCGTGAGGAATCACGATGTTTGGCAGTCCGCTTAATCAGCTGTCATGATTACTGCCACTAAGGGGTCTTAATTTTAGGTTAACCCAAATGGTAAAAATGGGACCCTATTATTACTAAGACTCCACTGTACATCTGTCTGTCACCAGGCTGTATCTCATGAACTGTGATAGCTTGACAGTTGAAATTTTCACAGATGATGTATTTCTGTTGCCGCTATAACAACAAGTACTAAAAACAGAATAAAATAAGTATCTACCTCCTTCTGCGAAGCAGTCATGCTAGCGAAGGAGGTGGCGGGACGGCTCAGGGAGAGAGCCTCCCGTCCCGGCCTGCGGGCGGAGAGTAATGGGTAGCTCACCGTCCGATCAGGACCAGGCCCGTGTCGGACGGCGCGTACGTGTTCCACGCGCGCCTCAAAGAGATGTCAGCATCGAGGAGGGGCCCTCTTAGGGCCGAAGCCTGCCGGGTCAGTGGGATTGTCCGAAAGGGTTACCGCTGGCCCGGAACATAAAGGGCAAAGGAAGGAACACGGGTGGGTTTTAGTCAGTAAGAGTCTGACACTCCCTTCCGCTCCACCCAGAGCGGGAGGAGTCATTTGATGATTTCCCATTCGCAAAAAAAAAAGGGGGGGCTCCCATAAAACAAAAAAAAACCATTATTATATACCTAGTTTATTCAGCGTAATTGTTTACGTAATTGTTTAGTCAGCGTAAAATACCTAGTTTCTTACACTGTAAAACTTAGCTAAACACATATGATTTTGCGTCAGCAGAAATTGGTAAGTGGGTTAAAGTCAATGTTGCACAAAATTGAATCACGTTCGAGGCAATGTGTTTATTCGAGGAGTCTGTACTTACGTTCGATTAATGTCAAAAGGCTTGTCCCCTATTCATGGGACTTAAAATCTAGGAGGATTTTCCCAACCCTTCGAGGAAACAAAGCTTGAGGTTTTTTTTTTGATAGCCTGCATTATGGCCCACTGCTGAACAAAGGGGAAGAAACAAGGGGGGTTCCCCTTGTTTCTTCCAAACCTCCCTATCTTGTGCTATCTCTGGCCATATTAGCCCTGAAAATATTACCACATCGTCGCACCACCTTCACCGTGGTCTACCTCGACGGCGATATTCTCCCTCAGGCGTCCAGTGAGTGACGATCTTTGCCCATCGCTCCGGGTGCATTAGTGAAACGTGTCCGGCCCACTCCCACTTCAGCCTGGCTGTTTTTTCTCCAACATCCATCTCCATCTACTTGAGTTATGGAGCTCAGCGTGGTGTTTCTATAACTCGATTATACTGCGCTCCATTGCCCGTAGCTTGACGTTATGTTGAATAAATTAAATAAGAAAAAGTAAGGTCCCATAGATCAATAATGACAGCTGGGGGCCTAAAAGGGCCACTTTCGCAGAATAATAAAAGGATAACATTGTGAATCATAATGGACAGTTAACTGTTAAGTTAATCGTATCAAATCTCATTGGTGAAGGATTTTTCAGTTATTTTTTTTGTCTGTGCTAAAATACCAATCAATCCAATCCAAATCCAATACCAATCTCTTTGATTATACCTACGTAAGTGCAGCGAAAAAAAGAAAATCAGGGACTATCTTCGCCATATTATGATTCATAATGATTCTGCCAAAGTGACCTTTTTAGGCCCCCCGATTAAGCAGTCTCTAAATATTTAATCATTCTAAAAGATCCATGTTCAGCACTTGACCGTGTTCGCCTACGCAAAGATTTTTCATTATTTTTCCCAAAAAACACCAATAACTTCACTAATGAGACCAATTAGTAATTTTCCACTCTAGATCGATCTAAATCGTTATAACAGTAATATTATACTGTTTATCACAATCGAACAGAAAAAGCTTTTTAAGACAATAACATAGAGATTGATAAATGGAATGACTGATCAAAATGAAAATAGCGCGCGTGGCTCGAAATTCTGCTTATACTTGCTCCAATAGAATAGGGAGTGGCATGGCGAAATGTTGCCACTACATAAAACGTAAAACGTTTATGATATTCTCATAGCATGTATATCTATTTTCCTTTTTAGGGTTCCGTAGCCAAATGGCAAAAAATGGAACCCTTATGGATTCGTCATGTCTGTCTGCTGTCCGTCCGTATGTCACAGCCACTTTTTTTCCGAAACTTTAAGAACTATAACTATTGAAAGTTGGTAAGTAGATGTATTCTGTGAACCGGATTAAGATTTTCACACAAAAATAGAAAAAAAAAACAATAAATTTTGGGGGTTCCCCCATACTTAGAACTGAAACTCAAAACATTTATTTTCATCAAACCCATACGTATCTATGGATAGGTTTTCAAAAATGATATTGAGGTTTCTAATATCATTTTTTTCTAAACTGAATAGTTTGCGCGAGAGACACTTCCAAAGTGGTAAAATGTGCGTCCGGCGGGGACGCACAATTTAACCCCCTGTAACTTAAAATAAGAGAATAATAAAACTAAAAAAAATATATGATGTACAGATGGCCAGCACATCAAGCTACTACAATCTGTCAAATTTCTTTAATAGACTTTCAACTTTATAGCTAAAGCATAAAGGTTCAAAGTTGATTGGGAAAATTTCACAGTTTCGGGTAGGTTGATGTGCTGGCGTCTGTACATTACCATGTAATCTTCCACAGAAAATTGGTTTGAACGAGATCTAGTAAGTAGTTTTTTTTTTTAATATGTCATAAATCGTAAACCGCAATTTACCTTTCATTCAATCAACTCAAAATTAAAAAAATAAAATAAAAACATTTAAGAAATCGAGCTAAGTAGAGTGCAATTGGAGAGGCCTATGTCCAGCAGTGGACTGCTGTAGGTTGATGATGATGGAGTCGAAATAGCTAATCAATTAGGTTATGCTTGTACACTCGCCAGCACATCAATCTACCCGGAACTGACAAATTTTCCCAATCAACTTTGAACTTTATGCTTTAGCGATAAATTTGAAAATCTAATAAAGAAATTTGACAGATTGTAGTAGCTTGTTAAGCTGGCGTCTGTACATTGCTATTATTTGTGGGTGATATTAGCTGGCGCCCATGATAATATGCCATTGCAAAGCTTCTGGCACTTTCTGCGGTTTTTTTTTGTAGTATCCATTTGGGATATCAGTTAGGTAACACTTTATTGGACCCCTAAAACACCCAGTTGCGTTAGTTTATATCATTGAAAAAATCAACGAACAAACCGTATGAGTTGGTGTCAACAGGCATAAATCAGTGTTAAAGCAAAAATGTATTAAAATGACTAAGGCAATTGATGTAAAAATAACATCTTCAAAGAAGCTACTAAATTCTAGACTGCAATTTTTCCTCATATCCCTGAAACACATGCCGGAGGCATAGGTCATAGTGCGTTCTCCCTCGGAATCTATGGTTCCCCTAAAGCCCCAAAGCTCCCATTCTCCTTCTTGTGTGTTGGATAACGATATCCGTGTGTTTTATTGCGTTGGTACAAACGGCGATACCAAGCTATTATTTTCTAGTGTTAGGTGATCTTGCAATAAATAGGTTTTTGTACAATGAAAAGTTAGCTTATACTGGTAATCTTTGGCTTGATTTGTGCGTGCCTAGATAATGTATTGGACTAGATCCTAAATACCCGGCGAAAGCAAAGATTTGCATGTAAATCGGTCCAAAAATGAAAAGGCACGTAAATCTTTACGTAACAAAGTCGACTCCACGCCATCCTTCATCACATCAGCGCAATATGCGTCGGACCTCCCGAATGTGTGGTCATTAGTCAAAGTCGGTCCGACTAACTTACTTTTTTCTCGTATTATAGCAAAATATTCCCCGTTTCGGACTGATGCAGTAATGGCAACTATAAATTGAGTTATTGTAGCTTTTTCGGTAACAAAAGTGGTGTTCGGTTTGAGTGTGTAACCGTTTACAGTTGGAGATTTATTGGGTAGTAACCGCAATTCATATCGAAAAGATTTTTTTGGCTTTCTATGCTCGACGATCTGAAAATGTCAATGTAAATGGATCTACTGATAGGTGGGAAATAGGATACTATAAAAATAAATAAGAAATGCAGAAGAAAGACTTTTGAAAATATAGTAAGAGAAGTTTTTGGCTTTAACGATAAAATTAGAATAAAATTAGAAGAGTCTTTATTACGTGAGGGGCCCGTGGCTAAATAATAACAGCCGCACAGGTCGATCAATCAGGTTAAGCTAGGCTTGCCGCGGTTGGTCTGTGGATGGGTGACCATCTTACATACCGAGACTCCTCCGTGCCTCGGAAAACACGTTAAGCCGTTGGTCTCAGCTGTCATTCGTGGATCTTTGACAGTCGTTGCGGGTAGTCACAAGCCCGAAAGTCTAACAACCAGTCTTACCAAGGGGTATCGTATTACCCAGTAACTGGGTTGTGGAGGTCAGATAGGCAGTCCCTCCATGTATAATATTGGTATTCAGCTACATCCGGTTAGACTGGATGCCAACCCCAACAAAGTTGGGAAAAGGCTAGGCAGATGATGATGTTATTAAAGACAAAGTCCTAATATTTTGCGAACTCATAAAATAAAACAGGTTACTGGTTACATCCCACATCTCACCTGCCTGCCTGGTTATCTGCCTACATCATCCCAATGCTGGGCTCTCTCCCTATGACTTCCAGCTCTTTCGATCCAGGACTAAAGTAGACCACTGGTCGAACAGGTAATTAGTTATTACTAGCTGCGCCCCGCGGTTTCACCCGCGTAAATGTCGATCCCGTGGGACTATCGGAATAAAAAGTAGCCTATATGTTAATCCAGGGTGTCAGCTACCTCCGTACAAAATTTTGTCGAAATTGGTCCAGCCGTTTGAGCGTGAAGAAGTACTTAACAAACATATAAACACACACACACACACTCACTCACACACTCACAAACTTTCGCCTTTATAATATTAGTGTGATACCTATTCTTGGCCACCCATCTCTAATTTAAATGTTTACTAAATTAACAACAAAGCATCACAGAAAGACAATTATGTTGTACCTACTAAAAGTTTTTAACACAAAGGAGAAGATAAAATAGTTTCATAAAACCCGTATAAAAATTCCCACCTCATTAAAACAAAGAAAGAGGAAAACTTAATAGATTTCCTACCTATCTCTTATAGCGGGGGATGCAAAATTTATGACTTGCTAGTGGCCCGTCAGCGAAGCCCGGGGGACTACTAAATTCTTATAATTGAACGCCAGACAACACTAGATAGTCTAGTCGGTGGTCCGTGTGCTTGAATAACTTTATTTTGTTCATAAAACGGGAATTGGAATTTTTCTTGAGGAGTTTCTTAGATCCTTATAGGTACCGTGACCCCTTCGTGCCTCGGAAAGCACGTTAAGCCGTTGGTCCCGGCTGTAATTTGAGGATCTTTGACAGTCGTTACGGGTAGTCAGAAGCCTGAAAGTCTGACAACCAGTCTTACCAAGGGGTATCGTATTATCCAGTAACTGGGTTATGGGGGTCAGATAGGCAGTCGCTCCATAAAATACTGGTATTTAGCTGCATTCGGTTAGACTGGAAGCCAACCCGAACATAGTTGGGAAAAGGCTAGGCAGATGATGAGTTTCTTAGATTTGCAGTCGTTTCTAAAAGCCATGTTTGGTAAGTAAGGTATCGAATCGGTTGGTTGAGCAAAATAACTTAGGCCCGTCATACGAATTTTACGTGCCATCGAAACTGAAATTAGAGTAAAAACCGGCCAAGTGCATGTTGGGCCATGCACAGTTGTATATTTTGTTTTTCAATGCAAGTCTTTCCCCTTTATAAATAAGCAACTACTTCATCTTAGTCACTTTAAAGGATTAATGCTAAGGATTTTGTATTTGGTACAAAATTATCCAACACCCAAGTTCAACGACTATTACTACTAAACTAATAAAGTTATCTTAACCGGTATAGTTCCGGCGGTCATTAAATGCACTATCATCATGAATTTTTCAAGCCAGCAGTTTAGCTTTTAGAGGGGGGGGGGGGGACTGGGATTATTTTACCACTTTGTCGGCGTAATTGATATACACACTCCTACAAAATTACAGCTTTCTAGTACCAACGGTCTCATGCTGGATATCAGCTTCTCCACAAAAAAAACATTACTAAAATAATTATATTCTCAAATATTCTCGAATCATATTATCGTACTTAATAACTAAAATTAATGATTATTTTAAGCACTACTAAAAATAATTTAGCAGTCAAATTGGGAAAACAAATAGGTCGATTTTTGGAGACTCAATTTTAGCCCTAACTAAAAAAACAATGGCACTCCGTGAGTGCCGACAGAAGTGAAAACAAAACACAAACAGAATACTTTGCCATCACACACTGACATATCGGATATACATTAAAACAGAGTGCATCTCGAGGACAGCCCGAACACATCCGAAGCAGCTATTTTTTAAATCATCTTATAAACAAAACACGCGTGGTGTCGCTTACCAACGCGCTCAAAGAAGTTTTCACTTCAAAAATAAGACATGGTAGAGGCCTACTGTCAGCGAAGTTCGGGGGGGCTACTAAATTCTTATAATTGAACCGCCAGACTACACTAGATAGTATGGTAGGTAGTCTGTCTACTTAAATAATTTTATTTTGTTCTTATTGCGCTTCTCGAGTTGGGATTTTTCTTAGACTTGCATCGCGGGTATCATCAAATCTCCATATTCATCTTCATACTTCATCTAAATACGTTTTGATTGTTTGAACAAAGAAAAAATTTATCATAGTCGGTAATTACACAATAGCTTGTGATGTGTACTATTAATTAAATAGATAGCGATAGCTCCGCCGCACATCTGGAACCTCAAGCCACGGCTTTTCACAGCTGCATGAATCCCCTGATATTATCTTCTTCTTTACATAGTATAAAACAAAGTCGCTCCCGCTCCCTGTTAACTTAGATCTTTTAAACCACGTAACGGATTTTAATGTAGTTCGGCAATATATGCAGTGATTCAAGAGGAAGGTTCATATATGTTTAATACATGCATATTCTAGTAGAGGAAAGCCGAGAAATTCAAAGATTTGTAATGTGATGTCGTAACAAACATATTTGTGTGCGCTTACATTGCAAACGCTGGCTAAACCTTACGAGATAGATCATATTAATGTGCTACGGAAATGTATGTTGTAAAAATATCGATAAAAAAGTCCGCGATGGTATAATTATGTTCATCTCCTAAGGATAACCCACAGTAACCATTTTTATCTTTCACATATTACAAAAAAATTATGGGTTATTTACCAAGCTATTTTAAACAATACAGTATTATTCCTCACCCAATTAAATAAATTAAATACGTTGTGCATTGTATGGAGATCAAAATTGCCCTTCACAGTATATCATTAAAATCAATATCTTAGAAGATAACAGAGATTTAAAAGGCCGGGGCAGAGCGGCTGGCCCCTGTACGAAGTTTGCCGGGTCAGAAAGTTGTATACATATAGAAGCTATATGCAACGGATATCCGTTGCGTAGTTTACGATCAGCTTCAAGTAAATTATGGTTCACTAACTACGACCCGCGGTTTCACTCGCATAAGTGTCGATTCCGTAGGAATATCGGGATAAAAAGTATTGTTATAGTTATCGTTTTGCTTACTGTAGTCGATCATATACTTTTATTGCTTCTAAAACTTCCGTTTTGTGCGTTTAGGTCCTGTGATCCCCATAAGGCTCCTAAGTCGTAATAATTGAAAAGACAATACCTTATAAAAAAGCTATAGTATAGTACTAAATAGCGTCAAGTTATACTCCGAATATTTTCGATCATAACTTGCGGATAGTAATTTGTGACTGCCGCCATTTTAGATTTCATCCCATATATTCACAGGACTTGGACGTCGAACATTGGTGTTTTTTACCGTTCGGTAATGGTGATTGCAATTTTTGGTATTTTAAGGATGAGTACAGATGTTAGCAGTTTGAGTAAGTTCAGTACGGAGAAAATGTGAAATCTTTAAAACCGGCAATGGCATGTAAAATAGAATTACGATGATATGTTGACGCAAATCAAATAGGCACTCGCATATATATGGTACACTATAAGTGTCGATCCCGTGGGAATATCGGGATAAAAGGAACATTTATGTTAATCCAGGGTGTCAGCTACCTCCATACAAAATGTTATCGAAATTGGTCAAGCCGTTTGAGCGTGAAGAAGTAACAAACACATAAACACACACACACAAACTCTCGCCTTTATAATATTAGTGTGAAGTGTGATAATATATCACATACATGAACAAAAATGTAGTATCCTTATACGTACCTAAGACACGACTGACCATTTCACTGGATATCCATACTAATATTATAAATTCGAAAGTAACTCTGTCTGTCTGTCTTTATGTTACCTTTTCACGCCTAAACCAATGAACGGATTTCGATCAAATTTGGCAGAGAGATAGACTGCATACCGGGGAAGGTCATAGGATAGTTTTTATACCGATATTTCCACGGGACCACGGGTGAAACTGCGGGGCGCTGCTAGATCAAGATAAAGAAGACTCCAAGAGAGTCTCCAAGGATCTCTATATTGTTATTCCGTTTTTCAACGTTTTGTGAGCAGTTTCTTTTTTTTTCTTATTTGCATTGGTTTTAAAGTCTCCGCAACACATTTTTTAATCGCAATCTAAATGATTTTGAACGATATTGCTAATATCACACTTATATTAAAAACACGAAAGTTTTTGAGTGTGTGTTTGTGTTTATATGTTTGTTACTTCTTCACGCTCAAACGGCTGGACCGATTTTAGTAAAATTTAGTATGGAGGTAGCTGACAACCTGGATTAACATATAGGCTACTTTTAATCCCGATATTCCCACGGGATCGTCACTTATACGGGTGAAACCGCGAGACGCTGCTAGTTGCTTCATAAATGTTCGAAAAAAAATCTGCTCAAGAACGTAATTAACACAATAATTGTTGTTGAACTGTCAAGATGAAAGCCATTGATATTGTAAGTGTATTACGCAATTACCTCGCTGAGATCGTTTACAATTTTCTTTTGAGTTTCATGCAAATGTTAAGAATTTTCAAGTACTTTCAGGTGAGCAATTAGCCTCTCTCTCGCTGAGACCCAAACTTTGTAAAGTTTGCGAGGAACGACGTGGGCAGATCATGAATAATCTCAGAGTTCAAAACAATACGTACTCTGTTCATGGCAAAGGTAATTGATATGACAAGAAATGCTAATTTTAGAACTGTGCTTAAGCAGGAGCATAATCGACTTATAGCTTGGAACTGTAGCGGTATATATAACGCCACATGCGAACAACGCGTCATACTGACGTCACGCAAAATCCTGCATCGCGCAAGCAGAGTTTACCGCGCAACTAGCTTAGATACAACGGCCCGACATGAATCATCGGGCAGTTGCCCGCCAGACACAATACCCATATGGTCGGTGGCTCCTTTCTTTTCTATAGAGTATGAGTGAACTTTGCACCCTGTTTCTCATACCTCTATAGATCTATGTCTGTCATTTAGTGCGTGTTTTTACCAAATTATATTGGAAGTTGAAATAATGTTTCTGTCGCTGGGACACAGGTTTCTGTGAGAAGCAGTGGATCGTAATCCACCACGCGGGCCCAGTGATAAGTAGGTATGTCTTTGTTTTCAATTTTTAGATCTTTGTCAGTCGTTACGGGTAGTCAGAAGCCCGAAAGTCTGACAACCAGTCTTACCAAGGGGTATCGTATTACCCAGTAACTGGGTTGTGGAGGTCAGATAGGCAGTCGCTCCATGTAAAATACTGGTATTCAGCTGCATCCGGTTAGACTGGAAGCCGACCCCAACATAGTTGGGAAAAGGCTAGGCAGATGATGATGATGTTTTGAGAGCAGTAGTGATGGAATAATTTCTACAAATAAAAATTCACGCTAGGACTTTGTGTAGCATAAATTAACAATTAATAATAAGGTTGCTTTTTTAATACGTTATTATTAAAAGTCATTATCTGCCCAGCCTTCTCCCAACTATGTTGGGGTCGGCTTTCAGTCTAACCGGATGTAACTGAGTACCAGTATTTGAATTGTAGCGATTGCCTATCCGACCTCCACAACCCAGTTACTGGGTAACACGAAACCCTTGGTGAGACTGTTTGTCAGACTTTCTGCCTCGATGTTATATAAAAAGTACCGGTACAAATTCAAAGAGAGTCAGATAGGCAGTTCTTCTATGTAAAATACTGGTTTTCAACGGCATCCAAATAGACTGGAAGCTCATTCCAATAGGTATAGTTGGGAAAAGGCTAGGCAGATGATGATAAGAAATTAATTCAGTATGAGTAGTTGGCTATACTACAATATGTACTTGAAATCTCGTACATATTTTAAACATCATATAGTCATCCTATGTGTGGTGTCGGACTAGTCCGTGTGGTGTCGGACTTAAAGAATTGCACCACCCCATACTTCCCGTGGGTGTCGTAAAAGGCGACTAAGGGTCGTACCGGAGAATGGGCAGCAGCGTTCTCTATGAATTCCACCACCATACTATACTGCGATCGCCAACCCGCCTGCCAAGCGTGGCGATTATGGCAAAACCCCCCCAAGAATGACAAGCACAAAAATCACTAGGCCCCTAGTACCCGGCGGCCCGCCTACCCTTGGTTACGGTAGCGGCCAAGGCCACGGTGAGGCAAGGGGTGCTAAGAATCCCCGGAAGAGATCCGGCTACCACAATCACCGAAAACTGGACCTGGCAACATACAACACGCGTACACTCCGGACCGACGAGAAGATCACCGAACTCGAGGAAGAATTGAGCAAGATACGATGGAGTATAGTGGGGTTATCTGAAGTCCGAAGAGAGCGGGTGGACTCGATAATCCTTAAATCCGGAAACTTGCTCTATTTCCGGGAGGGCAACCAGCAGTCCCAAGGTGGTGTCGGATTTATCCCGCGAAACGGCACACGAAAGATCAGGCAAAGTGGAGCGACTATCTTCGCAGGGTGGCTGGTGGCAGCTGGATGAGAGTCGCCGAGAATCGAGCTAAGTGGAGTGCAATTGGAGAGGCCTATGTTCAGCAGTGGACTGCTGTAGACTGATAGCTAATCGATTAGGTTATGCTTGTACAGACGCCAGCAAATCAATCTACCCGAAACTGTCAAATTTTCCCAATCAACTTTGAACTTTATGCTTTAGCGATGAAGTTGAAAATCTAATAAAGAAATTTGACAGATTGTAGTAGCTTGTTAAGCTGGCGTCTGTACATTGCTATTATTTGTGGGTGACATTAGCTGGCGTCCATGATAATATGCCATTGCAAAGCTTATGGCATTTTCTGCGATTTTTTTTTGTAGTATCCATTTGGGATATCAGTTAGGTAACACTTTATTGGACCCCTAAAACACCCAGTTGCGTTAGTTTATATCATTGAAAAATTCAATGAACAAACGAACAAAGCGTATGAGTTGGTGTCAACGGGCACAAACAAAAAATAATTAAAATTACTAAGGTTATTGATGTAAAAATAACATCTTCAAAGAAGCTACTAAATTCTAGACTGCAATTTTTCCTCATATCCCTGAAACACATGCCGGAGGCATAGGTCATAGTGCGTTCTCCCTCGGAATCTATGGTTCCCCTAAAGCAGAAGGAATCCCTGAAGGATTAATGGTATAAATAAAAGTAGTAAGCAGGATTAACAGTGATATAATAATATATGAGCACACAACGTTCTTACTAGACGGCCATAGAAATGCGAGAGAGAGACAACATAAGTGACGTGTGTTTGACACATTGACGTATTGTGTTTACAGATTACCATCACTGGCCCTTAAACCAATATAGTTCTATGTAATAAATATTAATAAAATGTACATACATAATGCACCATAATATTATGAAACAAACACAGAGTAGCTTTAACTGTTATCATATCATAACACTATAAATTATAAATAAATTTAACCATTACAACCTATGGTATTCTAGGATACAATATTTGAATTACAAACTTATTATGCATTTCTTTTACCAATGGCTTGGTTAACAAGTCTGCTAACATTTCTTTAGTGGATAAATATTTGACATCAATAGAACCATTACAAATATTTTCTCTTATAAAATGGTGTCGAATGTCAATATGTTTTGTTCTAGCATGGAATACGGTATTTTTGCATAACTTTTGAGCTGACTGATTATCGTTGAAAATTGTAACTTTACACAATGCGCCCAATATTTCATGCAAAAAATTACGAAGAAACAGAGCCTCCTTACAGCTGTCAGAAAGAGACATGTATTCAGCCTCTGTGCTTGATAAGGCTACGATTCTCTGTTTTCTGCTCTCCCAGGAAACTACAGATTTGCCAACCTGAAATACATAACCGGTATAGGATTTTCTATCTGTCGCGTTCCTTCCCCAGTCGGCGTCTGCATACCCTGTAATAGTAAGTTCACCTTTAAGAAAATTTAAACACAATTCTTTTGAACCTTTGAGATAGCGAAGTACTCTCTTCGCTGATTTCCAGTGTGTTTCATTGTAACAATCATTGAATTGACTCAGATAGCTGACTGCATGGGTAATATCTGGTCGAGATCCTACTGCAATGTACATCAGTGATCCTATTAAGCTTCTGTAATCAAATTTGTCCTTTTGATCAACACTTGATTTTTCAAGTTTCAAACCAGTCTCCATAGGGGTCGCCACAGGTTTGCAATCTTCCATTTGAAACTTGTTTAACACTTTCTCAATATAATTTGTTTGATCCAAGGTTATTCTGTCCTTATACTTGCAGATTCTCATTCCTAAGATATACCTTGCTGGCCCTAAATCTGTTATTTCAAACTCATTTTTGAGTTTATTTTTAATATCAATTATCTCCTTACATGTATTAGGTGTTGACATAAGCAAAATGTCATCGACATACAGTGCTATTATTATAAGTTTGTCATTACTACGTTTATAATAAACACATGCTTCCAATGATGACCTATTGAAATTTAATTTGTCACACAAAACCATATTAATTTTATCATTCCAGGCTTTAGCAGCTTGCTTCAATCCATAAATTGCTTTATTAAGCTTAAAGACTTTATTCTCATGGCCTTTTATTGTGTAACCTTCAGGTTGCTCCATAAATACCAATTCTTGTAAGTCACCATTGAGAAACGCTGTCTTTACATCTAAATGCTGAATGTCCATATTATTCTCAGCAGCTATAGCCAACAATGTTCTAATACTTGAATATCTGACCACAGGAGAGAATGTCTCATTGTAGTCTATCCCATATCGCTGCGTGAATCTTTTTGCGACTAGTCTCGCTTTATACCTGAGGAGTTCGCCATTGACACCCAGTTTCTTTTTGAATACCCATTTACACTTTACAGGTTTTTGACCATAAACTCGATCAGTGAGTGTCCAGCATTTATTGATGATAAATTAATCATACTCATCTTTCATCGCTTGCTTCCAGCCAACTGCTTCTGGACTACTCAGCGCCTCCTGTACTGTCTGTGGTTCATCAGTATCGCTGGTACGGGATATTCCTTGTACGAGATGAGCTACCATGGAGCCATCTGAATTCGAACTCGAAGACGACTGTTCTGCATCTATATCAGGAATATAAGTTGCATCTGAAGAATGATCTGAATAAAAACTTTCTTCACTATCAGAATCATTTACTGATATCACACTATATCTTGGTTCAGGCTGACTTAAAATTGTGTCATCAGAATGAACCTCATTAGAGATATTTTCCTCAGTAGATGAATCTGTAGTTGGTTCAGAGTCATTCTTTACATCCAAGACTACTTGTGTAAATGACTCATTGCAATGATTATCATCATTTGTCCCATTATTCTCTTTAATAAATTTATCTTCTAAAAATGTGACACCCCGAGCCTTTATGCAATCTTTCGGATTTTCAGGGTCTAATAATCTGTAGCCCTTAGTATTTTCGCAATATCCTACGAAAATATACTTCACAGCTTTGGATTCTAGTTTAGTTCGACGGTGAACATGTACATAAGCAATGCAACCGAAAATACGCAAATGTGAAATGGATACCTTGTTATTCGTCCACTTCTCCTCTGGAGTACACCCTCTGACGGCTTTAGTGGGGGAACGATTCTTGGTGTAGACAGCTGTATTGACAGCTTCAGCCCAATATTTCTGACCAAGACCCGCTGTTTGCAGCATACAGCGTGTCTTTTCCATAATGCTCCTATTTGCACGTTCAGCAACTCCGTTCTGTTGCGGAGAGTATGGCACTGTTGTCTGGTGTACAACACCCGAGTCCTTCAACAGATTCTGAAATTTTAAATTACAATATTCAGTTCCATTATCACTCCTTATAATTTTTAATTTCTTATTCGTCTGATTTTCTACTAGAACTTTCCAAGCTTTAAATGTATCAAACACTTCATCTTTCCTTTTTAAAAAGTAGACAAAAGTCTTTCTAGAGTAATCATCTATAAATGTAATAAAGTATTTTGCACCACTAAATGATGTAGTAGGCATCGGACCACATAGGTCCGAGTGAACCAACTCTAGAACTTCTTTAGCTCTGTTAAAAGAATTCTTAGGGAAAGATGTACGAGTCTGCTTTCCCTCGATACATGATACACATTTCTCAAAAACACTGTTATTATATGAAATGCCTGTTACCATACCTCGTCTTAGTAACTCCATGCTTCGATGATTGAGGTGTGCCAGACGATGATGCCATACCTGCTGAGAAGGGTTCTCTTCCTTCTCAATGACAACAGGCATTGCTACAGCTTTTGAACTTTCTTCACTTACAGTCGGCTCGTCCACAATACATGTCTTCTCAGCACAACCACTATCTGAAAGTCTAAGAGGGGCATCGCATTTCATAGTAAACTTACAATTTAAAGTAGTTGATTCTACTGTGTCTAGTCGATAGATGCCATCACACAGCATGGCTATTGCTATCATGACCTTATTGTCAAAAATTTGACACATGCTAGAACTAAACACTACTTTAAAACCTTTTCTAACTATAGCACTCACAGATAACAAGTTAACAGTTAAGTTAGGTACATAATAAACATGACTTATTGTCTTTATGTCACCATTTCTCATATTAACCCTGACAGAACCACTTCCAGCGGTGTATAACTTGTCACCGTTAGCTATATTAACCTCTATTGACTTTTTATCACTCACAAAATCACTCATGACACTTTTGTCCCCGCACATATGTTCTGTAGCACCGCTATCTACGTACCACGAACCATGCTTGATGTTTGCTGACAGCGCAATTAGCAGGGCTTTCGATTTGTCCGTATTGGTCTTCCCAGTTTTCTTTTGCTCGGACTTAGGACAATCTTTGATAAAGTGTCCCACTTTCTTGCACCTGTAACATCTTGGTTGTTTCCGAACAAGTAAGGCAGAACCAGCCTCACTCTTGTCACATCTACGGATGTTTTCCTGCAACAACTTTCCTTTTACAATTTCACTGGAAAGTTTTACATTTGAATTCTCCATTGCCATTATGAGAGGATCATAATCTGAGGTCAACCCGCTTAACATTATTACAGCTATAAAGTCATCCTCCAGTGGTGATCCTATTTCACTAAGCGTTTGTGACATCTCTGTGACTTTGGTTGATATAGCACTCCATATTTTCGCTCTCATTCAGCTTGGTTGCGAATAATGTTCTGAGGAGCCCCAGCCTACGACATAATCCCTTGTCTTCATAGGCTTTCGTTAGATTGCTCCAAGCTTCATGTGCCGTTTTCGCGTTGCGTATGTGTGGAATTACTGACGATTGAACAGCTAAAGCAATTCGTGATAGAGCCTTCATTTGTTTTTTTGCATCATGTGCTTCGTCTTCCACACATTCCCATAACTCTTCCTGTATTAACATCATCTTCATCATAAATTTCCACGAGCTATAATTTTCTATTCCTTTTAATTTTTCGATGGAAAGAAAATTTGTTGAAGATGAACCCGCCATGTTGTTGACGAAAAAATACCGTATTTACGTAGGTTAAGATTTCGCCGGTTTATTTATTTTATTTCGCGTAAAATACATACAAATTTATATTTCTGCGACGCTCTGGGCCCATAACCTGAAGGATTAATGGTATAAATAAAAGTAGTAAGCAGGATTAACAGTGATATAATAATATATGAGCACACAACGTTCTTACTAGACGGCCATAGAAATGCGAGAGAGAGACAACATAAGTGACGTGTGTTTGACACATTGACGTATTGTGTTTACAGATTACCATCACCCAAAGCTCCCATTCTCCTTCTTGTGTGTTGGATAACGGTATCCGTGTGTTTTATTGCGTTGGTACAAACGGCGATACCAAGCTATTATTTTCTGGTTTTAGGTGATCTTGCAACAAATAGGTTTTTTGTACAATGAAAAGTTAGCTTATACTGGTAATCTAATCTTTGGCTTGATTTATCGACGTGCGTGCCTAGATAATGTATTGGACTAGATCCTAAATACCCGGCGAAAGCAAAGATTTGCATGTAAATCGGTCTAAAAATGAAAAGGCACGTAAATCTTTACGTAACAAAGTCGACTCCACGCCATCCTTCATCACATCAGCGCAATATGCGTCGGACCTCCCGAATGTGTGGTCATTAGTCAAAGTCGGTCCGACTAACTTACTTTTTTCTCGTATTATAGCAAAATATTCCCCGTTTCGGACTGATGCAGTAATGGCAACTATAAATTGAGTTATTGTAGCTTTTTCGGTAACAAAAGTGGTGTTCGGTTTGAGTGTGTAACCGTTTACAGTTGGAGATTTATTGGGTAGTAACCGCAATTCATATCGAAAAGATTTTTTTGGCTTTCTATGCTCGACGATCTGAAAATGTCAATGTAAATGGATCTACTGATAGATGGGAAATAGGATACTATAAAAATAAATAAGAAATGCAGAAGAAACACTTTTGAAAATATACATATATATATTATATGTGTGTAATATATGTCTGTAGATAGGTGACTATCTTTACATACCGAGACCCCTCCGTGCCTCGGAGAGCACGTTAAGCCATTGGTCCCGGCTGTCATTCGTGGATCTTAGACAGTCGTTACGGGTAGTCAGAAGCCCGAAAGTCTGACAACCAGTCTTACTGAGAGGTATCGTATTACCCAGTAACTGAGTTGTGGAGGTCAGATAGGCAGTCGCTTCATGTAAAATACTGGTATTCAGCTGCATCCGGTTACACTGGAAGTCGACCCCAACATAGTTGGGAAAAGGCTAGGCAGATGATGATGTTATTAAAGACAAAGTCCTAATATTTTGCGAACTCATAAAATAAAACAGGTTACTGGTTACATCCCACATCTCACCTGCCTGCCTGGTTATCTGCCTACATCATCCCACTGCTGGGCTCTCTCCCTATGACTTCCAGCTCTTTCGATCCAGGACTACAGTGAACCACCGGTCGAACAGTTAATTAGTCATTATTAAATTTATTTAAATCTATACCTATTCTTGGCCACCCATCTCTAATTTAAATGTTTACTAAAGGAGATGTTTCAAAATGTATGGAGCCCCCCCGGCCAGGTCTTTGTACACCATACTAAAAAATGGGCAAACACAATTAAAACAGTTTTCAATCATCCAATTTCTATAAATTGCCTTTGTTTGGTAGTAAAGCACAAGAATGTACACTTGAAATTGCAACACACAACAAAAACCCGTCATGGCGGTAAGCTGTCATGTTGATTGATTACTGACGTTTGACATGTTTATTTCTGTCATATTACATTGTCAAAGCGACTGATGTGACAGTAGACAATTCACGATCTATGATCAATGGTCGATCTATGGTTTAACGTCATTGTTTTTTAACCACAGAGCAACTAAATTGGCGAGACGCCATATTGAAAGTCGATAAAAATAATTCATAAATATCGAATGATTACAAGAAAAATATGCAATTATGCAATTTATCTGTATTTTTCCCGAATTCCAGGGATTTTCCTCGATTAACGATACTGGGCCCGTTTTGAAACATCTCCTTTAACACAAAGCATCACAGAAAGACAATTATGTAGTACTAAAAGTTTTTAACACAAAGGAGAAGATAAAATAGTTTCATAAAACGCGTATAAAAATTCCCACCTCATTAAAACAAAGAAAGAGGAAAACTTAATAGATTTCCTACCTATCTCTTATAGCGGGGGATGCAAAATTTATGACTTGCTAGTGGCCCGTCAGCGAAGCCCGGGGGACTACTAAATTCTTCTAATTGAACCGCCAGACAACACTAGATAGTCTAGTCGGTGGTCCGTGTGCTTGAATAATTTTATTTTGTTCATAAAACGGGAATTGGAATTTTTCTTGAGGAGTTTCTTAGATCTTTATAGGTGACCCCTTCGTGCCTCGGAAAGCACGTTAAGCCGTTGGTCCCGGCTGTCATTTGAGGATCTTTGACAGTCGTTACGGGTAGTCAGAAGCCTGAAAGTCTGACAACCAGTCTTACCAAGGGGTATCGTATTATCCAGTAACTGGGTTATGGGGGTCAGATAGGCAGTCGCTTCATAAAATACCGGTATTCAGCTGCATCCGGTTAGACTGGAAGCCGACCCGAACATAGTTGGGAAGAGGCTAGGCGGATGATGAGTTTCTTAGATTTGCAGTCGTTTCTAAAAGCCATGTTTGGTAAGTAAGGTATCGAATCGGTTGGTTGAGCAAAATAACTTAGACCCGTCATACGAATTTTACATGCCATCGAAACTGAAATTCGAGTAAAACTAGGCCGGTGCCAAGTGCGTGTCGGGCCATGCACAGTTGTAGGGTTCCGTAGTAGCCCATTATGTTATATTTTGTTTTTCAATGCAAGTCTTTACCCGTTATAAGTAAGCAACTACCTACTTCATCTCAGTCACTTTAAAGGATTAATGTTAAGGATTTTGTATTTGGTACAAAATTATCCAACACCCAAGTTCAACGACTATTACTGCTAAACTAATAAAGTTATCTTAACCGGTATAGATCCGGCGGTCATGAAATTCACTATCATCGTGAATTTCAAGTCAGCAGTTTAGCTTTTAGAGGGGGGGGACTGGGACAAAAATTTGCACTTTAAAGCTTAATATGTATTTCGTAAATGGAGCATTAAACCGAAAAATAATTTTAGCAACTCCCAAGTCATTTAAGAAGACCTATTCAACGATACGAACGACGAAAAATAATATTCATCCCCAATTCACATGTAGGGGAGCTACCCTAAAAAAACAGTTACTAAAATTTTATTTTACCACTTTGTCGGCGTAATTGATATACACACTCCTACAAAATTACAGCTTTCTAGTACCAACGGTCTCATGCTGGATATCAGCTTCTCCACAAAAAAAAAACATTACTAAAATAATTATATTCTCAAATATTCTCGAATCATATTATCGTACTCAATAACTAAAATTAATGATTATTTTAAGCACTACGAAAAATAATTTAGCAGTCAAATTGGGAAAACAAATAGGTCGATTTTTGGAGACTCAATTTTAGCCCTAACTAAAAAAAACAATGGCACTCCGAGAGTGCCGACAGAAGTGAAAACAAAACACAAACAGAATACTTTGCCATCACACACTGACATATCGGATATACATTAAAACGGAGTGCATCTCGAGGACAGCCCGAACACGTCCGAAGCAGCTATTTTTTAAATCATCTTATAAACAAAACACGCGTGGTGTCGCTTACCAACGCGCTTAAAGAAGTTTTCAGTTCAAAAATAAGACATGGTGTTATAGTATTACGAAGTGCGTGAGCAGTGCCACCTATCGTAGAATATAGTTAGTTCGTTTCCGCGTACGCGCCGCTAACACTGTTGTAATAATTGTCTTTGTTTTAAATATATTTACTGCTGTAAATGGTGCTTTTTTCTCCCATATCCCTTCAGGTTATGGGCCCAGAGTCTGCCAGTGAGTGAAATCAAAACTGATTAGTGAACAATTGCAGTGATTTGAACTAAAACAGTTCGTCGTAAACAAAGTTATAAACGCGTCTACGCGAGTTAAGGTTTAACGAAGGTGATTAGTTAACGTGGAATTGCAAGTTACGTTTCGCCGTTTGTTTACTACTAATAATTAAGTTGGAAGACTTTTTTATATTGCACTGCTGTTGTTTTTGGAGTTGAAGAAACTTCGATATGGCTACATCTATTAAGATTGATCGACTTACTGGTGATAATTACGATACATGGAAGATACACATGCGAGCAATTCTGATCAAGAACGATCTATGGGAATATGTATCGGGAGCGTTACCAAAACCACATTTCGGTGATTCGAAACATGCCGACTGGATAAAATTGGACAGAAAAGCCGAGTCAGACATATTATTAGCGGTAAGTCCAAGTGAGTTGGCTGCGTTAGATGGTTTGGAAAGTTCCAAGGCTATATGGGATAAGCTGAAATCTATGTACCAGTCGAGCGGACCTGCCAGAAAAGCGTCGTTATTGAAAAAGCTGGTTCTTACTCGTATGCAGGAAGATGATGATTTAAAGAAGCACATCGCGGATTTTTTTGATGCAGTGAAAAAACTCAAAGAAATCGGTTTGATTGTTATTGACGAACTGCTAGCCATATTATTGTTGTACAGTTTGCCGGATTCGTTCGCCATGTTTAGGACGGCAATGGAATCGCGCGATGATTTGCCATCAACGGAAACTTTAAAGGTCAAGATTATCGAGGATTACGAAGCTCGTAAGTCCAAGATGGTAGACCAAGGGGCTATGTTCGTCAAACGTATCAATAAAAATAAAAATGCCAATCTGAAGAAAAATAATGATAATCAAGGCCATAAAAGTAATTTTGAATGCTATCGTTGTGGTCGTCGCGGGCATTTAGCAAGAGAGTGCAAGACTAAGAACATCAACAAGAATAAGCAAAGCGCACAAAAGTTGGAATGCAGTAAAGACAACGAGCAAAAGACAACGATGTTACTGAGCACTACCGAAGAGGTTATGTTGGGTGAGAAACTAAATCCTATTTGGTGCATTGACAGTGGATGTACGGGTCATATGTGTAACGAGAAGCAAATGATCGAGGATTTTACGCGGCTGGACTCCGAACTAAGTTTAGCTAATAGCGACAGAACCCAAATTACCGGCGCTGGTAAGGTAAGGATTTCGGTAGACACAGGCAGTGAAGAACGCCAAATTGATATAGAAAAAGTGTTCTACGTATCCGATCTACGTACAAATTTATTATCAGTGGCCAAGATGACTGATCGCGGGTTCGAGGTTCGCTTCAGAAAGAATGATGCGATTGTGATTGATAATGATGATAAAATTCATATGCGGGCAGACCGTGTTGGTAACCTTTACCATGTTCGGATGAGTCAGAACTGTGCCAATAATGTTGAAGCTGTGAATAATTCACTAGACACGTGGCACCAACGGCTCGGACATCTCAACGAACGCGACTTGAAAGCTATGGCGAAGAATAGTTTAGTACACGGGCTAACAATTAAGGATGACGAAAAGTTGTCTGAATGTGAGATCTGTATAAGTGAGAAACAGACTTGCACGCCTTTTCCAAGGAAAACGGAAGATCGTACAAGCGAATTACTAGAAATAGTGCATAGCGATGTTTGTGGCCCCATGAAACATCAGTCTTATGGCGGTAAAAAATATTTTGTTACATTCATCGATGACAAATCCAGATGGTGTGAAGTCTACTTTTTAACAAATAAAAGTGATGTCCTAAATGCATTTAAAACCTACAAAGCCCATGCAGAGAATTTAACAGGAAGGACGATAAAGTACCTTCAGTCTGATAACGGACGTGAGTACGTAAACAATGAGTTTGATGATTTATTGAATAAAGCTGGAATCAGAAGAAGATTGACAGCGCCGTATACACCCCAACAGAATGGGATCGCTGAAAGAAAGAACAGGACATTAGTTGAGATGGCACGTTGTATGATGCGCCAAGCAGGCAGTCCTCCTTTTTTCTGGGCAGAAGCAATAAATACTGCCAATTACATAAGAAACCGGTGCCCAACTACAGCATTAAATGGTCAAATACCGTTTACGCTATGGGAAGGGAAGAAACCCACTGTAATATATATGCACGTTTTTGGTGCGAAAGCTTATTATAAGGAAAAGGGAAAACCAAAAGGAAAATTTGAGTCTCGTTCGCAGTTAGGAATATTTGTGGGTTATGATATTCAATCTAAGGCATATAGAATACATGACCCTACGACAAGAAAAATAATAGTGAGTCGTGACGTGAAGTTTATGAATGAGACAGCGTTTAGACATGAATATAAAGAGATATTTGATGAAGAAGAAGACACTAATGAAGAACAAATAAGAGTCGAATTAAAGGTGTCTAACGCAAATAATGAAATAGTGGAAGATAACCGGAAGATATTGAGAACCAGAAGAGATGGTAGTAGACCAAGAAGATCGATTGAAAGAGTTCATGAACCAGAGGATGATAGAGATAGAGGTCAATTACATAGAAAGAGGAACTCAACTGTTTCGTGGGAAAATTTAATAGAACCTTCTAAAAGAGGAAGAGGAAGACCTCGTTTAATTCGTACTGGTATGGCGGGTAGACCGCGGAAAGAATATCATACAGTAAAAGAGGATACTACAGATAGTGAAAATGAATCAGATAAAACGAATGAACAGATAAGTGCAGGGATAGCAATGATAGAACCAATGACGTGGAAAGATGTAGAAAAGAGAAGCGACGTAAATTTGTGGAAATTTGCCCTAGAAGATGAGTATTTGTCACAAATAAAGAATAAAACCTGGGAAATAGTACCACGACCAAAACAACGAAAAGTTATTGGAAGTAGGTTTGTGTTTAGTACGAAAAGTACTGGCAAGAAAGTACGCCTCGTCGCAAAAGGATGTTCACAACGGCCAGGGGAGGATTTTCACGAGACCTCATCCCCGGTTGTGAGATCGTCATCAATAAGGCTGATAGCGGTTTTATCGGCTGAATTTGGATTAGAAATCCATCAAATGGACGTGGTAACGGCGTACCTTAACGGTTCACTCGATGAAGAGGTATTTATGGAAATTCCAGATCAGTTAAGCGATGTTCTAGAGAGAGTACTCGCGAAAGAAAAGATTGGTTCACAGAAGAAAATAATAACAGAAAAGAACATACTTCAGACAGCTAAACGCTGGAATAAGGCTCTTGATGAATGTGTGGATAGTGTGTGTCTGTTAAGAAAATCTTTATATGGCTTGCGTCAATCAGGGTTGCAGTGGCATAAAGAGTTAGTGAGTAAGTTGAGTGATATTGGTTTTGAAAGGTTGCCGCAGGATCCTTGTGTATTTATAGCACAGAAGGGTGAGCGAATGATGCTAATTGGTATATATGTTGACGATATTATTATATCAACAAATGATGATGCATGGATGAAAGATATAAAGAAACAGTTATCAAATGCCTTTGAAATGAAAGATATGGGCAAGATATCAACTTGTTTAGGTATTGAATTTAGTCGTGATGACGAATATAGAGTGTACTTAAGTCAAAAATCATATATAGACAGACTGTTAGAACGGTTTAGTATGAGTGAGTGTAAATCTGCCGTCACACCTATAGATGTAAATGTGAAATTAGAGAAACCTGAATGTATCAGATGTGATGTAATGGAACAGTATCCGTATCAAAGTTTGATAGGTGCCTTGATGCATCTGGCCGTATCAACGAGACCAGACATCACATATGCCGTCAACTATTTAAGCCAATTCAATACAAATTACGATATTGAACATTGGAAGGCTGCTAAACGTGTGCTGAGATACTTGAAAGGTACATCAGATAACGGATTAGTGTACGAAAGAACAGGTTTGCCTCTTTTTGGTGTGGTTGATGCAGACTGGGGAGGGAATACGGTAGATCGTAGATCCTATTCCGGTTTCGCATTTATTTTGGCAGGTGCTCCAATTAGCTGGGAAGCGAGAAAGCAACGGACCATTGCATTATCAAGTACCGAAGCCGAATACGTGGCCATTTCCGAAGCTACTAAAGAGGCAATGTATTTGCGTGATGTTTTAAGTAACATTGCGATTAAGTGTGAGTGTGTGATGCTATTTAACGACAACCAGGGCGCGATTAAACTTGCTCAAAGTAGGAATTATCATCCACGAACGAAACATATCGATGTGAGGCACCACTTTATTCGAGATATGTGCGAACAAGGTGTAATTGATCTTAGATATTTATGTACTGACCGAATGCCTGCTGATGTTTTGACCAAAGGCTTGAGTGGAACAAAGCATCATGAGTGTCTGCGTAATTTAGGTATGATGGATGAATGTATGTGAATGTCGAAGATACATGCTCATGACTTCGAGGGGAGGTGTTATAGTATTACGAAGTGCGTGAGCAGTGCCACCTATCGTAGAATATAGTTAGTTCGTTTCCGCGTACGCGCCGCTAACACTGTTGTAATAATTGTCTTTGTTTTAAATATATTTACTGCTGTAAATGGTGCTTTTTTCTCCCATATCCCTTCACATGGTAGAGGCCTACTGTCAGCGAAGTTCGGGGGGCTACTAAATTCTTATAATTGAACCGCCAGATAACACTAGATAGTATGGTAGGTAGTCTGTCTACTTAAATAATTTTATTTTGTTCATATTGCGCTTCTCGAGTTGGGATTTTTCTTAGACTTGCATCGCGGCTATCATCAAATCTCCATATTAATCTTCATACTCATTTAAATCCGTTTTGATTGTTTGAACAAAGAAACAATTTATCATAGTCGGTAATTACGCAATAGCTTGTGATGTGTACTATTAATTAAATAGATAGTCATAGCTCCGCCGCACATCTGGAACTTCAAGCCACGGCTTTTCACAGCTGCATGAATCCCCTGATATTATCTTCTTCTTTACATAGTATAAAACAAAGTCGCTCCCGCTGCCTGTTAACTTAGATCTTTTAAACCACGTAACGTAAGTTCGGGTCAGCTAGTTGTATACATATAGAAGCTGTATGCAACGGATGTCCGTTGCGTAGTTTACGATCAGCTTCAAATAAATTATGGTTCACTTGCTACGACCCGTGGTTTCACTCGCATAAGTGTCGATCCCGTAGGAATATCGGGATAAAAAGAATTGTTTTAGTTATCGTTTTGTTTACTGTAGTCGATCATATACTTTTATTGCTTCTAAAACTTCCGTTTTTTGCGTTTAGGTCCTGTGATCCCCATAAGGCTCCTAAGTCGTAATAATTGAAAAGACAATACCTTATAAAAAAGCTATAGTATAGTACTAAATAGCGTCAAGTTATACTCCGAATATTTTCCATCATAAATTGCGGATAGTAATTTGTGACTGCCGCCATTTTAGTTTTCATCCCATATATTCACAGGACTTGGACGTCGAACATTGGTGTTTTTTACCGTTCGCTAATGGTGATTGCAATTTTTGGTATTTTAAGGATGAGTACAGATGTTTGCAGTTCGAGTAAGTTCAGTACGCAGAAAATGTGATATCTTTAAAACCGGCAATGGCATGTAAAATAGAATTACGATGATATGTTGACGCAAATCAAATAGGCACTCGCATATATGGTACACTATAAATGTCGATCCCGTGGGAATATCGGGATAAAAAGTAGCCTATATGTTAATCCAGGGTGTCAGCTACCTCTATACAAAATGTTATCGAAATTGGTCAAGCCGTTTGAGCATGAAAAAGTAATCTACACTAATATTATAAAGAGGAAAACTTTGTATTTTTGTTTGTTTGTAATGGATAAACTCAAAAACTACTGGACCGATTTTAAAAAATCTTTCACCATTAGCAAGCTACATTATCTTCCAGTAACATAGGCTATATTTTATTTTATAAAAAATAGGGATCCGTAAGATATTTGGTTTTTTCGGACCCAAGGTGTAAAAAATCATCCAAAAAAGTTCCTTAATTGGCGTACGCCGCCTAAACTATAAAAGATAGAACCATAAAATGTTCTAATTAATTAAAGACCTTAAAAATATCTATAAAAAAGTCCACGATATACTATACCTATCTATTTCGAGTTAAGCACAACAACCATTTTTTTATTTAAAAATCTTGAATTTTTTTAGGACTTCATTTAAACGCATTAATTTTACACATGTCATTACTTTTTATCAAAATAAACTATTTTGTCACAAAGTACTGTTTATGTAGATAATATTTAGTCTTTTATTCATTAAAATTGGACGTTTGGTTTGAAAGTTATGGCGAAATCAATATAATACTATTTCTGCGCTCCGCGGCCCGTGGCGACAGGCGAAGTAGGCGTCACCAAGGCCACAAAATACAAATAGTACAGAAGACAATCTACATGCAAAGTGCGCTCGAGCAACGCACACATAGACACCGCTCACGGACACGTTATCTCAGACGGGCTGGGAGCAGTGCGAGCGCGCGTGTCATCCGCTTGAGACACGCGTCTGTGAAGTGCAAAATTGGAGCAACAAAAAAATGCCTATCTAAGCTCGATTTATATAATAGTTTCCTATTTTGAATCAGTATAAACAAAGTAACTTTTTTGTAAGGTAAATTCATGCCACCAACTATTACGTAAGTTGAAAACATGATTTTTTGTTTGTGTAGATATTGTGTTGTTTTTAGTGTCATTTAATAGGTATAGGTCTAAAACGGATAGGGTCAATAGGGTAGTCCGTTTTGAAGTTATTAGGGATTTTCGTTAGTGAAAATTTTTGTTCTCTAAACTTTTTGTATTGTAATAGGTACTATGTTTATTGTTATGTTTTAATATTTAACAATAAATCAAACAACTAGATACGAGTGCCACTACCAGGATAGTTTTTTGTGCACAAGCCAAAGTTGACAACCATAGCGCGACCGCCGAGCGTTGATTTCTACACTATCTGTATTTTGTGCCAAGGCGAGGGTGCGGATGCGGGATCAAGTTTAGGTCTATGAGTAAGGTACCCGCGCGGCTCGGTCGGCTCCTTACGCAGCGGTCGCGTGCGGTTTTTAATCATTTTCCTACGAAAATTTTTAGATTTCGTTGTTAAAACTAAACCTAACAAAAAGTTCTTTTCAGAGCTACATAAAAGTTTCTTTTCAAAGCTATATAAAAGTTATTTTCAGAGCTATATAAAAGTTCTTTTCAGAGCTATATAAAAGTTCTTTTCAGAGCTATATAAAAGTTCGTTTCAGAATTAAACAAAACTTCATTTCTTTTCAGGGCTAAAAACAGTTCTTTACAGGGCTAAAAACAGTTCTTTTTAGGGCTAAACCGTTGTTTTCTGAGCTAAAATATTACACGCCATTAACATTTTCTTAATTATACCTATATATTCTTTGTTTGTTACATATCTACAAACTAGCGGTCGCCCGCGGCTCCGCCCGCGTGGATGTCAATTACCGCTACAAAAAGCCCAAGTTTGATCCCATGTGTTCATCTACCCAAAAGTAAATTCAGCATTTTAGCCGACAAACAGGCAGATAAACAAACAGACTTTCGCATTTATTTTATCAGCAGGATAAGATAACTTCATGTGTTAAATATAGTTTTAAAGGATAAATTTTTTGTAAAAACAGTTACTGAATTATGACGTCCCTTTAAACAACATTTGATGTATTTTGTTCGGCAAGACGTTGTGAACGTTCAGGTGAAGATTCTTCAATACGACGTATTCTTGCTGCCCTTGCTTGAGAACTGTGTTTAGAAAATTGAGACCTCGTCCTTTTAGGCATTTTGCAGACTTTAGATATATTTGTAGATATGTAACAAACAAAGAATATATAGGTATAATTAAGAAAATGTTAATGGCGTGTAATATTTTAGCTCAGAAAACAACGGTTTAGCCCTAAAAAGAACTGTTTTTAACCCTGTAAAGAACTGTTTTTAGCCATGAAAAGAAATGTTGTTTAGCTCTCAAAAGAACTTTTGTTTAATTCTGAAATGAAGTTTTGTTTAATTCTGAAACGAACTTTTATATAGCTCTGAAAAGAACTTTTATATAGCTCTGAAAAGAACTTTTATATAGCTCTGAAAAGAACTTTTATATAGCTTTGAAAACAAACTTTTATGTAGCTCTGAAAAGAACTTTTTGTTAGGTTTAGTTTTAACAACGAAATCTAAAAATTTTCGTAGGAAAATGATAAAAACCGCACGCGACCGCTGCGTAAGGAGCCGACCGAGCCGCGCGGGTACCTTACTCATAGACCTAAACTTCCCTCCCGCATCCGCACCCTCGCTTTGGCACAAAATACAGATAGTACAGAAATCAACGCTCGGCGGTCGCGCTATGGTTGTCAACTTTGGCTTGTGCACAAAAAACTATCCTGGTAGTGGCACTCGTAAACATATAAACAGACAAACTCTCGCCTTTATAATATAAGTGTGAAGTGTGATAATATATCACATACATGAATAAAAATGTAGTATTCTTATACGTACCTAAGACACGACTGACCATTTCACTGGATATCCATACTAATATTATAAATTCGAAAGTAATTCTGTCTGCCTATCTGTATGTTACTTTTTCACGCCTAAACCAATGAACGGATTTCGATAAAATTTGGCAGAGAGATAGACTGCATACCGGGGAAGGTCATACGGTAGTTTTTATACCGATATTTCCACGGGATCACGGGTAAAACCGCGGGGCGCTGCTAGATCAAGATAAAGAAGACTCCAAGAGAATCTCCAAGGATCTCTATATTGTTATTCCGATTTTCAACGTTTCGTGAGCAGTTATCTTTTTTTCTTATTTGCATTGGTTTTAAAGTCTTCGTAACACATTTTTTAATCGCAACCTAAATGATTTTGAACGATATTGCTAATATCACACTTATATTAAAAACGCGAAAGTTTTTGAGTGTGTGTTTGTGTTTATATGTTTGTTACTTCTTCATGCTCAATCGGCTGGACCGATTTTAGTAAAATTTAGTATGGAGGTAGCTGACAACCTGGATTAACGTATAGGCTACTTTTTATCCCGATATTCCTACGGAATTGTCACTTATGAGGGTGAAACCGCGAGGCGCTGCTAATCACACTAATATTATAAAGGCGAAAGTTTGTGAGTGTGTGTGTTTATATGTTTGTTACTTCTTCACGCTCAAACGGCTGGACCGATTTTAGTAAAATTTAGTATGGAGGTAGCTGACAACCTGGATTAACATATAGGCTACTTTTTATCCCGATATTCCCACGGGGTCGTCACTTGCGGGTGAAACCGCGAGGCGCTGCTAGTTGCTTCATAAATGTTCGAAAAAAAATCTGCTCAAGAACGTAATTAACACAATGAATGTTGTTGAACTGTCAAGATGAAAGCCATTGATATTGTAAGTGTATTACGCAATTACCTCGCTGAGATCGTTTACAATTTTCTTTTGAGTTTCATGCAAATGTTAAGAATTTTCAAGTACTTTCAGGTGAGCAATTAGCCTCTCTCTCGCTGAGACTCAAACTTTGTAAAGCTTGCGAGGAACGACGACGTGGGCAGATCATGAATAATCTCGGAGTTCAAAACAATACGTACTCTGTTCATGACATAGGTAATTGATATGATAAGAAATGCTAATTTTAGAACTGTGCTTAAGCAGGACCATAATCGACTTATAGCTTGGAACTGTAGCGGTATCTACAACGCCACATGCGAACAACGCGTCATACTGACGTCACGCAAAATCCTGCATCGCGCAAGCATACTTTGCCGCGCAACTAGCATAGATACAACGGCCCGACATGAGTCATCGGGCAGTTGCCCGCCAGATACAATACCCATCTGGTCGGAGGATCCTTTCTTTTCTATAGAGTATGAGCGAACTTTGCACCCTGTTTCTCAATAGATCTATGTCTGTCATTATAGTGCGTGTTTTTACCAAATTATATTGGAAGTTGAAATAATGTTTCTGTTGCTGGGACACAGGTTTCTGTGAGAGGCAGTGGATCGTAATCCACCACGCGGGCCCAGTGCGGATAAATAGTATCTCACGTCTTTGTTTTCAATTTTTAGATCTTTGTTTTGAGAGCAGTGGTGATGGAATAATTTCTACAAATAAAAATCTACGCTGGAACTGTGTATAGCATAAATTAACAATTAATATTAACCGCTTGTGTGCCATAATTACAGACACAATTAAAAAGCCATTGTGTCTCGCGCAGATCTACGTTCCGGCAGACTAAGGGTTAAGGTTGCTTTTTTAATAGGTACGTTATATTAAAAGTCATAGTCTACCTTGCCTTTTCCCAACTAGGTTAGGGTCGGCTTCCAGTCTAACCGGATGGAACTGAGTACCAGTATTTTACATGGAGCGACTGCCTATCTGACCTCCACAACCCAGTTACTGGGTAACCCCTTGGTGAGACTGGTAGTCAGACTTTTTGCCTCGACGTTATATTAAAAGTACCGGTACAAATTCAAAGAGAGTCAGATAGGCAGTCCTTCTATGTCAAATTCTGGTTTTCATCGGCATCCGGCTAGACTAGAAGCTGATTCCAATGTTGGGAAAAGGCTAGGCAGATGATGATAATAAATATAAGAATAGAGTAGTTGGCTATACTACAATTTGTATTTGAAAGCTCGTACATATTTTAATCATCATTATAATCATCCTAGCTCCCACAGCTGGTACACAGGCCTCCTCTCAGTGAGAGGGAGTGGGCCGTAATCCACCACGCGGGCCCACTGCGGGTTGGTGGACGTCACATGTCTTCGAATTTTTGGTTCCATGACATGCCGGATTCCTCGCGATATTTTCCTTCACTATTTTGAGAGCAGTGGTGATGAAATAATTTAACAAAGTAAAGTGTCTGTTTGGGTTAAGTAAGTCGTGTTCGAGAGCACTGGGCCACCACTGCTCTTATAATATCATAATATAATTAATAATAAACAGAAATATCACCAACGATATTTTTGATGACTACGATTTTCGATCTCTCTATTATATAGGTACAACATTATTTTTAGGATATGTGAAACCCGAAACACTTGTTTAGTATTTTTATGTAAAGAATCTATGTACAAAATTTCAAAACCGTATCATGAAAAATCACAAAGTTATAAGCTTGTTAAGTTACCTGTTTGTCCGTACAAAAACATGCTCACCCGCGCCGCTCGCGCCGCGCCGCCCCGTCTTGCGCTCATTGATAATAGTACCTAGGTACCTAGCCGTTCAGCGCGGAGATTGGATAACCTACTTAGTGTCGCTCGGTGTCCAACTTTTAACCTTTTTTAAATACATGGGATAAAAATTATTGGAATCGATTCAGTTACTTATTCCGAACAAACTATGTTCAGGTTTCGCATATACTAAAAATAACTTTGTATATTCGGACAATATATTCCCAGTTCCACTACGTGGAGGTACAATCACAGTCCATTCCCGCTTACATCACCTTCCGCCCTTATCTGGCCAATAAACAATAGTCGTTATGAGCCGGCCGTCTATAAATATTTATACCGCTGAAACTTTCAGAGATATTTCCGCTATTCTTTTAAAATAATTGCAGTTACTCTGTATTGTTGTTCTTTCAAAGAAAAATGTTTTGCTTTATTTTGTTGATTATGAAGATAGGTAATTATGTATGAGGTTAAAATTGTGTTTTACTAGCAGTGCAGCGCCCCGCGGTTTCACCCGCATCAGTGTCAATCCCGTTCAGAAGTTCAAAACGTAGTACTTAGTCCTGTAGTAATTGCTGGATGCCTAAAATTTTCAACATGATTCATGCCAACACAAGAACAGTCCTCATCATCTGCCTAGCCTTCTCCCAACTATCTTGGGGTCGGCTTTCAGTCTATCCGGATGCAGCTGAATACCAGTATTTTACATGGTACGACTGCTTACCTGACCTCCACCACCCAGTTACTGGGTAATACGATACCTTTTGGTAAGATTCGTTGTCAGGTTTCGGGCTTCGGACGACCCGTAACGACTGTCAAAGATCCACGAATGACAGCCGTGACCAATGGCTCAGGCTGCCTTTCCACCAGAGATGAACGAGGATGCGTAGATGTGAAACCAACCAATAACATCGCTTCATGTTTATAGCTTGAACTAAGGTAGTGTTGGTATTGGTTAGTTTCACACACATCCCTCGCTACGCCTCCTCGCTCATCTCTGGTGGAAAGGCAGTCTTAACGTGCTTTTCGAGGCACGGAGGGGTCTTGGTATGTAAAGATGGTCACCTATCCATGGGCCAACCGTGGCAAGTGTAGCTTATCCTGATCGATCGACTCGTGCTGCTGTTATTACTTAGCCACACGCCTCGCCCCGCCCACACAAGAACAGTACCTACCTACAGTATAAAATAATAGCAAGAATGAGCTCATACTTAATTCTCATTTAAGGGGCTACCTGGAAAATCTAAAATCCTCGAAAACCTACTAAGGGAGCGAAAGTGATGCAATTACTTTTGAAACGCAAAAGAAGAGTGATAGCTATAATAGTGTGCGTGCGCTCGGAATAAAATGACGTATGTGCCAAACCGAATTTACTCCATTTTTAACAAAATTAATTAATTAAATTTAAAATTACTTTGAGTAAACTTTGATATGATAATTGTCTATATTTTAAAGTAAATTCCATTACTCTTAAGCGTTACGCCATGATGTCGAAAAAAGTAAAAAAAAATAGATATAACTTTGCATTTTTTTTTGCATTTAGAATTCATCGAATCCTGTGTTGCTTTTACATGATACTAGATCAAAGAGTCAAGAAACATATACCAACATTTTAAATCCCTATTCCACATATTTAACAAGTTACACGTAATAGAAAAACTAATTTTTTTTCAATATATCACCTTAATTTCTTCACATTTTCTCTTTCACGGATAAAAACAGAACTCTTTACAAAGAAAACGTTAGGAATCGGTTTTAAATTCCCTTCTCGATAGGGGAAATGTGGAGCCTCCTATATCACGTCAGCGTGCTGTTCCGATACGGTACGTGGAATTTTATAGCGCTTCCAGTAAGAAAAACCTATATTCTTGCTCTTAAAATTTACTTTGTTAAAGATTTGAAAAGATAAATTGATTCTTTTAATCCTTGATGAATTGATGGAGGTTTTAAGATTGGAGCATTTTTCTGTCTGTAGAATCCTTAGCTATGGTAGAATCTTAGCACTTTGGAGCGTCTGTCATCCGATGTTATGGCGGATTTTTGAAGCTACTTTTTTTAAATTCCTTTGTTTTAATGCAAGGTGCTTGTGTACCTGAAAATTACACATTTTCAATTAATATTTTTCTTTGCCCGCGACAGCAAATAGGTGCTATTCGGATTAAACTGAAAAAAAATCGGGTTCTGGAATGTAAGCAGCCTTTAGAAGTTTAGAGGATTTTGATAACATTGATTGATGGTCGATTCGACACGAAAGTGTATCGGCTGTGAATAGCTATGCTGGTCGGAAAAAGAAAACTAAATAGAGTAATCGGCAACACTCACATTAATTGCGTCACGCAAAGGATCTGTGATATATTTATTCCAAAGTTATGGTTAAACTTCTTGAATTTTTGAAGTGAAAACTTCTTGCGCGTTGAGATGGGAAAAAATCATTGAACTCGCGCGACTGTTACCGTAAGCGACACCGCGCGTGTTTTGTTTATAAGACGATAAAAAAAATACCCGCTTCGGATGTGTTTGGGTGTCCTCGGGATGTTCTCGGATTTAATTTATATCCGATATGTCAGTGAGTCATGGCGAAGTATTCTGTTTTCACTTTTGTGGACACTACCGGAGTGCCACTGTTTTTTTTTGTTTTGACGATGTCACTGTAGTAGTTGTGGCAACGTGTTAACAGCCCCGACTTACAAGTCGTAAGTCATAGGTTCAAACCCAGGCAGGCGCTTTAGTTTGTGTAAATAATTTCATCGCCGCAGCTCTCAAAACAAAAAAAAAATGAAGACATGTGACATCTTCAAGAGATGTGACATCTTCAAGAGATGTCACATGTCATTCTTAGGGCTCCGTACCCAAAGGGTAAAAACGGGACCCTATTACTAAGACTTCGCTGTCTGTCCGTCTGTCTGTCACCAGGCTGCATCTCAAGAACCGCGATAGCTAAACAGTTGCAATTTTCACAAATTATGTATTTCTGTTGCCGCTATAACAACAAACACTAAAAACAAAATAAAATAAATATTTAAGGGGGGCATACAACAAACGTGTTTTTTTCCGCGTTCTTGCCTTGTGGTACGGAACCCTTCGTGTGCGAGTCCGAGTCACACTGGGCCAGTTTTTTTTTTGGTTTTTGTTCCGCACTGGGCTTGCATGGTATATTACAGCCCACTCCTTCTGGAAGAGAGGAGTCCTGAGTCTCACCAGTGGGAACATTATAAAGCTGATTATGGTGCTGAAGCATTGTTTTTTAGCTTTTCATCTTGAAACCTTACAACCACTCCGATACTTCTCTGACTAGCGAACCTCCATCACATCACATGACAGAGTACCAGAGTCATGTGCCCCTATAGCCAAAAAAACGACAATATGCGTAGTATGCCAACGGATCTAGTCCATAAAACATGAAGTTGGCTCGCGAGCGATAAGCGACGGCCAACAGAGTGCGTGCTGCGTTTACACGCACCTAGGAGTAGGGCTGGCAGTTTTGAGTTACTCTAGCTAAAACAATAAGGCCCCTCGCCCACGGCGACTTTTTGTAGCGATGCTGTCGCGCGTTTACGTAACGCGCGACAGCATCGCCACTAACGCGTGTTAGTCGCATTTGCAACGCGCTACAGCATCGCGACTGTATCGATGCAAACGCGCAACCGTGTCGTACGACATCGGGGAAAGAACGGAGGGAGGGTGGCGCGTGAGTGGAGACGCTTTGGTTTCTTACGTAAAAGCAGCACCGAAGACAATGTGACTAATGTTGCCTCAACGGAGTCCATCTTGCCACCGTGGCATTTTTGTGCCGTTACTGAATCGCGACAGAAGCGCGACAGTATCGCGTTTGCATCGCGACTGAAAATCGTGGTGTGGGCGAGGGCAAACAGCTAGCGACCGCATCGCGACTGTATCGATGCGAACGCGCGACAGCATCGCTACTGCATCGCTACAAAAAGTCGCCGTGGGCGAGGGGCCTAATACTAATAATCCTCCAGTCCGTATTTCGGCCAAGGCGGCACATCTCAACGGAGCCTAGAATAGCCTTCGGCGAGGGAGATATTGAGCGCGCAGACACAGGTGTACTCTCTCTTGCCTCACTTTTAGTCACGACCCGAGATAAGATGGTTCATCATCATCATTTCAGCCGAAAGACGTCCACTGCTGGACATAGGCCTCCCTAAGCACCTCCACTTCGACCGGTTCTGTGCTTCTCGCATCCAACGGGTTCCTGCGGCCTTCACAAGGTCGTCGGACTACCTTGTGGGAGGCCTTCCAACGCTACGTCTTCCGGTACGCGGTCGCCACTCCAGAACCTTTCGGCCCCATCGGCCATCTGTTCTGCGAGCAATGTGCCCTGCCCGCTGCCACTTAATTTTGGCAATTCTTCGGACTATAAATTTTGATTCCCTTGAGTGTCGAAATATAAGTTTTTTGCGGCATAAACGGCCGTATCTTTTTTTACGTTAAACTAAGTGTTTGATTTTTGTTGCACAGTTTCAAGGTACCGCAGACTTTAGTACCTATATGGTTTTAATTTCAACTCGATACCTCCACGCGTTCCCGAGATAAAGGGTCTTGACAGACGGACGGACGGACGGAGAACAAAGTGATCCTATAAGGGTTCCGTTTTTTTCTTTTTGAGGTACAGAACCATAAAAATGGACTAATTCAAATTGAAAAATCTCTACAAGATTGTAACTGTAGATACTTGAAATACTTCGATCGAAGCAAGTATTTTCTGTGGTAGCCCTGTGCTCGTAAGCTGTACTCGCGTAGGACATCTGTCAATACTGTCGAACGAGGCACAAAGATCAGCGCCTCGCCTCGTCAGATATAAATCAATTGACGTCGACGACACCCTCCGACCAACCTATGTTTATTAAAGTTTGTTGCGGACCCCTGAGTAATTTAGTGGAGTTTTATCATTGTAAGAAAGAAATAGAGAACATTTTTTTTTTCTTTTACAGGTATTTTTATTAGGTACTCTGTCTTGGATCTAGTGAGAGGATTTAAAATAAAGTTCTTCATCTGTTTTTGTCGTCTTTCTGATTTTTTTTTTTACTTTTGGAATTAAGAAAGTATTCGTAAAAATGAGCATAAGTTTTACAGAAGAGACTTGTATAATGATTCTATTCGTTTCCAGATTTCATACAAAATTTAGTTTTTGTTTAGCGTCTATGTAGGTCACAGAAAAAGGAGTCCAAAAAAAAATCGTCCGAATTATAATGCAGAGTTTTGAATGTACTTTTATTTTGGTTTGTCTAATGTGACGCTGAAAGCAATGTATTTATTTAAGGTTAATGGGTAGTTAAGACCGCAAAATTCAAGTTTTCTTACATTTTTTGCAATTTGCACTTCAGTATCAGGATAAATCTTGATCAAAATATGACTCGCGACAATAACAGGTACATATTTAGAGAATTATAATCATCAGAATCATTAATACTTCTTTCTAAGTTATATTTCCAATATTAACACTTTTCCATAAGTAATGATTATGTCTGTGTGGTGCCGGACTTAACGAATTGCACCACCCCTTACTTCCCGTGGGTGTCGTAAAAGGCGACTAAGGGTCTTACCGGAGAATGGGCAGCAGCGTTCTCTATTTATTCCACCATCATACCATACTGCGATCGCCAACCCGCCTGCCAAGCGTGGCGATTATGGCAAACCCCCCCAAAATTGGGGGAGGCCTATGTCCAGCAGTGGACGTCTATCGGCTGAAACGACGTACCTGTTATTGTCGCGAATCATATTTTGATCAAGTTACAATCTGACACTGACCTGAAAATTGCAAAAAACGTAAGAAAATTTGAAATTCGCGGTCTACGACTATCCATTCATCTTAAAGTGTTTACATAATCTAAAAAGCTATGTACAAGTACCTATATAAAAGGAAGGAAATAATCAAAGGGCATCAAAAAATTCGTCCACATTGCTGTCAACAGGAAACGTGCCCAGAGGCCTTGCCACGTTGTATGGCAATGCTGATTTTTTGACCAAAAAATAGACCAGCCCTCTGGTCACGTGAAGAGTCGACCAACCGCTTGGCGATGTCTCGAAATAAAAATGTAATGTAATGTTAATGTCTCTTTTAGGCCTGTTGACAGCGATAGCAATGTATATTTTAAGGGTTTTATTTTAATTTAGTTTATGGTTTCCTGCTATGCAATAATCACTATGGACCTCACTCTGAAAATGTCGCAATTCGGACCCCCAAGATACAGGCAAAAGCCTAGTTTGGGGGTCGCCGTCCAATCTATTCTTGTACAAAATTATGATTAGGTGCTGTTAAATAGTAGATTTTTGCCAAGGGAGCAAACAACTATTTTGAAGGCGAGGTATTCAAAGTACGTCACTCTAGCTTAACACTTTGCGGGACACTTAACGCCTCTCGACGTAATAACAATAAAACTTCTATTGTGTCTCGTTCAGTGTCCTTCAAAGAGATTTAAGATAGGTACAATAGAGGGGCCATGCAAAGAAATGTCTTAGAAAAACTGTGATCCCATGTCTCAGTGCCGCCATCTGGTAAGATATAGCATAATTAGAGCGGCAATTTATTCAATTAGGTTCAGCTATCGCCCGGTAGATGGCCAGTGTTGCCAGATACGATTTTCAATTCATCGATTAATAATCGGATCGGTGGTGCCTGAAAAATCTAATATAAATCAAATCAGTTAGATAAATATCGAAAACTAAACAAATTAGGCAAAAATTGACTCAGGCAGAAAAAATATTCTAAGTAGGTACAATTTTATTCGCTACTATTCATTGTCCGTGTCACCGTCTATGACAACGTATCAGTTTTAGTGTGTGTTTTTAAGTAAGTAGTTATTTACATTTTAAAACAAAATAATTTTAAATGCGCCTGCTTTGCCGCCGAACTATTATGCTTTTGTGTTTTATATTGCTTTTTGTGTAAAGTAGACCTTTTTTGCAATTGTCGGTTGCGTTTCGTTTTTTGCAAAATTATTTTTTTACACTTTTCTTGCAAATATTTGTAAATCTTCTATCGATATACGTATATCCGAGGCGAGGTCCAAAGTCCGTAGATCTATGGATAAATCCGTAGGTCTGGCAATGCGGGGTGACACTAAGTACAAACTATAAAACCTGTAGTAGGGCTTTTACCATATAGATTCAAACGTATCGATAATATTGAAAAAAGTTAGTAAGACAAGTTTTTCGCATTTGAATAGATTGAAATAAGTGCCAAAAAATTAGGAAAGCAATAAAATTATCCAGTTTCAATGTTTACAAATGATTTATTTAAAAAAAATATTTTTTCATACAAATTACTAAATTATCGTTATTATCTTTATATGTGTGTGGTATAGTTAATTCTTCAAAAGACCATTTCAGTATGAGACCATACTGAAATGGTCTTTTGAAGAATTAACTACTTGACATGATCTGACCAAGATTATATCTGGACCTCTTGAGTTTGTTTTGGCCTTTCTTCTCTGATTAGTCAGATAGGAAACGCCGACCTCATCTAGTTTTTAAAATATGATTGACGTATAAAAGTGTCTGTACAGGCACCAGCACATCAAGCTTAGTTTTTAATTCTTCTAATATTATTACCCTCTTTTATAAAATCAATTAAACATGGATCGATTTTAAACTGAATGTTACTTGAATGAATCGATTATTTTGTCACACCACTATATTAATTTCGTTAAAAAGTGGTAACACTTAAGCTGTCATTTAACCCAACTATAGTAAAGTTACTCAGCAATAGATGGCGTTTAATACAAAATAAACAAATTTTCTAGGTCTTTTTATGAAAATTATTTAATTCTAATTACTGAGTAAATATAGATAATACATACAAAAATAAACTGAATTTAGGTCCAGTTGTTTTACCATAACGAGACTTGCAGTAACGTAATGCACAACTCGGCATATTTCCATACAAAATATTTTTCTTTTGTTGGACACGAATGCGTCAATGCGACTTGACGCGCAGGCGTACCATACTAGACTGAGAGACTTGTTACGCCTAGGTCACAAGTACCGGGACACTGTTTTGTTCGCAATGTCCCGTCTATTGTAAATACTTTAAATGTCTTTGGTGTCCTTCAATGTGTTAAAATAGTGTTGCTCCCGAGGTGGACACTCAACTTTTTATCACCCTGTATGAAAAAATAAGTTAGTGCAACTTATGAATAAGAATAGTACGTTTATTTGTTTACTTACACTTGTGGAAGACATTCTCATTTTTTATAAAACTAAGTAAAATCTTAAGTTAAGTAAACAATTACGAACGAAGGCAGAATCCTTTTCGCGCATTCTTTTTTTTTTCACAAACTTTTTTTTTAATTTGGCTTGCGCGTTTTTTTTTATCATACAGCCTGTTACTTGTTCATACAATGTTCGTGATTGATCTCTTTGGTGATTGGAGCTTTTACTAACAATATCCACATTCCAAATTCAAAACACTTTTAGTCCCTAGGGATTAAAGAGCTATTTTAGTCCCTGTTTACGAAGAATATAATAGCCCTTTTGGATTGTTGTGATAAAAAATAATTTTATAGAATGCCCTTTTGCACCTTTCTTGCGTGCTTTATTTGTATTTTATAAATATTACACAGAAAACGCCAAACCATACATAGATTTGTTAAGATAAAGATAAATATCGCCGACATAGCTAGTGGTCAGAGACAAATGTCAGGCAGGACTGGCAACGAATGGCTTGCTAGCTTGGCTCCGACTGGCAAGGTGGGTCCTGACGGGTGGAGTAATCGCTTGCTCCGTCGACATACATATGGATGGGATGTGTTTGAGGAATTGTAGGTTGTGGAGCAAGATGGGTTTTTATAGCGTCTGTGAAGATGGTAGTTTGTAAGTAAGTAAGTTTGTTGGTGCCACTAGTCGATATTTTTTCCATACATTCGGGAGAGTATTACTCCACTGTTTGACATTGTGCATCCAAAGTTAAACGTGATATCGTTTTGTCTTATTATTAATTGTGTATGTATGGAAACAGAATGGTAAAATGAAAAGCCATTAAAAAGTTATGAGCCAACAAAGGTTCGTTTTTCTTGCTATTTTTAACGTAACTTTGGGTGTAAATAAGTAATAAAAGAACTATAAAATCTTCAAAAGAAAGTCGGTACCGACAAAGCTCAGTTATCGAAAAGTTGAATAAAATTTATTTGTAATGGATTTATGTATTGGTTTTTTCATAAAACTCGATTTTTCAAAGGATTCTTCTCATTTTTTTTGCGCGCGTTTCAGGTCAGAACGGTGTTAGTGTGCGTGAGACCTAGGCGTTGTGCGTGTAGACTAGCGTCTAAACTAAATGCTCATTACTGATACTAACTCTGTCGGATACGATGCCAGATGCGGCAGCGCGCTTTTTGGCCATGCCCACCAGTGAGTTCGAGCTCGCGACTAGTTCCACCGTAAGTTGTAAAAGCTCTTAGAAAAGTGCTAACCAATCCTTACATAGTCTGGCTAAAATGTCTGTACGCGCATAACTTCCGGATGACTGCACCAAATTTGATAATTCTGTTTTTGTTGTGTTTAATATTGGCGGACAAGGTTTTTATGAAAGAAAATTTCGGAAATTCGAAGAAAAAAAATGGCTCCCGTGCGAAGGGGGGGTAGGCTGTTAGTCTAGTAAGTGATAGATAATTCATGTGAATTATTCTTGTATGTAAAGTCCTAGCCTAATCCGTTGTGTTACTTTTAGTTAATTCTGTTTACTTTCCTGCTATCTGAGGGAAGATTTATCTACACGTAAAGAAGTTAAAAGGAACTAACGGATTATCGTCGCAGTAATTTTTCATGGTTTATGTTGTTGTTGTAACCATATACGTATTCAGGACGACGAAAAGATTTAGTTATTGACTCGAGGGTTCGTAGATCGTAATACTTATTACAAACAAGTGTTTCAATATTTAGGGCAATAAAATACTTACATCTTTATGAACAACCGTCATTTTGATTTCTGCATGAGTGATCATTTGTAGGTACTTTAGTACCTCCTACGTACTCTGGACTGTCAGCACGAATATACTATAATAATATATACTACAGCGGCTCGAGCTAACCTCAAGCCGACACGAAAGAAAGAATTTGTCAAAGGATTACTTAATTTAAGTTTGTATACTTCAAACTAACCGAGTAAAAACACATTTCCCTCATAAACTACAGTAAAACCAGGCCATATTTTAAAACGCCAACCATCAAATAGCTCGCTGTATAATTTTTATTGTTACAAACAATATTAAAAGTTGCTTCCGACTGTAAATCATTCCTCGCGAACTGAATTTGTTTCGCAAATAATGTTACTTTTTGCTACGGACATTATTTTGTGGTACTTTTCGTGGATAGTTTATGGTAATCGGTTGATGAATGGAACCTTTTATGTGTATGAAGCATGTGTCGTGATTTCATCGATTTAAAAATGTGTACCTATTATTTTAATACCGCATTATAGTGGCAGTACTGTCAATGTACAAATTATTAATATTGTAACAAACTTTTAAAATGTATTTTCACTACGGTAACTAAATGTATTATTCTACTTTGACAACACTTAAAAATAACGGTAAAAACGACATTCGTCCCATCCAGAAATAATAATAATAATATCATAATTATCGTTATTTCTTTTTTTATTAGTGCAAAGCTAGTCGTTGTTGGATTGTGAAAGAGTAGTAGTACAGTAGTAGCAAAAGTAGATGATCAAAATCAGAAATTCAATACTAATGAACGGAGTTCGCGTCAGAACTGTGTGGCGTTGATGTGGCGTTGAGTGGTTTGAATCAATTCGACGCCACACAGTTCTGACGCGAACTCCGTTCATTAGTATTGAATTTCTGATTTTGATCATCTACTTTTGCTGTTGACTGTACCATTAAAAAATATTAGCAAGAAAAGAGTGTCTTCTTTAAGAAAAAATGAAAAAAAAAATATTTGTCCCAAAACAGTTACATGGATTATAAATGAACCTCTCTATTTGAAACTTGGCAATCGCACTAAACAATCTAATTTAATATAATGTTGTATTACTATTGTGAGATACAATCATGCGATGGCCAAGTCAATGTATTTATTGAAATTATAAAAGATTTTTAATAATGATATGGTCACTATAAGATGTTGTTAGGTTAGCTAATTACGTAATAACTTAAGACAGAAGTTCCCTTATGTAGGGACTGAATAAATTAACCGACTTGGTATTTACATGGATCTCACAACTTTTTACGGTAGAAGAACTGAGTTGCGAGACTTGTTTTTTTTACAAGTTATGTTTTGATGGCATTTAGGCTTACCCCAATTACTTGGGTCTTCTTTCAAGAGTGTTGATAAAATAAGTGAGTGATAATAAACTGGAAACCTGAAAACGGGTCACTGTACTCGACATTATGAACAACTTTTATTATGAAACCAAAGCAAATACTGCCAAAAAAACAACCTTTCAATAGGTACATTTGTGTACACAAAAACTGACAAAATGTGCGGGACAGCTGTTTTTTTCGCGAGTTCAGTGTTGGTTCCGTTCTCATAAATGAGTACAATGACCCATTTCGAATCAGGAATGAGGAGATCCGCAGGAGAACCAAGGTAACCGACATAGCCCGAAGAATTGCCAAACTGAAGTGGCAGTGGGCAGGGCACATTGCTCGCAGAACAGATGGCCGATGGGGCCGAAAGTTTCTGGAGTGGCGACCGCGTACCGGAAGACGTAGCGTTGGAAGGCCTCCTACAAGGTGGTCCGACGACCTAGTAAAGGACGCAGGAACCCGTTGGATGCGAGAAGCACAGAACAGGTCGAAGTGGAGGTGCTTGGGGAGGCCTAAGTCCAACAGTGGACGTCTTTCGGCTGAAATGATGATAATGATGACCCCTTAAGAGGGTGAACCAAAACTAAGATTGTAGAGATGAAGTTATACAATTAGGCATCAAACTCCAGGCACTAACACATGAACACTACCAACATAATTCTCCCCTAAATTCAGCTTAAACAGCTCACATTTAGCTGCCAATGATACAGCATTATCATCGATAATTCTATCGGATGCATTAAACCGCATCACGGTAGACAGTTCGGCTAAATTTGATTTATATGCCCAAATTGCCAATGAACTGTGATCGGGCATAGAATAGGCAAGATTTTGTAGATAGGGCATTTTGTATTGATGATTTTGTTTTTACAGAAAATCACATAAATGCCTTTTTGTGGGTTTCACAAATTACAATGCATTAACTTACTTAAAATTACTTACTAATTTTCAATCGCAATTTAGTTTCCAAAAATGTTAACATTTAAAATAATACCTACGGGTCAAGTTCAGTTTGCGTTACAATTTCAACATTTTGAAGACTTTTCAAAAGTACTCAGTTATTTTAAATAAATGTACCTACTTAATCTAACCATAAAATTAATATTTATTTAAGTGGTAACATAATCCGTTCGAATTTAAATTAACCTTAGTTTAGACTTGGGACAGTTTTAGAAAGAAAGAGAAATAACGAAACAATCTTTTTACATAGTTATCGAACATAGCATGAATATATTACTTGATAAGGTTTATAGTAGGTACCCCTCTTTTTTCTTTTTTTTGGGTTGGGAAGTCATCAAAAGACCCCTCCCGCTCTGGGCGGAGCGGAAGGGAGTGTCAGACTCTTACTGACTAAAACCCACCCGTGTTCCTTCCTTACCCCTTTATGTTCCGAGCCAGCGGTATCCCTTTCGGACATCTTTCGGACAATCCCGCTGTCCCCCCCCCCCCTCCCTATTCCCCTTATTTCATCAATTATGTTTTATGACTCATGTTATAAGGAATGGGCCTATTGCTATATACCAACCTCAAATCCAGATCGATTTTTTTCATTTTCTGCTTAAAAACAAAATTTTCAATTGGAACATCCAATTCTTGGGGGACTCAATAAAACCTGTAGTTAATTGTTCAATTTGAAATAATTAAGTAACCTTTAACTGCTCTAATCGCCACCTTTCCTAAAGAAACGTAGCCATTCCCTCGCAGCAAAGTGCAAAAAGCAATCCCCCTTTATTTTTGGCCCGAGCTGCCCATTAATTACTAAACAGGTCCAGGCTATTTGCTCAGCAAGTGCATTAGGGGCGCTAAAATGTCGTTACCATCGTGCCATGTAAGTTTTAGTATCAATTAGTGATGTAGTGTGCTTGCATGGACACTTAGTTACATTTTAGCGGCTGTGTTGGCAAATTGCGATGTTCGAGAAGATTCTGAGTGCGACCTGTTTGGTTGGGTTTAAATTTTAGTAGTAGAATGATTTACATACAAAGTAGATTGAGTTGAAGTGTTAGAGTGCATTATTATTTTGTTGTATGGTAAAATTGTACGAGTGTGAATATCAAATTAACGAAAATTAGATCGTATTTGACTTAAAGTCAATATAAGTCTGAAGTCGCCAACCCGCTTTGAGCAAACGTAGTGATCAATGCTCGTGCCTTCTCTGTGTAAGAAGAGCCTTGGCCCTGTGGTGGGAAAATAATATCCTGGTCATCATCATCTGCCTAGCCTTTTCCCAACTATGTTGGGGTTTGGTTTCTAGTCTAACCGGATGCAGCTGAATACCAGTATTTTACATGGAGCGACTGCCTATCTGACCTCTACAACCCAGTACTGGGAAATACGATACCCATTCGTAAGGCTGGTAGTCAGACTTTCGGGCTTCTGACTACCCGTAACGACTGTCAAATATCCACGAATGACAGCCGCGACCAACGGCTTAACGTGCTTTCCGAGGCACGGAGGGGTCTCGGTATGTAAAGATGGTCACCCATCCACAGACCAACCGCGGCAAGCCTAGCTTAACCTGATCGATCGACCTGTGCGGCTGTTATTATTAAGCCACGGGCCCATCTAAGAAATATCTAAGTAGAAAATAATATCTAAGTATTATTATTTATTTTAATTATACCATAATCGGCCTTTATGTACTGTTCCCACTGCTGGGACATAAGCCCCCTTGTTGTGCCTGTACCTACTGACATACTTATAAACTGTGGTAGCATGCAACCACGGGAAGGTACCTTCTTGTTTCATCCTTTTCAGTAGTCGGGTTTTAGTTTTTTATACAAAAAAATTAAATTTAAAATTTAAAAAACCTCCGACACAAAAATATAATAAAATGAAATGTAATTGGAAAAGGATCAAATAATTTAAACACCCCCAACTTAAAGAATCTAGGTAACGAGACTAAAACAGATAAATTCATATGGCACTCGGGGGACCTTTTAGAATAGAAGGTGTTCCACAGAACCGTCCCCCGACTTCCATTTGATACATATATTAAAGGAGTTGTGAAAAAAATATATAATTCGCCATTTTATGGTGGCGGCCATTTTGGATTTGAAATTCGTAATAACGTATAGTATTCTACTATTCAAGCCCTTTCATTTGATATCCATATTAAGGGAGTTGTGAAAAAATATGTAATCCGCCATTTTGTGGCAGCGGCCATCTTGGACCGATTTTCATCAAACATAGCTAAGAACACTCCCGACTAATTCACCTTTCAAACAAAAAAAACAAAATCAAAATCGGTTCATCCGTTCGGGAGCTAGGATGCCACAGACACACACACACACACACACACACACACACAGTACAAGGTGATGACCGCAAGCTGTGTGAATTTCAGTTTTTCCAAACTTACTCTATGTTTAAACAGTAAATCACATCAGAGCAATTTTGTCAGTTGCTGTAGTGCAAATCGTTTTGAAATCACGCCGTCATGCGTTTGGCATAAATGATGGCGGGTTTAAAGTTGCTGAAAATGTGTTATGAAGCTGTGGCAGAGCTCTCTGTGAAACAGCACTTCAGAAGTACTAGTTTATAACATAACCTCACGCCTTATTTCCCTGAAGGGTTACACAGAGGTGTACAGTCACGAGCAAAAGTATGTATACACTTGGCTTTATTCAAAGGCGATTTTCTCCTTTCATTTTTAAAGAAATTTTATATTATTAGGAACATAGTATTTTCGAACCCATAGGTATAATTGTTAAGTGTCGTATTTCAACGTTGCATTCGTTATTTCGTGAAAAAATCGCAATTTAAAGTTGCCAAGTGTTGACATATTGGTGCTCGTGACTGTACATATACCTATACATCTACATTTCGCCCAGTTATATTTCAGTCCAATGCAATATGGGGCAATCCTATTGCCATCATTCGGACTCGCACAAATCCAAACTCCGGGCTGCTACTGAGAAATTCCTAATGGAGAAACCCAATAACATTTTGCTCAACCAGGTAATCGAACCCAGGACTCATGCAGTCGCACAGCTACGGGTTTGAAAAAAAAAACATAAAATGGATACTGCAAATTAATTTAAAGTCTGTAAGTCGCAGTAACATTTTTTCTGCTAGTAGCATCGCGCCTCAAAATATATTATGTTACATCTATTTTTATTCCGGAGGGGTCCGTGGCTAAATAATAATAGCCGCACAGGTCGACCGATCAGGTTAAGCTACGCTTGCCGCGGTTGGTCTGTGGATGGGTGACCATCTTTACATACCGTGACCCCTCCGTGCCTCGGAAAACACGTTAAACCGTTGGTCCCGGCTGTCATTCGTGGATCTTTGACAGTCGTTACGTGTAGTCAGAAGCCCGAAAGTCTGACAACCGCTCTTACCAAGGGGTACCGTGTTACCCAGTAACTGGGTTGTGGAGGTCAGATAGCCTCCATGTAAAATACTGGTATTCAGCTGTATCCGGTTAGACTGGAAGCTGACCCCAATATAGTTGGAAACCGGCTAGGCAGATGATGAGATGATGATTATTTTTTATTCCAGAATGGGCCTGCTCTTGACGTCTGATTTGGTCAATCTCTCACAAAAAGTCACAACTTAACACAAGAATTAAATATCCAAAAATAAAGTAATAACTAAATATCCAATTCCATTAAGCGAAATATAAAATCCAATAATCAATAATTCATATTTCCATCGGCATGCCAAATACTCCAGGCACTCACGTTTCGCACCGTAAGCACTTTATGTTAGTAAAATTCTTCAAGTCCAAATGTAATGAGATTTTGTCCGTAAGCACTTAAGAGTAAACTACTCAAGGATCCCGTAGTTGCGAGTCTTAGGTCGAAGACACACAGCTAGGTGCTTCGCTTAGTGTTTAATAATACGCTGCGTGGGTAGCTTAGTATATTATGCTGCTAGGTGACATTTATTTATTTATTTGAATAACATGGGAGACTTACAGCTAAAACAAACAGATCTAGGACAGTACATTAGTCTGAAAGCCAATTACAGGTCTCCACTTATAAAATACAGAGAAGAAAAAGTAAACTCTAAGGACATTCACACAAAGTTACTATTCCTGGCTGACGACACACTAGTTAGGAACGGATCAATATCGTACTGTTTACAAAGTTTGTTAAAATTTCTGCTTTCACGCACAATGTAGGAATTCTGCCTATAATTGATTGAGGCAATTGGCACGCGCAAAGGTGTATTGTATCGCTTACACTTCATGGGAATGCTGAAATAAAATTTTGACAAAATATCGGAACAGTTTATATAATTGACATGTTTCTAGCGAACAAACGCATGTTTGCGTGGTAGCCTAGTATACTATGCTGCTAGGTGACATGTTTCTAGCGAACAAACGTATGTTTGCGTGGTAGCCTAGTATATTATGATGCTGAGTAACATGTTTCTAGCGACTAAACGCATGTTTGCGTGGTAGCCTAGTGTATTATGATGCTAGGTGACTTGTTTCTAGCGAACAAACACATGTCTGCGTAGTAGCCTAGTATATTATGCTCCTAGGTGACATGTTTCTATCGAACAAACGCATGTTTGCGTGGTATCCTACTATATTATTCTGCTAGGTGACATGTTTCTAGCAATCAACGCATGTTTGCGTGGTAGCCTAGTATGTTATGCTGCTAGGTGACATGTTTCTAGCGAACAAACGCATGTTTGCGTGGTAGCCTAGTATATTATGCTGCTAGGTGACATGTTTCTAGCGAACAAACGCATGTTTGCGTGGTAGCCTAGTATATTATGAATAATGATGCTAGATGACAAGTTTCTAGCGAACAAACACATGTTAGCGTGGTAGTCTAGTATACTATGCTGCTAGGTGACATGTTTCTAGCGAACAAACGTATGTTTGCGTGATAGACTAGTATATTATGCGGCTAGGTGACATGTTTCTAGCGAACAAACGCATGTTCACGTGGTAGCCTAGTATATTATGCTGGTAGATGACATGTTTCTAACGAACAAACACATGTTTGCGTGGTAGCCTAGTATATTATGCTGCTAAGTGACATGTTTCTAGCGAGCAAACGCACGTTTGCGTGGTAGCCTAGTATGTTATGGTGTTAGGTGACATGTTTCTAGCGAACATGAGAGCGATAGATATGAACATAAAGAGCGGTCATTGTACTCATCATTATGAACAACTTTTACTATGGAACCAAACCTGAAATCGCGAAAAAAAAACAGCTGTTCCCTACATTTTGACAAGTTAAACGAACATAAATGTAGGGAACAGCTGATTTTTTTTTCGCGGTTTCAGGTATAACACAATGAATGTTGTTGAATTGTCAAAATGAAAGCTATTGCTACTTATAATGTGTTACGCAATTATGTCACAGGTGAAGCGCGTTCGTGTCGCTTGACGCAAGTCGCACCACTCGAGGCAGTGAACGGGGTCTTAGAGACAAACAATATAAGAATAAAACCTCTCGTACGTCATCTGAGTATGTGAGTTTTAATATCTGAGAGTGCAGGGATGCCCTGCGATATTTTCTTATAGAAAATGTCGACCGTATGTGTGTCACTTTTTCTGAGTTATCCTTGGAAATTCACGCAAAGATTTAAATCGTTCGATTTGCCCTCACCGTGCAAGCCACTCAAAAAGTGTCCATACTGAGAAAAGTGAGCTCTCACAATAATGATGGCGTTTCCATGGCAATCCATGTACAACTATTAAACATCTTAATAAATAATTGTACTTCATAGATTAAGTTTTTGTTGTACAGACGCCAGCACATCAAGCCACTACAATCGGTCAAATTTCTTTAATAGATTTTCAACTTTATCGTTAAAGCATAAGGTTCAAAGTTGATTGGGAAAATTTGACAGTTTCGGGTAGCTCAATGTGCTGGCGTCTGTTCTTTGAGAACGAAATAAATGATTTATTATTATTAAAATCAAGTCTCTGCGATATTGCGTGTGGCAGATGTGTCAAAATGAACGATGCGGTAGGGCGAATAGTATAAATCTTTGCTTTATTGTCCGTTTTTTTATTATTTATCAAAAACAACAGCTTTCTTTTTTATTTCAACGTTGATAGCTTGGGCTGTGATTTGCACATGGCAAAAGACTATAGAATTTAAGTCTACTTGCTTGCTTACTTGTAACATCCTGCAAAAAGTATTCTTCCGATATAGCTCTACAAATAAAATATGGATAAACAATCTATGGAATCTATGGTAGTTAAAAATATTTGTAGTATTTTAACCATACCTCTACTTAATACGCAGAATTGCAATATTGATCGTCTTCTAATTTTATTTTCCTTTGTGTTATTAAGAAGTACTTCGACATCCATACTAATATTATAAATTCTAAAGTAACTGTGTCTGTCTGTATGTTACCTTTTCACGACTAAACCACTAAACGGTCTTAAAATAAAATTTGGCAGAGAGATAGATAGCAACCCCGGGAAGGACATAGGATAGTTTTTATCGACATACCTTGTGGGTGAAGCCGCGGGCGGAAGTCAGTAATTGATAAATCCTAGAGCCTTTAGTTTTATCATTATTATTTAATATATGTCTTATCACATATTTCTGGTTAACTTGTAACTGGCGACTGTGTAAGTCCGAAGCTATTGTTACCAATAGTACCTAAGATATATTATATACAAAAGGTGGTATACATACCTTCATAAATAAGTTAATTCTACACAAGCAAAATCGCAAGAAAAGTTTTACCGCCAACCCTATCCCATCTAAGTCCATAACCTCCGGCACAAGAGCTGTCTGGAAATAGAAATTCATGCAAAACTGATGCACCACAATATATTTTATATCACAAGTCAGCTTTTACATTTATTGCTTTTTATAATAAGTGTATAAAACAAGTAATGTAGACTGTATAATTTTGTTGTATCTTCTTGGTTGTATTTTTATTCATGAACACACACCTTAGGGGCAGGAATAAGCCAGATGAGAGTATCCACCTTTGAATGCCATAAAAAGTTTACATACTACATTTTGTTTTTGTATTTTTAAATATTTAAGGGGCTTACAGGACCTAAACGCAAAAAACGCAAGTTTTAGAAACAATAAAAGTATATTTATGATCGACTACAGTAAACAAAATCAGAAAAATATATTCTATTGATTTTCTTCAGGATATATGCTAGGTAGATAGTGTTTTGAAAACATAATACAACTAATTTGATACGACAGAAAAAAATCATGAAGATACCTCTAAAAACTTTCTTTTTACAATAAAAATCATACTAATAAACATACAATCATTCTGATTTTTTGTCAGATTATTCTACAAGCAACATACTAAAATACTAGTGTTTTAATTTTTTAGTGCAAACAATAGATTTTTTGTAATTAAATAATTGCTTCATATTTTGCAATAAATTACCAGCGTTATGTCATCGCGCGTCTCTTTCTTTTCTATGCAGTCCGGCAGTGACCGCGCTTTAGGTCATGTAAGCCCCATAATTATATTAATTTTAGAAAACTAGTATACTAACTTACAGCAAGTACATTTGAGTAAGCAGTAGCAGTATGTAGATGGCCTATTGCAAGTTTCCGCTTACATAAACATATGAATAGGATTGGAAAAAACTGCGTTTACAGCGTAAACAAAAGACGTAAACACTCAAAATAAAGAAAGTCATAAAAAATATTATGTAATCTAGTTGAAATCGAGTTCATATTGTTCAGAATTCAAGCCAAAAGTATTATTATCCCCTGCCACTTTACGACGATTTATTAGTAAACACCACACCGCTTATGTAAGAGCCCTAAACCAAGGTAAGACCTTTTAAAATCCAAGTGGGGTCATAATGGTATCGTATCCTTAAATTAAAGTAAATAAATAAAGCTGTACACCGCGACGCCCTTAATTTGTACCTGCTGTTGGCAATCTGCAGAGATTTAGATTGTACTAGAAGGAGCTCAGAGTGAATCCCACCAGTGGGGTAATTGGATAATCAGGGTCCAGAGAAGGACACGTGCGACAAGGATGATTTCATCAAGGTGCAGAAGAAGAAGCCTCCTTGTCGGAACCAGTGCGGCAACGTGCAGGCAGGACCCAACATGCTGCTGCGTCCAGCAATCCCGACGACGCAGCTGTACGTGTCCAGACTGCACTGCTCCACGAAGGTTGAGGAGATCGTGGAGTACACGCGTGTGAAGACCAACTGGAGTTTGAGCACTTCACCACACGAACTTCAAGTCGTTCATGGTGCGTGTTCCGATACATCATCTCAAGAAGTTCCTCATGGAAGAGTTCTAGCCGAAGGGTGTTGTGTGCCGCCGGTTTCGTGGCTGGCTACATCACACCAGTCAGCGAAACACGACGCAGACACTTCGTGCGCGTTTAGTGTAAATATAATGTTGTATGTATTTATAGTATTTTCAAGTTATATTAATATTGTATTTTATGTGTTTATATGGGCCTTGATACCTGAAATAAATGTACAAATTAATAAAATAAATAATCAGCCTATAAAGTTCCCCCCGCTGAAACGCAGACCTCCTCTCTGTCAGAGGGATTGGGCCGTAATCCACCACGTGGGCCCAGTGCAGGTTGGTAGATGTCACATGTCTTCGAATTTTTGGTTCTAGGACATGCCGGTTTCCTCACAATGTTTTCCTTCACCGTTTTGAGAGCAGTGGTGATGACGTAAATTACACAAAGTAAAGCGCCTGTGTGGTGTCGGAACCACGACCGCGTATAACGCGTAAGTCGGGGCTGGTGACACTGGGCTCACCACTGCTCTCAATTAACACACCATCATCATCATCATCTGCCTGCCTTTTTCCAACCATGTTGGGGTCGGCTTCCAGTCTTAACAGGATGCATCTGAATACCAGTATTTTACATAGAGCGACTGCCTATCTGACCTCCACAACCCAGTTACTGGGTAATACGATTTTTTATTTTTTTTGCGGATGGGAAATCATCAAATGACTCCTCCCGCTCTGGGTGGAGCGGAAGGGAGTGTCAGACTCTTACTGACTAAAACCCACCCGTGTTCCTTCCTTAGCCCTTTATGTTCCGGGCCAGCGGTAACCCTTTCGGACAATCCCGCTGACCCGGTAGGCTTCGGCCCTAAGGGGCCCCTCCTCGATGCTGACATCTCTTTGAGGCGCGCGTGGAACACGTACGCGCCGTCCGGCACGGACCTAGGTAATACGATACCCCTTGGTAAGACTGGTTGTCAGATTTTCGGGCTTCTGACGACCCGTAACGACTGTCAAAGATCCACGAATGACAGCCAGGACCAACGGCTTAACGTGCTTTCCGAGGCACGGAGGGTTCTCGGTATGTAAAGATGGTCACCCATCCATAGACCAACCGCGGCAAGCGTAGCTTAACCTGATCGATCGACCTGTGCGGCTGTTATTATTTAGCCACAAGCCCGTCAATTAACACACCAATTGTACATAAATAAACTAATGAAGGTTAAGCTACTGTCTCTTCTAGTAACTCTACACACAAACATGAACCACGGAACAATTCGCCATGATCGTAAATCGCCATAATTGGAGGGAACCGTAGACGTACCAGTATAGTCCTTACATGGGAGTGAGAAATCGTGCGGTCTTGCTCACTCCGACTAAAATTTGGTGGTGGGAACGAGATGGGAGAAACAAAGTTGAATAAAACACGACGGTCATTTGCAATTATTGACATCAATTGAAGCCAGGAATTGATGGCAGTTGTGAAAAGATTCAGAGTCTAAAGCAGGGGCTTGGAACGTTACTCAAAATAACCTTACGCGTAGCGTAGTTCCGGTAACTATAATTTGTACCGTTCTACCAGGATTGTAACAAAATTAATTCCTTGGCTAAAACGATACTGACAAACGAAAGGAAATCTTAAACTGTTCAATAGCAATATTATCAATATATATCGTTATTAGTATAACGATATAATATTAATAGTATAACGTTATTCATTTCGATACTCAACTTTGCCAGCTTCATCTTTACATACCGTGACCTCTCCGTGCCTCGGAAAGCACGCTAAGCCGTTGGTCCCGGCTGTCATTCGTGGATCTTTGACAGTCGCTAGGAGTGGTCAGAAGCCCGAAAGTTTTACAACCAGTCTTATCAAGGGGTATCGTATTTGGGTTGTGGAGGTCAGATAGGCAGTCGCTCCATGTAAAATACTGGTACTCAGCTGCATCCCGTTGGACTGGAAGCCGATCCCAACATAGTTGGGAAAAGGCTAGGCAGGTGAAGAATCAATATTAAGTGTGTGGGGTTTTCGAAAATTATTGACCCCTGACGGGACAAAAAGTGGTAATTCAATTTATAAGGGGATTTTAATGAGTGCCTTGATATACTCAAAAAAAATTGTACAAATAAATTTGGACTTGAAACTTGGCACAAATAATTATATTCGAATTTTTTTGGAATTCTAAACTAACCCAAAGTCGAGATTGGGGGTGTCAAATTTAGTATGGAAAAATTTTAATGCGCGGTCCAATTAACTCGAAACTCAGTACCTATCTAAGACCAAAATAAATAATAAAGTGGTTCAGGGTTTTTCGAAAATCTACCGCTAATGGGGTGAAGAGGGGTAGACAATTTCACAGGGCTACATTTTATTACGAGGCTTGATTAACTGGAAAATTGGTATAAATAATCTAGATTATGTTTCGAAATTCCACCCCTATGGGGATAGAAAGAGGGGATACTGTTTATATGAAAAATCTTATTAATTTGGTTAATAAATTAGAAACTTGGCAATATTTGGGTCAGTAAATAATAAAGATTGTCACTTTTAGTTTAAAACATCCCTCACAGAGGATTAGGGGGGTGACTTTGATGAATTAGAAAAATATTTAACCCGCTGTCGGATTAACTCGAAACTCGGTACCTACTACTAACCCAAAAAATACTTAAAAAAAGTGATTTAGGGTTTTTCAAAAATTGACTCCTACGAAGGTGGAAAATTCTACTGCTTGCTTCCATTAACTCGAAAATGGGTATGGGTCTTTAAGTCAAGTTATGAACACATCCCAAACGATTTTTCAAAATTACTCTCCTGGGGGGTAAAAAGCTGAGATACAGTTTATTTGAAAAATCTGATCCCTTTGAGCTATAAACTAAAAAATTGGCCCGAATACTTATTTATATCTAAACTAGCTGTGCCCGCGACTTCGTCCGCGTGGAATAGTGACTTTTCGGGCAGCATATTTTGAATTACATAATTATACCGTCTACAGACCGGGCATTTGGTGTCCGAACCCTCTGAGAACTCAGGCGAATTTCAGTGAAAGTCTCAGACTCTCGTGCTTGAGCTTCACGATCGGCAGTGAGACGTATTTCTCGTTCTTCCTGTGTTTCCTGAGACCGAACATTTGCTGTCCGAACCCTCTGAGAACTCAGACGAATTTCCCTATCAGTGAAAGTCTCAGACTCACGCGATAGTGTATGAGCTTCACGATCGGCAGTGAGACGTATTTCCCGTTCGTCCTGTGTCTCCTGGGATCGAGCATTTGTTGTCCGTACTCTCTGGGAGCTCAGGCGGGTTTCCCTGACAGCAAAAGTCTCAGACTCACGCGATAGCGCGTGAGCTTCGCGATCGACAGATAAACGTGCCTTTCGTTGTTCCCCGTTTTCCCTATTTCGAGTTGTCATCATTCGAGAACGATTTAAACTCAGTCGAGATTCTCGCTGAGTCGAAGTTTCTGCAGCACGAAACCTAGCCTGGTGCAGAGAGCCTTTTGCCTCACGACCTTCCTCAGATTCCTGTGATCGAACTAATCTCATCCTTTTAGCATTTCTGCTACATTGGGAGAGGTTGGATCTTCTTCGAGGCATTCTTACAATAAAATAGTACTTACTACTTAACACACAGTTATTTAGTAAACACGTACTATCGTAAACAATTAAATTATAAATACTTACAGATTATTATACAGTCTAAAATTATCACAGTTTAAGTAATAAGTGTTAAGACGTGTAAACCAAACGTCATTATCATCATCATTTCAGCCGATAGACGTCCACTGCTGGACATAGGCCTCCCTCAATTTTGGGGGGGTTTGCCATAATCGCCACGCTTGGCAGGCGGGTTGGCGATCGCAGTATGGTATGGTGGTGGAATGCATAGAAAACGCTGCTGCCCATTCTCCGGTGAGACCCTTAGTCGCCTTTTACGACACCCACGGGAAGTAAGGGGTGGTGCTATTCTTCTACACAGACAAACGTACTAACTTTATAAAACAAAAGAATTGCTAGAAAAAATAATTACTAACCTAAGCTAATGAACTTATACTTAATAAAGAAAATCAAGAAAAGAAATGCCTAACCTATACCAAATACTTATAATATTTATATACAAACCCTAAATACAAATTAAGATAAGTATGTATACCGAAAATCAGGGAAAGAAATGCCCAACCAATAATAAATGCTTACAATATTTATTTACAAAACCCTAAATAAAAATTAAGATAAGTAAATACCCAAAAATCAAGGAAAGAACCGCCTAACCTATACCAAATACTTACAAAGAAAATTAAGAAAAAGAACCTAACCTACTAATCCTAAAATATCATCATCATCTGCCTAGCCTTTTCCCAACTATGTTGGGGTCGGCTTCCAGTCTAACCGGATTCAGCTGGATACCAGTATTTTACATGGAGCGACTGCCTATCTGACCTCCACAACCCAGTTACTGGGTAATACGATACCCCTTGGTAAGACTGGTTGTCAGACTTTCGGGCTTCTGACTACCCGTTACGACTGTCAAAGATCCACAAATGACAGCCGGGACCAACGGCTTAACGTGCTTTCCGAGGCACGGAGGGGTCACGGTATGTAAAGATGGTCACCCATCCACAGACCAACCGCGGCAAGCGTAGCTTAACCTGATCGATCGACCTGTGCGGCTGTTATTATTTAGCCACGGGCCCCTCTACTAATCCTAAAATATAAATAAATGAAATATGCAAACAGTCAGTATTCAAGTGAATCGCAATAATCGAATCCAACTATTCGCCTATACTCTCCAGGATACGTGCGTTCGCTACGAATAACTGAATCCTTATGGCAGCGGCGCGTTTTCTTTTGAAATGGTCACCTCGCAGTTCAACCTGAGGGGTTGTCGACTGCTTAACCTGGCTTTCCTGTGGATGCCTCAATAAATTAAGGCCTCCAGCCAGGGCATAATACACAACTTGACTACACAATATAAACTTAAAAACTAAGCGACTACACGCTAAGGGCACCCCCTGTGAGGTACGGACCTCGGCTTAGGGCGTCGCTGGGAGAGGGCAGCAAGGGACAGGCTGGATCGGAATTATGGCAGCGGCGCGGCTCTCAGCGCGCTTTATACAAGGTGTAACGGGGAGGGGGTATCAACCCTGAAGGAGGTGAATGTGCTCATGAAACTGAACAAATTTCCCCAAAGAACATAGGTCGAAATATGAAAAAAATTTTGGACCTCCCATAGTAATAGTAAATCATTGATGTGCTATTACTATGGGAGGTCCAAATTTTTTTTTCATCTTCATTCACCTCCTTCAGGGTTGATACCCCCTTTCCGTTACACCTTGTATATATAGCCACGGACGCGCAGGCGCGAGGCGTTTACGTACTCTGATAGAATACCTTAACAAATGTTCGCCGTGATTCTTTAAATTGACATAACTTTTTTATTTATGAACCGATTGAGATGAAATAAACACTAAATGTTAAGTGAAGCTTACTACAATATATTAGTGAAAACCGCATCTAAATCGAATAAGCCGTTTCTGATATTAGCGTGCACAAACACAGCAGACAAACAGACAAACAGAAAAAAAAAAAAAATTACAATTTCGGGTTCGGCATCGATATAATAACAACCCCTGCTACTTTTTTTTTAATATATTTCCATTGTACAGACACCACTTTTCTACAATTTTATTATATGTATAGATAAATGATAAAAATCATAAACATACAAGTAGGGATTTCAAAAGATTTTCCAAGGAAAGTACGAATTTCACGCGGACGAAGTCGCGGGCAGAAGCTAGTGACTTATAAGATGACGAAATAGTATGAAGAATAACGTTACAAATGAACCTGTAACGTTTCTCCTATAACGTTATTTCAAGCGTTACTTATAATATTGTTCTACAAAAATGATATTCTATAACGTTGTCTTCACTAACGTTATTGATATTTTTAGGTTTTAGTATCGTTACAAATTTTGGAACGTTTTACGATAGCATTTTTGGTAACGAAACGAAATTCATTTCGTTTTCAAGTCCCTGGGGACCTCATCTGCTATTTTTATAAATTCGTCATTCCAACACGATCCCACCACCATCCCATTGTCATTTTGCTAAAAGTTCGTAATCTGCTAAATTCATAATGGTTATTGGTCGGTCGGTCAATGGCACAGAAATCATACGATATTCGTAACGAATTAAAAGCAATGACTGCACAATGACGTTCTAATGGTAGGTCACTGATCAAAGGAACTGTCAAAATTTTTGCAGATTAGGTACCGCGTAAGTCAGTAATTCATTTTTCATTATGTACGAGATTACCATTCTATGCCATTTCTTTCAATGGAGTGTCAGTGGTTGACCATGGGAAAGTCATAATGACGTCATTATATTAGTAGATTACCAAACTTGATAGACCAATGATAAACCATTCTGACACTATTGTAATAGCAGACTTGAGGCCCTCGTCTGAAGTCACATTATTGATGGGAGGGATGAGGAACTTAGGGCGAGAAGGCTATTGTTTTGTAGTGTTAATGGCAGGTACATACCTAAATCGAATATCTTGATCTTGGTATCTAGTTTTTGAAAAGAGTTAACATTTTCCACTGTGTTGCCACATTTCTATTTTTTGCCTATTTTGTGTCCCACTGCTGGGCATAGGCCCCCTTTTATTTTTCCAAACCTCCCTGTCTTGTGCGACATGATTTATGATTTTAATTTTTTTTTAAACCCGCCACGCCACGCCTAAAGGATTACTTGTTTACTTTTTATGATAAGTCAAAGGTAAAGTCAATTAAAACATTTACATCACTAGAATTTTAAATCTTATTGTGGTGTGTCACAGCTGAAATCGAAAAAAGTCAACTAACTTTTGAATGCAACTGTACACTTTTAAAAGGATAATAATATTTAACTGATCCACTAAAAATTTATTGACCTTCAAATGATGCACTCTTTATATAATAATGGATCCTCTTTTTACCCGACTGCGCCAGAAGAAGAGTTATGTGTTCGAGTGTATGTATGTATATTCTTTGGCACGCTCTGTAGCCTAAAAGGCGTGATCGATTTCAGCTTGAGAGGTGCCATTACATTCGTTTTGATTAAAACACAAGCCATTTTTCTCACAGTTAGTCACTGTTACTTGGATATTTAGTATATTTAGAAACTGAAAATATAAATTATTAGCGGCCTGCCCTAACTTCGCACAAGTCCTGTAAGATTCAGAAAATTTATTTTTACAATTTCCGAAATTTTCTTTCATACAAACCTTGTCCTGGCAATGACGACACAACAAAAAAAGAATTATCCAATTTGGTGCAGTCATTCGGAAGTTATGCGCGTACAGACATTTTGGCGACTTTGTTTTATACTGTTTAAGGATTAGAAGTTCACATACGTACAATTTGACCGCGGAGGTATTCCACTTTTCTGTGAAACAAAGATAGTATTAATGTCCGCACAGGTTCCCCAGATAAGATTTCCATATGACATAAAAAGACTATGAAAATAACTTAGGCTACGCCAACCGCCTAGTGGTGCCCTCATCGTTTGTTTGGTTATTTCTTTTATTTTAGAATGAAAATGCAGAAAATAGCCACGTTAAGTTGTGCTCCATAATATTCATCATCATCATCATCATTTCAGCCGAAAGACGTCCACTGCTGGACATAGGCCTCCCCCAAGTTGGGGGGGGGGGGGGGGGGGGGGTATGCCATAATCGCCACGCTTGGCAGGCGGGTTGGCGATCGCAGTATAGTATGGTGGTGGAATGCATAGAGAACGCTGCTGCCCATTCTCCGGTACGACCCTTTACGACACCCACGGGAAGTATGGGGTGGTGCTATTCTTTAAGTCCTCCATAATATTATACGTTAATATTATTACGGATAATAGTGGCCACAATTTTCCGTTTTCGTGATTATAATAAAACTAAACAATGCAAAACTACCGTTTATAATAATATTAACGTATAAACTTGTGGAGCACAACTTAACGTGCTTATTTTCTGCATTTTCTTTCTAAAATAAAAGAAATAACCAGGCAAACGATGAGGGCGCCACTGCGTGGTCGGCGTTTGGCTGCTCTGGCTGTATCTACATTATCTGTATCTGAGAGGCAATTCTCGTAATTTTAAGAATGTTCACAGTCTGATCTGTCTCAATCTGTTTAAAATATCTCTGATTTCCTCACATTTTTGACAAGTTTTTGACAGTGATCGTCGCTGAGATGAGAAAGCGACTAGATTTTGAACGTGTATAATTACAAGAGTTGGCCATCTGTTATACAGTTCTTATTATCACAGTTCACGTGATACAAAACCGTGTTTTTTTCCCCTTTAACCAGACAACAACAGAAAATGGGGTAGGTATAATAAATACTGAAAAGATGCAATCATAGGACGGGGTTATTCATTGTTAGATAAGCTTCCTTTTCCGTGACTTTCGACCATCAGATGTAAGCAATAATAGTGAAGTAGGGTTAGCGGGGTAATTGCGTAATCTATCTACAACGCTACATGCGAAAAACGCGTCATAGTGACGTCACGCAAAATCCTGCATCTCGCAAGCAGAGTTTACCGCGCAACTAGCATAGATACAACGGCTCGACATGAATCATAGGGCAGTTGCCCGCCGTCTGGTCGGAGGATCCTCCCTTTTCTATAGAGTATGAGTGACCTTTACACCCGGTTCATCATACCTCTATAATAGCAATGACTTTAATTTTGACAGTTCAAAAACATTCATTGCGTTATTTACGTTGGTGAGCAGACTCTAGTGAACTTATGAAGCAATGGATTAGCAATATCGTTCAGAATGATTCAGATTATGATTTATAGTGTGTTACGCAATTAGGTTGCCGCCGGTTCCTTTATCTTGTGACGGGTCGTATCTATTTGCAAAATTATAATATAATTAATATTATTTGCAATATTATTATTTAGAACCCGAATCTCTTCAAAGTAAGAGTGAACAGGCTTCTTCTGGGTAAGCTCACCCCATCGTCGACTTTGTCTCTGTCACCTCTGACCTAGACTAGAGTCAAGAGCAAACCCATTTCAAATAAAAAAAATTGCATGTGAGACTGAAGCCAATTTTAATTGTTAACGTTTTTAAAGGGAAATATAAAATTAGATCCTCTAATTATCAGAAATGCGAATGGTCAAAGAAACATTCATAGAACTTAGGAAGTCCTGGGGGCCTAAAAAGGCCACTTTGAAGAATCAAAAAAGGATAACATTATGAATCGTAATATGGCGAAGACAGTCCGTGTTTTTCTTTTTTTCGCTGCACTACGTATGTATAATCAAAGAGATTGGGATTGGATTTGGATCGGATTGATTGGTATTTTAGCACAGACAAAAAAAAAAACTGAAAAATGCTTCACCAATGGGATTTGATACGATTAACTTAACAGTTAACTGTCCTTTTATGATTCTGCCAAAGTGGCCTTTTTAGGCCCCCTGTACTTAGTGTAGATTGCAAGTGGCGTTAAAGTGGAAGAAGTACCTATAAAATACCCACAGATCTGTTATTTCGCAGTGGATACCCGATTTAAAACATTCTACGACGAAGAAAAGAAGAAGAGAATAACGGTATGACATCTAGGTATTACGGTCGTACCGGAGAAAGGGCAGCAGCGTTCTCTATGCATTCCACCACCATACTATACTGTGATCGCCAACCCGCCTGCCAAGCGTGGCGATTATGGCAAACCCCCCCCCAACTTGGACAGCTGAATACCAGTATTTTACATGGAGCGACTGCCTATCTGACCTCCACAACCCAGTTACTACCATAATACGATACCCCTTGGTAAGACTGGTTGACAGACTTTCGGGCTTCTGACTACCCGTAACGACTGTCAAAGATCCACGAATGACAGCCGGGACCAACAGTGGATGTCCAGCAGTGGACGTCTTTCGGCTGAAATGATGATGATGATGATGATCTAGGTATGTCCATGCAAAATCAATATGATTACCAATAACAAATTGAGTTTTTATTGAACTTTTGTGAATCAAAACGAACTACAGCAAAACATTTGTAAATGAGTTATTGTAAGGTTCTCAAAAGCCTTTATTCATAAACGTTGCTTAAAATTAAATAGTGATTAGCGACTGTTTACCCATTACTTCGTGACTTTTGAACGTCACTTAAGAGGAAATGCGGGTGGTCTTTTCTCCATAGAAACGCACTCGCCTGTTTTGCCAGAAAATTATTTTTTTACAGAATAATAATTATTAACTACTTGCAGGTATGTCCCTATGTTTTCCTTTTTGATGATACATTATTTTTATAAGCACTAGAACCCTCAAAAAATGCCGATTTAAACCGCTGTCTACAGAGGCCTAGTGTACAAATTTGACAACTATTAATGAAAAAAGAAAACCATAACATAATATATACTGTGTCCCTTATGTTTTTCTTTTTAGGGTTCCGTACCCAAAGGGTAAAAAACGGAACCCTATTACTAAGACTTCGCTGTCTGTCCGTCTGTCCGTCTCTCCGTCTGTCCATCTGTCCGTCTGTCAGTCTGTCCGTCTGTCCGTCGTTGCCCTTTTTTGCTCGATATCAAAAATAGCAACAGGTAGGCACTTGAAATATTCACAAAATACTCAGTTGTATTTTAACTTTAATAATAAATAATAAAATTAAAATAAAATAAATATTTAAGGGAGGCCCTTAAATATTTATTTTATTTTGTTTTTAGTATTTGTTGTTATAGCGGTAACAGAAATACAACATCTGTGAAAATTTCAAATGTCTAGCTATCGCGGTTCTGGAGATACAGCCTGGTGACAGACAGACGGACAGACAACAAACATGTTTTTTTCGGCGTTTTTGCCTTGTGGTACGGAACCCTTCGTGTGCGAGTCCGACTCGCACTTGGCCAGTTTTTTTATATATTCTTCTTATTCAGTTTATAAAATATCTTTTAAGTTGGAGGAGGAAATAGGCGAGAACCAACCCTCGAATTATGACTTTTTGACTTAGGCTTTTTCAAAAGTCTCTCCGCCCGCATTTCACTGAAAATCTTCGTTGTTTGAAGAAAAATAACTGCTTTAAACTGAATTAAACACCCTTACATTATATTACCTAGAATCGTTATCAAACACGTATTATAACACGAACGTAACTCAGGCTTATAACACGCCATAACAGTAAACTACTACTTGGTAATAACTATTGATGCTCAATGTAAAATTAATTAATTCGGGATTTGAAAGGATTAGCTACCGATGTGTTAGGCTTTAGTTCAGATTATATTTTGGAACTAAATTTTGAGCCAAAATATGAATATACTAGCTTTTGCCCGCGGCTTCGCTCGCGTTAAGTATTATTTAAAAAAAAATACATTTACATCCTCCATCATCCCTTATTTTATCTCCATGGGGGTTGAATTTATCAAAATCCTTTCTTAGGGGATGCCTACGTCATAGTAGCTATATGCATGCGAAGTCTCAGCCCGATCGGTTTAAAATTGACAAAGTTTCATACAAACTTTCATCCCCTATTTTATCCCCTTGGGTGTAGAATTTATCAAAATCCTTTCTTAGCGGATGCCTACGTCATAACATCTACCTGCATGCCAAATTTCAGCCCGATCCCTCCAGTGGTTTGGGCTGTGCGTTGATAGATCACTATGTCAGTCAGTCACCTTTGAGTTTTATATATTTAGATTGTTCGGGCTAAAATATGAAGTGTGAATTAATTAAAATGGTGGTGATGGGATAATGTATTGTAATTAGTTGTTCGTAGCAAATAATTAGCATCTGTTGTTTAGTAAATAAGCCTAACAAGTATAGCTATTATTTCGTTTACTTAAAGTTAAAGGGGGTTGAAGATTTTTTATATTATGAAGCCTACTGTCACGCCATTTTGATTTTTTTTTACAATCTAAATCTGTCTTTATTTACTTAATAGATTTTCAACTTTATTACTAAATCATAATATACTGGATGATTTTTTTTACCGTCTCGAAATTTTTACACGGTGTTCTACCCATGAATATGAACAACTTTCACTTTGGGACCAACTCTGAAATCTCGAAAAAAAAATCCGCTGTTTCATACATTTTGGTCAAGTAGGTAGGTACTGAACTTTTGTATTAAACAGCTGATTATTTTTTCGTGATTTCGGAGTTGGTCCATAGTGAAAGTCGTTCATATTCATGGGTAGAACACCGTGTAAAAATTTCGAGACGGTAAAAAAAATCATAAGGTATAAGGTTCAGGGTTGATTGGGAAAATTTTACAGTTTCGGGTAGGTTGATGTGCTGGCGTCTGTACATCTTGTTACTGATTGAAATAATCAGTCTGAAAGTTTAAAGTAATAAAACATCTATGTAACAAAGTATATCCAAGTTAAAAATGTTTGGATGTAACGTGATCACGTGATTTTATCTCGGAAATGTGACACTTTTGTGTCATTGATATCAGCTATCGATTTAAGTAGGTATATAGGTTTTATGCGCGGCCACCATTTTGAAATAATATCAAAATGGCGGACAGGCAGGCATGCCACGGACCTTCAAGGCCTTTTATAATAGGTACAGTGAGTGAAGCCCGAAGTGCCCGAAGAACTGCCAAACTTAAGTGGCAGTGGGCAGGGCACATTGCTCGCAGAACAGATGGCCGATGGGGCCGAAAGCTTCTGGAGTGGCGACCGCGTACCGGAAGACGTAGCGTTGGAAGGCCTCCCACAAGGTAGTCCGACGACCTTGTGAAGGCCGCAGGAACCCGTTGGATGCGAGAAGCACAGAACCGGTCGAAGTGGAGATGCTTGGGGGTGGCCTATGTCCAGCAGTGGATGTCTTTCGGCTGAAATGAATGAATGAATGGGTGAAAAGTATGGAAGAAGAAGACATGTTGGGCCGCCCGCAAGTTATAGGTAGGTATCTATTATATTTCTTCTTCCTTCAATTGGTTAATTTTAATAGGTTTACCTCGAGGATAAATAATAACGGCCGCACTGGTCGATTGAAGGTTAAGCTACACTTGCTGAGGTCGGTCCGTGGATGGGTCACCATCTTTAACATATCGAGACCACTCCATGCCTCCAGCGGTTGGTCCCGGCTGTCATTCGTAGATCCTTGATAGTTGGTTAGGTCAGATAGCCAAAAGCCAAGTCCAAAAGTCTGACAACCAGTCTTACCAAGGGGTATTGTGTTCCCAGTAACTGTGTTGTGAAGGTCAGATCGGAAGTCGCTCTATGTGCAATACTGGGTTACATAAATAATATTTAGCTGCATCCGATTAGAACGAAAGCCGACCCCAAAGTAGTCGAGAAAAAAACTAGATAGATTGATAGACCTTCGTTTTTATTATTTCTCTAATTAAATGTCAACTCTTTTACCCATATTATTGACAAAACAAACAAAATCAACCTTATATTTTGGGTACTGCAGATCCGACTCAACCCCATTGCGACAGGAAAACAAAAAAAAAAACGAAAATCAGCAAGTTACCTAAACGGTAACACTAATGTTGCCATTCTCGAAAAAAAAACAAAACTAGAAGGGTAGATTGCGAATCGCAATCTTGCTCAATGCAGACAATATTCCCGCCATAAAAAGCGGTTTAAAAGAAAAAAACTGTTAAGAGAATCAGCGAAATCCAAACGATAAACAGAAAGAAATGTCTTAAAGATATTTATCGGTAAAATATTCGTCCCACAAACTACTAGCTCGGGTGGGAGCTCATAAAATCCGTAGTCTGGGATACACGGGCTGTGTTTGCCCAGAATAGTGTATGATGCTTTAGTTGCTAGCGAAGCGAGGTTAGTTTTGCTGGATAGTAAATATTGAAAGTACCACGCTAGTACTTTAAGCTAGGCTTAGTTAGAATCACACTATCACACTAATATTATAAAGGCGAAAGTTTGTGAGTGTGTGTGTGTGTTTATATGTATGTTACTTCTTCACGCTCAAAAGGCTGGCCCAATTTTAATTTTAAAAAAATATGGGGATAGCTGACACCCTAGAATAACATACAGGTTACTTTTTATCCCGATATTTCCACGGGATTAACACTTATGCGGGTGAATCCGCGGGGCGCAGCTAGTCACACTAATATTATAAAGGGGAAAGTTTGTGAGTGTTAGTGTTTATATGTTTGTTACTTCTTCACACTCATACGGCTGGACCAATTTTTATAAAATTTTATATGTAGGTAGCTTGTCAGCTACCGCCATATAAAATTTTATAAAAATTATCCTAGAATAACATAGAGGCTACTTTTTATCCCGCAATTCCCACGGGATTGACACTTATGCGGGTAAAACCGCGGGGCGCAACTAGTCACACTAATATTATAAAGGCGAAAGTTTGTATGTGTGTGTGTGTAATGTAAACTTGTTATTATATTTTCAGTTTAAATACCAGTTATTGCTTTTACATTTTTAACACATTGATGGACATTGAACGAGAATAGAAGTTTTGTTGTTATTACGTCAAGAGGCGTTAAGTGAGCAAAGTGTTAAGTCCCATATGGGACTTAAACATAAGAGGCGAAATATGGGTGTAGGTACTACAAGAAAGAAAGAAAGAATAAATCTTTATTTGCGGTAAACATGACGCATAAAAAGAAAACAAACACAAAAACAAAATAACAATTTGGGGGAAAACATGCGTCACATAGGTTTAACATCCTAACTAAACCTTTAGACAGATAATTTTTATTCGTGGAATAAAGTTTACGTCTGACAGTTCTAGTATGGAAAATCTGTCAAAAATTAAAATTATTCCTCAGATAAAATTATAACATGGCGTTAGAAAAATCAGCCCTTAGTCTACTAAGGGCTGATATTACCAAATTCAGATATTATCTTTTATCCGTGGATAAAAATTGACGTCTGACAGCTCTACTATGGAAAATCTGTCAAAAACTCAAAATTTATTCTCAGGATAAGACTTATTCTAGTTAAAAAAGTTTGGTGAAATTCGCCCTTATCCATATTGAAATTTAATTATCCTGACAAATTTATAAATGTACACAATAAGTAAAGTTGCCTCCATTCATGACTTATCTGCACATTGCCAACACAACGCTCAAACTTCACTCACAATCTCCGCAAAATTCTTCCTAGAGACTTTCCTAACCGTGTTGACTTTCCTCTCATGTATCCTAAGCTCAAGAACGAATGCTATTGTTTCCCGTAGCGTTTCTGCTACCGTGTACCAAGAACTTTGCATAATCAGATGGCATCGACAAACGGTTTTGAATAGCATTGAAAGGGTTGGCTATGACGGCGAGTTTTGAATTTTTTTACCGTTTGCGTAAAGCTGTTTTGTGGAATAGATTCATGGGAATGGAGGTAGGGTTAATTGTATTGGGAGACAAAAAGTAGCAGTGATTGGTCAGTCATCATCATCGTCTCCCTATGTTGGGGTCGGCTTCCCGTCTAACCGAATGCAGCTGAATACCAGAATTTCCATTTATTCCGGTCTGATCCCCTGAACCCCCCTTCACCTCCTCGATCCCCTGCTAGTTCGTCTTCTGTTTTAATCTCTGTCTTATCCACTTTATTTAGGTTACTCTCACACCGATGACTGTTGTGTGATAGTTGTCGAATATATATATATATATATATATATACCGAGCGACTGCCTATCTGACCTCCACACACAACCCATGGTGATAAATCACACTAATATTATAAAGGTGAAAGTTTGTGAGTGTGTGAATGTGTGTGTGTTTATATGTTTGTTACTTCTTCACGCTTAAACGGCTGGACCAATTTAGATAAAATTTTGTATGGAGGTAGCTGACGCCATGGATTAACATATAGGCTACTTTTTATCCCGAAATTCCCACGGCATCGACACTTATCCGAGTGACACCGCGGGGCATAGCTAGTAAAATAATAAATGTTACATACCGAATGGTGAAATATGGCTGAACTTTAATGTATTTTAACACCTATTAGGTATGTATTACCCATTTCTGCAAAATAAATGTTTATTCGATTCTATAGTGATCATGTCGAAGCTGTGATCGAATCGTTTAACCTAATTGCATTTTTAATCTTACTTAACCAACAAAATAAAATTAAAACCGCATGTAGAAACAATAATGTTAATTTAAACGAATTATGAAAAATATTTTCTGGATACCGACCAAAGTATTATTATTGTATTTGCTTAACATCTTATAGGCCCGAAAAGACCTACTAAAAAACTTTTTACAAAAAAAAACAACCGACTTCCAAAAAAAAACACTACAAATTGAAAAATAACTTTAAGTTCGGAAGTCGATGTCTTTGGTTCCACTTTTTCGTTTATTGACACCGACTTCCGAAATTAAAGTTATTTTTCAATTTGTAGTGTTTTTTTTTTTTGAAGACGGTTGTTTTTTTTTTGTAAAAAGTTTTTATTTTTCACTTTTTAGTGGGTCCATTTGTAATTTATCTAAGTTACAATAGCCTAATGTCAACTGCTCATCGGTCGTTACAAAATATTGCTTTTCCCGATGTTGGGACGTTAGTTGTTGGGGAGTTCTCCTGGTAAGAACCAGGAGAACTCCTCAACAACCACTCACCATACGCGACGAGCATAAATTGCTTAGCAACCATATTAAAGTAGTCGAATCGCAACCCGTGAAATATTTATCATTGAGTAGTTCCAATGGCCATCTGTGGTCTTCTTCATCAGCTCCACTTTACCAAATGATGATTTCCGAGAGCAAATGCTCAAGTTATTTTATAAAAATACCCAAATCGTTATAGCTTTGCCTATAAAATTTGAGGGTTTCCCTCGATTTCCACGGGATCCTCTCATCAGATTCCAACTTGATGATAATGGGACCACGTCGAGAGTATACCCTTTCAAACAAAAAAATAATTTTGAAAATCGGTCCACAATTGGCGGAGTAATCGCGTAACAAACACACAAAAAATAAAACATACCGTCGAATTGAGAACCTCCTCCTTTTTTGAAGTCGGTTAAAAATTAAAAACCGGCCAAGTGTGAGTCGGACTCGCGCACTAAGGGCTTCGTACAAATTTGTAGGTATGTAAATAGTTAATCACGGGGTTTTTTTATGTAGCTGCAAATGTATGGTTTCCGTATTTTTTCTTTTAATTGTGCTACATGACCTTGCTTCGTGCCAAATTTCATGATTCTAGGTCAACGGGAAGTACCCTCTAAATTTTGATTCCCTTGAGAGTGTCAAAATCTTTTTTTTACGTTAAATTAGAAGTTTGATTTTTTCACAGCTTCAAGGGACTGTAGACTTGAGTATATGGTTCTAATTTCAACTCGATACCTCCACGTGTTCCAGAGATAAAGGTTCTTGACAGACAGACAGACAGAATACTATTGAATTTTGAAATTGACGAAGTCAAGTTGAATCTAAGTCACCCGTTCTCCAGCCCTCATCCCAATTTATTTGGGGTCGATGCAACATGTCTTTTTCTTCCATACTTCTCTATTATATGTGACTACTAAGATGACTCTCGGTAGTCACCGTTCTTACCATAATTATCTTTCACACAGTCCGTCCTGATGGAGCGAGAGCGCGGAAAATGCGAAAGAAATGATTTTCTTTCACGCTAAAGAATGAGAAGAGTAGGGGAAGGCTTCCATACAATCAAATTGAATCAATACCTGCAGCCCATCCCCACGGAAAAATGCCGTAAGACATGATGCTATGAAAGTTACTAAAATAGACCAGTCTCCACGTCGGTATCCACGTCTGTTAACTGACGGATTTTCCAAACAGCGTAAGCGACTGAACTTAGCCGCCCTGCAAGTGATGTTAAGTGAGGACCCCACTATAGCTTTGAGTCAAGCGTGATCCCCAGGAAAACCGTATTTTCGACGAACTCAAGTATCTACTTATTCAATACAACGTGACATTCACTACTTCTAACATTCGATAAAGCGAATCTAATGCATTTTCTCTGGTGTATACTCACCTTTATTACCTACCTATGGTACACCAATAAACTATTATTATTCTTGTTTTTCTTTACTTAATGATAAAGAATTTATTTATTACCTTGTATAAGACTTTAACTGTTCACTAGCTTTCTAAAATCACATTAAAATCCAATTCCTAACCCGACGACCACTCGCCAATAACTTAAAATTCATGAAGCCATAAATTGGCCAGTTAAGTGAATCCCAATCTACCTGCTTAGTGCTTAAGTTAGAACTTAGAACTTATGAACGGAATACGATATGCAAAGCTTGTGAATCCTACCAAGTTTCTCTTCAAGTTATTTCTAAGTAAAGTTGGGTTTGCACGTGAAGTATGACTGGTTCTCGGTGTTAAATTTATTGGTGAAATAAGGAGTGTTATGATAAAACTGTCCAAGTGCGAGTCGGACTCGCACACGAAGGGCTCCGTTCCACAAGGCAAAAACGCCGAAAAAAACACGTTTGTTGTATGGGAGCCCCCCTTAACTATTTATTTTATTTTAATTTTATTATTTATTATAAAATTAAAGACAGGTATAATAGGGTTAGACAACAGATATAATTTTTATTCCAACAGATAATTCTTATTCGTGGAATGAAATTGACGTCTGGCAGATTTTGTATGGAGGAACTGTAAAAAATTAAAATTTATTCCTCGGATAAAATTATCTGGCGTTGGAAAAATCAGCCCTAAATCAAATAAAAACTGGCCAAGGGTTCCGTACCAGAAGGCAAAAACGCCGAAAAAAAACACGTTTGTTGTATGGGAGCCCCCTTAAATATTTATTTTATTGTTTTTAGTATTTGTTGTTATAGCGGCAACAGAAATACATCATCTGTGAAAATTTCAACCGTCTAGCTATCACGGTTCATGATATACAGCCTGGTGACAGACGGACAGTGGAGTCTTAGTAATAGGGTCCCGCTTTTACCCTTTGGGTACGGAACCCTAAAAAATACTATTTGCTTCATTTATTTTTCATTATGTAGCTCAGCAATTTTGCCTCAACAAGTTAGTTTTGATCAGAATTAGGAATTTTAGAGTAGGTTCTTAACTTTTCATAGAGATAAGCTAGGGTTTCCTAAGACTGCGGTGGTCACGAAATAGCGTCCGTAATTTACCGTCGAATGACGTCACTGAAACGTTATTTATGAAAGTTGGTGTGTTTCCCAAGTAAGTGTTTCTTGACACCGTAAAGTCATTGCTCTTCTAGGAAACCGTACCTTAAGTCATCATCATCTTCCAAGCCTTTTCCCAACTATGTTGGGGTTGGCTTCCAGTCTAACCGGATGCAGCTGAATACCAGTATTTTACATGGAGCGACTGCCTATCTGACCTCCACAACCCAGTTACTGGGTAATACGATACCCTTTGGTAAGACTGGTTGTCAGACTTTCGGACTTATGACTACCCGTAACGACTGTCAAAGATCCATGAATGACAGCCGGGACCAACGGCTTAACGTGTTTCCGAGGCACGGAGGGGTCTCAGTATGTAAAGATGGTCACCCATCCACAGAACAACTGCGGCAAGCGTAGCTTAACCTGATCGATCGACCTGTGCCACTGTTATTACTTAGTCACGGGCCCCTCAGTAACCGCACTCAGTAACCGCACCTTAAGTAACAAGTAGTAAGTAGTCAGTTTCGAGAATAGCACGATTAAATAAATTAAAAATTACCTTTTATATGAAAATGAGCAATCAAAAAAAGAGTGTAAAACTAGCTACACTAAATTATAAAAAGAAATAATAAAAGATTTGAAACGCTCCTCAACATTCACAAAATTCAATTAAACATAAGAAAGGCGTTACAAACAACAGAGTAGGTCATTAACTCACGCGTTTACGTTCAAGACAATATTTAAAGTTCACACATGAAAAACTCCGAGCTATAAATTATTTCAGTATAAACCTCTGAACCGTTTCACATTAGCACCTTTGCTAATGTGAAACGAACTCTAACTATAAAGACGGTAGGTGGGTTTTGTGTTGCGAGGCTTTTACCTAAACACGTTGATATTGCCCTGTCGCGAAGGTTGGACAAAATTAATAATTAAAGGGTTAAAAAAAATGTTTTTTCATTAATCTGTATTGTCCCACTGCTGGGCAAACGCCTCCCTCATATTCTTCCACCTTTTTAGGGTTCCGTACCACAATGGTAAAACGGAACCCTTATGATGAGACTGTCTGTCTGTCATAGGTGGATATCTCAAGAATTATTAATGCTATCAACTTGAAATTTGGAATAATTTTAGATGACATTTGCACAACTGCTTTTCAAATAAGAAAGTAATAAAAATATATGTATATTTTCTGCGACAGGGAATTTTTCAGACCCCCTTTCAGGGGGTCTGAAAAATTAGAAGTGAGGCTACTAGGGCATGTGGGGTATCATATGAAAAAGCGCAGTTAGCATATTCTAAAACATTTGTTCTTTTTTTTTAGGCCGTAGTTTTCGACTTTTGATGAAAAAAAAATACCGTTCTCCCTTATCTCCGAAGTTTGCAAAATATAAATCTGAAATGATTCTATTCTATAAAACGAAGTCTCTAAATAGCATACTTTTCAGAAATCATCAACAAAAGTTAAATAAGTTCCACTATCGGTCAAGAGATGGCGGAGACACAAAAATGCAATATTCTACACTGCAGTGCACAGTGTTAAAATTCTCTGACGAATATGGGCGTCGCTGATGAAAAATTAAAACCATGATGGTACGGAACCCTCGGTGCGCGAGTCCGACTCGCTCTTGCTCGGTTTGTTTGTTCTGTGCCTTCTCCGTTGGTTAGGAACGAGTCCAAATCGTCACTCCAGCGCTCCTTAGGCCTGCCTCGGTGACGACGCCCGTCTTCAGGCACCCACTGTGTGACGACTTTGGGCCATCTGTCTGGATGCATGCTATAGGTGTGACCCGCCCAGTCCCATTTCAGCCTCGCAGCCTGTTCAAATAGAAATAATAATAATATTGTTTAATTTAATTTGTGTGCTGTTATGTTTAGGATAATCAGCCTATATAAATGTTCCCACTGCTGAGACACAGGCCTCATCTCGGTGAGAGGGAGTGTAATCCACCCAGTGGGGGGCCCTAGATGTCACATGTCTTGAGAGGGAGTTGGCTGTGATCCACCCAGTGGGGTGCGATAGATGTCACATGTCTTCGATTTTTAGGTTTTTTTGTTCTAGGACATGCCGGTTTCCTCACGATGTTTACCTTCACTGTTTTGAGAGCAATGGTGTAGAAATAATTTTCACAAAGTAAAGCGCCTGTCGGAGATCTACGTACGAGTCTACGACCCACAGCTCGTCAGACGCGGCCATTACTACTGGGCCACTACTGCTCTGCTGTTTTGAAATATGACCTCTGGAAACCAATGGCTCTGCATACTATTTGTCGAAGAACCGATGGCCGGGGTAGCAGACAAGTCCTGGAGTGGAGACCGCGTCTCGGCAAGCGTAGTGTGGGACGCCTCCCAGCTAGATGGATCCACAACCTTAAAAGGAGGCTGGGTCAGACTGGATACGGAAGGTGGAGGACAAGGTGTTGTGGAACACCCTAGGCTACGAGGTGTGTCCAGAAGTTTAGTGGAGTGCGATAATCTAAGTTGATTGAAACATAATTCAATGATTATTCATAACTAGCTTCTGCCCGCGACTTCGTACGCGGATCCTGTTGCTTATGCCAGCGACATCGGGGTCGTCAAAATCGAAGATCTGAAACGTCTGATGTCGAATTCTAAGAGCCCGGGGACGGGACGGGTTGTGGTGTCTCGCAGACACCACAACCCGTTAGAATTTTCGCCTCAATGATATTTCTCTGCAGCGAGACGACTTTGAGCCAGGTCCCATTGCACAGTTTCGGAGTGAGTTTCCGGAGAAGCATAATTGGGACACCGACCTTTAACTTAATGGTGTGCGCTGGTAGTCCACTTGCACTGAGGGAATTGAGAAATTCTACGGGGTAATGTGTGGCGTCATCTTGGTCGACAACAGTGTTTATTGAAGTGTAGATCACTTCATTTCCATCAATTTCCGCGAGAATGCATTCATTGATCGCTGAAGCTTGGTCGTTTCTGGGTGTTAAAATGGCTCGTTCACACACCCAAGAATTATGTTGGTGCGGTATCCTATTGATGTCCCCGTACACCAGGCGAATCAAATCTTCTAAGATGGACACCACTCTCCCAAGTATCTCAGGTAGAACCACCTGGCCACCGTCTACTGGTAGCGTTCCCTCACACAATTTTAAGAGAACATCAGAAAATTCTTGGGCGTGTACATTCCCACCAAGATGTGCTCTCATATTCATCGTTAAGCGCAACCTATGAATATGTGGCCATAAGAAAGAGTATTTCAACAAAGCATTCACCTCATCAGCCCTAGTTCCTCGCGTCACCACAGGCAGCGTTTGTCGGAAATCTCCGCTAAACAGAACTGTAACGCCACCCATCATTTGCTGGTTCCTGCGGATGTCCTGCAAAGTCCTACTTACCGCCTCTACTGCTTTTCTGTTCGCCAGAATGCATTCATCCCACACGATTAAACAGCAATCTTTAAGCACGCGCCCTTTGTCACTGTTGCGTGACACTCCACAAACAGGTGTTTCATTACTCTAAATCTATGGGAATCTTAAACATTGCGTGCGCTGTTTTGCCACCAGGAAGCAGTGTAGCGGCGATTCCTGACGATGCTACTGCAATGGCAATCTTGTCTTGCCTCCTGACCTCTGCGAGAATACCAGCGGTGACAAATATTCTCCCTGTTCCACCAGGAGCGTCCAAGAAAAACATTTTACCTTGGCCGAGCCGAGTCAAGGATGGTGTCGAAAATTTGCTTTTGCTCTGAGGTAAACTTAGAGACATGGCCATTGACGACGGTACTCATAGCTCTTGGATCATAATTTATTTCAGAGTTGTACTCTCTGTTTCCAAGCTCTTGTATATCCAGATGTTGTGGACTCTGTAGCCCATAATCCACCAGAGAGCTGCCGCAGATCGAAATGACCATATCTTGAAGTAAACTAAGGCAACTGTTTAGAACGCGCTCATCAGTTGCCTCAGTATTATCTTCAGTAGTGCGTCTCAGACCTCTTAGGAAGTGTTCGACAGAAGATGCCGATATTTCTCCCACAACAGAAGCGGATTTGCAAAACCGCAGAACATCAACATGACGACAAACAGATGTCGCATACGACTGAGATTCACTGTCACTAATGCTGGCCTCCTCAAGTGCGTTGTCCCAGTGCTGATCACCGTCGAGAAGGTGGCGTGCTACACAAGCAGCGCGGTTTGTGGGATACTCAATGTCATCGACTGTCCTTAGAAACGCAAATGATGTTGGGCCCCGCACTGTGTGCAATAACATTCGCAAATAATAGCACTCGCCATTATTTGGGTGCACAGTGTAAGCCCGTCCCAATGCGGTGTCCTTAAAAATTCCCGGAAACCCGTCCACGGCGTGTCCGCGTCGACGTAGATTAAATACACCTCTTTGCTTGTCGTACGTGTAGTACGACGGCACCTCATCATAGATGAGTGATCTAGCAAAGTTGTCCCCTTCACAGAGTCTGAAAAAGGCCAATTTCAGTCTATCAAAAAGTACTCTGTGAAGGCCAACAGGAAAATTAAACACATCGACCAACACAGACAACAAAAGTAACCCCCGTTTCTATAGGATGAGAGCGGCACATCGGCACCTATAACATCACATTTTGGGAACAAAACCATAGCGCGATCTAACTCGACTCCAACGCCATCTAGTTAGAAAACGGAAACTACATATTATTTACCCAAATTAACGACAATTTAGATTGTCGTTAATTTAACATACAACTACATTAGTTTAGGATTTAAAAAAATATGGTAACAGCAGCAAGGATCAAAACTAAGAATTACATACTTAAATGAATTACCTACAACAAATGTGCTTGGTAAGATATAGCTTAGAACCAAAAGTTTGACTTGAATTCATGATAGTGTAGCTTGTTGTACTGCCAATCAATCTGTTTAGTAATATTGGTGTGAAACTCTCCATACAATTAGATAGGACATGTGAAGTTCTCAGATTTCATAACAGTATCGTTCCTAATGCACATAAAAAACGCAAAAACTAAAAAAAAAAGGATTTTACGATTTTTTAAAACAATATTATGGGATTTGAACTCGCACCTTTTAGTGCGGTAATCGCTGACCTTATCGCTAAATTCCCCGTTGACATATTGTTGAAATAGCGGTTCCCTTGCAATTTATAATATTACTGCCCCGCTCCTTTATAAAAATAGCGTGATTATTATGTTCCCAGAGTTAAAGTTTTATTTTTAACTAAATAAATAAATAAACATGTCATTTTTTGCATTCAATTATTTTGTGCATTCAATTACGAACAAACACATTTTAAAATCAATATTGCTTACCTCCCATAGCATACGGCGTGATAATATGTAGCCTAAAGCCTTCCTTGGTTTACTAAGAACATTTTTGCTGAATTTCAATTCAATCTATCCAGTAGTTTTGGCGTGAAGCCGTACCATACACACAGACAAACAGACAAACAGATAAACAGACAAAAATTCTAAAAAGTCACTTTTTGTCATCAGTTACGTTTTTCTAACAAAATCCACTTATTTTTTCTCGAAAATTCACAATGTACAGTTTTTCTTTCGTTACTGTTTTATTATATGTATAGATCATCCATCCCTTTGTTGTTTTTGCATGCTTTTCGTTGTATCCATAGGAGAAACCTTAGAAGTGTGGCGCCATCTACATCGCCACATGCGAACTTCGCATCAGACTGACGTCACCCAAAATCCTGCATCGCGCAAGCAGAGTTTACTGCGCTACTAGTCCGTAAACAACGGCCCGACATCAATCGTCGGGCAGTAGCCGACCAGACAGAACACCCTTTTGGTCGGAGGATCCTTCCTTTTCTATGAAGGATGAGTTAATTTTACACCCTGTTCCTCATAAGTCTACAGAAGGTTACAAAGTTACCTACATTTTTTTTTATAATTTTTCTCAGACAAAACTGCAACAAATAAAAAAAAAACTGGCCAAGTGCGACTCGGACTCGCACACGAAGTGTTCCGTACCACAAGGCAAAAACGCCGAAAAAAACACGTTTGTTGTATGGGAGCCCCCTTAAATATTTATTTTATTCTGTTCTTAGTATTTGTTGTTATAGCGGCAACAGAAATACATCATCTGTGAAAATTTCAACTGTCTAGCTATCACGGTTCATGAGATACAGCCTGGCGACAGACGGACAGTGGAGTCTTAGTAATAGGGCCCTGTTTTTACCATTTGGGACGGAACCCCTAAAAAAATGTCTGAACGTCTCATCAAATAATTGACACTAAAAAACAAGACAGTATTAAATTAGCTTTTAGCTCAATAGTTTTTAAACAAAAGAAAACTGATAACAATAATCAATAGCTTCCGGAGAAAGGATAGCTTTATTTAATTAGTGTAACTTTACCTTGTTTCAATCGAACACGTATTTCTTGGAATATTTCCTTTGAAATCTAGTTGGTACAGTCGAGTTTCTTGTAATTTTGTTTTATGCATAGAGTCTATTATAACTTGACTGTTAACAATTAAGAAGTCGGTTCTTTCTACCGTTTTTCCTTATTAATCAGTGAACCTTTACTGTTACTGTTAGCCACTGCTGGGCAAAGGCCTGCAATGATGTAAACAAGACTTTGTAACCATATTATTTTGATTTAAAAGAGTGTCCATGAAGTTTCTTGCCCGTTCTTTGCCATAGGTACCTACGCTTTGGAATGGGCAACTAGCTTCATCTTTCTGACTGACCGACCCCTTGACAATTCAAAAGTGACTGTAATTGGTTTAATTGAAATAAATGCTTTGAGTTTGAGTTTGTAGCGGTATCTACATACCTCTGGCCTCTCCCCATGACTTCCAGCTCTTTCGAACCAGGCTTAAAGTGGACCACTGGTCGTTTGTTTTATCCATCGCGTCCCACCATTATCTACGGGGTCTGGCGCCGCCTTCTAGCTATGTCAGGGCTCCACGTGGTGGTTATTTTGGCCCACAGCTCATTGGGCATACGGCAGACGTGGCCAGCACAGTCCCATTTCAGCTTAGCGGCTTTTTGAGCAACGTCACTGATCTGTGTTTTGGAGCGCAGTGTGGTGTTGCGAAGAGTTATTCCGTTCTGATCCCCTGAACCCCCCCTCCACCCCCCCACCTTGATCCCCTGCTTGTTCGTCTTCTGTTTTAATCTTTGTCTTATCCACTACAAACTTTCTCATACCGAATATGCAATTTGTATTTGTAATTTACTGTAGTCGATCTTATACCTTTGTTGTTACTAAAACTTGCGTTTTTTCGTTTAGGTTCTGTAAGCAGCTTAATAATAATATATAATTATAAGTCCAATTGTAAGCTAGTATTACTACTATTGTAGTAGGTAAGCTTGTGATGATAGTGTATGTGTTTTAAAATAAATAAATAAATAAAATATGGTCTGTCAATTGCGAATATTATTTATTAATCACAATTTGTACAGACGCCAGCACATCAAGCTACTACAAACTGTAAAATTTCTTTAATATATCTTCAACTTTATCACTAAAGCATAAGGTTCAAAGTTGATTGGGAAAATTTGACAGTTTCGGGTAGCTTGATTTGCTGGCGTATGTACATCTTGTTACATAGATGTTTTATTACTTTAAACTTTCAGACTGATTATTTCAATCGGTAACAAGATGTACAGACTCCAGCGTATCAACCTACCCGAAACTATAAAATTTTTCCAATCAACCTTGAACACTGTATGCTTTAGTAATAAAGTTGAAAATCTATTAAGTAAATGAATAGATTAGACGGCTCCCCAAACTAGGCGTTTGCCTGTACCTTGGGAGTCGAACGCTTTTGAACGCTATTGTTTTCTTGGTATAAATAACTTCGTTATTACTTTGGATAGCTATTCTTAGGAAATCGGAACTTCACTACAGTTGCAGTGTGGCCGACGAGAGGATGCGTTCTTGACAGCTGTCAGTTTCATACAAACGAATTCGTGATTTGCGGATTTGATCTTTATTAGCTACTAGAATTCTCGCACTGACTGGTGTCAATAACGCAGTCTTTCGACGGCTGGACTGTAAGCAAGAAGCTTAGAGTAAAGTGGAGGCAACACTGTAAATACCATAGTGAAGACTACTGTGGTCGGACACTCTCTTTCTTAATACATACGTATGACAAAGAAAACACATATCACTGTCTCGTTCTTATGTGAGTATTTAGAAAGAGAGTGTCCGACCACAGTCGTCTTCACTTAGGTGTTTAGAGTGTTGCCTCCACTTTTATCTATAAGCTTCTTGACTGTAAGGTTGAAACTATCTAACTGTCACATAGACAAAAAGATTTTGTCGTTTATGACATGCAATTAACTCGTCTATTTAAATTGACTGCCCCGTTGGTCTTGTGGTTGCAAGCGCAACTACTGAGCGTGGGGTCCTGGGTTTGATTCCCGGGTCGGAAAAAGTGTTATTGGGTTTTCCATTATTTCTTAGTAACAGTCCGGAGTTTGGAAGTTGGCGGTTTATACCCTCGTATGCCTCGGAAAGCACGTAAAGCCGTTGGTCCTGCGCCTGAACTCTCCCCGGTCGTGTCGGATTGCCGACCTATCGGACTATGAGAGTAAAGGAACAGAGAGTGCACTTCTATATCTCCTGCATACCTGGTTAATCTCCATTGAGATTGGCCAACGTGACCGAAAACGGTCGGGGAGGCTATTATTAACCGACTTCTAAAAAAGGAGGAGGTTCTCAATTCGGATGTTTGTATTTTTTTTTTTTATGTTTGTTCGGGCATTACTCCGTCGCTTGCCAACCGATTTGAAAAATTCTTTTTTTGTTGGAAAGGGTATACTTCCCAAATGGTCCCATGAAAATTTTATCGAAATCGGACAAGCGGTTTTTGAAAAATCAACAACAACAAAAATCTAAAAAATTATCTACATTGTCTACATTAACGATCTTTTCGTTTACTCTGCATAATATGGTATGGTGAAATGGAGCTGATGGTGACTTCTCAATCAGCTCCAGTTCTCCTGGTTCTTATTAGGGGAACTCCTCAACAATTAACCTAGCTGCATCGGGTAAAGCAATATTTTGTAAAAGGTGATGAGCAGTTGACATTAGGCTATTGTAACTTAGATAAATTACAAACTGACCCACTAAAAAGTGAAAAATAAAAACTTTTTTACAAAAAAAAACAACCGACTTTCAAAAAACACTATAAAGTGAAAAATAACTTTAATTTCGGAAGTCGGTGGCACAAAACTAAAATACAAATCCAAAGACACCGACTTCCGAAATTAAAGTTATTTTTCACTTTATAGTGTTTTTTGAAAGTCGGTTGTTTTTTTTTTGTAAAAAAGTTTTTTTATTATTTGAATGATTTCATAACGAACTTTTTTTTTAAACTGCAATATTATATTACCAAACTAGCCAAACAGCAGCATTTTGTTTTATTTTATTTCCTACTTAAAATTCAAACTCGACCAGCTGGTTCCCAGATCAGCATAAAACAAGCGTATGTTTTAATAACACGGCACAATATCCAAAACGGGGCAATAACAAGAGCTCAGAAAGCTATTACATCGGTGGTGGAGCAATTTGAGGCTATTCCGCCGTGAAAATCGCCTGCGAGTTTACAATAAATCCACATTTCACGTACTATTTGTGCTCGAACACACTTTTGGCGGAAAAGCGGTTTAAAAACGTGTTGTGTTTTGATACGAAGGTTGTAGAGCTTTCTGATGCATTTTTTTACCATTTTTTATTTATTTAAGTACCTGGTACTAGCTGACAGACCAACACTTCCGTCACATACCATTTTAGGGATGCATGAAGAAGCCTCCTCGTGTAGCGCAGTTTGTTCCGCCAGTTACTCAATTGAACCGAGCGCTCGGCGCATCCTGGACAGTCACACCCAACACTTTATTTGACTGGCCAATTCTTCTCTTGCGGTGGTAGGGCTAACGCCCGCCTGTTTTGCGACCACCCTCCCCCCGGAGTCAAGCAGACTGCTGTTTCGTCGATGTGTGGGAATTCCAGTGCCTTAGGCATCTTCTGGGCACGCTCGTTCCGTCATAGACCTCATCCGTCGCTTTCCATCAGGTGTGATCGAGATCAAGAGCGGGCCCATTCAGTAATCAAAATAAATACCTAAGCAGGGTTAGATGGTACGGCCAGGTTATGAGAAAAGATGATAGTTTCATTAAAAACAGTCATGAGTATCCCTACGAAACGCTTGGAAAGAGGAAGACCCCCCGCTACATGGTGGTAAAGCCGGTCGATTCTGTAAAAATCTCACCGTGAAAACTTAGGTGAAGTGAGCGTTGAGTGAGCTGTCAATAGTGTCGATTCCTAGCAAAAACAAACTCACTTCACCTAAGTTTTCACAGTGAGATTTTTACAGAATCAACCGGCTGTATCGAGATGGGAGATGAAAACGCAGAATCTAACTCATATGTCACCCCAGGATAGATCGTCCAGGCGCCTCTGTACAAGAAGACCCGACCCCAGATAGAACTAGGATTTAAAAAAAATCTTTACTTAGGATAAGCAGCATCCATATTATGGGTTAGTAAACAAAAAGATAACTGATACCTATGTTTAACAAGGCTTTTGTTCGAAATTCATCTTTGAACCATATCATCTAATAACGGAGACTCGCACCTCCCCGCTATAATAAAATAATAATAATAAAAGAAAGAAAATAAAATAATAAAACCTTTATTTTCAGGCTACTTTGGCCCATAGATACAATAATACCTTAATAATACCAATACAATACAATACCTTACACACTAACGTAATTATATATTATAATAATACAATGTGTGTTCAAGCAGTAAACCCATAAACTTAAAACTTTGTTAGTAAAATATGCTATGGTCTTCAGGATGGAGTTGGATGTCCCCCGCACTCTGCAGAGCAAAGAGACAGATTTCTGTCTGACGATGGTGTGGAAGCCATCGACGTGTGCTTGTGCAAACATACCTGTTGCACTGCAGAAACGGGGCAGCCCCATCAACATCCTGAACCCGTTATTATATTATGGGATGGAAGGAGAAGAAATTAAAGAATACATTTTTGTTCAAATGTCCACGAAAATTCGTTCCCTAGTTCAAGCAATTGACCGTAAGTAGGGGTCTCCTACAGTTAGCATCTACAATGCCACACTACGGCTGATTTTCGAAATTGCTACGTGACGTGCCAACAATAACGCTACTGTATTTTCAATTTGTAAACGTTGTGCTCGAATATTTTTGCCGCACATTTTCAATGGGTGTTGTTACCTAGGATTACAGAAATTTCGGAGACGTGTTCTGGAGCTTGAACAGACTGAAAAACTTAATTTGGTATGGCGATGTAGGTATAACATAATTGGGTTTATTTAGGGACCAAATTGTATATTGTCTTTTGCCTCGTTTGTAGCAGCTGTTGACGTTAATTGAGCTGTCTACGTTTCACAAAGCACATGCGAAAGAGTCTCATATAAAAAACCAAAATTTACAACGTTTTTTTGGTAGTGATCAGATCTTCGCTCGTTGGAACCTACTTAACTGAAGACAACCAGACGTGTTTAGTTATTTTTGAATCATGAATTCATCCCACTGTTGAGCGAAGGATTGTTACGACAAAGACCATTTTTAGTGAACATTTTCTTCAAATTCTCTTTACATAATATAAATTAAAGACGCGTGTCTATGTTTCGGTGTTGTTCTTATAAACCGTGTGACGGATTTTGAAACGGTTTTTACCATCATGTAGAGAATTTATTCCGAAAGGCTTCTATGCATTAATTAAGGTTTTATGCATTAATATTAAAGTTACATAATATTTAGAAATCTGGATCTAATCGTTCTAATCTCGGTCTTAAAAACTGTACGAAGGTGGCAGGTTGCTAGTTGTTTTAATAAATTACTTTATTTTACATGTTTTCCTGCCCAGTTGATAGATCTGCGAAAGTACAAGAAATTCTCGTTTTTGGCACGTCGCCCTTGGTTCTTCATTCCAAGGTGATTCCGGTAATGATGGACGTCCGCTCTCGTTAATTCCTCTCGTTTTATCTCCTATACGTATACCGCCATTAATTGTTGTGCTTTTTACGTTTTTCGGGTAAAAAAATATTGAGGATATTATTCTGGTATTAAGCTTGATGGACGCGAAATTATTACGGTTTTGGAAGCCGAAAAATGGTGAACGTTTAAGTATTTGGCGTGGAAATAGGAATATGAGGTTCGAATGTTTTCCTTTTAAAATTAATCTTTGAATGGATTTTTGGCTTTCGTCACGCATTGTCACCAACTGAACCAGCACCCCAATTAGGTAACACACTATCAATCACAATCTGAATCATTTTTATGGATATTGCATATCCATTGCTTGTTGTGTTCTAAAACTTTGTCTGCTCAACAGTGTAATTGACGCTATGGATGTTGTTAAACTGTCAAAATGAATGTTATTCCTGCTGTTATTGTGCTACGCAATTACCCCGCTGATGTACACAATTTAACCCTTAATAATCGCATGAAGGAGATCACGTACAGAAGCCAGCACATCAAGCTGTCAAATTTATTTTAATAGATTTTCAACTTTATCGATAGAGCATAAGGTTCAAAGTTGATTGGGAAAGTTTGACAGTTTCGGGTAGCTTGATGAGCTGGCGTCTATACATAACTACTCGCCTGTGGTCACGGCTCAAGAGAGCAGCGACATATCCTCCACCTGCAGCATCCTAATTGGTGATAAAGTACTATGATCTATGAGGCGTATTGTGCAGCTGCTGGGAACCCCAGGTAAAACAAACTCTTCAGCTTTGCTATTAGTAGAAAAAATATGGAAATTTCGGCAACGATTTGGCAGTTTGTTTCATCGTGATGAATGAATATTCGTGGGGAATACCCCACGAATATTCATTTCCCATGAAAATTCCCGCACAAAACATAATTTTCATAGCCTTATTAAATCCCTGAACTGTTTCATGTTCCCGTGAAGATATCCCAACAAACGTAGATATAAACAAAGCATCTGGTTTGACTCAACTTTTGTTTCGCTACCCACTTTCTGGCCTCGGTCAGGGTGGAGGCGCGGGGACTGGAGCGGTGGCGGGCGCTGTAGCGGTCGTGGTTAGTATCGCGAGTTGTTGTAGCGGACAATACAAGTCCGTTTACAGTTCTTTTACCTCTGACAGCATCAACCTAACAGCAACCTTATCGTGACGAGAATAAAGATTACAATGATTTTGAGATACTTGTCAACGGCAGCAACCCAACAGCGATTTATTAGAATGAGGATAAAGTTCACTGTGATTTGGACAGTGATAAAAAATGTGAACGGACTTGTACAGGTGTTTCCACACGGTAAAACAATTGACGATCTTTTGGCGTTCGAACGAACGCAATGATGACAAATGACGGCATTTGCACCAACAAAAAAAAATGCTTTGCAAATGCGTGAAATGTATTAAAAAAAAGGGCGACGTTAGTTCCGATTTTGGCCACTCGTTAAAGATACTTCTGTAAAGTTATTTTTCCCGTTGTAGTGAAAAGTTTTTAATCATTCTCCTTTTACAACCTGTATGTTTCGCGCTCGCCTCAGCACTCGCGCAAGCCCCTCACCCTGACCGTGGCCTCTGCTGCAATAATTAGATACGTGTGGCTGGCTTGAAAGCAAGGCTTCCAGAACTTTGTGTATTCTGTCTTAAATTATCTATTTTGTTGTTTATTGTCAAAGAGAAAATTAGACTTTGCTGTTTCACTGTGTTGAGTATGAATAATCTTAGTCTTTGAGACGAGTTTGCAAAAACATGATTATAATTTTAGGCAAACATACCTCCCTCGTCATCTGCCTAGCCTTTTCTCAAAATTTTTTGGGGTCAGTTTCCAGTCTGACCGCTGCTGACCAGTATTTTACACGGAGCGGCTAGATAGCCGCTCCGTGTAAAATACTGGTCAGATAGATATCTGACCTCCACAAAACAGTTATTGGGTAACACGATACTCTTGGCTTTGGCAAGACTGGATTTCAGACTCTCGGGCATTTGACGATCCGTAATGACTGTCAAAAATCCACAAATGACAGCCAGGACCAATGGCTTTCTGAGACATGGAGGGGTCTCGGTATGTAAAGATGGTCATTCATCCACGGTCCAACCGCGGCCAGCGTACTCACCACGTCTGCAGAGTTTTGCTAGCTAATTTAATTTGACCCTGTATAGTAGATATCGATACGCATGACATCTGTGAAGTTTCACTGACTAATTTAATTCGACCCAGTATTTGAATGATTTTTTTCACATTGTTTTTTGTACAAGAGATATTAAGTAAAGCATTAAAGCCATTATATGTATAACTCACCGTATGCTTAATCGTTGAAAGCCTCTTATTATCCACTGAAGTATTCATTAACCTTTTAACCCCTTCCGCTCGTGTCGTATTTCTGTGACAGAGAACATGCATGATTTTTTCGTTCTATTCAACGATCGCTCCTCCTTATTTGTTGTAGGTGTTATTTTATCGATTTAGGTATTCAGTTGCATCCGGTTTGACTGAAAGCCGACATGTTTGGGAAAAGGCTAGGCAGATGATGATGATTATTTCATCGATTTGTAGCCGCGCGCTAGGGGCACGGCAATTGATACTTAGCCAAGCGCTTAAAAGGTTAAGGAATTCAGCAACGCGAATACCGTTCGCTGACGCAGCCATTAGGTCCTCACGTTTGAGAGGTGAGGCATTGTCTGTGGAGAGACACCGCGCATACACACCGGACGTCTGAGCCTTCCATGAACTGGGGACTTCTGGAGGCTCTTCATGCTGCAGCTTACTTGGGTACGAAGTCTATTTAAGGTTTTCCAAGGCCAAAGTAACTAATTGTGCCTGGATCGGACACTCTCTGATGGTTCAAGGAACATTAAAGTTGGAAGTGAATTTGCTCAACATTGAATTTCCCTGGGCAGCAGCGTTCTCTATGTATTCCACCACCATACCATACTGCGATCACCAACCCGCCTGCCAAGCGTGGCGATTATGGCAAACCCTCCCAAAATTGGGGGAGGCCTATGTCCAGCAGTGGACGTCTATCGGCTGAAACGACGAAACGACGAATTTCCCTGACTTTACACTACTATCAAAATCTATTGGGTTATTATAACCCTATAGATTTCAGAGTCCAGTAAACTTATTGGTGTATTAACACCAATAAGTTTTTAACTGGACCTTCTCATAAAGTAAGACGTCACGTCTTACTGTTGATGGTCATTCCAGATTAATGCAGCACAATTATTATTGGAAATACAACTTCTACCAAACCTACAATTCCAAATACTCTGAAATCCTTCAAAACGCAGCTACACATAGATTAACTAAACGTAATTATAAACTGCGCTCAAACCTCGAAAGATAAATCAAAATACTGGGGTTCCGGACAATGGGCGCTTATGGCCGTCATTTCACCCCCGGGTCGAAAATACCCCGGCATGTTATACAAGGACCTTACTAATTTAAGCTATCAATTTCATGTGTTCTAATGGTTTTATATTGTTTCGCTTTCTTGTGCAAATGTGTGTGATATTTCGTTTTGTTTTTGTTATTGTAATATGCTCTATTTCCTTGTCAGCCTTTAATTTGTAGTACCTACCTACCTCATTTAATGGTAGATTCAAAAGAAATGCAATGATCAATATGTGATTTATTTCTGAGTTGGTGATCAACAAAGACATGGGTAAAGACTCATAGTAGCCTTAAAACACCACTTAAAATAACGTTCCTTTTCCCCAGTCAAAAATCAAATCAAATCAACCATGGATTTACCCATGAGAAACAAATCAAGGATCAATAATTCAAAACATACAGAAATAATTTTAAAGTCTTTATTTTTCTATTTTCAAGATGTTATTTTTTACATTTCATACAATTTCACAAATAAAATAAATATTGACAAATTTTATCTCATACTTTATTAATTAACACTCTATTTTTACTCATGGCAAGGGTTTTCTTTATATTTACGCAAACTCTCATTTACAAATCATAAAATTAATAGAATTAATAAAATTGCCATTTCATTATTAAATTCAAAATTAACTTTTAGAGCTGTTGCTCAATTCGAGGCTGCCTCGGAATAAGTTTTAAACGCACGCCCGAATATACATCGCCTTGTATGTGCCTCGACAAAGGCAATTTTATCTACATTTTGCGAACCATTTTGCTCAAACCGAGGCAGCTTTCAGGAACAGCTAAACAGTCGTTTAACAACTGTCTCATATAATTTAGTTTTATATGATACGCATTAGATATACAAACTATCAGTAAAATACGTTGTACAATATAATTTGGCATATTTCCATATCTCTATTTATAACAACAATACAATAAATCATTCAAACGCTCTAATGTATAATCTCTACGTACAAAAAACCTTTCATTTTTAATTAATAATAAATCTTAAATCTAATTTTACACGTCCGTACCTTCACTTAGTATTAACTTACTTTTAAACACAAGTGTACTGTCCTATATAATTCCTATTTCTTATTTACTCAACTATTTAAAATAATTAACACATAAGGTCAGTCATTTTTTTTACTTAAGTTTTGGTTGAGACTGTTTATCAATTATCAAATCCTTCAATTCTACAATGTCTTCAAAATCATACTGTACTACAATGTCGGGAACGTAATTAGGTGTAACCTACATAGGAGTCACTCTTTCTGGTTCTTTCACCTCCTTTAAGGTATACACACTCCTTCGTATCGCACTTCCTTCGTACCGGGCATTCGAGACATGGTGCAAAACCTCTGGCAATGATTCCCCATCAGAATGCATCATTGTTTCATCAGTCAGGTTCCCGCTTTCGTCTCGTCAAGATCTATGAAGAAACTCCGAAGTTAGAACCTTCTGGTTGTTGGCTTTGAGAACCTTCTCATGGTGCCTCAATCGGTGAACAATTTCGTCATGAAGAACATTGAAACACATCGCAGTGAGTGCAAGGCCGGTCATGATGTAAATTGAGCAGAACCACACAGTGCCAGATGAGGCTCCATTCTTCTGTGTGGCACCTGGAGCCAAATGTCCAAAACCAATCGTACTTAGACTCATAAAGCAGAAATACACTCCATCTATAGGGCTCCAGCCTTCCAACTGGTACAGCACTAAAGCTCCAAAGAAAATGTAAGTAAAAATCGCCGCCAAACATAAAGAAATAGGAGCTAGAATGGAGAATCCTCTTAGAGACACTTTAGAATCTGTATCAGTGCAACTCATGGAATCACAGTCTCTTAGGAAGCTTAACCCTTGAGTCTTATCCTTGATAGAATTTGTGCTAACACTGTGCGCTTGTGAAGCTGATATTATTGTCCCTGATGGAGATCTGACGTAGTATGGCTCCTGAAGATGTAACGTCTGATGTCTGTAATCATCCTGCCTTCTGACTTTTTCTTTTCTTTCTTTACTGGTCATAGTCCTATCGTCAAGACAGCAGTATCCGCACTTTGTGCATATGCAGCAGCATAACGCTCTGCTGAAGACGCTTCGGGCTAGTCTTGATAGAAGAGCTCCTACTACGGAGAGGTAGAGGAGTGTTAGAGGAATGCCTATGACAGCATATCCTATTGTAACCGCTTTTCCTAGAGCTGTCCTTGGCGCCACGCTGCCGTAACCTGCGAACAAAATGTGAATTAAGAAAAAATATTTCTAGAACACTAGATATTCTTCAAAGAAGATGCTCTTGCTGATACATGGGCTTCTCTAGAAAAAGGTAATTGTAGAACAATGGCCTGTTTTGGGCGAATACTCGAGGGTGGTATATGAAATCGTCAAAAATCTTTGGTAGTTTTGCTCTAAATGCACTAAATAGTTATTGCAGCAATCATTTTATGTGGCTTGATGACAACAATCAAACAGCCAATTTGTTATGGTAGCCACCCACCATACGATTAACGCGGCGTCACGGAGACTTGTGCAAATGGCTCTAACTCGTCCCACACACTTCACTGCATATTTTTGCAAGTCCCGATTTGCGCAAGTATATATTATCGTTACGTGGGCCTATGTTTCCATGATTAGTAGCTGTATGTACGTTTTATAGAACAAGATGTTTATTTCTACTAAGTGAAATAAGCAAAATCTTACCTATAGTAGTGAGGACAGTCAGAGAATAAAGAAACGCCTTCGCGAAGTTCCACTCATAGTCATCCACCACCAATGCAGGCGCTGACTCCAGCGCCCTCGCCCCTCCATACTGTGCTGACACATCAGCCGCTACCCTCGCCACCAGCTTCTCCTGAAATCTGGCTATCTCCTGAGCAGCCAGTCTCGTCCAATTTTCTTTATACAAAATGTTTAAAGACACCGTGATCTCCCAGATACTTTCCACCGTCTGCGACCTCAGTTCTGCACTCGCCTGGCTTAAAGTCGCGTTTAGTTTTGACAGAGGTACTGACTTCTGATTCTCAGATGCTTGATACGATGTGGTGGCAAGAGTTTTCTGGTGGATCTTTGCTGCTCCACCTTCAATAGCCAAGAATATGAAGGCACCAACCAATGTGTAAGCAAGGAGAAGTGTGAAAATGCCCAGATTTGTCACACACCCTGCGATAAAACTCTTCTTCTTGCTCTTTTTAGTCTTGACACAGAGACAACACGTCGTGATGACGTCCTCGTCGATCCTGTAATTCTCAGATTTCCCATTCTTCTTGTACTTTCCGTTCGCATGGTTCTTTTTCTTTAAACTCTTGTCCATGTTCGTCTTCATGAGTGCGAATGTGCGTGTTCCGTAAAGAAGATTAAGATGACTTTGACTTTAAAAAATCTTCTCGTGACCCTTATGGAGAGGCAGAAACAGAAATCCATCTGAAACAAAGGAGACCACGTTTATTTACTTTTCCTGGATTTTTATTAGTTTCGAATGAGCTTTCGGCTCCGAGGTCTATATAAACCCAAATTCGACAGAATAAAACTGCTTTACCAGAAAAAGGCGGGCGTAATAAACGGAAAATAAAAGATAAAGTAAAAACGGTAAATATAAAGTAAGATATATTAGAAAAATACGTAGGAAACAGGTCTGAATGTTTTGTTAAGCCCTTTTTGATTATATCCAAATGTGTGAACACAGTTTTGTATACATTTAGGTAGGAGAGCAATATCAATAAAACGTTCTTTGTTATCCTGCTTATTTTTCCGCGATAGAGTAAATGTTTTGCGTAGACTGTGTCGCGGGCTTTGAGCTGACATTGTACTGGATTTGCTTTTGTTGTCTACTTTTATATCAGACCAGGCTTAGGTTTATTTTATGACTTAAGTGTACAGATCAGTGTTCTAAATAAGATTCCGTGACTTTATAGGCGTTGGAGAAATAAAATTGAATAAGATCGTGACTGTATTTTTGTTACTGTATGAGCCTTTTGTTTCAGTGTCCGGATAGATACTATCTACTAAAATGTAACTGAATTTGAATGAAATTTTCAGTCAGATTACGGATCTAGAACAGATTTACGGACGGACATTTTAAAGACAAGGTTTTTTCATCAACTCCTGAGAAAGAAAAAATAAATTAAACCTAGACTAGACACACAATAATAAAATGTATTATATATACTAATAATAAAGATGAAGAGTTTGTTTGTTTGAACGCACGAAGCTCTGGAACCACCAGTCGGATTTGAAAAATCTTTTTGTATTTGACAGCCCAATCCATAAGGAAAGTTATAGGGTATTTAACACGCTACGGCCCTTAGGTCAAGAGCGAGTCGGACTCGCGCACCGAGGGTTCCGTACCATCATGATTTTCATCGGCGAGGCCTATATTCGCCGAAAACTGTACGGCTTAAAAAAAAGAAAAAATGTTTGAGAATGTGCAAACTGCTCTCTTTTATATGATACCCCACATACCCTAGTAGCCCCACTTCTAATTTTTCAGACCCCCTTTCAGTCGCTGTTGCAAAAAATATACATATATATTTTTATTTCTTTCATATTTGCAAAACAGTTGGGCAAACGTCATCTAAAACTGTTCTAAATTTCAAGTTGATAGCATTAGTAGTTCTTGAGATGTCCCTGTGACAGACTGACTGAGTCCCACCATAAGGGTTCCGTTTTACCATTTTGGTGCGGAAGCCTAAAAAGTCCGAAAGATCGGTAAGCGAAAACAAAATAATAGCGCGGGTGGGCGATGCGATGCGACGGGTGGGATGGGGGAACAAGTCATTTCACGCGGACGAAGTCGCGGAATCTAGTAGGGTAGACCGGGTACAATAGTAACACGGGTCAATAGTACCATCGTCGATATTTCAACTACTGAGCTAAATTTCGCATGTGTGAGTGCGCCAGCACTCGCGCTACTTGAGTCCCGAGACGCCCCTCAGGCGCCGGCGCGCCAGCTGTGAAACGGAGGTGATAATGGAGAATTTTTGATTTTCGGCAAGCCGCGGTAAATTTTTACGTAAAATATTATTGGCTGTAGCTCGTACTACCAGAGCCATTTCGACAAGTAATTGTTGTTGGCAGTTTAAACGGAAATTAAACTTTTGTTTTATGATAAATATGGAAACTATAAATTTAGAATTATGTGACTATTAGATGGTTTTTCTAAATTAGTTACTTTGGTGCAATTGTACCAGGCGTCAATTGTACCTCCATAGCATCCATTGTTGTTGATTATTTCTATTTTATAATTGTTATAAAGCTAGATAATAGCAAATATGCAACGTGTGAACCAAATTTGATTATATGTTAATAAAAACTTATTTTATTTTTGTTCGAAGTGAAGAATTGTTATGTTTATGTTATTACTTTACATTTGTGTTTGTTAAAACACCGATATCACGATTATTTTGTTCCTAATTTTTAACAATGATTATAAACCCATTAGACTTCAAATAAATTACTGAGAAAATGTGATTAATGCCTTTATTCGTGTTTTATTACCCTATGCAGTTTTGGTACAATTAACCCTTAAAGGGGGACATTTGTAGCACTAGCCATCAATTCATTCAAAGTCAATTTTGACCAGGTTTTGTTCAATCTAGGCCAACTTAAGATATTTTCTTGGGTAGATAATAAACCAAGGCTGTAAAATAATAATATTTAAAACAAAAAGCAACAGCTAAATTTGTGTAATCAACCGATGTTTAAAAAATGGTACTGTTGTCCCCGGTCTACCCTACATAATAATACAAACAACAGATTCCCAGTACATAACGAGGCAGTTTCAACTATATTACAAGGCGTAACAAGTAGTTGCATTAGTGCACAACTCGGCACGATATTGCCGCGTATATCTGCATTAGCGGCACAATTACAGAACTGTGCGATTGTCGTCCAAGTTGTGTAATGTGCGAACTACGTATATAATGTGCAAATTGTTATGTTTAGATGTCTTGGAGACAGTACGGAGGAGGTTGTGATTTAAATGTCTTTAGTTCGAAGACTGAGTTTTATCTAGTTACTAGCTACGCCCCGCTGTTTCACCCGCATAAGTTTCGATCCCGTGGGAATATCGGGATAAAAAGTAGCCTGTATGTATCAGCTACCTCCATACCAAATTTTATCAAAATTGGTCCAGCCGTTTGAGCGTGAAAAAGTAACAAACATATAACCACACACACACTCACAAACTTTCGCCTTAAGGACGCCTTTACGTATCTGACAAAAATAAGCCGTTTTTCGGTGCATTTTGCGGCAAAATGAGACGAAACCAAATGTAACTAATAATTACCACAGATAGATTACTCTTTCATCTCCAAATGGTAGCCATTTTTTATTCGAAAATGTTGGTTTATAATATAGTAAAAAATAATTTCCGTTGCCTCTTCACACAAAATCGACGATATCGTGCTGTCTTTGGGGTCATTTTTCTTCTATTTAATAACATAAACATATTTATTTTAAAATATTTTATGTAAGCAGACATGTTCAACTCAAAAAGGTAGCCCAAAGAACTATCAAAATGTTAAAAATAAGCTCAGAAAAAAATAAAAATCGGAGTCTATTTTTTCACATATTTAGCTGTAATACGTGAATCTTATTGGATTGAAATAAGGGTTATTTTACTGGTCACTGTCTCGGTTTATTGCACAAAAATTTGTAATGAAATATTAGTCTGCGCTCGGCCGCCGTTGTGAGTGGACTCTGTGTCGGTTGTAAGCAGCAGCTTGTGCTAAAAGAAGATCGCTGTACGGATACAAAATATTTGACACACAAAACTTGATACTTCACGCATTCTGTATGTACCTATTACCCAAGGAAAGATTTGATTCACAGTCTTATAATGTTTCTAGAAGTAAGTAGGGTTTATAAATTCATATTTCGTTCCGGACTTGCTGGAGTGAACTGCACAGCAGGTGTACTTCGAAGACTGCTACTGGAACTAACAGCCGAGCTGAGGAGTTATTCCGGTCTGATCCCCTGAAGACTTACAATATTTCATGATGGGTGTCAATTTCGTGGTTTTCGAGGGTGCTGAAACCGATGGTGAGGTCCAAATGAGAATCCAAGATGGCGGATGTGAAAAATGTTACAATTTTTCATGATGGGTGTCAATTTCGTGGTTTTCGAGGGTGCTGAAACCGACGGTGGGGTCAAAATAAAAATCCAAGATGGCGGATGTGACAAATGTTACAATTTTTCATGATGGGTGTCAATTTCGTGGTTTTCGAGGGTGCTGAAACCGATGGTTGGGTCAAAATAAAAATCCAAGATGGCGGATGTGAAAAATTTTTCATGATGGGTGTCAATTTCGTGGTTTTCGAGGGTGCTGAAACCGATGGTGGGGTCAAAATAAAAATCCAAGATGGCGGATGTGAAAAATGTTACAATTTTTCATGATGGGTGTCAATTTCGTGGTTTTCGAGGGTGCTGAAACCGATGGTGGGGTCAAAATAAAAATCCAAGATGGCGGATGTGAAAAATGTTACAATTTTTCATGATGGGTGTCAATTTCGTGGTTTTCGAGGGTGCTGAAACCGATGGTGAGGTCCAAATGAGAATCCAAGATGGCGGATGTGAAAAATGTTACAATTTTTCATGATGGGTGTCAATTTCGTGGTTTTCGAGGGTGCTGAAACCGACGGTGGGGTCAAAATAAAAATCCAAGATGGCGGATGTGACAAATGTTACAATTTTTCATGATGGGTGTCAATTTCGTGGTTTTCGAGGGTGCTGAAACCGATGGTGGGATCAAAATAAAAATCCAAGATAGCCGATGTGAAAAATGTTACAATTTTTCATGATGGGTGTCAATTTCGTGGTTTTCGAGGGTGCTGAAACCGATGGTTGGGTCAAAATAAAAATCCAAGATGGCGGATGTGAAAAATTTTTCATGATGGGTGTCAATTTCGTGGTTTTCGAGGGTGCTGAAACCGATGGTGGGGTCAAAATAAAAATCCAAGATGGCGGATGTGAAAAATGTTACAATTTTTCATGATGGGTGTCAATTTCGTGGTTTTCGAGGGTGCTGAAACCGATGGTGGGGTCAAAATAAAAATCCAAGATGGCGGATGTGAAAAATGTTACAATTTTTCATGATGGGTGTCAATTTCGTGGTTTTCGAGGGTGCTGAAACCGATGGTGAGGTCCAAATGAGAATCCAAGATGGCGGATGTGAAAAATGTTACAATTTTTCATGATGGGTGTCAATTTCGTGGTTTTCGAGGGTGCTGAAACCGACGGTGGGGTCAAAATAAAAATCCAAGATGGCGGATGTGACAAATGTTACAATTTTTCATGATGGGTGTCAATTTCGTGGTTTTCGAGGGTGCTGAAACCGATGGTGGGATCAAAATAAAAATCCAAGATAGCCGATGTGAAAAATGTTACAATTTTTCATGATGGGTGTCAATTTCGTGGTTTTCGAGGGTGCTGAAACCGATGGTGGGGTCAAAATAAAAATCCAAGATGGCTGATGTGAAAAATTTTATAATTTTTCATGATGAGTGTCAATTTCGTGGTTTTCGAGGGTGCTGAAACCGATGGTGGGGTCAAAATAAAAATCCAAGATGGCGGATGTGAAAAATGTTACAATTTTTCATGATGGGTGTCAATTTCGTGGTTTTTGAGGGTGCTGAAACCGATGGTGGGGTCAAAATAAAAACCAAGATGGCGGATGTGAAAAATGTTACAATTTTTCATGATGGGTGTCAATTTCGTGGTTTTCGAGGGTGCTAAAACCAACGGTGGGGTCAAAATGAAAATCCAAGATGGCGGATGTGAAAAATGTTACAATTTTTCATGATGGGCGCCAATTTCGTGGTTTTCGAGGGTGCTGAAACCAACGGTGGGGTCAAAATGAAAATCTAAGATGGCGGATGTGAAAAATGTTACTTACAATTTTTCATGATGGGTGTCAATTTCGTGGTTTTTGAAGGTGCTGAAACTGATGGTGGGGTCAAAATAAAAATCCAACCATCGGTTTCAGCACCCTCGCCAAAGCCAAATTTTATGTTGGGTATCTTCTTGGGGCCTCTTCAGTAAAACGACGTTGTTGGTATACTGTTAACATTTACTAGGTAATTTACTTTTTACAAAATTTTAACTTTCAAGAGAAATGTTCGTTTGGCATGACGTATAACTATGTGATTTTGTACTACGTGCGCACTCCGCGGCGGTCTTGATGGCCATCTTGGATTTTCATTTTTATCTCACTATCGGCGATCCCAATATCCGCCACTTTGCACGGCCAAAAATGTAATTGACAGGCTTATGGTGATTTATCGAGGTAGCCACTGCTAATATGCCTTTATGCAATGCACGACACTGCTTAGTACGTTATCCTAATTGCGTAACACACTTGGAATGGCAATCCATTCCGATTTGACAGTTCAACAATATCCATTGCGTTGTTATTGTTTTACGAATTTTTTAAATATTTATGAAGCAACTAGCTGTGCCCCGCGGTTTCACCCGCATAAGTTTCGATCCCGTGGGAATATCGGATAAAAAGTAGCCTATATGTGTCAGCTACCTCTATACAAAATTTTATCAAAATTGGTGAAGCCGTTTGAGCGTGAAGAACAAACATATAAACATACACACACACTCACAAACTTTCGCCTTCATAATATTAGCGTGATGAATATTGTAGCATTTGTACTGTTTGCCTTGTAGGGTGTGTGCTAAATACACGTATTTTCTTTCCAGTTTTCGAGAACCTACTTGCATTTGATACCATAGCAAATTTATTATCTAAAATACGAAATAAACCGAATAAAACAAGCTTGTTTTATATTTGTTTTCAATAAGCTCGTCCGCAAATTGTTAATACATAGGTACTTTGGCAACTTGTACTTGATTAATCACTGTCCAGTGAAATTAAGTAAATAGCATTCTACTTATATGAACACTTCACATTACCTACAAACTGTTTGAAAACAAATCACCGTAAACTTAAAAAAAATACATGGCAAAAATAAAATAAAATTAGGCTCAAGTTTCAAGTCGTGTCAGTTTACTCATAATTTCACCGCTTCGCGCATGTCGCTGTGTGTGTGAGCCGTGCACGTGTAGTAGTAAGACTCAATACCTAAAATTGAAGCGCGTCATTTCGTAAACGCGTCCTTAATAATCATCACCATCTGCCTAGCCTTTTTCCAACTATGTTGGGGTCGGCTTCCAGTCTAACCGGATGCTGCTGAATACCAGTATTTTACGTGGAGCGGCTGCCTATCTGACCTCCACAACCCAGTTACTTGGGTAATACGATACCCCTGGTAAGACTGATTGTCAGACTTTCGGGCTTCTGACTACCCGTAACGACTGTCAAAGATCCACGAATGACAGCCGGGACCAACGGCTTAACGTGCTTTCCGAGGCACGGAGGGGTCACGGTATGTAAAGATGGTCACCCATCCACAGACCAACCGCGGCAAACGTAGCTTAACCTGATCGATCGACCTGTGCGGCTGTATATTATTAAGCCACGGGCCCCTCGCCTTTCGTCTTAATAATATTAGTGTGTTTTAAATTATCATCGAATCTAAATGCTGAAATGAACCTTTTCTGCGCAGTCATGAGGCACACACTATTGTAGTTTAAACATTATTTCCACATTTTTATTTTGTGTTTCACAAACTGTGTCTTTCATTTTAAATCAAACAACAAGCATACTTAAAATTTCCTGGATTGTGAATAGACGCGTTTTGTTAAAAAGATGATTTAATAAAACCCTCGCTGTTTAATAAATACTTGATGAAAATATTGCGGTTGGTTTAACGTATGGTTTTAATAAATAACCGTTAGCTTAAGTAATCACAATATCTTAACCAGCCATATTTTTTCGGAACATAACGCCACTTAGCATTTTATAGGTACTGTAGAGTCTTGTGTGATCCTGCCTTTAGCAGAAGGCTCTGGCTGGATATAATATTCCATTCGAACATTCAAACGAGTGTCAAATAATTTAACATGGTGTTTTTGTTCTATAGAGTCAGTGCTACAATTACCGTGAAACTGTATAGTTCTCTTATTAATTCCAAGTCAAAGGTTTTCCAATTGTACACCACACACAAGTGTACTGTAAAGGACCCCTCTGGACCTTCACAGTACTTACACTACCTAAATACACGCTACTTTAAAATGAAAATTGCAAACAGCTAGTAAAATACCAGTAACTTTCATTAGCCTACACAACCTCCCATAAACAGTTCAGAAAATCCTACATTTTCCTACAAATTGAGACCATAACTTAGCGGAACGCGATCATAAATAAAACCTACTTAATCACCTCAGTATTTATTATGAGGCAACTAATTTACAAAGTTCAACCATTAAATGCTTTACATCAATGTCCTGGGAATCTCTTTGATTCCACTACATTACATTCAAAAGACATTTTCTGTTAAGGTGCGTTCATTCCTCGGGCATTCATTTGGAGACATTCGAAAGCGAGCATTCACATTGATGCGTAATTTCGGTTACTAGCCAAATCGTTTGCGAACTAATTATACCCGAGATTTCTCAAAGATCCTTTAAGATTATGTTACCTAAGAAAGTCGATGTCGTCACACAGGGTTATTGGTAAAACATTAACAACCTCTTAAGAGATCATTGTACTCATCATTATGAACAACTTTTAGTATCGGACCAAACCTGAAATCGCGAAACAAAACCAGCTGTTCCCTACATTTTGACGAGTTATACTCGTACGAACATAAATGTATGGAACAGCCGATTTTTTTTCGCGATTTCAGTTTTGGTCCCATAGTAAAAGTTGTTCATAATGATGAGTACAAAGACCTCTAAAGAAGTTGTTAATGTTTTACCAACAACCCTTTATAATGGCCCTAAAATGATGGCCGTCAAGAAAATGGCGGTTGGTGTCTGACGAAAAAATTAAATTGTCTTTGAAATCTTTGCCAATACTCATTCAAAAGGGTGGTGCTCGAGAACGTTCTCACCAAATACTCATTAGCTTTGTGCCTGCGAGCAGTGGAGGCCCAATTGTAACGGCCCCGGCTTACAAGAGTACGTCGTGGGTTCGAACCCAGCCAGGCGCTTAACTTTGTGTAGGTAAATAATTTCATCACCGCTGCCCTCAAAACGGTGAAGAAAAACATCGCGAGGAAACCGGCACGTTCTAGAACCAAAAATTCGAAGACATGTGACATCTACCAACCCGCACTGGGCCCGCGTCATAGATTTTAGCTAATTCCCGCTAGAAGAGAGCCTGTATACCAGCAGTGGGAGCATTAGAGGCTGATTATATGACTTATGCCTGCAAGTAAACCACGTAAAGTTTGGTTCACGTAGCCACCAACCGCTAAAAACCTCATAGCCGAATGCTCATTACGCGCGGCCGCGGTGTGGTCGCACCTTAAAAGCATTTTATTAAAAGGTTATTGGAATGAATATTTTAAAGTTGTTACTTTGGTTTATGATTCATTGGTTCGTTCATTAATGTTATCAATTCCTCGTTCATTTTAGTAACGTCGTGGTCCTTACCGTGTTCTGGGTGGAAGGAAAAGGCCGCGTGATGCATCTTTTACGAACGCAGTAGAAAGGAATTAAACATTTTGTCATGTAATATTCATTTTTATCTACACCTATACTATGAATCCTCTATAAACGTTTGTGAAACAATTAGCTTATTGCTAACATTAAAACAACCACAGTGTTTTAGTACCTAACCATAATATATATAATCCAAACGAGTGTTATAATGTTGTACTAAATTTCTTATGCAACTCCTTTGCTTTTTCGATCCCTTCCTTACTCATCAAACAGCCACATTCTCACTACTCAAATCGAGGTATCTTTATGAATTTCAAAAAAAGAACATTGTCATGCACGCGCGTTTCACTGCCACAGCGCCGTAATTTAAAAAAAAACTTATGTGTTATTCGAATTCACGTCGTCGTCGTCGTCGTCCATTTTTGTTCGATATTAGTATTGCAAAAATTGATTACTTTTTTGTTTACAAAAATGAGTGATACAAGCTTTGATACTCAACAATTAAACTTTCCATGAATTTATATAGCGTTCTTACAACACCCTATGGTTTCATAACCTTTTTAGAGGATTCCTAATCATGGGTTTAAATAAAGTCTTGTATGCAACTGCAACTGTAATTATTAGGTATTCTAACACTCATATGATACCACATTCGTGTTTTAATACCCCTTATTATACACCAGTTGCATAAATAACAGCTATTAAAACCAGTAAGATGGAACTCGTTTCCCATTTTATTAAAGCCAACCAAGACATCTTTAATAGGTAGATTAAATAGGGAACGCAGAAACCTTGGTTTTGTAGTTCAAATTGGAAGAGATCTCTCGGTTTCAAGAATTTATTTCTATATTTTACAAGAGAAACAAAACAGAGAATCGTAATTAGTTAGAGGCACAGCATCGGGAAGAATAGCTATTTAAATTAGTTATATTTAATATCACTTACAATTATATGGTTACAGGTTTTACAAAACAGTTTTACAAAGCTGTCTGCTAAATATTTTTTTAGTTTAAAGACGTTTATAGATTTTGACATTTTAATATCATTTGGTAATTTGGCTCCCTCAAATCTTATACAAAATCTTATATCCAGTTTCATGACAAATCTTTTACTGTTCAAGCAGTACGGTTATGGAAAGACTTGCCCGTGTCGGTAAGGCGTGCTCAATCTTTGTCCGCTTTTAAAATTATGATAAAAAAGCACTTCCTCTCTCCTTAAACATCATCATTATATTTTTCTTTGCTCCTGTTTCATGTTTATTGTTATATGTATATATTTATTTAGATTAGTATAATATACTTTATGTATGTATTTATTGTATTATGTAAATGGTACACCACAGACTACCTGCAGTATTTGTCTGTCCTTTTCCTTTTTAATCCATCCAAAGGTTGTCTTTAAAAGATCGCTTTTAGCGATAAGACCGCCCATTGTGTCACCTTTTGTACAGTTTCTATACCTTATGTCTGTAATTAATATGGTGTACATAATAAAGAGTATTCTATTCTATTCTATTCTTATGTTATATTTGCCATAATTTGTTCTTGGAATATAGACTTATAATTATATGGTTACAGGTTTTATAAAACTGTTTCTGCTAAATATTTTTTTAGTTTAAAGACGTTTATAGATTTTGACATTTTAATATCAATTGGTAATTTGGCTTCCTCAAATCTTATGTTATATTTGCCATAATTTGTTCTTGGAATATAGACTTCTAATTGTATGGTTACAAGTTTTAATAAACTGTTTCTGCTAAATATTTTTTTAGTTTAAAGACGTTTATAGATTTTGACATTTTAATATCATTTGGTAATTTGGCTCCCTCAAATCTTATGTTATATTTGCCATAATTTGTTCTTGGAATATAGACTTCTAGAGTGTTTAATTACTACTTCTTGTGTTATACTTGAGCTTTTTTCTACTGAATGATATTTGAGACCTTTTTTGTATGAATATGCATGTGTGATATATATCGTTTTATGTTAAATAGTTTTGTGTTTTTTTTTTTTAATTTTAACGGTGGGTGTTAGTCGTTATGATATCTGAATAATGTCTTTATTACCTTGTTTTGTGTTATAAATTTGAAGGTTTTTTTGAAAAGGAATCTTTGCCTAGCACTTCTGAACTACAAAATTTGTATCGGCTGATAATATTTCTTCATCTGCCTAGCCTTTACCTAACTAATTTTGGGGTCAGCTTCCAGTCTAACCAAATGCAGCTGACTACGAGTATTTTACATGGAGCGACTTCCTATCTGACTTCCACAACCCAGTTACTGTGCAAAGGCTCCTCCTACAAACAGGCGCGACACGCGATATAATCGAGCGCGACACAATGGCACCGCTCGTTACACGACTTGCGGTGCCTTTGTGTCGCGTGCGATTTTATCGCATGTCGCGCCTGTTTGAAGGAGCCTTAACACGATAACAGTTGCTAAGACTGGTTGTTAGACTTTAGGGCTTTAGACGACCCGTAACGACTGTCAAAAATCCAAGAATGACAGCGGGGATCAGCGGCTTAGTGTGATTTGCACGGATCGACTGCGGCAAGCGAAGCTTAACCTGATCGATCGACCCACGCAACTGTTATTACTTAGCCACGAACCCTTTCCTGGTTGAACATATCTAAAAGCAAGTAAGTATATGGTATCTACTAAAATACTTGAAAACCATACTCTATGGAATTGGAAACCATATTTTATTTACCTCAAAAGGGTAAGGGTTCCTTGACACATAAAATAAGAAACTTTACCGTGCCATATTTTCGTGAAAAATGTCATCTTTCAGCGTCATCCAACACCGAGACCCTTTGCCTGAAATCTTATGGGATTCTGGAGAAATAAATATGAGTGACGTCACTTATGGTAAAGTTCTTTTGGCTATTTCAGTTCACTTCTCGAAAATAGACCAGAAAAAAGAGGGAAAATTTATACCTACTATTTGTGGATCAAAGGGTCAAGGTACCTCACTCTTTAATGCACGCATTGGTTATCATCACATCTTTCATTTTGACAAAGTTGCACTTAATGTTTATTGCGGTGATCATGCAGTTAGTTATAGGTAAAGGAGAATAATTTGATTGAAAGACACTGACCTCACTGTGTTTATTGCTTTAATTAATATTTTAATTCAAAAAAATAAAAAATAAATTTATTAAGTTTTTTTTTTTTACTATTTGGCCCCAAATCTGTAAAAACAATATTTTATTTTTTAATTAGCATTAGGATAAAGTTATTAAAATTTCATAGTTTGCATGTATTTCATATACCTACTCAAATTTGTAATTTTTTATGGTTTATTATAAGCCAAAAATATGTTGTTTTGTACGCCATAAATGGCAAAACATGCAGATCTACCTGTTATTTTAAGACCTTGCACATATTATTTGATGTATACTCATGTTTTACAATAAATATATTCTATTCTATTCTAAAACTTTTTCCTTTTGGCAACTGAGCCGATGTCTACTACAATTATTCTGCCAATATCAAGACACTAACATAATAATAACTAGACATTGATAATATAAGCGCTAAATGTCATTATTTTCATATTAATGACAACTCTAGTTTTTTTTTTATATTAGCCTAAACTCTCCTGACTGGAATAATTTGGGGGAGGCAGCATTGAGCATAGGCCTCCCTCAAATCCTTCCAGGCATTTTTTTTTTCGGAGCTACAACGATTGAACCCTTGCGATTAACGACACTAGTTATAAGAAGTAAAGAATAAGAGGGTAAGGGGTGCTGATCTATGCGTCATGTTCGTGAACGGGCGCCGTCAGTTGGGGCTGGTCATCACTTAGCTGCCTCGGCTTATTTTTAATTTATTTATTTTTAGCTGCCTCGGCTTATTTTTAATTTATTTATTTTTAATATTTTTTGTAAAAATATAATTCAAAAGAGTGTCCATGGAGTTTCTTGCCCGTTCTTCTCCATAAGTACCTACGCTTTAGAATGGGCAACTAGCTTCATATTTTCAGACTGACCGACTTCTTGACACTTCAAAAGTGCCTGTAAATGGTTTTATTGAAATAAATGCTTTGAGTTTGAGTTTAAGAAAAAAGTCAAAGTTCAAAGTTCATCACTCAACTCGAATCATAATCAGCTTATAATATTCCCAATGCTGGGACACGGGCCTCCTCTCTGTGAGAGGGAGTGGGCCGTAATCTACCACGCGGGCCCAGTGCGGCTTGGTAGATGTCACATGTCTTCGTGTCACAGGTTTTAGGACATGGCCGGTTTCCTCACGATGTTTTCCTACACCGTTTTAAGCGCAGTGGTGATGCAATAATTTACACAAAATAAAGCGCCTCTCAGGGTTCTACGTACGAGTCTACGACCCACAACTATCTCGCTGTAGCTGTCTCAAACTACAACTTGTCGAAAGTTCGAATCCAGACAGCGGTTGTACTTTTCAACTCGTAAGCCGCGGCTATTACCACCTGTGCCACCGCTGCTCTCGAAACTCCAATATCACTAACAATATCAACACTATGTATTCTAAGCTTAGCCAAATAACGCCATATACAGTAGTAATAAGGTGCTGCATTCCTAGATAACAATTACACCTACCCACCCGCAGCCAAGCACCCTCAGAAACATTACCTCTCCAGAGTCTAAAGCACACAACAAAATATCAGGACAGTACGATGGAATAGAGCAGAAAATCCACTTGGCAAAAGTCACGAACGAAGTAAAAAAAAAATTGAAAAAGGGGGAAAATACAATTTATTCCCGTCTGATCCCCTGAACCTCTCTCCCCTAAGATCCCCTGCTAGTTCGTCTTCTGTTTTAATCTCTGTCTTATCCACTTTATCTAGGTTTACTGATTAGAAAGAGAAAACACTAAGTCACTGTTCAAAAATATATCAACATGAAAATGTTTGGAAGTAAAAAACTAATGAAGAGAAACAGTTTGTTAAACATTTAACATGACATTTTCAAGAACTCTCTCGTTACGGACAAAGGGGACTAAATAGCTAATGCAGAGAACCTAAAATAAAAACCTTCATGTAGGTTTAAGCATATTGAAGCCACAAAAGAAGTAAAAAGGATTCCATTTACTGAGAAATACTTCCAGTAAGATTGAAACAAGCTGTAAATCATCCCTCATGCGACATTGATTTGGAAAGGCTGTATACCTTTGTGTGTGAACTTCTCGCAGACCATGCAAGCTACTTAATAAAGAAAAAAAAATTCTCGCATAAGTGGTCCTTCTAAACTTAATTATCTCTTGACTAAACCAACAGTAAACACAAATACCTTGCGACCATTCCCCACATTCTAGCGAGTCTCCCTCTATCGAGAGCTATTAGACGTCGTAAAAGTTCCAAACTATCTCTTCAATGTACTATAACGAACAGAAAGGCGAGTGGACCTTTAAAAATGCAACGGCTCAGCTATTTTTGCTGCAGATACGTTTTAAGTGGACAGTTTTTGTCGCTGTTGGGCGAAATTAAATTTTGGAGAAGATTATTCTGGAAAATTCAGATTCATTGCAGCGTTCTCTATGCATTCCACCACCATACCATACTGCGATCGCCAACCCAGGCGGGTTGCCTGCCAAGCGTGGCGATTATGGCAAACCCCCCATTTGGGGAGGGCCAGGTCCAGCAGTGGACATCTTTCGGCTGAAATGATGATGGTGATGATTCTGGAAAATTAGAGGGAGAATTTTGGAAAGGACATATTTTGGAGAACATGGACTTAGCTTTGTATTTACGAGTAACGCAACTGAGAGAAAAAAGACAGTATTAAAAAAACATAGAAAAACTAGTTAGAAGTTCGATAGAAAACGGACTAGAAATTATACCTGCTTTTCCAGACTTTACTGCGAGGAATTTCATTGCAAAATTTTGCGGCATTACATGTGTCTCTCTTAGCATTCTAAAAGAAATACCTTTTAACATTTTTTTCCTTTTTTGTCCAATTTGGTAAAAACAGCGAAATAATCACACTAATATTTTAAAGACGTAAGTTTGTGAGTGTTTGTGTGAGTTTATATGTTTGTTACTTCTTCACGCTCAAATGGCTAGACCAATTTCGATAAAATTTGATATGGAGGTAGCCGACACCTTGGATTAACATATAAGCTACGTTTTATCTCGATATCGGTGAAATCGCGGGACGCAGCTACTACAAGTATATTACAAAAAAAAAAGTTTTTTTTTTTATTGTTCCTCTCAACCAAAGCACTAAAATCTAAACTCTTCACCATCCTTGGTTGACTGGTAGAGAATGCCTAAGGCATTAAGTCGGCTTTTGTACCTTTTTGTGTGCGAAAAGTTTAAATAAATAAATAACAGTAAGTATAATTGAACTGAACTTATACCAAAATCAATCAAAGCAATTAAACCACCCCGAGAGCAATGCACGTGGAGGCAGATGGCAATAATCGTATAGGGGTTGGCGACGGAACCATTAGCGCCTGGCATGTGGAGAGCCCTTGTCGTGAATAAGATGCAGGCGCCATTATGATTGCCTCAGACGTACCTACCTATGGATTGGAAAGCTGAGTATACATTGACATACTTGTACTTTTGAAGGTGGTATCTAATCTAAGGTATATATATTGTAAATTAAAGTCTGTTTACATTTTTTTTTTGTGTGACATTTTTCGTGTCAGTGTGTGTGACTATGTAACAGATTTTGAGGCGGTTTTCGCCATTATTTAAAGAATTTATTCTGAAAGGTACACATACGTGTATGTGTACGTTACTTCTAAACTATGTCCAGCAGTTGGTTGAAGTCGGACTGTGGATGATGGTGAAACTTACATGTTATGATAAAGTATTCTCGATGTTTTCAAGTTACGACGTAAAAGCTGTGCCAAGCAGGGGTTAGTCGTCTGCCTAGCCTTTTCACAACTATTTTGAGGTCGGCTTCCAGTCTAATCGTATGCAGCTGAATACCAATATTTTACATGGAGCGTCTGCCTAACTGACCTCCACAACCCAGTTACTGGGTATTACCTCCCTTCCCTACCCCTGACTGCCCGTAACGAAGATAGCGTAGCGCGTAAGCGTTTATGACGTATGTGAATATTATTTATTTATTTTATATTTACGTTTACGTAACTTTTTAGCCCTTGAATTTCGAAATGAATGCACCGATTTTAATGAAACTTCATACGGATAAGCAGGATACAAAGGTCTAAAAAGTTACTTAAGAAAATTTTCAAAAAATAGTGTTACAGCCAAATTAGACCGATTTTAAATTTTCCATAGAAACAGAGATTTCCAGTTATCTTTTTTTTAAATAAGACTTTTCGAAAATGTTCTTTTCTAACTTTTTAGACCTTTCTATCCTGCTTATGCGTATGAAGTTTCATTAAAATCGGTTCATTCATTTCGAAAAACAAGGGCTTGAAAGTTTATATGAAATGCCGTACGTCGTAAACGCTTTTAAATCAAAAAAAAAAAATATCCAATCGCAGTGTCATTGGATTTTTTCATCGGAAATTTCTCAGTATCAGCCCGGAGACTGGATTTATGACCGGTTGATGGCAATATCCTCGCCCCCTATTCCATGGGGGAAATGTGGGTGTATACCTATAGGTACACCTCTGTCTAACCTTTCAGGGTATACAGGCGTGATGTTTTGTTAACAAATTAAAAAACACAATTCCTAAGCGATTCTATTATGTACTTCGGAATCAGGTCATGTTCGCTTGGACTGTTCACATGAAAACAAATATTTGTCTGACCTATTATTTGTTCCGAATCGCAATGTTTGTGTAAGAGATTTGTGTTCCTATTGTGTATCAATACCACCACACAGGAAATCCTAGGGGAAGAATTTGTTTACTATGTTAGAAACAAAGTTGTGTAATGTTGTGGGTCATTCTTTTATCGAAAACTAAGTGGCGACTAGTGAACACTTAGGTACTTGTTAGTTAGGCAGGCTTTTATGACAACTTACTGAATACAAATAACATGAAACATTTAATTATAGGTAATATGACTAGCGAGTTATTTATTAAGTAAGCGATTTTTTTCTTAAGTAAGTTTATTAATATTATAAAGACGAAAGTTTGTGAGTGTGTGTGTGTGTGTGTGTTTATATGATTGTTATAAATGATAAATGATTTATTTTCTGTAAGTAGATTTGTACAAACATTTTTACACGTCAATCCTATTTTTTTTAAACTAGATGAGGTCAGCGTTTCCTATCTGACTGCTCTGAGAAGAAAGGCCGAAACAAACTCAGAGGTCAAAGTCTCTTTTAAAGTCCAGACAAAATCTTGCTCAGATCGTGTGTGTTACTTCTTCACGCTCAAACGGCTGGATCAATTTTGGTAAAATTTTGTATGGAGGTAGCCGACACCCTGGATTATCATATAGGCTACTTTTTATCCCGATATTCGGGATCGAAACTTATGCGGGTGGAACCGCGGGGCGCAGCTAGTTTTACTCTAAACCTTCCGTTATAAATCCTCTAAAATTTACAGTCTAAATTATGGTCACTCAGGCAGGCACGAAAAGCGACTTTAAATTCATTGTATTAGGTAATACTGTCTAAACAAACAATGCGTATAATAACTGAATTAATGAACATTATGAAAGTAGGTAGTTTGTTTAGCATCGTTTACTGAATCGATTTCTATCATTATTAGCTGAAAATGATAGAAATCACCGCTCGGTGCGACGGCACCGGGCGCCGTCATGTGGGGGCGCTGAAATCAGCCGAATAGCGACCACCAGGCTACAGTCAACGAATAGTTACTAATAGTAACTATAATAATAATAATTTCATTTATTTCAGGTACCATATAACCCATATCAGAAAACATCCTTAAATACAAAAACACATCAATAAATACAAACGAATAAATACAATATAAATACAACATCAACACACAAATTAAATTAATTAAATTAAATAAATCAAATCAAAAATAATACAAATAATCTGTTCTAATTCACTACAGAAGTCTCTTACGAGCGACACTATAGTTAACTTGTCTATCACAGCAGTGCGGCACATAAGGACAGTCCAACCTATTGGCTATCATACTCAGAACGGTATTGGAGCTGGCCCGCACTCTGCGCACAAGTGACGCGCAGCGCTTCCGCATGGTCGCATGAAAACAGTCCGTGTGCGCCCATGCGAACATACCTGAAGCGCTGCAGTAGCGAGGCAGACCCAAAACCGCTCTGAAAGCGTTGTTATACTGAACGCGGAGGGTGCTATAGCTTTTCTGCGTGTAATTAGCCCACTATACTATTCGATGACCAATGATATAGGTCTCCAGAATCTCATATCAAACAAAAAAAACTTTGTGGTTTTCATACATTTGACATTTCCAATGTTGTCAAATGTTGACGCCGAGGAATCAGCCGCCCACGTCATCCTGGAATGCGAGGCCGTGGCTTCTCAACGTGCAGAAATCCTCGGAACAATGAGGTCGCTCCGTAAAGCCTGTGAAGCTCCCAGGAAGCTTCTGTGCTTTTGGGCGGAGCTAGGCTGGCTTTGTTAGCCAGAATCCCCACGCACAAAGGACCGAATGGGAGTCTAAGTGCGGAAAAGGGAGTCCCATCATCATCATCATCATCAAATTTTTTGTTTTTTTTTGACATGAGATTCTGGTAGACCTACAGTAACTTACTACAAAGCGCGGACGCGGAGTATCGTCCGAGTCGCGACAATCATTTGGGCGCGTATACGGAGCGGACGGCGCGGAAAGGTCCATATTGGAGAAACTTCTGCTGATTTGCAAATTAGTTTGACAGGGGCGCCACATTAAGATTTAGCACCACCTAAAAAATATTCTAGGGCCGCAACTGATTATTAGTAAGTAATTTTTTTATCCCAAAAGTATTTTAAACTTAGTAAATTACAGTCACACTTCCGCTATACAGTCAAAACGAACCAAAATTAACGGAGTACCTATTATGCTAGACGTGTGCGACTGTGTCTGTACGGTGCCGGACTTAAAGAATAGCACCACCCCATACTTCCCGTGGGTGTCGTAAAAGGCGACTAAGGGGCGTACCGGAGAACGGGCAGCAGCGTTCTCTATGCATTCCACCACCATACTGTACTTACTGCGATAGCCAACCCGCCTGCCAAGCGTGGCGATTATGGCAAAGCCCCCCCTTCCCCGTTTTGGGGGAGGCCTATGTCCAGCAGTGGACGTCTTTCGGCTGAAATGATGATGATGATGTGCGATTGTGTGCGTGCGTAGATTTGTCATAATATGACCACAATTTTCTCCCACAGTCAGTACAAATCCATACTAATATTATAAATGCGAAAGTGTCTGGCTGTCTGTTACCTCTTCAGGCCTAAACCACTAAACCGATTTAGATGAAATTTGGCATAGAGATAGTTTGAGTCCCGGGAAAGGACATGGGATAGTTTTTATCCCGATATTCTTTAGGGATAGACACTTATGCGGGTGAAACCGCGGGGCGCTGCTTGTAATTTAATAAATAAACAATAATTTATGCATAGGTAATAGTAAAATAGTAACATGTATGGAGATCAGAGTATGGAGTAAGTATCAGAGTATGGATTACGATTATAACATAATAGTATTTGGTGTGTTTGGTGGTGTGCGTGTTAATGAATATATTATTATTAATTATTATTAATTCCGGGACATGTTGTAGATGCTGTATGTGTATAAGTAATACAATGATTATGCATTGCATGCACTATATGGTAAAAATGAGCTATCAACAAAACTACATGCTTCATATACTTCATGAAAACATATCTAAATATTTCGAAGTCTAAAAATATTTGTATGAATTCGCCGTTACTGTGAATTTTTAACAAAACATTATTCTCATTCCGTAAAATATAGGTACATGACCCAAAGAACGAGCCTCAAGACTAGATTAGGTATAATAAAATTTCGTTTAAAGAAATGGATTCTTAGAAGATCATCATGTCGTCTTCTTTCTGCTCTTGTCCGCTTACATTCACTCCCTTCTCCTTCTTATCATTCCTCACATTCATATCGTTCTACAGAATGAAGACACTAAATAGATTTAAAAACTCGAACCAGTTGAAGCAGTTACCACAAACATTCAATAAGAACCGTTCAATATTAAATCGTCTTCAACCAGAACCAATTTAATTCAGAACCAAAGAATCACCCAGAAAAATCCATCCAATCGCCAGAGAGTAATATAACCTTACCTAAATCCAATTCCAGGTGACATCGATAAAGATTTTGCATAAATCAGTGATTTAATCCTATAATACCGCATTTTACCTACAGCCATACTTAATGTTCAACAATTGAATTCTCTATATCAATTTAAATGACTTATTTCATTACGCTCTGTGCGAGAGGATTCTCTGGGATCTGCGGGCTGGGAGCTGCGCGCATAAATTCAGAAATTGATAATAAAATTTTAGTAGGATCGCATTATGTTCAATGTTATATTCAATCGTTTGGATTTGTGGGTAGGTAGGTTTGTGATGGTAAATTTTCAGGGGGTTTTGGACAAAGGGTTTTAATCGCTATTGGGACGAATTTGGGAATTTTCTGCCTTGTAAAATTGAATTTAGAAATTAGTAGGAATTGAAAAACGTACCAATGGATATAATTATAACGTAGATAGATAAGACAGCAACAGACACAGATAACAGTATAGCGGAGGATATAGATATATTCTGTTGCACTCTGGGTGGGTTCACAGTGAGAGCTCCTTTGTAATAAGTTATGGTCCTACTGGGACATAGATATATATAAGACAGAATATGATCAAGAATTGTTAGTTTGTAACGGTGTAACTGTAGTTTATAAGTTGTCTACATTATCGCATTAGGTGACAAACCTGTGAAGATAATTGTATGGTGGGAAATATATAAATAAATAAGATTTGATGAGATTAAATTATTGTTATGTAGGACAAATCTTAACAGTTCGCACTCAAAGTGTTGCAATGGACTTGTTCACTAAAGTAAACTATTGAAAATCACTACATAGTTTTCATTCTCCCTATATGCGCAATGAATTGTGTAGCATAATCAGCTTAATGTTCCCACTACGGGGGCACAGGCCCCCTCTCTGTGTGGGTCATAATCCACCTCACAGGCCCAGTAGTGGGTTTTAAGCATTTTGTTGATATTCGACGCTCAATCCATTTTTGGAGATAAAATCTTGGACTGCGTTCCACAGTTTAAGATCTGGTTATAACTTTTAAGAAGTTCTGACACCAAATTCATCTAGCATTATAAATTAATTTCCCATCGATCACAACTACAACATAAAATAGTGAACAACCTTTTTCCTCACACGTATTAAACGGAGCAGCATCCAAAGTTTTGCGGAACTTGCCGATTAGTTGCGAGCTCAAATCCGGAACTGAAGTAAAAACGGTGTTTCGACAAGTAGCGAAGTTCCGCGGAAACTTCGGGCGGTTTCATAACGAGTTTGATGCGGTTGTGCTGCTAAACAGGGTTCCGAAAATAGATGTAGGTTTGCGATAATCGAAATATATAGAGTGGTTTCTTAAGGCTCTCTTGAACTACAAATTGATGCATTTGGAGCTAAAAGACATAATAACATTATTGTTATCTGTATCAATTTTATTGTTTAAAGTTAGTTGAGACAGAATGACGTTCGTTTAGTGCTAAGTACTTTGCATTTAGTGCGTCTTCTTTGGTAATCAGGTTTGAGAAATTCAAATTCAAATCTTTATTGCATTCACATGTGTATTATAAAAGATGTTAATAAATGTTAAATGTTTCACATGGACCCTGTCGGGCACAACAATTTTGTATAATAAGACAAGTAGCATGCTTTAATTAATAATTGAAATAAATATATAACTTTTCAATGAAAGGTCATTTAAAATTCAATTCATAAAAATAAAATAATAATAATATTGTCATTGATTAAAATGATACAAGAAATGAAATTATAAAAGAAAAAATAATAAAAGTCAAATTAAACAAAAGTCACAACAAAAAAGTGATAAAATAAAATGTCTCCAAAATTAATAAATTCATAAAGTCATCCCACATTAGGTCATCGATGTCGATGGCTATAAGAGTAGGGAAAGACCAAAGAAACGATGGATGGAATGTGTGAATGATGATATGGTTAGGAAGGGGGTGACTACCGAGATGACGACTAATAGAGAAGTATGGAATTAAAAGACATGTTGCGCCGACCCCAAATAAATTGGGATAAGGGCAGGAGAATGATGATCCCATTAGGTCATCATTAAAAAAATATTTTAATTTGTAATAACACTTATCGACAAGTAGTTTTCTGAGACGTGTAATAAATATTTTATCGTTTTTTTTCCATTTTTATGTCGTTAGGTATTTTATTATATATTTTAATTGATGTTACACGAGGACTTGTACTGTGTAATTTTAGCCTAGATTGTCGTATTACGAGCGTGTTTTATAGCGTGTGAAGTAGTTTTTTAATGTAGAAGTTGGGATATTGTCTAACGAATTTACAGATTTCTAGAATATAAATTAATGTCAAAGTTAGAATGTCTAGTTTCCTAAAATACGGTCTACGATGAAATGATGTGATATGCGTTTTAAAAGAAGATGTAGTTACAAAAACATTTAGAAGACCATGCTTAGATGGTTTGGTCACGTTGAGAGGATGAAATTAAATGAAAAGCGACTAATGTAAGGTGTACAAGGCAGATGTGAGTACAGACGCCGCCGGGAGGGGACGCGATAGAAGGACATAATACAGTGATCTTATTGGTAAAGTGCTTCAGAAAACTATGACCAGTGGGCCTAAAAAGGTCACTTTGGCAAAATCATAAAAGGATAACATTATGAATCACAAAGGACAGTTAACTGTTAAGTTAATCGTATCAAATCCCATTGGTAAAGGATTTTTCAGTTATATTTTGTCTGTGCTAAAATACCAATCAATCCAATCCAAATCCAATCCCAATCTTATTGATTATACCTACGCATTGCAGCGAAAAAAAGAGAAACACGGACTGTCTTCGCTATAATTATTATGATTCTACACTCCTTTATAATTCTGCCAAAGTGGCCTTTTTAGGCCCCCTGATGTAAGAACGTAAACGAAGCTATAGGATGTATGTTGTAAGGAATGTAGCAGATGGCGTTCTGTAACTTGTGCCTACCCACTTGGGAAGAAGGGGTAAGTCTATGTATGTATGCGTATGTGTCTTTGGTAATCAATATTCTACGAAATTCGTAACCATCACTTATGGAAAGAAATAAAGAAAGAAAATAAGTTTATTTGACCCAGGTTAAGTAAGGCACACAATATTCACATAAAAAAAACATAAAATAGTATTGTGTGCCTTAAGAGAGGACGGGGCCTGCGAGGAATTTGAAAAATAGGTATTTGAAGAAACTATTACCGTCGCCTTACCTCAAGTCTGCCCCCCTAGGATAGGGGAACAGCTGCAGCTCAGACCGAAATTGTCACAACAATTTTGACGAGATCGACGTTTCGTATTCCCGTTTTTTCTCCTCGAAAACAGCCGATTCATTTATTTTTTACATTAACATTTAAAGAAAGAGTATGTTTAGGTTCCTATAATTTTTGTTATGTTAAAAACTTTTCTAATTTGTCTGGTAGTCCTCTAATCGCGGCGAAAAATAGGGCATTTTTTGTAATTTTTTGAGGGACATATTGTGTTTACTAATTAGTTGCTGAAAAAAAGAAAATGACAGGGACGTGTTTACAGCAGACCTTGATTTTATGAAAAAAATTTTGCTCTAGAGGCATTATTCAGGAAGAAAAAAGGGGGATACATTAGTATGGAGAATCGAACGCCCTATTCCCTCTTTGGGCCCAGTTCAGCATAAATGTGAGACAACTAATGCCTGACGCTGGTTTTCAACTGAACCCTACGTTACGAGGTCGTCTTACGGATGTAAATCAGTTTTATGATATAGATATATAATATGTATATGCTAAGGTTATATTACTGTACTGTACTGCGTGTTACTGGAACAGCTAGATCAAATGTTGCATAGCCTAAATGGAGCCTCCCGGCGAGTTGGCCTCGGCATGAGTTTGGACAAGACAAAAGTCATGTACAATTCGCATGTCTTGCCGAGTCCAATCCACATCGAAGGGTCGCTTCTCGAAGTTGTGAAAGATTACGACTACCTAGGGCAAGTCATCCAGCTCGGTAGACACAACTTTGAGAAAGAGGTCGACAGAAGGATCCAGTTGGGTTGGGCAGCATTTGGAAAACTCCGTCAAGTCTTCTCGTCGCCTATCCCGCAGTGTTTGAAGACTAAGGTCTTCAACCAGTGCGTCCTGCCCGTCATGACATACGGTGCTGAAACGTGGACACTGACGGTCGGGCTGGTACACAAATTCAAGATCGCTCAGCGCGCTATGGAGCGAGCTATGCTCGGAGTCTCTTTAAAGGATAAAATCAGGAATGAAATTATCCGGAAAAGAACCGGAGTTACCGACATAGCTTGCAAGCAAACTGAAGTGGCAGTTGGCTGGCCATGTCTGTCGAAGGACCGATGGCCGGTGGAGCAGACGAGTCGGAGTGGAGACCGCGTATCGGCAAGCGTAGTGTGGGACGCCCCCCAGCTAGATGGACGGACGACCTAAAGAAGGTGGCTGGGGCAGACTGGATGCGGAAGGCGGAGGACAGGGTGCTGTGGCGCAGTCTGGGAGAGGCCTATGTCCAGCAGTGGACTGCGATAGGCTGAGTTGATTGATTGATATTACTGTAAGGTAGGTTCCTGGGATAAACGCAAATGAAACTTTAGATTCGCTTGAAGTTTCTTCTTTAGTGTATTTATTAATGGTCAAAGAACATTAATAATGTTCTGTTGTAATGGTGGACATAAATTAACGCAATAGTTTATATAGAACTTACAAGGTGAAAGTAAACGATTCAGGCTGGTATTATTATGAGAGTTAAGCTACAGTTTCCTACGACAACGGTGCCGGTGGACGCAATGATTTTTGACAGCCGTACATATCGGCCGCAGTGACAACTGTCATAAAAGTGAAGGTAGCGGGGTTTGATTTTACGGTGTCAAAGATGCTCTCTCTCTCTCTCTCTCTCTCTCTCTCTCTCTCTCTCTCTCTCTCTGTCTCTCTCTCTCTCTCTCTCTCTCTCTGTCTCTCTCTCTCTCTCTATAAATATCCCTAGGGAGCATTTTTGACATTGAATTTTTTTTTGTGCGTTTACACCAACTTACTTTCACAAATGACGTCATTCAACTATAAATTGCGGACGCTAAGTGGCGGCCAACCCAGTCTTAGGAAATCGTAGCTTTACTCCACATTCTGCTGTGCTGTTCTGTAAACATCTCACCGTGAAAACTTAGGTGAAGTGAGCTTAACGTGAGCAGCGGTGCTATTCTGTAAACATTTCACCGTGAAAACTTAGGTGAGGTGAGCTTAAAGTGAGCAGTGGTGCTATTCTGTAAAAATCTCACCGTAAAAACTTAGGCGAAGTGAGCATGGAGTGAGCTGTCAATAGCGTCAATTCCTAGCAAAAACAAACTCACTTCGACTAAGTTTTCACGGTGAGATTTTAATAGAATCGACCGGCTGTCATTCCATTACTTTGTTAAAATTGTAGTAAAATCGTATAGGCACCTACTTTTACCTTATAAGTAATTTATCTGTCATTACTAAATTTTTAGCTATGTATTTTCACTTATTGTGGTATATATATTTATTCTAGGTGCATCTTCGTAACATGTAAAACATTTTAAAAGAGTAACGGTGGAGTTACTTGTCCATTCTTCTCCATACGAAACTATATTCTGGAAGGGGCGACTAGAATCGATTCTATTTTCTTGTAAATTTTAACGTTCAAAAGTGCCTTTTATGTGCCTATTTTAAATATTAGATTTAAACTATTTTTCTATTAAAAGACAAATTAGCTAATTATTTCTTCGTTCATGGCAAAATTACCAAGTTGACCCTCTTTAGTAGGCATAGTTGAAAGTCACTAGAGAAAACCACTCCTATATTCAATCCTACATTGACATGTTCCAGAAGGGTAGCTATACTCTCTCCGCCTACAAGGGCGGCTCGTTTGAACACAGGGACAATATTGATGCCCTGGGCTATCGGACACGACCGCAACCCCCGGCCACCCTGAATAAATGCCAGTAATGGCAAACCTAGTTATGTGCCTATTGATCTTTAAGACTTACAGGGATTCGGCATTTCAGGGTAGTATTTGATTTTTGTGTGATCAAGATATAGGGTTAGTACATAAACAAGATCTGCAAATGCTTATAAGTAATCGAGCAAAAACGGTTGAAACTATAGAAACTTCAAAAATTATCTCATTGATTCTCTGTTATTCTTCTTTTGTCTAGCCTTTTCTCAACTATGTTCGGGTTGGCTTTTAGTCTTAACAGATGCAGCTGAATACCAGCACTCGTATCCTGAAAAAGTATCTCACCGTAAGAACTTAGGGGAAGTGAGCTGTCAATAGTGTCAATCCCTAGCATCAGGTGGAATGACAGCTCACTTTAGCTCACTTCACCTAAGTTATCACGGTGACATTTTTACAGAATAGAGCGGCGTGAAAACTTAGGTGAAGTGAGCTTAACGTGAGCAGCCGGTCGATTCTGTACAAATCTCACTGTGAAAACTTAGGTGAAGTGAGTTTGTTTTTGCTAGGAATTGACACTATTGACAGCTCACTCCACGCTCACTTCACCTAAGTTTTCACGGTGAGATTTTTACAGAATAGCACCGCTGTCATTCCACCTGATGCTAGAGATTGACACTATTTATAGCTCACTTTAAGCTCACTTCACCTAAGTTTTCACGGTGAGATTTTTACAGAATAGCACCGCTGTCATTCCACCTGATGCTAGAGATTGACACTATTTATAGCTCACTTAAGGCTCACTTCACCTAAGTTATCACGGTGAGATTTTTACAGAATAGCACCGCTGTCATTCCACCTGATGCTAGAGATTGACACTATTTATAGCTCACTTTAAGCTCACTTCACCTAAGTTACCACGGTGAGATTTTTACAGAATAGAGCGGCTGATTTGTTAAACTAATCTTTCATTTACGCATATAATTCTTCTTCTACACATACATAAAAATACATCAAAAACATAAAAAAAATAACAAACACAGCCTGTCAAACTCCCGTGCCTCCCATTAACATTGATAAATAACTTTTTGTCCAGCCGCTCGTCCAAATGTAATCCACTTAGCGAAAATGGAGCGACCCACACATTGTTTACTTACTGCGTGTGTTGAGCAAAAAGGACGAGAGAATTTAATTCCTGTTATACAGCCATCCTGATATGATGGCAGGAAAACAATAAGGGATTTTCTTTTTCTTTTTTTTCTAACGCTTCCCTAGTCGCTGGATAGATGGCGCTGAACTTGGTAAGTTACTGCAAGGAACGGAAGTCACATAATTTTTTTATTAATTCACTTGGATGTAATTTTGAGATCGTAAACGAAAGCAAACGAAACTGTTACTCAACGAGCGTATATGACGTGACGCAATGTTTTTTTTCCAAGCGTTTTGACTTTGGCATCTAGTAACGTAGTCAGTTCAACGCCATCTTCAGGGTTCTTGGAAACTATGTTTTTTTTAATACTGAAAAGAAAAACCTCTCATTGCATACACGGTTTTCTTGTTTGAATGAATAGAGCAATACTTCAAGGGGAGTATACACTGGAGTATTATCTCGAGCATTTCCATATAATGTAACGTTTTACGAATGGTACACACGGCGACTTATCAAGCTGTACGATTCCAGGGGGCCTAAAAAGGCCACTTTGGCAGATTCATAAAAGGATAACCTTGTGAATCATAATATGGCGAAGACAGTCGTGTTTTCCTTTTTTGCGTTGCACTACGTAGGTATAATCAAAGAGATTGGGATTGGATTTGGATTGGATTGATTGGTATTTTAGCACAGACAAAAATATTATTGAAAAATCCTTCACCAATGGGATTTGATACGATTAACTTAACAGTTAACTGTCCATTATGATTCATAATGTTATCCTTTTATGATTGTGCCAAAGTGGCCGTTTTAGGCCCCCTGATATGATGGCAGGAAAACAATTGAATACACGGGTTTCTTGTTTGAATGAATAGAGCAATACTTCAAGGGGAGTATACATTAGAGCATTATCTCGAGCATTTCCAGATAATGTAACGTTTTTACGAATGGTACACATGGCGACATAATTATCAAGCTATACAATTCCAGTTTTAGCTGACCTCGCATTATATAGGTTATTCGTACAATTAGAAGTCAGCTTATACTGGAAACGTATAGCTTGATAATAATATGTCGTCGTGCGTATAAACAAATAAAAGCTCAATTAAAAAAAACATTAGCAAACGTCGTAATGTCAAACTCAAAGTCAAAGCATTTATTTCAAATAGGCACTTAACAGGCACTTTTGAACGTAAAAATTACTAAAATAGAATTGATTCTAGTCGCCCATTCCAAAAGGTAGTTTTCGTAATGTAACGTTTAACCGATTTCTAAAAAGGAGGAGGTTCTCAATTCGAATGTTTTTTTTAATGTTATTTCGGGCATAATTCCATCATATAAAGACGGATTTGCAAAATAATTTTTTTGTTCGAAACAGGTTTATTCCGAAATGGCCCCATTTAAATTTCGTAAAGATCTGCTGATGAGTTTCGGAGACGGACAACGAAACTCTTCAATAAATGTCAGCAAATCAACCGCGATTGCTGCTATCGCATTTGTATGCATTGCTTACGCCATCACACAACATGACATCACGCCTGTACTGTCTAAAGGGGTATGCAGATGTGTTCAATAGCTTTGTCACTGAAATTCACAAAGCAAGTAGTGTCAAAAAACTACAAAGAGAAAATTAACTTTAATTTCGGAAGTCGGTGTCAAAAAACGAAAATACGGAAAAACGACACCAACTTCCGAGATTAAAGTTATTTTTCACTTTGTAGTGTTTTTTTTTTGGAAGTTGTTTTTATTTTTTTTGTAAAAAAGTTTTCGTTTTGCGTTCACTCTTCGTTGAAATGTCGAATCTGTAGGCCCGATGAAATATTTCACAAATTCGCTGGCTTGTTTGTAAAATCAAGATGTAACAAAGCGTCGAGCGTCGTGCTCATTTTCCGGTTCGTGAAAGGGTGACAAAACATTAGAGCATTTGATGTTTTGTTACAAGTAAATCATCATCCTAATCATTTGAGCCCGGAATTACCCACTGCTGGGTAATATAGGTCTCCCCTTTTTTTCTGCCATACATTTATTACATTTTTTTTTTCAATTAATGTTTCAAGTAAATGCTCTAATCTGTACTCATAATAGGCTTTGTTCAGGGTGTATTTAAGCCTTCAAAAACAGTGGCATTCCAGGAGTGCCGACAGAACTGAAAACTTGGAAAAGCATAGTAATTTTATAAATACGTTTGAAGGTCATTCCTTCCAAAGAAAATGTACCGCGCGTTGATATCTTGGCCAAAACTTAAAACAGAGGTGTCGGTTACGGTAACAGTGTCGCGAGTTCAATGGTTTTTTTCCCATCTCAAAAAAGCCTAAGGCGCCTGAAGACGTTTTCACTTCAATTAAAATCTTTCAAATAAGCTTTCTTTTACTTTTACAGAAAAGGATTGATATAGATCGCCACGCCAGCAATACGTGTTCGGGTAGATCTTTGGCGAATCGATTCAGAAGCCCGAAAGTCTGGTCAGCGGGATCGTCCGAAATTACCGCAGCCCCGGAACATAAAGGGCTAAAGGAGGAACACGGGTGAATTTTAGTCAGCAAGAGTCTGACACTGGGATTCCACTCCACCCAGAGCGGGAGGGGTCATTTGATGATTTTCCATCCTCAAAAAAAAAAACCCTGAAAGTCTGAAAATCAGTCCTACCAGGAGGTAACATGTTACCCAGTAACGTTATTGTGGAGGGTACTCAGCTACATCCGGTTAGTCAGGAAGTCGTGCAACATAACTGGGAAAAGACTAGGACTAATTTAGGACCATTTGATTCACCAGATTTCTGGCAACATCTGGCTAGTTAAAAACTTTCTTCAAGAAACACTACAGGGCTCTTTCAAGATGTATAACTAATGCCTGAAATTACTTTACCTTACATACTGTCTACAATTCTCCTAGACAAGCACTATGAACCATTTTACAGCACAAATGTATCATTGTAACACTATACAGGGTGTACCATTATGCTACTTAGGTATCTAAAGTATACTGGTTGTATTCGCAAGGCTAGGCTGCCTCCAGCGAAACTGCGCAACGAGAACATTATGTATTCAAGATACAAAGCCTATTGTATTTTCTGACACACCACTTCTCGACGTATCCACTTTTGTATTTGGAGTAGTATTTGCGTTTATTTTGTTGGAGTTGAAATTGGAATTAATTTTCTTGGGAATGGCTTGACATTTTGTCTATTTATGACTTTACTCGTTGGCTAAAAATATTTTTTAAACTAAACCACATGAGTAGACAAACGCTCATGTGGCTAAACACAAGTTTATTGCACTTTGTCTGGTAGAGACTGACAATAAATGTTTTTAAAATAATATTGTAATTTTAAAAAAATATATATAATGTATTACCTATTATATTAATAATAATAATCATATTGTCTTTTAATGGAAGACAACAAAGGGTAATTCTTTGTTTAATCTTAATCAACCTAAACCCGCGGAACAAAGCCTTTTATAAAAAAAGCCTTCCGCGGTTCAACCAAAAAAAAATGATAAACGTGTGTAAGACCACCCCAAAAATGTCGACAATTTCAATTACCACCATATCAGTGTAAAGTCCCCTTCGGACGATGTCTCCCGGAAAACACGGAACAGCCCGGAAAACACGGAACGTTTTAATGCAGAAATTCCGGAGTACCTTGCGGAATATTCGCGTGGCGATGCACGAAGTCTCATGTTGGACAAGCGGCGTCGGAATGCTAGACAGGGTTCAATTTAATTGAACAGTAGCCACCGGACACTCGAAACTGTGTAGTATTCTGAAATTGGACTCGTGGAAGTGGAGCCTCTATTACTAAGCTGTTGGGTTGGTTTCGAGTTTATTTTTTCTTTTTTATTTCAAATATATATTTTTGTGCGGATGTGAGTTATGAAAGTGGACAGTGGATGAAGTTTGCTTTAATTTTTACTTTATTTTAAATTGGATTTCCTTTTTCTGTTAAACTGACTTTTCTTTCTTCTGATATGACAGAGCATTTTACATGAGACTTATTTGATATAACTATATCCTAAACTAAGTTAGATATAATTTTACCATCTGGACGGAGGTGACCGACAATTTCACGAAGTCTGTTCCATTTTTGAGTTTATCTAATGATTTCAATATGCAGGGTTATTGGTAAAACATTAACAACCTCTTAAGAGGTCATGGTACTCATCATAATGAACAACTTTTACTATGGGACCCAACCTGAAATCGCGAAAAAAAAAAATCTGCTGTTCCCTACATTTTGACGAGTTATGCGAACATAAATGTAGGGAACAGAAGATTTTTTTTCGCGATTTCAGGTTGGGTCCCATAGTAGTTGTTCATAATGACGAGTACAATGACTTCTTAAGAGGTTGTTAATGTTTTACCAATAACCCTGTAGGTATACCTAAAGCCTAAAATGGGCTCCAATTTATAACAAAATAATGAATCGCTTCATAATAAAGCCTCACACAGACAATTAAGTACCTAACACAACACCCACTTTTTCTTCCTTCAACCACTTAGATCTCCATTGTTCCGATCTTCCGAACTTAAACCCTAACACGAATCACTGCCAACGGCTATAATTAGTTTAACCCCTTTGACATGCCTATTGTCAAAATTCAAATCATGCTCAGCCTTCCGTGCCAAAATCAAAGGATGTGACTTTCTGAAGGCCTCAGTATTGAATAGAAAGATAAGAATATCGGTGTCTTTGACTATTTTGTGTTTAAGAAGGTTGGATTAAGACAGTGATCATTTTAAACTTGGTGAGTATCGAGGGAAGAATTGAAACACGTTTTTCGTTAATTGATTTTGTAGAAGAATTTGAAAAAAGAGTTTTGGCTGTCCCTGATACAGGTAAATAAGATAATTACCTCATTAACGGCATAACTATGTAAATGTCTATTAACTGCTCTCAAATTACGATGTTTATTTTTTAATAATAAATTATCTTTACTTCTAAAACTATTCTGTCATAATGTCGAGTACTATAATAATGGAATCTCCTAATTTTGCATGAAATAAATTCATATGACCTAAGTGTTGTATTATATGAGTATAATGTGTGTTATTCCGAATGTTCATTTGTTAATAAAATTGTTAGTCCTAAAACATTTGCTAAAAAAAAAAGGGAAATAATATTGCTTCCGAAAAACAAATTAACTTCCGGCGATCTGTGGTTGAATGTTGACATTACGTTCGGGCAAGTTATTATTCGTGCAAATGATGATTAGGTCAAAAAAAAATTATGGCACTTTAGAATATGGATAAAAAAGTTGGGTAACACAATAGAGAACCGTTTGTCACTCTTAAACGGCTGGACCAATTTTGAATTGCAAATGTGATGTGTTATGACTGTGAATATGAAAACAACTCCAAACGCAGCTGTTAAAGTTGTGAAGGATAACTCAAATCATCAGCTGGCCATAACTATAAGTACAATGCTTTAATCTAAGCATACAAAATAACGAGCAACATCACAAACAGTTATGGAATACGATCAACTGAAGATTGCTCTCATCAGTACAAAAGTTAAGCTAACGATATAATCTGTGATTAACAACTACTTTATGAGCACTTAAATCTCCGTCAATAACTCCGATTAGAATATCTATTTTATAGTACCATCGTTAACCATATTCTATTTTATTCCTCAAGCAGAATCTACGTCGTAAAATAACAGATAAGGACGCAGAAACTCTTAGTAGCTTTGGGTTTAGAATAGGTAACAAAAGGACCCTTATAACCTGACCTGAAACCTGTTAGCTTTTGTGAAAGTGTTTATTTCTTCTTTTGTTTAGACAATACTTTAAAGATCTGCAGTGCTAAGAATCTTGTATATATATGATTAGCATATGCTCCAACTCCTGGGACATAGGCCTTTTCTTTGCGAAAGTGAGTGGGCCCTAATCCGCCACGGAGTTCGAGTTGGTGCATGTCACCATATCTTAGAATATTTGGTTCTACTTATGTCACACTAGCTTCGCCCCGCGGTGTTAGTTGTCAACCGTTGATAACCGAAGTGCGGCTACACCTAGTTTTAGCCGGGTACAACTAGGCGCATCCTAAGGCGGGGCTCCTATTTCTGTGTAAAGGGTACAGTAACCTAACCATTTTTTTTTTTTTAACGTGGAGAAATGCTCATGCATTCTGCACTACCACGGGGAGATAGTGCAGTTATGTGGGACTTTAACCCACTAAAACTCCACGGTGTCCTCCTCTGCCGCTTACGGCGGGAACACGGGCACGCGTTAGCACTCATCCGTGAACCCGCCGCGGCTGTCCGTTACCGGACCCTCCTCTAGGGAGTAATCCCCATCACCGGCGCACCAGAACACATAGCACGCCGTGACCACCTCAGGGACCAAACCAGCACATGGGCGCCAGACGGCCCCGTGTCTGGGCACCCTTGGTCCCCCTGCGACGGGTCAGGTCATTGGCCCCGCCGCCTGCCAATTTTCGGCCGCAGAGGATAGGGAGAGCGGCCAACGTCATACCGTCACTCCTCCTCCCCTGCGGCCCCACCGCGTCCGCCATCAGACGGTGGCGACCCCGTCAAGGCCGCGGAAGGTAGGGAGAGCGGCGCACCGCAATACCGGCACTCCTCTTCCACCGCGGCCTCCAACCCTCAGCCGCGATGCCTCCCATACGTCATCGCGGCCCGCCTCAGTTGCGATGTCGCCCAAGCGGCACCGCAACCTACTTATTGGCCGCTACGTCGTCGGCTTATCGGCAAAAGCCCTGACGAGCGGGCCCTCCTCGGGTTCCTCTTCGCTTCACCGTGGGTGACCAAGCCACGGCTACTAAGCCCCCCCCGCCTCGACAATGCGGGAACCCACCGGGGGGGACAGTAACCTAACCAAACCTAACCTCGGGGTGGCCTTCGCTCGCTCTTGCATCCTACGTCGCCTATCGACCGACCGCAACCATGCAACCGATGTCACCCAAAGTACACACGAACCGCATGTGGCCGGCTGCACTTAGTTGTACCCGGCTAAAACTAGGTGTAGCCGCACTTCGGCTATTAGCCGTGACATATATGTATATGTATATGTATATTCGTGGTTAAATTAAATCAAACCTAATCCAACTCACATTCAATGATTAATATATCATTTGTTTTAAGGCAGGTAGTAGTAGTAGTTTAAATAACATTTCAGACAAATTTTAATGTGAAATGCTATTCAAACTACCCGAGACTTTTCAGTTGCTGTCACAGATGGACTAAATTGTCAACGTTCCACTCAACGACCTCGTTTTACTTTGATTCCGTAAAAAGTAATGGCATTTGTTTATGTTGGCTATTTTATTTCTAGGGACCTTTTCCATAATCAGCCTTTAATGTTCCCACTGCTGGGACACAGGCCTCCTCTCGGTGAGAGGGAGTGGGCCGTAATCCACCACGCGGGCCCAGTGCGGATTGGCAGATGTCACATGTCTTCGAATTTTTGGTTCTAGGACATGCCGGTTTCCTCACGATGTTTTCCTTCACCGTTTTGAGAGCAGTGGTGATGAAATAATTTACACAAAGTAAAGCGCCTCTCTGGGTTCGAACCTACGACCTACAACTCGTAAGCCGCGGCCGTTACCACTTGGCCACCACTGCTCATCAGAGTCCTAATCCATCATTAGGGACCTTTTAGAATTCTTAAAAGATCAAACATGCCAATTTGGATAAATTCCTCTTTAATGTAAACGTCACAAGTTTGTTTTTCAATCGAAATTTTTATTCGCGGAATTAAATTGACGTCTGACAGATTTTGTATGGAAGAACTGTCAAAAATTCAAATTTATTCCTCGAATAAAATTATCCGGCGTTAGAAAAATCAGCCCTTAGTAAACTACAGTCAACTCTATAAACAGATAATTTAAATTAAATCCGAAAAAGGTCATGAAAAGTGTCATCGTAAATTAATCCATGGGTAATGGACCGAGGGTTTTCAATTCGATGAACATTTATTTCCATAAAGTACCTTCTTTTCAATCAACCTACACTGTCCCACTGCAGAGCTAAAGCCTCTCCCAAATTCTTCCAGGCATCCTTTTCTGGCTGAAAAGGATGCCTGGAAGAATTTGGGATTCGATCTAACCAAAATAAAGAAAATAAAGTATTCTTCACACAATGACATTTTAGACTAACCGCAATTTAGTACAATTTAATGGACATTTTTTGCGACAATTTGGTGGAAATTACTCATCAATTAGAATCTAAATCAGTGTATTTAAACTGAATAAATACTATATATACAGGGTCCCATTAAAATTGGTGGACAAATTTTAACACAGCGCTCAGTACGTCTAGCTAAAGATATCCAAGCAAAAAAAAAACACTAATTTAAGTGATTTTATTTTGACCTAAAATAATAAATTGCCGGCAAATTCGTGTATTTTCGTATCTATGCGTTTTTCTTATATATTTTTTTACCATCGTCCTTATTTTGGTGGTCTGAATGATTTCTAAAAGTTTGTCCATCTATTTTAATGGGACCATATATATAAATTATAATAAACAACCATTTATACCACACACATAGACTAAATAGAACCCATCAGGATAGATTTTATGGTCCTAATGAAGTAGTATTGGTTAATTTGGTCCTGAATGGACTGTAAAACGAGATAGATTCGTATTATTGCGTACTATATAGCGTATTGAATGGGCGTTTTATTTTATAGTTTTGGACTTTACTGTTTATTATACGTATAGAGGGTTTAGTGGTTTTGAAGCTTAGTAACATATATTGGAGATAGGTGCTAATTATATTGGCAAAGAGAATCTTTTGCGGTTTTTAGCCATACTTAGGTACATATTAAAATTAGGTGGCATAGGCTTAGGTTTGGTGCCAAACATCGATGCGCAAATGTAACCATGAATTCTGCACATAATTCTAGAATCCCCTAGCGAAGATAGTTTTCGTCGAATTTCAAAATAAATCTGCTGTTTCATAATGCTATCTATACCTACGCTGTCAAAATGTATGGAACAGTTCATTTTGTTAGGGTTCCGTACCCAAAGGCTAAAAACGGGACCCTATTACTAAGACTCCACTGTCCGTCTGTCTGTTTGTCTGTCACCAGGCTATATCTCATGAACCGTGATAGTTAGACAGTTGAAATTTTCACAGATGATGTGTTTATTTCTGTTACAGTTGCCGCTATAACAACAAATAATAAAAATAAAATAAAGTTAAAATTTAAAGGGGTATAAAAGAAACGTTTTTTTCGGTGATTTATGGCCGGTTTTTTTTAATATCCGTCAAAAAATTTCAGCGCAGGGGCAAAATTTCAGAGTCCTGCCTGCCGGGGCAGCGGGATTGTCCGAAAGGGTTACCGCTACCCCGGAACAAAAAGGGCTAAAGAAGGAACATGGGTGGGTTTTAGTCAGTAAGAGTCTGACACTCCCTTCCGCTCCACCTAGAGCGGGAGGAGTCATTGGATGATTTCCCACCCGAAAAAAAAAATATGGATTAGAATCATCTGAATGCGCGTCACTGCCGCTGTCACCCTGTAATGTAATGTTTTAGTTGCTTTTATTAGATACAACTAAAGAATTATCGTAATCATCAAACTAAAAAGAATTCAGATAAATGCTTCCAACATTAATTTAAAGGAAGATTCTCGCCGACACAAAACAAGAAGTTGGTAATTCACTTTACACTTACTTAACTACCAAAGTCGTACATTTAAAACAATATCCCGATACGAAAGAGAAATATTAAAGGAGATAGGCCGAAGTTTTAAAAGGGGCCAACGGGGCATCCGTTATCCGTGCGAACTCGCACCCCCGGATGCCGAAAAAACGATTTTAAACGGCTTTTTACGAGAGGATTTTGTAACAATATTGAAAATATTTCAAATGGGCGTATAAACAATGTGTTTTAGTATCTAATAATTTTGATGACAAGGAATGTTAAGGGTAGCTTATACAAATACTTTTATTGTAGGCACAAGAGAAAACTGGATCTAAGAAGGAAGGAAAGCTCAATTTTGCTTAGCATTGCTGTGCAAAACGTTTTTGCTACACTACTGGTGGATGAATAGCAGCAGCATTAGCCTTTTCGGCTTCCAGTATAACCGGATGCAGCTGAATGCCAGTATTTTACATGGAGCGACTGCCTATCTGACCTCCACAACCCAGTTACTGGGTTATACGTAAGACTGGTTGTCAGACTGGTGGATGAATGAAGACCAAATTTTTCTGATTGCGACCAAAACCGAACACCTACACGAATAATATTAGAGTTATCAATGGAACTTTCTGGCAAAATGCGGGTAGACCTCTGCCTTACCCAACGGATTACAGGCGTAATGTTATGCTATGTTATCTACGGAAAGCTTTCCATCAGATGACCCGGTGACGCAGGCAGTGGTCACGTGTCGTGGTAACGACTTTGATTCCCTCGGGACATACCATATTCGTAGGTTAAAAATAAATGTATACATGTAGTGCAATGTGAAAGCACGTTAAGCCGTTGGTCCCGGCTGTCATTCGTGGATCTTTGACAGTCGTTACGGGTAGTCAGAAGCCTGAAAGTCTGACAACCAGTCTTACCAAGGGTATCGTATTACCCAGTAACTGGATTGTGGAGGTCAGATAGGCAGTCGCTCCATGTAAAATACTGGTATTCAGCTGCATCCGGTTAGACTGGAAGCCGACCCCAACATAGTTGGGAAAAGGCTAGGCAGATGATGATGATGTGGTGCAATGTGGTGTGGTAAGGCTACAAAGAATATATAAGATATTAATATAAGATATTAAGAATATAAAAGATAGGTGATCGAAATTTATGGCGATTCTTGAGTATTTGTTAGCAGAAATTCTACCTTAAGGTGACTCTAGTCGATATTTTTTCCATACAAATTTCGGGAGTGTATTACTCCACTGTTTGACATTGTGCATCCAAAGTTAAGCATGATATCGTTTTGTCTTATTATTAATGTTGTCTGTACGGAAACAGAATAGTAAAATAAAAAGCCATTAAAAAGTTACGAGCCAACAAAGATTCGTTTTTCTTGCTATTTTTAACGTAACTTTGGGTGTAAATAAGTAATATAAGAACTGTAAAATCTTCAAAACCAAGTCCGTACCGACAAAGCTCAGTTATCGAAGAGTTCAATAAACTTTATTTTTAATTGATTTACGCATTATTTTTTTCATAAAACACTTTTTTCCGAAGCACTTTTAATTTTTTTTTCCGCGCCTATCAGTTCGGAATGGTATTTCTGTGGGTGAGAACTAGACTTTTTTCATGTAGACTAGCGTCTAACTGCTCATCACTGATACTAGTTCAGTCGGGCACGAAGCCAGATAAGACAACGTGATTTTTGGCCATGACCACCAGTGAGTTCGAGCTCGCGACTAGTTTGCTCTTAAGAGGGATGCACTGAGGTAGCCCTCAAAATTCTAATTTTATTTTGCTTTTTTGCAGTTTTCATTCAGTCAGTGTCAGGTTTATTTAAGGTGATATATTGTAAAAAGTGTGGTTTGTCTATTTCATGTAACTTGTTAAGTATATGGAATAGGGATTCAACATTTTGGTATATGTTTTTTGACTCTTTGGTCTAGTATCGTATAAAAGGAATACACAATTCAATGATTTTTTCTCGATACAAATATTGCAAAGTTATATCTATTTTTTTTACTTTTTTCGACATCACGGCGTAAAGCTTAAGAGTTATTCAATGGAATTATCATATCAAAGTTTACTCAAAGTAGTTTTAAATTTTATTTATTAATTTTGTTAAAAAAGGAGTAAATTCGTTTTGGCACATACGTTATTTTATTCCGAGCGCACGCACACTAGCCATCACTCTTCTCTTGTGTTTCAAAAGTAATTGCATCGCTTTCGCTCGCTTAGTAGGTTTTCGAGGATTTTAGATTTTCGAGGTAGCCCCTTAACTACTACTACTACGAAAAATTCAGGACTTCCATACAAATTTCGGGAGAATATTACTCCACTGTTTGACATTGTGCATCCAAAGTTAAACATGATATCGTTTTGTCTTACTATTAATTTTGTCTGTACGGAAACATAATAGTAAAATAAAAAGCCATTACAAAGTTATGAGCCAACAAAGATTCGTTTTCTTGCTATTTTTAACCTAACTTTGAGTGTGAGTAAAAGTGTTAAAGAAGTGTAAAATCTTTAAAACAAAGCCAGTACTGACAAAGCTCAGTTATCGAAGAGTTCACTATAATTTATTTGTAATTGATTTATGCAGTTGTTTTTTCATAAAACTCGATGTTCCAAAGCACTTTTCGAATTTTTTTACGCACCTTTCAGTTCGGAACGGTGTTTCTGTGCATGAGAACTAGACGTGCGTGTTGACTAGCGTCTAACTTCTCATCACTAGTGATACTATCTCTGTCGGATACGAAGCCAGGTGAGACAGCGTGCTTTTTGCCCATGACCACCAGTAAGTTCGAGCTCGCGACTATTTCCACCTTAAGACTTGTAATTTTGGCATGATGATAATGTTATTTCAAAACACAATATCAAGCCTATTGTTGACTAAAGTAAAACACGCGATTTATTATTAGGAGAGCACACAATCTGTAAAGGCAGCATCAGACAGCCACCTTAAACAATACAAGGACGCAACAAAAGCTATTGTATCGAAGACAACGCTAAAATAAAGACGAATAAATTTCGCCCTGTTCCTCCAAAACTCGTTTTAGGGGAGCAAGTAAATTAATATTATTATCAATTTCGGTCCATTTACTCAGCTTAAGGACGTTACTTTGGGCTGTTATGAAAGTCAAATTGATAATCTCTCACCGGTTCGAAACGCTCGAGGTCGCTCAGATAGTCTGAGAAGGTCGTTACTTTTTATAGAAGTACTGATGTCTGAATTTAAAATGGCGGATGACGGGGATAAGGGAGAGTGTGTGAGGATCGTAAATGTTGATGGTGATCGGTTATCTTTGTCGCTGAAAGGGTAGGTTGGTGATTAATATGGGATTGTCATTCTGGACAGGTAATTATTATAAGGTGTCATTTGGTGCCATGGGTAAGGGTTTCAGGACACAATTAATGCACGGAACCTTTTTGCGATGGGAAACCTTTAATGTTCCAGGAATATGGAGTATGATTGTATTTTATTACTATAGTATATTTTTTTAAAAACCTATACCCTGAACGCACCAGTTACTTGACTTCAAAATTGCATTGGATTGAGATGGTCAAATGGTTTCTGTGGCTGCATGCAGCACGATTTTAAAAACAACCAGGGGTTTACACTCTAGTGACCGAACCCAATTACCTATCTGTCACCAGTTTTGGCACATGGAGATAGAAAAACCTATATACGAGTATCTCTGGTTTTAATGTCCCAATAATCCATATCAGTAGCGATCAGTACAATTATGTTATACTGGCAGTTATGATAATACTGGCTACCACCATCAGTAGCGATCTGTTTTTAACTGAAAATAGGTTATTGGGTTCGGCCGTTAGTTCCTCAACAAAGGTAGCGGCCGGTCTGAAAGTAGTTGATCAGTCAAAACAAGTGTCAAATTAAATTTTTCGGACGGGCAAAAACTCATCGGGCGTAAGGACAACTGTCAAATCGCATTGTCATTCATTCTTAGCTCGGAAACCGAACTATATTTTGTACGGAGAAGTAATCAATTCAGTCCATAGTGTTAATCGCCCGTAACTTCGACCTAAATAACGGACCCCCTGCTTGTTTTTTTTTTTAGTAAAACGATCTTTCTTTAACGGGATGTCTAGAATTGAGCAGTAAGGTTAAGAAGGATGGAAAAAGAAGACAAATGAATGAATGAAAAAGAATTAAGGACATCGCCCGACACATACCAAGTTTATTACAAGTCATAATCCTGTAAACAAATTCAAAGCAGATCTAAAACTAGGTGCAGAAGCCCGCTCTAAATAGGATTGAAAAATAGGTTAAACATCTCAAAGCAATGTGAAGGCAGAGACGTGGCGTAAGTAAAGGGGTTCCAAAGATCCGATTTAAAGAATACGTAGAAATACTAAGGTAATATATATAATAAATACGGTAGAAAAATATAAGATATTATTTATTTATTGTATACCACAAAAATACATAAGTAATAACAAATAAGTCAAACTCAATCAATAAGATTTTGAGTGAAGGAAATAATATCAAATAGTAAACTATATCTTACAGAATAGCTTCATTGATATGAAAGATCAGCTTATCTACATATTTCAGCATAACCAGCATGTAGGTAATGTTCCCACTGCTGGGACACAGGGCTTCTCTCTTCGAGAAAAAGTGGGCTGTAATCTACAACACGGGCCTAGTGCTGGTTAGTACATAATTCAGGATTTGAAATATGGCTTGCCTGTTGCTATACAAATTATACAATTTTCGAAAAAAATATTAGTGGAGATTGGGAATTATTTGAGTTTTATTTTCCAGATGACACGGACAAGATAATTCTGGTGGAAGGCAGTCGGCCCTGGTTGATGTTAGCTGTTTTTTGATAAGGGGCATATGCCCAACCTTTTAAATTACCTATGGTAGCTACTTATATACTGTTTAATCGAAGGTTGCCAAGAGCCAAAAATACTAAAATTTTTATGGCATTGTGGCATCACTGAGATCACGTAAAATCCTGCATCGCGCAAGCAGAATTTACTGCTCAACTGGCATTTAAATTATATACAACGTCCCGATATCAATCGTCGAGCAGTTTCCGACCAGACCCGACATCCATCTGATCGGTGGATCCTCCCTTTTCTATGCACGATGAGTGAACTTTACACGCCGTTCCTCGCATCATTTGCATCGTCTACATATATGTATAATTTCAGTCTAAAAACGTTGACTACTGATTAAAGGCCTCTTCAACCACAGTTTAGAGAGTATTGCTACCAACCAAATTCTGAAATTCCGTCCGAAACGTCTACAGCAACAGCTATTAACATCAAAAGGCGTAATAAACGGGCCGTTTCTAAAGTTTCATGTTCAATGTTCATCATTCAAATAAAATACAGGTAAGCCGGACTTTTGTATTGAACTAAAAGTTTCCGAGTTTAAACGTTACGAGCGAACGAAGTTTCCCTATTTATTATATTAATGTTGATGATATAAATTGATGGCCATAATAGCTTTTACTGGTAAAAGAAAATGGGCGATTTTAATCTGAGAGTTTTCTTTGCAAATTATTTGTAAAAGTATTAGCGTGACATTTAACGTAATTTGTTGTAAGACAAAGGTTTCTTGATCAGGGTGGGAGGAAAGCTTTTCCATGTAATGGGTGGACAATTAGATAAGTAGCTCAATCGTCTAATTGGAGCCTTATTTTTTGTTTCCTTTACATATTATTAAGATCACATGCAAAAAATCAGTGTAACTGAGTAATTTCGGTGTCACAATCAGTTTAAAACAACTTTACTCCCACGCTTCTGCTCAGTTATCACTCAGGGATTTGTCTTAATCATTTATATGTATTTTAATTAATTTATTCATAACATTATGACGGGGATGCCTTCTTGTTCGCTAGGGAACACGAGTGAGTATAATTTGATTGTAATGTTTCGAAGTGGCAGAGCTTTTGTGGAAAATTGTTCTTTTATGCAAAGTGTGCCTACTTTTCTACCGACTTCAAAAAAAGGAGGTTATCAAATCGACACGTACGTATGTAATATTATTGGAATTGCATTATATTCACATAAGACAATCTATTAGGGCTTCCAAACAAATATACAAAATTTTATAGACGTATGTATGTATGTTTGTCCACGCATATCTCCGCAACTATTAATCGGATCGTGACCATTTTTTTTTTGTATTGGCTTACATTTACTTCGACTTAGGGAACAGTGTAAGTTTCATCAAAATCGATTCAGTAATTTTCAAGATATGGACTAATACGTGTAAGTGTGACGGCCTGGCTTATTGATACGAGCTACGGGGTGTAGTGTCAAAGGGAAAAGATCTCAAAACCTTGGTTAAAATCTAGTGCAAAAACTAAAAATTACGAAATAAAAAAGTAATTTAAAAAAATTAAACCGACTTCAAAAAGAAATGAACTCAAATGATGAAATAACTTTAATTTCGGAAGTCGGCACTTCCGAAATGAACTCAAAATTATGAAATAACTTTAATTTCGGAAGTCGGCACTTCCGAAATTAAAGTTATTTCATAATTTTGATTTCATTTCTTTTTGAAGTCGGTTTAATTTTTTTAAATTACTTTTTTTTTATTTATAATATACAAATATTGTATATTATAAATAAAAAAACTGTCTGTGTGGTGCCGGACTTAAAGAATAGCACCACCCCATACTTCCTGTAGGTGTCGTAAAAGGCGACTAAGGGGCGTAGCGGAGAATGGGCAGCAGCGTTCTCTATGCATTCCACCACCATACCATACTGCGATCGCCAACCCGCCTGCCAAGCGTGGCGATTATGGCAAACCCCTTTTGGGGGAGGCCTATGTCCAGCAGTGGACGTCTTTCGGCTGAAATGATGATGATGATGATACAAATATTGATCAAAATGAAGTAAAATTTCGAACAGACAGCTAAGCAAATTTAACTGAACAGACTGTGACTGACTGCTGTGCTGCTGGGGAGTTTGTTGCGCCACTTCTTCTTCCCAGCATAAGCACTAGGAAGGGGTGAAGGGGGGGCGTTTTGGGGGACTATCTCATGTAATATTGCCGTCTAAAAGGTGCTGCTTCTCAGTCTGAATAAAAATGACGTTTGAATTGATTTGACTTGCGTTGCGAACAATAGGTAACCCCGCCGCCCTCACCCCCGTCCCCACCCAAGGCGCGGCCAACTAGTACCGCGCGGACTATTTAAAGAATAGTTTTGAGTTTAATTAGTCGAGAACCTTTATTAGCAAGGATATAAATAAATAAGCTAGTTGACAGTAAGAAAAATACCTTACCAAGTTTGTTTTGTTCAATGGTTCTGAGCTAAAAATATCAAAAATCAACTTAATTTTGAAAATAATTTATATTTGTCGTGGGGACGTGATGAGGAAGGATAAAATGTATGTGACTAAAAGAGCGATTAAAGTAAATGTTGATGACTGGAAGGGGAGAGAGAGACCAAAGATGATGAAGGGAGATAAAGATTGAATCTAATATTTATAAGAAATAATTGCGTAAATAAAGCAATTGGACACGTGACACTGAACGTAAATCAGAGAGCGACACGTCAATTGTTATAATTGACTGTGTTTCAAATTGTATAGAGAACCAAACTTTATGCGTCAGAGATAAAGTTTATTTTGCATGAAGGCAAATTTTCAGATATCCTATTTTGCTTTACCTACGCAAAATAGAAAGAAAATAAAAAAAGTGCTTTGACGTGGAGTTGCGGACACCTGCCCGTATTACTTATTACCTAGCGTATTCTGCATCAGAAGATATATTTTGCTGTCACAAATAAATACGATCGAAAATGTAAACAAATGAATGCGATCAGTTTTGATCGCGCTGTTCAGTTCATGAATGTCAATGAAGTAACAATCTATATTCAAGGGTTGGAAAGTTTTGTTTCTTGTTCCTATTGTATTGATTTTAGAACAAAGCTATTCTACTTCAGTGAACAATATTGCAATTAGCCAACATCGTTAGCGACAGCTTCTTGATAGAATTTCTTAGTCGCCTTTCAGGCAACTGTTCCACGGCGCGCGGCGCTTGCGGGACAAGCTAGTAGAACTATCAACTATAAACAAGTGGCGACGCGGCAGCGAGTGTGCGACGACGACGAGCGATTTCTCACTGGTATGCATATGAGCAGTGGTAGTTGTGGCCCCGTGATAACGACCGCTACTTACGAGTTGTAGGTCGTAGGTTCGAACCCTGACAAGCGCTTTACTTGCTACTGTGTAAACAATTTCATCACCACTGCTCTCATAACGGTGAAGGAAAACATCGTGAGGAACCCGTTATCAAAAATTCGAAGACACTCATGTGACATCTACCAACCCGCACTGGGCCCGCACGGTGGATTACGGCCTGTCCCTCTCACAGAGATGAGGTGACCCAGCCGTAGGAAGATCAAAAGGCTGATTGATGATTATATATGCTATGCGTGTGTACCAAGCGTACGTCTCTCAGCTAGTAATGTACCCGCCAGGCGATCGTCTCTGAGCGAGAACAGTTACGAGCACTAATATGTCAACACTAGGAAACTTTCAATTGCGATTTTTTCGTGAAATGACGAATGCAACGTTGAAATACGACACTTTACATAAACGTATCGGTTCGAAAATATTATGTTCGTAATAACATAAAATGTCATTAAAATGTCATTGCCTTTGAATAAAGCCAAGTCTGTGTGGTACCGGACTTAAAGAATAGCACCACCCCATACTTCCCGTGGGTGTCGTAAAAGGCGACTAAGGATTATACCGGAGAATGGGCAGCAGCGTTCTCTATGCATTCCACCACCATACTATACTGCGATCGCCAATCCGCCTGTCAAGCGTGGCGATTATGGCAAACCCCCCTCCCTTTGGGGGAGGCCTATGTCCAGTAGTGGACGTATTTCGGCTGAAATTATGATGATGATGAAAGCCAAGTGAATACATACTTATGCTCGTGTCTGTACTCTCTTCCATAGCTCTTGTCGCGTGTACTTGCCGGTGGTGTGAACAGTCAATGTTCAACTGTTAATATTATGCCTAGCCTTTTCAAACTATGTTGGGGTCGGCTTCCAGTCTAACCGGATGCAGCTAAATACTAGTATTTTACATGGAGCGACTGCCTATCTGACCTCCACAACTCTATCACTAGGTAATACGATACCCATTAGTAAGACTGGTTGTCAGACTTTCGGCCTTCTGACGACCCGTAACGACTGTCAAAGATCCACGAATGACAGCCGGGATCAACGGCTTAACGTGCTTTCCGAGGCACGGAGAGCTCTTGGTATGTAAATATGGTCACCCATCCACGGACCAACCGCGGCAAGCGTAGCTTAACCTGATCGATCGACCCGTGCGGCTGGTATTTCTTAGCTACAAGCCTCTCTGTTAATATAATGTATCGCTTTTCTTTGCACAGAACCTAAAATATTTTGTTACGATTCTTGAGCGAGAAAATCTTTGGAAGCTTGTTGTTTCCTCGTCAGCAGTGCGAGATGCCCAAGAGATGCTGTTTTTTTTACCGCGTACAGAAGCACTAAAGTTAAATTTTAATAAGGTGTACCCTCATTCGAAAATCATGGAAAAGCATAAAGGTGTTTCTGATTTAATAAAAATTCTCATAAAATTGTTTTATTATAACGATATTTTTTATGGCCGCGTTTACGATCTTATTCATGAATACCTAGATCATTTTATTAAAGTATTTTACCCTTATATTGGTTAAGCATTTATAACAGTTTTTTTAAAAGCGAATAGATATCTCCTTCAGCATGAATAATTGCACAGTTATAATAGAGAAAATGATTGTTTAGCAAATTGATCAACCCTAAAATGTTCGTAATACCTACCGTCAAACGGGGATGCAGGAGTGAATCGGGACGAAACTGTAAAACCGATTTTAACATTGAAATAATATAGTTTGTTGCCAAAAAGGAGTCTAATGTGTTTATTGTATTACAATTAACGATTAAGTGTCCTTTTCGGCAACAAACTGTATTATTTCAACGCTAAAATCCAGTTTAAAGTTTTGCCCCAATTCACCCCTGCATCCCTATTCACCCCGTTTGGTAGTACTTATTCAAATTTCACAATTGCCATTCATTATAAGTCATATGAACGGCAGTATGTCAATCTGTTAAACAATATTTATAGGGTGGGCCATCTAGTGTTTTAAATTTGAATCGGCTATAAAAAAAAAGCTGATTATTTTTTCAAATTTCTGGTTAAATGGAAAGGTTGAACTTTGTCATTAATGAATGTAACACAATATCATTTATATGACTACCATGACTGGCACGGCAGTACCCCATCCGATCAACCAAATTTTGCTTTGCTTGCTGCTGAACGAATTTTTCAAAAATTGAAAATTGATGAAGAGAATGACATTGATGACATTTGGTTTTAACAAGACGGGGCCAGATGTCACACAGCCAACGTAACCATCGATCTTTTGCGCACTGTTTTTGAAAATCTAATAATCAGCCGAAATGCTGATGTTAATTGGCCGCCTTGGAGCTGTGATTTGAGCCCTTTGAATTACTTTCTGTGGGGAACCATTAAGGATAAATGTTACGCAAACCATCCAGAGACAATTGAAGCGTTGAAACATAAAATCGAAGATGCCATTGAAGAGATTCAAGCCGAAACAATCGAAAATGTACTGAAAAATTTGGCTGATCGGATGGGGTACTGCCGAGCCAGTCATGGTAGTCATATGAATGATATTGTGTTACACATAAATGACAAAGTTTAATCTTTCCAATAAAACCAGTAATAATGAGTAAGTAGAAAATATAACCAGTAGTTTTTTTTATAGCCGATTCAAATTTAAAACTCTAGATGGCCCACCCTTTAAATTTGCCTGTATTTTTACCCGACTGCGCGACGCAAAGGAGTGGTAATGTGTTCATCAGCCTATGTATGTATGTATGTTTATATGTTCCTTTGAAGCACTATACAGACCAAACGCCTGGGCCGATTTTTATGATTCACACGTTAATCGATTCCTCTTAGTCCGGCGCGTGTCACTAAAGACATGACGTTAGTGAAAATTCAATATGGCGACTACTGGACGCCAAATTAATTTTTTTTATTATTTTTTTTTCAAAACCTATCGAGTGGGGTATCAAAATAAAGGGTTTTAAAAGGTGATTACAAAAATATATACAACATATATACTTAAAAGCAATTCGAAGTGACAAATCGCAAAAAAACACCTACCAAGAACTAATCGTCTGCGAAATCTTTCAAATTTGTAAACTAAACAGCTGGAAATAAAAAAAGTTATTTAAAAAAATCAAAAAACCCGACTGCGGTAAAAAACTTAAGTTAAAAGAAACTGAAAAGCTAAAAACAAGCCCATTTTAAATTAAATAAAAGTTGGAAGCAGGCGGGACCCATTTGAATTTGAAAATACAATAAAAATGATGTGGGTCCCGCCTGCTTCCAACTTTTATTTAATTTAAAATGGGCTTGTTTTTTAGCTTTTCAGTTTCTTTTAACTTAAGTTTTTTACCGCAGTCGGGTTTTTTGATTTTTTTAATTACTAATACATTGTAATCCCGAACGCAAAGTACACACATTGACGTGGAGTTACGGACACCAGCCCGTATTACTTTACCTACATTGTAATCACAAATCCGTCTGACAAACATGGGGATTATGGGAGTCACATCTCTTTCACCCCTTACTCATTCGTCATTGCCATAGATATTTATTACGAAAGAAGATCATTTGCTATTCCATGTCAAATTAAATTAGTAAGCGAAACTCGACAGTCCGTTATAAGTTCCGATATACAGGGTTATTGGTAAAACATTAACAACCTCTTAAGAGGTCATTGTACTCATCATTATGAACAACTTTTACTATGGGACAAAACCTGAAATCTCGAAAAAAAAATCAGCTGTTCCATAAATTTGTGTTCGCATAATTGTCAAAATGTAGGGACAGCTGATTTTTTTTCGCGATTTCACTTTTGGTCCCATAGTAAAAGTTGTTCATAATGATGAGTACAGTGACCTTTTAAGAGGTTGTTAATGTTTTACCAATAACCCTGTATGAACAAAAAAAAAAATATGATTTTTAGGGGTACCTCTGGTATTGTAGTTACTTGAAGTATGAGTTGAGAAAATACATATTTTGATATGATTCTCATCACGTCTGTAGAGTTTCTCTAGATAATTTAATTTGACTCGGCGTAATGATCTGGTAAAGGAAAATGATAAACGTCACGTCGCCAAAAGGGGCAATCATTGAAGATAATTCTATGACAACAAAAAGAATCACACTAATATTATAAAGGCGAAAGTTTGTGAGTGTGTGTGTGTTTATATGTTTGTTACTTCTTCACGCTCAAACGGCTGGACCAATTTTGATAACATTTTGTACGGAGGTAGCTGACACCCTGGAATAACATATAGGCTACTTTTTATCCCGATATTCCCACGGGATCGACATTTACGCGGGTGAAACCATGGGGCGCAGCTAGTAATTAATAAAAATGTGAAAGTTTGTTCATTTAGATGTTTGTTACTCAATCACGTGAAAAAAGCTGAACGGATTCGGATGAAGTTTAGCACACACATAGTTCATAACCAAGATTAACATTTAGAATACTTTTTATCCGGATAGTATGTTCCCGTGGTGATAATTTCCGACCTATCTATACGCGGGTAAAAGCTAGTTTAAAAATAAATCTATCACCACCATCTATAACTGTCTCGAATTCACCAGCTTGTATACAACCAGTGTTAAGTCTCCTAATGACATATTCCTATTCACAAACAAGAGACTGCTCATACACTTGACATAATCCCATTGTCACGTTTTACAACACAAAGGGTGGCCTATTTACTGCCAGAAGACAAACAGAAGTATATACTATATCTATGTAAGTATATCATTACTTACTCTGACGTAGAACAATCGTAACTTGATCACAAGACGCAAATTGATCATTGATATTCGAGAAAGGCTGAAAATGGTGTCAACAAACTTTGAGGCGAAAAAAAACGCAAATTTTGTAGAAAATAAATGTTTTAGATATCTAACGTACCTTATTTAGGAACGTATTTTTCGATATAACCAATGATTATTTTTTAGGTTGAAACTTTGTTAAATAAAATCAACAAACAAAAAAAAAACGTGGATTACAACTAAACGGTGTGATTTTTTGCTATCAAAATAATGAAAGCTCTTGTATAGGTACCTAATGTCCTAATAAAACATTAAGTAGAATGTACCTAGTAGGTACTAGCAGATCTTTTATACAATAATAATCTTATATTGAAGCTGAACTTACCTTATAATCTCATAGTCTGGGTTGATCACGTCCCAGAAAAGATTCTTGATTACATTTTCATTTATCCTTTGAAACATCAATGTTCTATGCCAATCGTATTAAAATTTAAATTATTTCTATTTCAATACTTTTACAACAAAATTAAGACAGTAAAGAGTTATTTTATTAAAATTCCGTGGTCGCACATCTTTAATCATTTGCACTGAACTGTCAACACTGACGATTCCACAATCAAATCCATTTAACACTGACAACTTGACTTACTGTCATCGTTACGGCATCAAACAAACATTCAATTGTTTTTATTACAATTCAAATTCGGATTCTAGAACGCAATTCAAGTTCTAATAATAGCAAAATATTTTAGTTGCTGTTCTCAATTCTGGGAGAGACGGCCATTTTGCTTGGTTTAGTACGCATGCGTCGAATCGGGAGCTAACGCATGCGTGCAGGGATGAAATGAAATATTAAAAATGGCATTGTTTTTGGTTACACGTGTCATGAAAGATTAAATGCACAACTCGCCGTGAATATACAAGACGGATCTTTTGAGGGATTTCTAGAAAAGGTTATGTGAAAGGATTTATTAGAGTAATGAGAGACTTATGATTATGACTGGAATTATTTTAGTTGGTTTCTGCTGCATGCTTTACTACACAGATCATGTAACCTTATAAGCTATTGCTGTATATAGTTAAGTGATTGGTATTAATAATGCGGCTATGTTTGTGAGAGTGGGTAGGTATAATTCTTATTAATAAGTAGGGAGAGGTACTGATACCAAAATATCAACTTAGAAGGACAGATTGGTATACTTAGTAAAGTGAAGGACTTTATGGAAATGAAATGAAATGGCCAAGTAAGTAGATAATTACTTATGATTGCCTTCAGCCAAAATTTCCGTTGTCGCTTTAATTGAATTGTAGTTAGATACTTCGACCTATGCTTTGGCCCATATCACACTAATATTATAAAGGCGAAAGTTTGTGTGTATGTGAGTGTGTGCGTGTGTAGGGGAGTGTGTGTGTGTGTGTGTTTCTATGTTTGTTACTTCTTCACGCTCTAACGGCGGGTCCAATTTTGTTAATTTTTTTTATGGAGGTAGCTGACACCCTGGATTAACAGGGGTTAATTATATAGGGTAGGGGTGTAGGGGTTTATTATATTATTAAGGGTTTATTATATAGGCTAATTTTATCTCGATATTCTTACGGGATCGACACTAACGTGGGTAAAACCGCGGGGCGCAGCTAGTATATATTCATAATCGCGAAGGGTAATCTTCGGAACTACTGATCCGATTACGAAAATTCTTTCACTAATGAGAAGCTGTCGAGTGTTTTAGGATAGGTGTGTGTTAAAACAAGAAATTTTACGTTCATGTCGTGGGCAGAAACTAGTCTTTGAAAAAAATAAACGTATCTACAGTAGCTACTGTAGTCTGAAAGTTAAGAATCCAGCTGTTATTAACTGCAATAATGATAAATAAATACAGTCAAAGGCAAACTCAAATCATTCATTTCAAATAGGCACAAAAAAGGCACTATTTAATGTCAAAAAAAGAAATGGAATTGATTCTAGCCGTAGACATAGTAATCTATAGACTTATGGTATCCGTGTCACCGAACGGGACAAAAAATTGCGGCAATCTTCATTATACTATCATTTTTACAGCTTATTACAGTGCACCTTACCATTTTCACAGTTGCGCAAATGTACTATTATTGAATTATGCACGAAAAAGATCTTATTTTCCGTTTAATCGCGGTGTAGTTTTTATTATATCATTCATAAACGTCAAACTTGTTGTGCACATTGATGTGCTTAGCCGACACGCAGTAAGGGACAGAAATATTCTTACTCTGTCTCTTTTCTTTGCTAGTGACGTTAATATATTTCTCTTTTTCTTGTGCGAATGAAAAAGAAGATAATTATGCAGCAGTCTATAGTTTACTCTGTCTACGATTCTAGCTGCCCTTCCAAAATTTAGTTTCGTGTGGAGAAGAGCAAAATGCTTCACCGTTACTCTATTAAAATGTTTTACAATATTATGTACACATTAATTACACAGGGTTATTGGTAAAACATTAACAACCTCTTAAGAGGTCATTGTACTCATCACTATGAACAACTTTTACTATGGGACCAAACCTGAAATCGCGAAAAAAAAATCTGCTGTTCCCTACATTGTGACGAGTTATACGAACTTAGATGTAGGGAACAGCTGTGATTTCAGGTTTGGTCCCACGGGGGTGTGTATGTGTGTGTGGTGTGTGTGAGGGTGTGTGTAGGGTGGTTTTTTGGATGTACTTACTATAGGTAATCCTGCGGGGATTACAGGCGTTATGTTATTTATATTTTTAAACCAAAAGTTTGACAGTTATTTTACCTCTAATTTTGCACTGTCAAAATCAAAGTGATATTTGTTCTCGTTACAACAAGGTTGCTTTTGGGTTGCCGCTACTGACAAAGCGGTCAAAATCACGGTAACCTCTATTCTCGTAACGATAAGGTTACTTTTAGGTTGCTGTTGTTAGAGGTAAAGTATCCTATGACCTTTGACGGCTTGCAAAAATAACAAAAATGTGCCACTGCAAATCTGGTAAATCCGTACTAATATTATAAATGCGAAAAGTGTTTGTCTATCTGTTACCTCTTCACGCTTAAACCGCTGAACCGATTTAGATGAGAGATAGTTTGAGTCCCGGGCAAAAAAAAAATTTCTTCTCCCGATATTCCCACGGGATCGAATGCTGGTAAAACCGCAGCGCGCTGCTAGTATTTTCATACTGTAAGAAAATATTTGCTAGATTTACAGATTGCGATTTTTCAATTTATGAAAACTGGGTCAATCCTGAAGTTGCTAACTGAAAAGCTGAAAACCAGTCTTACCGAGGGGTATCGTTTTAGTTACTACGTAACTGGGTTGTATAGGTCAGATAAAGTTCAGCTGCGTCCGGTTAGACTGAAACATAGGTCATACTTGGAAAAGCTGACATAATCAGTCCTCTCAGTGTGAGGGAGTGGGCCGTAATCCACCACGCGAGCCCAGTACGGGTTAGTAGATGTCACGTCTTTGAATTTTTTGGTTCTAGGACATGCCTTTTTCCTCGCGATGATTTCCTTCACCGTTATTAGCGCAGTGGCAAAATAATTTACACCAATTAAAGCGCCTAACAGGGTTCGAACCTATGACCTACAACTCGTAACTCACGGCCGTCACCACTGTGCCACCACTGCTCTAAAAAAGCCAGGCAGGTGGTTATTTGTGACATTGTAAAACACACCTTTAAACTATTTTCCCAACCTCTCCACCCACAAAATTAGACTGGTCAGTTTCCGACGAGAAATTCCTAATATTTTCAAAGTGCCCCATAAAACCCTCCGTGTGCTGCAAAAACAGGGTCACAAAGATGTGAAACCGCAACTGTCCGGGGCCTTTGAGACCTCCAACGAGGGTTGATTAGTGTTCAACAAACGTAATACGCACGGCATGAATAATTATGTACGCTCAAAGAGTTGGGAGTCGAGGGGTTGATAATAAAGTTAGCTTATGTCACGGTAAGTGCAACAGGTTTGATTTTAAAAAAATGGGGGGAATTAATTAGGTTGGTTTTTAATAAGAAGCGGAGTTATAGGCTTAAAGAAACTTTATTCTCAATGAAAACATAACATGTCACTTACAATAGATACAATATATAATTAAAATTTACAAAAAGTTCGACATCACCACTTACAGACTAATCAACATATTCGAAACCCGACCCACCCAACGCATTTATTTCTCCAGAAGTCTAACATACTGACTGAGCTGTGTTTTAAATGCATTGAATGAGTGTAAATTTCACAGGTCGATCGATCAGGTTAAGCTACACTTGCCGCGGTTGGTCTGTGGATGGGTGACCATCTTTACATACCGAGACCCCTCCGTGCCTCGGAAAGCACGTTAAGCCGGTAAGCATTTTTTTGCCATAGTTGGTTCAAGTTTTAGGTAACACCAGTAGGCTTGCTCGTCGTGAGCTAGTTATACAGCATGTATTAGAAAGGAGTGGTCAAAATAAAGGCTGGGGTGCAGTACATCAAACTGAACCAATTTCTCCATGGTACCTACAACGAAACAATTATCAGCTGTCCCATACAAAACTTCAATATCTACTCGACCCAAATGTATGGGACGGTTTTTTTTTTTATAATATTAATTGCATAGAATATTTTTGAAAACAAGTAATTTCTACGAGGTCTGTGAACGAATATGATGCCGATAATGTAGTTTTTTATAATTTTTGTCCGTTTGTCTAAATGTACAGACGCCAGCACATCAAGCTTCTACAATCTGTCCAATTTCTTTAATAGATTTTCTACATTATTGCTAAAGCATAAGTTTCAAAGTTGATTGGGAAAATTGTGACAGTTTCGGGTAGCTTGATGGGCTGGCGTCTGTAGACATGTTCCGGATTTTCGCGAAAACGGCTGCACGGGTTAGGATGTAATTTTGCACACAGATAGATAACCTGGATTAACACATAGGGTACGCTCCCGCGGGACATTTTCCAACTTCACACATATTATTTTATAACAATAAAATTGACACTAAATTATCACTAAGCAAAAACCTTTCCTCTTTGAGATAGAGCCCTGTCACACACAAACGACGAATCTTGGCAGTCTTTGAATACGGAATCTTAAAAATTGAGCCTTGCTGTAGGTAATGTTATTTCAGACTTTCTCAATATTACATCCTTATGCTCGTCCCAAAGCAGCTTGAATGCAATTTTGAGCAACAGCATGCCAACTTGTTGCATTTTACTCATCTTCACACTCTCCAAACATTCTCTAAAATCTTGAGCGGAATTTACAACAAGGTATTTTTGGTTAACAGTGTATTAAACTTGTGAGCTTTAAGAAAATCTAAGTTTTAAAGATATGTTTTTGAAGGAAAATGCGAAAAGCATCAAGATTTTTGGGAAAACATTTTTCACGTTTGAAACTGTGGAATGAATTGGCGTCCCTGATATGAAGTGGGGTCCATTGGCTACGAGTTACTGGTTTCAAGATCATTTTCATAAGAGAAAAATATTCCGGATCCGAGTAAATACAGGAACAAATATCTCAGATTTTTCTTTGTAAACGAACCCAGGCGGTACATTATAGAAAAAAATACTTTTTTTCTTTGCAAATTGATTATTTTGTTTTCAATATTATAATCTGAACATTTGAGAGGTTTAATTTAGTGTTATTTTATTATACATACATTAAAAGCGACCCGCACCTGCTTCAAAAGGGTTCAATCTACAGATGTGGTGACATGTGCATACATTGATATTTCTGTATTATCATCATACTCATCATCATTTCAGCCGAAAGAGGTCCACTGCTGGACATCGGCCTCCCCCAAATTTTTGGGGGGGGTTTGCCATAATCGCCACGCTTGGCAGGCGGGTTGGCGATCGCAGTATGGTATGGTGGTGGAATACATAGAGAACGCTGCTGCCCATTCTCCGGTACGATCCTTAGTCGCCTTTTACGACACCCACGGGAAGTAAGGGGTGGTGGTATTCTTTAAGTCCGGCACCACACAGATATACTATCCATACTAATATAATAAATTCGAAAGTAACTCTGTCTGTCTATATGTTACCTTTCACGCCTAAACCACTCAACGGATTTCGATCAAATTTGGCAGAGAGATAGATTGCATCCCGGGGAAGGACATAGAATAGTTTTATCCCGATATTCCCACGGGATCGACACTTATGCGGGTGAAATCGCGGGGCGCAGCTAGTACTATATAATATTATAAATGCGAAAGTGTATCTGTCTGTCTGTCTGTTACCTCTTCACGCTTAAACAGCTGAACCGATTTAGATGATGGTATAGAGATAGTTTGTGTCCCGGAAAAGGACATAGGCTAGTTTTTATCCCGATATTCCCACGGGATTGACACTTACGAGGGTGAAGTCGCAAAAACGGCTATTATATAGATAAACCTTCCGGAATAAATGTTCTAATTTATAGTGAAAACCACTCCGAACTCAGTTGCAAAGTTTAGAAGAACAACACGGTCACAAAGGCAGACACTAAAAATGACTTTAATTTACTATATGTATAGACATATAGTACCTCAATAAACCCTTCACCACTCCCAAGTGCATCTACTGGGATGAAGAAGTGACGCAAGTAACTCCCCAGCATACTGCGTTGCGACTTGCGTCAAGCGACTCGCGCACGCATCTCTTGTTTCCGTTAGGCCTCATTTACGGAGACGCGGGGCGTCTCGCGTCGCGTGTGGCGTGGCGTCTCGCGGCGCGTCGGACGTTTTTTTCTGTTTACGGTGGGGCGGCGCGTGAAGCGGCACGCATCATCGCACGCGTAAACACAAACTTATAGCAATATACGACCATGTTCATAGAGAAGCGAGACGGGAAGCGTGGCGGTGCCCGCCGCGGCGCCCGCGGCGAATCCTCTAGCGTGTAGCGAAGCACGCGGCGGGCATCGCGGCGGCACATAGCATAGGACATAGCTTCATCGAGAATTGCCGCTGCGTGCGCCGCCGCGATAAACGCCGCGTGGGACGCGTCGGTGCCATCCGCGGGCTCGGCCGCAAAAAACGCCCTAATTCAAACAAACGCGTCTAAAATCGCTTCTCCGTAAACGCACTCATACAACGCCATATATTTGAATTCAGTGCGGGCCGCGCCGCTCATCGCAACGCGCGACGCCCCGCGTCTCCGTAATTGAGGCCTCAGTCGCTCCGCAAGTCGCGTCGCGGTGACTCGTGGCATGCTATAAACAACTTCTTGCATTAGTATCTCCACAGTCACTGCCGCAAGACGGGTGTCGCTTGAGCGTGTAGCTCATGACCAAGGAGCAGCGTCACTTCCCATAACGTAACCTAAGTTTACTTTCAAGGTTTTAAACAAAAGTTAAGGTTGTAATTTTAAACATAGGTTGGCTTAGTTTTATGTTTATCCTTCTCTAAAGTCACCTTTGTACTTTTAATGAAAGGAAATGACTGTACTCCTATACATATTTAACGAATAGCTTGGAATCTACCTTGTATCATGGGTCCTTGTGCTAAATATTAGTTGCGGGCTTAAGGTTAGTAGGTAAAGTATCCATTTCATTAGAAGTAAGTTGTTCCAAGTCTCATATGTTTCCCACTGGTGGGACACAGGTCACCTCTTTGTGACAGGGAGTCGTCGTTTCAGCCGATAGACGTCCACTGCTGGACATAGGCCTCCCCCAATTTTGGGGGGGGGGTTGCCATAATCGCCACGCTTGGCAGGCGGGTTGGCGATCGCAGTATGGTATGATGGTGGAATAAATAGAGAACGCTGCTGCCCATTCTCCGGTAAGACCCTTAGTCGCCTTTTACGACACCCACGGGAAGTAAGGGGTGGTGCAATTCTTTAAGTCCGGCACCACACAGTCACGCGGATCCAGTACAGACTGGTAAATGTCTCATGTCTTAGAATGTTTGGTTAGAACAAACCAAACATTACACACACACACCCCATACACACACAACACCCACCACACACGCCATACCACATCATCATCATCGTCATCATTTTTTTTTCCACATTATTGGTGTTTCGTTCGTTTGGCATCGAGAGGAAGCCGGCATGTCCTGGTTCTAGGACATGCCGGTTTCCTCACGATGTTACCCTTCACCGTTATGAGAGCAGTGGTGATGACATAATTAAACACGAAGTAAAGTGCCTGCCTGGTAACGAACCCACGACCTGCATCACATCACCAGTATTTTACATGGAGTGACTGCCTGTCTGACCTCCACAACCCAGTTATACGATACCACTTGGAAAGACCTCCTGAACAGTTCCTTTCCGTTCCTTTTCGTTCCTTTTTAGGGTTCCGTACCCAAAGGGTAAAAACGGAACCCTATTACTAAGACTTCACTGTCTGTCCGTCTGTCCGTCTGGCCGTCTGTCCGTCTGTCCGTCTGTCCGTCTGTCCGTCTGTCTGTCACCAGGCTGTATCTCAAGAACCGCGATAGCTAGACATTTGAAATTTTCACAGATGATGTATTTCTGTTGCCGCTATAACAACAAATACTATAACAAACCCATACAACAAACGCGATTTTTTTGCCCTTTTTTGCTCGATATCAAAAATGGCAACAGGTAGGCACTTGAAATATTCACAAAATACTCAGTTGTATTTTAAATTAAATAATAAATAATAAAATTAAAATAAAATAAATATTTAAGGGGGGCTCCCATACAACAAACATGTTTTTTCGGCATTTTTGCCTTGTGGTACGGAACCCTTCATGTGCGAGTCCGACTCGCACTTGGCCAGTTTTTTACCTATAAGTAGGTACGATAATAGCTATAAGAATAATTATATTGTTTACATTTTTACAAATGAAACTGAACTCAATGAACCTAACAAACGATGTTCAAATTTTGTTTTAATTCAGTAAACATGTAATTTTAACTTTCTTCGTTACTTTTCAATGAATTCACTTTCTTTATATTTTTCCTACCCTCTCCCTAACCACAAGGGAGCGTAATTTCCCCGTCTTCTTCCTTATAATGTAGCCCTAATGATGTCTTTACCGCTTATGTAAAACCATCACAAATATTTCGTCAGACATCAAATCCGGTGAACCGATTTTATTTGAACATACAATTGACGATGCAGCGGCGCTATTCTGTAAAAATCTCACCGTGAAAACTTGGGTGAAGTGAGCGTGGAGTGAGCTGTCAATAGTGTAAATTCCTAGCAAAAAAAAAACACACTTCACCTAATTTTTCACGGTGAGATTTTTATGGGTACGTATTAAAATCCCGAATTTTTAAAGACCGAATTTTAAAATACCAATGGACGAAATCCCGAAAATTGAAACGCCGAATGGTTGTTTGGTCGAAAGTTTAAAATCCCGAAAGTTCATTTGTCCGAAAGTTTAAAATTCCGAAGTTTAAAAACCCGAAGTTTAAAAACCCGAAGATTAAAATCCCGAAGTTCAAAATCCCGAAATTCTCAAAAAATTGAATTGTCAAATTGTTGAAATTTTGTGTAAAGGGTTTAAAGTAACCTTACCAAATCTAACCTCGGGGTGCCCTTCACTCGCTCTTGTCTCCTATGTTGACGAAGCCCCGCTTTGCGGGGCTCCTATTTCTGTATAAAGGGTTTAAAGTAACCTAACCAAACCTAACCTCGGGGTGCTCTTTGCTCGCTCTTGCATTCTATGTCGACAAAGCCCCGCTTCGCGGGGCCCCTATTTCAGTGTACAGTGTACTTCCACACCCGGCGCTTTTTGATAGTAGCAATTTTTTTTGGATAGAATAGACCCTTTTTAGTGTACCTAAATTTGAAAACCGCAAAGTTCGCAAAATCATAGTGGCCGAGAAAAAAATCCCAAAGTTTTTTTTTATCTACAAAAATATGTTGTTAGGCGTAGTCGACGGAGCCCCGCTTCGCGGGGCCCCTATTTCTGTCTACAGGGTTTAAAGGAACCTAACACGAAGGGGATGACGGGGGCTCGTTCGCTCGCTTTGCTCGCTCACTCGAGCCCCCGTCATCCCCTTCGAACCTAACCTGTCCAAGTCGGGGTGCCCCAAGTCCCGAGCTCGCTTCGCTCGCTCTTGCATCCTAAGTTGTCATTACAAATGTGTTAGCTACTAAGTAGCAAATGGGTTTGCCGGTTCTTTGTAAACACAAAACCGCCTACCTGTACTTTATATCCACCTTTTTGAGATTTGAACACTTTAAAAGTATCTTCACTCATTATAGCAACCACTCGGTACTAAGTAGCTAACAGTAACTACAAATTAATAAAACATTACGAACTAAAAAATTTTTTCGAGATCAACCCCCGCTATAAAAAATATTAAAACAAATGTTAAGCAAAATGCCCACCGTCATAACTGTGTTGTAGTGCCATCTATGAGTAATCGCGGGAACTACGTCGCCGCTCTTTGGGATTTCATCCATCGGTATTTCGTCCATTCGGGATTTCATCCATTCGGGATTTCGTCCATTCGGGCATTTGAACATCGGTATTTTGTGTATCGATATAACGACTATCGACATTTAAGACTTTCGGTATTTTGAATTTCGGTGTTATGGACGTCGGTATTTAAATCATGGGTATTATGAACTTTCGGGATTTTGATACGTACCCATTTTTATAGAATCGACCGGCTGTAAAGAAACTATAGTATAAAAAGTGCGCAGTGTTGTACACCCCCACCCCACCGTATTTCAAGTTAAGCAAATATAAACTTTAGTTTCATGAAAATTAAGTTGATTTCAGAGTGACTAAAAGACTACTGCTATTGAAAAAAATATAAATATGTTTGAAGTTGTATCGTAAACTGAACTTTATCGTGTAGGAATTAAAGTTATTTTTCCAGTAATTCATATTTGTTTACATTTTTGGCAAATATATCGCGGACGCAGATTAGATACGACCCATTTACATCACGCCTGTATTTCTCGAAGTACTAGAGGTGTACCTAACTAATACACCAACATTTCGCCAGTTACGTTTAAGTCCCATGACGTAATAGGGGCCGAGCCTATTGCCATCAACTGGGCACAAATCCAGACTCCAAGATGCTACTGAGAAATTCCAGATGGAAAAACCCAAAAACACTTTACCCGACCCGGGAATCGAACTTAGAACCTCACGCTCAGCAGTAGACCAACGAGGCAGTCGAAAACATGTCAGTTTATTTTCGTCCATAGACCAAGATAGCTTATCGTAATAACTTCATCGTAAACGCTAATAGAATATTAAAAAAATGTATGGAACTTGCATAATATCTAGGAGCCTGTAATGTAATCTTCAATTTCACCGCTTCTTACGACTTCCACGCTTTAATAGCCTAGGGCGTCTTAAAAAGGTTCCAAAGCGCTAAGGTAGCCCGCGAAATTCTAATTTTCCTACGTTATTGCAATTTGCTGGTCAGTATTAAGTTGTACGTTGATTAAAATATGATTCGCGACCGTAACAAATATGTATTTTGGTCTTAGAGAGTTGTGTTTATGACTTTAATGATTATAATTCTGTAAATACATATTTGTTACTTTCGTGAATCATATTTTAATCAACTGACCAGCTAATTGCAAAAAAGGTAAAAAAAAAAAAAAAAAAAATTCGCGGGCTACCCTGGCGCTTTCGCCTAAAGCGGAGGTATTCGTCGTTTCAGCCGATAGACGTCCACTGCTGGACATAGGCCTCCCCCAATTTTAGGGGGGGGGTTTGCCATAATCGCCACGCTTGGCAGGCGGGTTGGCGATCGCAGTATGGTATGATGGTGGAATAAATAGAGAACGCTGCTGCCCATTCTCCGGTAAGACCCTTAGTCGCCTTTTACGACACCCACGGGAAGTAAGGGGTGGTGCAATTCTTTAAGTCCGGCACCACACAGACAAGCGGAGGTATTATCATGATTTTTTTTCTATCGTATCAAATTAGTTGTATTATGTTTTCAATACACTATCTAATTAGCATAATATTCTGAAGAATATTATATATTTTTCTGGTTTTATTTACTTTAGTGGACAATATACTTTTAGGCATTATAAAACTTGCGTTTTTTGCGTTTCGGTCCTATAGTCCCTTTAATTCACTGTCAGACAACGCTTAGCCTAATACTTCATAGTTCCTTATGTCACTTATGTAGCGATACTGAGCACAAAGGACGGATTTTGAAAATTCATTCAATGCTGAATTTTCATTTGAATGATGACTTGAAGGATATTGTTAATCCACTGCTTCATAAGTAGGTGAAGCTGTGTCTGCTCAACAACATAAATAAAGTAATAAATGTTGTTGAACTTTCAAAATGAAAGCCATTGCTACTGATAATGTGTTACACAATTAGCCCACAGGACAGGATTCCACTATATGCTGCCGTTGGTGTGTCTGATTTGAAGGAAATGGCTGGCAGTATTAATAAAGGTTCCCTATCCATTTGCATAAAATTTTAAGACCTAATATAAATTAGCATAATTTTGTTTGGCATAATATTTTATATTTTCGCATAATATAATTACGCATAACAGCTTACGCATAATTTTTTTAAGCATAATTTCTCTAACCATAATAATGATTAAGCATAATATTCTAAAGCATAAATTTATTAATCATAAAGTTCTAAAGCATAACTTTTTTAAGCATAATATCCTAATGCATAAATTTGCCCGAAGAGGATATACCAATTTATTTCGACGATTGGAAAAAAGCCATATCTCCTGAATCAGGTAATATAATTATGACATATTAATATAATATAACGTATTGAACAATTTTGTGGGTTTTTTTTTCGCTTGCATGCAAGCAAGCATACAGCATGCAAGCAAGCATGCAGCAAACAAGCAAGCATGCAGCATGCAAGCAAGCATGCAGCATGCAGCATGCAAGCAAGCAAGCAAGCAGCATGCAAGCAAGCATGCAGCATGCAAGCAAGCAAGCAGCATGCAAGCAAGCATGCAGCATTCAAGCGAGCATGCAACATGCAGCAGGCAGGGTTTCTGTCACAGCTCCGGCGCTGCGGGCCTCCGGCGGCCCCACGCGTGCTAATCGTCGCAGACGGCTTTCGCTCACCACCGCAGCTTCGGCTTGTTGGCCGGCTTCGCCGGCCAGCCTCAGCCGCGGCGGATCGCTCGCAGCCGCCTGCTCCTCGCCCGCGGGCCGCCTCGCCCCTACGCGCCTACGCGATTTTAAATTACACTCTAGGGGTAGGACAAACAAGACTACGTGGAGTCGGTTTTGCAGCAATTCGGTTCTGTCACTAACTTTTGTTGCACAGCATATTAAATTTAATTAATTGTATGCCTAAATATTATTATGCTAATAGTCATTAGGCCTACTAACGTTATACGAATCAAATTTATGCCAAAACAAATTAGTCTTTAAGATGATTATGCCAACATAAAATGTATGCCTAAAAAAATTATGCCGAAGTATTATTATGCCAAAACAAATTGTGCCAAAATCGTTATGCCGAAGTATATTAGGACAAAGAACATTATGCGAAAAGAAGGGATCCCATTAATAAAGGCACATCAACATTTCGCTTCGTCCTTGAGATGACGACGTATTACACATTGGGCACCCGCTTAGATGGCACCTGGGTGAATGTGCTGCTGTGTGTCAGGCGCATTCACCCAGGTGCCATATAACGGGTGCGTTGTCATCCCGACGTATTCCACATTGGACACCCGCTTAAATGGCACCAGAGTGAATATGCTGCTGTGTGTCAGGTGCATTCACCCAAGTGCCATATAACGGGTGCGTTGTCATCCCGACGTATTCCACATTGGGCACCCGCTTAAATGGCACCTGAGTGAATGTGCTGCTGTGTGTTAGGTGCCAATGCACCCACATATCATAACAGGTGAACCATCTAATACATCATCATCATCATTTCAGCCGAAAGACGTCCACTGCTGGACATAGGCCTCCCCCAAAGGGGGGGGGGGGTTGCCATAATCGCCAACCGTTTGGCAGGTGGGTTGGCGATCGCAGTATAGTATGGTGGTGGAATAATAATAATAATAATAATTGTTTATTTCCAAAAAACTTAGTACTACTTTACAATGGCAATGTGGCAACAATTTCAATGAAGGTAATGAGATTAGCGTCTGTAGCCGAACTAGGCATAGCCTGTATTTCGGCTATCAGCACCGTTCCCCTCGAGTATTATAATACAAGAATAGGTGCCAAGCAAAAGAGGCATATGTAATTAAATTAGTACTACGGAAATACAGAAAAATAGTTGAAAAGTAATCTAGATAAGTAATTTGCAAATAGGTAATTAAAATAAACTAAATGGATTAAGTGTATGTATGTGTGTGTGTGGGGCGGGTGGGGGTGTGTGTGTGTGTGGGTGTGTGTGTGTGTATGTGTGTGTGTGAGTGTGTGTGTGTGTGTGTGTGTGGTGTCTGTATATGAGAATGTGTAGGTGTGGGTGTGGTGTATATGTATGTAGATGTGTGTGAAAATAATTATGAGGCGAGTGTGTGGGTGTGAGTATGCATGAGTGTATATGTGTGTAGGTGAGCTATGTCGTGAGTGTATCTTTGTTTTCAGTGCTCTTAGCCTCATTCTTAGAGTGGTAAGTACATTAGTTGTTCCGTCTCCTCGTAGCTTAATTTCTGCAAATATTGGAATACTTTTAATTTGCATTGTTTTCTAGTCAAGGTGTATATATTTTTTTATTCCACATTGGACACAAGCTTAAATGGCACCTGAGTGAATGTGCTGCTGTGTGTCAGGTGCATTCACCCAGATGCCATTTAACGGGTGCGTTGTCACCCCGACGTATTCCACATTGGGCACCCGCTTAAATGGCACCAGAGTGAATATGCTGCTGTGTGTCAGGTGCATTCACCCAAGTGCCATATAACGGGTGCGTTGTCATCCCGACGTATTCCACATTGGGCACCCGCTTAAATGGCACCTGAGTGAATGTGCTGCTGTGTGTTAGGTGCCAATGCACCCACATATCATAACAGGTGAACCATCTAATACATCATCATCATCATTTCAGCCGAAAGACGTCCACTGCTGGACATAGGCCTCCCCCAAAGGGGGGGGGGGGGTTGCCATAATCGCCAACCGTTTGGCAGGTGGGTTGGCGATCGCAGTATAGTATGGTGGTGGAATGCTTAGAGAACGCTGCTGCCCATTCTCCGGTACGACCCTTAGTTGCCTTTTACGACACCCACGGGAAGTATGGGGTGGTGTTATTCTTTAAGTCCGGCACCACACAGACTGAACCATCTAATTACCATCCAATAACAAAAACAAGCTAATTTGCATTATTGTAATGTTCCGTTCCCGTACATTTTCGTCAACCTTTAATGAAATAGGTAGATACTCGGAATAACTTTGAACTATATAATAATTTAAAATCTCAAACCCAATTAGCAATAAAATATGAGTGAATAATGAAAATAGGTTAAATGAGTTAAAACCTTTTGCATCGAATACCGAAACTAATTAATTTCCAAATGGCCGAATAGTAAATCAGCCGAATATTCGGCCTAGCAATAAAATGTGCCACATCCCTAGAGTATGCCGAATTTTGCGCTGACAAAAAGACATCAGTTATGAAAAGCATAATTAATCATAATTAGCCTCATTGGTCGAGTGGTCGCATGTGCTATTGCTGATCATGACGTCCTGGATTCGATTTCCAGGTCGGTCAATGCGTTAATGGGTTATTTCCTCAGGATTTTTCTCAGTAGCAACCCAGTGTCCGGGTTTGTGCCCGGTTGACGGCAATAGGATTGCCCCTATTGCAGGTCTACCAGAATCACATGGCAAAAATAAACCAGTGATTTTCATTTGGATTGACATTGCCAATGTATGAAAATCACATTGTTTTTTTTTTTTGCCATGAGATTCTGGTAGACCTACCTATACATGATCATCCTAGCCTTTTCCTAACTGCTGGGACCCTAACCTGCTGGGGTCGGCTTTCAGTCTAACCGGTTGCAGCTGAATACCAGTATTTTACAGGGAGCGACTGCCTATCTGACCTCCAAAACCCAGGTGCTGGGTAATACGATAACCCTTGGTAAGACTGGTTGTCAGACTTTCGGGCTTCTGACTACCCGTAACGACTGTCAAAGTTCCACGAATAACAGCCGGGACCAACGGCTTAACGTGCTATCCGAGACACGGAGGGGTCACGGTATGTAAAGATGGTCACCCATCCACAGACCAACCGCGGCAAGCGTAGCTTAACCGATCGACCTGTGCGGCTGTTATTATTTAGCCACGGGCATGATGTGGGCCTGTTATAAGTACATCTCTGCCCAATCCTCCGGGGAATGCAGGCGTTATGTTATGTTATTACCCACGTACCTAAAGTTTATTCAAATGTACATAATATATGTTTCAAATTAATATTATTTCAAGTTATACAAATATCAACTTTATTTCAATGGCAATTAAGTTGATTTCAGAGTGACTAGCACTATTGTAAAAGTTATAAACTTGTTTGAAGCTGTAGCGTAAACTGAACTTTATTGTATAGGATTTCCCTTCATGTAAAATCTTACATGCCCTGCATATACTTACAGCATATATCAGAAAAATGAGGTCAAGGGTGTCAACTGGCCGCGGGAGACGCTCCGGGCGTCGGGAGCCGCGTGACGACTCCCGGCCACCGTAGGCGCGGGCCTGCGGACGGAGAGTAATGGGCAGCTCACCGTCCGATCAGGACCAGGCCCATGCCGGACGGCGCGTACGTGTTCCACGCGCGCCTTAAAGAGATGTCAGCACCTTAGGGCCGAAGCCTGCCGGGGCAGCGGGATTGTCCGAAAGGGTTACCTCTACCCCGGAACATAAAGGGCGAAGGAAGGAACATGGGCGGGTTTTAGTCATTAAGAGTCTGACGCTCCCTTCCGCTCCACCCAGAGCGGGAGGGGTCATTTGATGATTTCCCACTTGAAAAAAAAAGGGTGTCAATTGTCCCATACAAAACTTTAACACCTACTCGACCCAATGGGTCGGCTGATTAATTTTTCGCGATTACGATGGTGGTTCCATGGAAAAAGTGGTTCAGTTTTTGGTCAAGTACAGACGCCAGCACATCAACCTACCCGAAACTGTCAAATTTTCCCAGTCAACTTTGAACCTTATGCTTTAACGTTAAAGTTGAAAATCTATTAGACATTTGACAGATTGTATTAGCTTGATGTGTACACGTCTGTACCACACCCCAAAATTTGGCGACACCTTTCTGATATATATAGTCAAGTGGCTAATCTCAACAGAGACTGGCCTTCGGCGCGGGAGATATTATAAGTGCACAGATATGTGCGCTTACACAGGTGCACTCTTTCTTCCCTCACTCTCATAGTCCGATGGTTTGGCAAACCGACACGACTGGAGAGAGATCAGGCGCAGGACCAACCGGCTTAATGCGCTTTCCGAGGCACGGAGGTTGCACCCAACTTCCAAACTCCCGGTATTTTTGATACACGCTATATCGCGCTATACACTGTCAGTCTTTTTATACGTGCAGCCTATTGGTGAAGCATACGCAGAAGACTTACAATGTGCCCTGCGTGTCCAATACAATAACGCGTTCAGGATGTCGATGGGGTTGCCATGCTCTTGTAGCGCATCAGGTATGTTTGCAGACGCTCAAGTGGATGGCTTTCAAGCGATACATCGCAAAAGAATTCCGTCTCTGATACGCCGCATACGGAGCAGCCCCAACAGCTTCCAGCAGCTTATTGCAGAGAGAATGGATGTGGATTGCTCGTTCATATAGCATTGGACAAAGCTACTTGTTTGAGTGGTGCGGTCCCGATCCATTTTTTATTTTGTTAATTTCTTGTTTTAGTTATTAAGTACTAACATAGGCTAAATAATATTGTTACTAACACAGTGGACCTTAATTGTTGTCTGATAAATAAATAAAATTATTATTATTATACATAAATTCAAAAACTTAATTCACCAACCACATGAAACTGTTTGCCTGAAAACCTTTGTAAAGTCGAACATCAATAAGTATCTGCCCAGCGGTCCCTCATGTAGCTGCGATCTTATTTGACAGCAGGAAAGCTTGCCTTTTGCACCCCCGGGTATTAGACCGTGATGCAATCAAATAGAATTAGGTGGCGTTAGTATAGAGAGCGATGCGATGTGGGGCAGTGAGAAGCTATATTTGGGGTTTGTTACATACAACATTATTTTTATTTGTTTTACCATTTATGTACACACATATATAAATAGACAAGAAAAAAACAGAACAGAAAAATAGGTACAAAGGTGATGCTTATTTCATAAGAAATCTCTTCCAGCATACCTGCGATAGAACAATAAATAGAGAAGTAGACAGCGTGTGAAAGAGTAAAGGAGACAAAAAAAAATACATAAAATCTAAAAACAGTTCACTTAATAAAACAAGTACCTATTATGAGAATATACTTACTTACTTACATACATACAAATAAACATACATACTTCCAAAATAAATATCACTAGAATTTTAATAAATATTATGCAATCAAAATAATAAATACATACACAACTATGATAAAGTGGAAAGATAGTGTTCTTAGTATATGCGAAACCCGAAATACGTGTCTAGTATTTTTATGTAAAGAATCTATGTACAAAATTTCAAAACTGTATCATGAAAAATCACAAAGTTATAGTTACCTGTTTGTCCGTACAAAAACATGCTCACTCGCGCCGCTCGCGCCCCGCCTTACTTAGTGTCGCTCGGTGTCCAACTTTTAACCTTTTTTAAATATTTTCGGGACAAAATATAACATGGGGTAAAAATTATTGGAATCGATTCAGTTAATTATTCTGAACAAACTATATTCAGGTTTCGCATATACTAAAAATAACGTTGTATAATCAGCCTATACCTATACTGTTCCCACTGCTGGGACACAGGCCTCCTCTCTGTGAGAGGGAATGGGCCGTAATCTACCACGCGGGCCCAGTGCGGGTTGGTAGATGTCACATGTCTTCGAATTTTTGGCTCTAGGACATGCCGGTTTCCTCACGATGTTTTCCTTCACCGTTTTTGGGGACGTTGACAATAGCGGTGGACAACCGATGTTAGGTTAATGCATGCAAAATATTGTAAAACATTTTAAAAGAGTAACGGTGGAATTTCTTGTCCTATCTTCTACATACGAAAACTACCTTTTGGAATGGGCGACTAGAATCAATTATATTTTATTGTAATTTTTGACGTTCAAATGTGCCTTTTATGTGCATATTTGAAATAAATGCCAAAAATAAAAAAAAAATTGGTAGAGAATGCCTAAGGCATTAAGTCTGCCTTTTTGTGCGAAAAGTTTAAATAAACAAATAAATATCGCAATGGGATTTTATCGCTCACTGGATTTTTAACTCTCGGTGTTGAGTCGAGCATTGAGAATCCAACAAAGCACATCGCAGCGCGTCAAAAAAACACACTATTGAATTTTCTACATTTTTCTCGGCGCTAAGCAGTACGTTGATAATCCAGTGCGCGAAAAAAAAATCGCAGCGACAAAAACGTGCCCTTGCGTACCTGGGTACCTGGGTGGGTGCACTATCGTCAACGGGACGTCAACGAGAAACGAGATTATTCGAACCGACCGTGACGTCCCGGCGGCAGTGGTGTACGGTGGACACGCGGCCATAGGTTCTTATACATAACAAAGGCAAGCTGCAAAGGCAAGGTCTTATAATAATAATAATAATAATAGTAGTTAAGGATCATCATGTCTCGCCGACACAGCGGCATGCAAATAGAAATTTATTTAATTAAAATAAATTACAGATAAAATCAAATTAAATTAAATTAACTACAAATAAAATCAAATTAAATTAAATCTATACATATAATAAAACAGTAACGAAAGAAAAACTGTACATTGTGAATTTTCGAGAAAAAATAAGTGGCTTTTGTTAGAAAAACGTAACTGATGACAAAAAGTGACTTTTTACAATTTTTGTCTGTTTGTTTGTCTGTGTGTATGGTACGGCTTCACGCCAAAACTACTGGATAGATTGAATTGAAATTCAGCGAAAATGTTCTTAGTAAACCAAGGAAGGCTTTAGGCTACATATTATCACGCTGTATGCTATGGCAGGTAAGCAATATTGATTTTAAAATGTGTTTGTTCGTAATTGAATGCACAAAATAATTGAATGCACAAAATAACATGTTTATTTATTTATTTAGTTAAAAATAAAACTTTAACTCTGGGAACATAATAATCACGCTATTTTTATAAAGGAGCGAGGCAGTAATATTATAAATTGCAAGGGAGCAGCTATTTCAACAATATGTCAACGGGGAATTTAGCGGTAAGGTCAGGCGACCGTTTACCGCACTAAATGGTGCGAGTTCAAATCCCGTAGTATTGTTTTAAAAAATCGTAAAATTCCTTTTTTTTTAGTTTTTGCATTTTTTATGTGCATTAGGAACGATACTGTTATGAAATCTGAGAACTTCACATGTCCTATCTAATTGTATGGAGAGTTTCGCACCAATATTACTAAACAGATTGATTGGCGGTACAACAAGCTACACTATCATGAATTCAAGTCAAACTTTTGGTTCTAAGCTATATCTTACCAAGCACATTTGTTGTAGGTAATTCATTTAAGTATGTAATTCATAGTTTTGATCCTTTCTGCTGTTACCATATTTTTTTAATGCTAAACTAATGTAGTTGTCTGTTAAATTAACGACAATTTAGTTTTATTCATAATTTAATTAATTTGGGTAAATAATATGTAGTTTCCGTTTTCTAACTAGATGGCTTTGGCGTCGAGTTAGATCGCGCTATGGTTTTGTTCCCAAAATGTGATGTTATAGGTGCCGATGTGCCGCTCTCATCCTATAGAAACGGGGGTTACCTTTGTTGTCTGTGTTGGTTGATGTGTTTAATTTTCCTGTTGGCCTTCACAGAGTACTTTTTGATAGACTGAAATTGGCCTTTTTCAGACTCTGTGAAGGGGACAACTTTGCTAGATCACTCACCTATGATTAGGTGCCGTCGTACTACACGTACGACAAGCAAAGAGGTGTATTTAATCGACGTCGACGCGGACACGCCGTGGACGGGTTTCCAGGAATTTTTAAGGACACCGCATTGGGACGGGTTTACACTGTGCACCCAAATAATGGCGAGTGCTATTATTTGCGAATGTTACTGCACACAGTGCGGGGCCCAACATCATTTGCGTTTCTAAGGACAGTCGATGACATTGAGTATCCCACATACCGCGCTGCTTGCGTAGCACGCCACCTTCTCGACGGTGATCAGCACTGGGACAACGCACTTGAGGAGGCCAGCATTAGTGGCAATCTCAGTCGTTTGCGACACCTGTTTGTCGTCATGTTGGTGCTCTGCGGTATTGCAAATCCGCTTCTGTTGTGGGAGAAATATCGGCATCTTCTGTCGAAGACTTCCTAAGAGGTCTGAGACGCACTACTGAACATAATACTGAGGCAACTGATGAGCGCGTTCTAAACAGTTGCCTTAGTTCACTTCAAGATATGGTCATTTCGATCTGCGGCAGTTCTCTGGTGGATTATGGGCTACCGACTCCACAACATCTGGATGTACAAGAGCTTGGAAACAGAGAGTACAACAACTCTGAAATAAATTATGATCCAAGAGCTATGAGTACCGTCGTCAATGACCATGCCTCTAAGTTTACCTCAGAGCAAAAGCAAATTTTCGACACCATCCTTGACTTGGCTCGGCCAAGGTAAAATGTTTTTCTTGGATGCTCCTGGTGGAACAGGGAGAATATATGTCACCGCTGGCATTCTCGCAGAGGTCAGGAGGCAAGACAAGATTGCCATTGCAGTAGCATCGTCAGGAATCGCCGCAACACTGCTTCCTGGTGGCAAAACAGCGCACGCAATGTTTAAGATTCCCATAGATTTAGAGAGTAATGAAACACCTGTTTGTGGAGTGTCACGCAATAGTGACAAAGGGCGCGTGCTTAAAGATTGCTGTTTAATCGTGTGGGATGAATGCATTATGGCGAACAGAAAAGCAGTAGGGGCGGTAAATAGGACTTTGCAGACATCCGCAGGAACCAGCAAATGATGGGTGGCGTTACAGTTCTGTTTAGCGGCGATTTCCGACAAACGCTGCCTGTGGTGACGCGAGGAACAAGGGCTGATGAGGTGAATGCTTTGTTGAAATACTCTTTCTTATGGCCACATATTCATAGGTTGCGCTTAACGATGAATATGAGAGCACATCTTGGCGGGAATGTACACGCCCAAGAATTTTCTGATGTTCTCTTAAAATTGGGTGAGGGAACGCTACCAGTAGACGGTGGCCAGGTGGTTCTACCTGAGATACTTGGGTGAGTGGTGTCCACCTTAGAAGATTTGATTCGCCTGGTGTACGGGGACATCAATAGGATACCGCACCAACATAATTCTTGGGTGTGTGAACGAGCCATTTTAACACCCAGAAACGACCAAGCTTCAGCGATCAATGAATGCTTTCTCGCGGAAATTGAGGGAAATAAAGTGATCTACACTTCAATAAACACTGTTGTCGACCAAGATGACGCCACAAATTACCCCGTAGAATTTCTCAATTCCCTCAGTGCAAGTGGACTACCAGCGCACACCATTAAGTTAAAGGTCGGTGTCCCAATTATGCTTCTTCGGAAACTCACTCCGCCGAAACTGTGCAATGGGACCCGGCTCAAAGTCGTCTCGCTGCAGAGAAATATCATTGTGGCGAAAATTCTAACGGGTTGTGGTGTCGGCGGGACACCACAACCCGCCCCGTCCCCGGGCTCTTAGAATTCGACATCAGACGTTTCAGATCTTCGATTTTGACGATCCCGTTGTCGCTGGTATAAGCAACAGGATCGGCGTACGAAGTCGCGGGCAGAAGCTAGTTACAAATAAAATCAAATTAAACAAAATTACAAATTCAATTAAAATACAAATTAAATTAAAAACAAATAAATGGTTAACAATAAATGAGAGCTTCATTTTTTTATAAAATATTTAGGCATAATAATAACAAAATTTACGTGGACATTTGTGGAAACTGGACTGTCTGTGTGGTGCCGGACTTAAAGAATAGCACCACCCCATACTTCCCGTGGGTGTCGTAAAAGGCGACTAAGGGGCGTACCGGAGAATGGGCAGCAGCGTTCTCTATGCATTCATCCAACATACCATACTGCGATCGCCAACCCGCCCGCCAAGCGTGGCGATTATGGCAAACCCCCCTTTTGGGGGAGGCCTATGTCCAGCAGTGGACGTCTTTCGGCTGAAATGATGATGATGATGATGATTTGTGGAAAAATTCATTAATTGAATAAAAACATTCCTGTAACAACCACTTTCGCAATTGGGTACAAAATTTTTTAAAAGGAAGTTTCGTTATTGACTCCGGTAACGAGTTATAAATTAAAGGAGCCATGTAGACACAGCTCTTCCGAAAGATTTGCAATCTGGAATCAGCATTTCATACGCTAAATGTGTAACTTGCCTTTTGTTTGTATTGTCTTTCCGTTGGAAGAGCATAGGATGAGATCTTAAAAACCTAGCAACTTCGTAGATGTAAATACAGAGCACCGTTAAGTCTTCATCATCATCATCATCATTTCAGCCGAAAGACGTCCACTGCTGGACATAGGCCTCCCCCAAGCACCTCCACTTCGACCGGTTGTGTGCTTCTTGCATCCAACGGGTTCCTTCGGCCTTCACAAGGTCGTCGGTCCACCTTGTGGGAGGCCTTCCAACACTACGTCTTCCGGTACGCGGTCGCCACTCCAGAACCTTTTTGGCCCCATCGGCCATCAGTTTTGCGAGCAATGTGCCCTGCCCAAGGCAAGGCCTTAGCCTTTGTAAACCATGAAACTTTTATTTTCTTCTGACTGTACTTACCTGTCAAAAAGAGTAAACTTACATAATGTGGATAAGACAGAGATTAAAACAGAAGACGAAATTGCAGGGGTTAGAGGAGGGGGGGGGGTGGAGGGGGATTCAGGGGATCAGAGCGGAATAAATCGAAAATGTATGTATCGCTACTTCGGCGCCGTCATCTCGTTCTCGTTGGTCACATAATAAGGTATTAAAAAAAATACTAGATTCTTCTTCTCTTTGATCCACAATCAACTCGGTTTACTTATTATCTTAGTCCAATACAAGAGCGAACTAATTCAAATTGCCCAGCAAGACCTTGTTATCAATCATTATCAATACGACATCGAATTGTTTCAAATTGTCCTACTAGACCCCGTTATTAACTACGAGTATTTATTTATTTATATATACTTTATTGTACACCAAAAAACACATAACAAAATAAAATACGATTATTAATACAAAACATACAACGGGCGGCCTCTTACAGGCAACCTTGAGTATCAATACAATAAAGAACTGTTTCAAATTGCCCTGCAAAACCTTGTTAACGACTATCAATACGAGATCGTACTGTTTCAAATTACCCTGCAAGACCCCGTTATTGACTATCAAATCTTTTTCACCTTATCTGGTATTAAAATGAATAAATAGGAACCTAAATAATTTCTAAACTAAAATTTTCTAGAAAATCTCTCATTGATTAAACCATAGATATCCGAGATTAGACCATTATTCGATCAGCCAGACAATGATATCTATGCCTGTGTGTGTGAGAGGTATCTGCAGGTACAATCAAAATATTTTTTTTCAAACCTACATGGTCACTTATGAAACGTCAGAAGCTAGGAGCACGGTTGCAATTGGTCGTTTCCTATGGAGAAGAGCCGGCAAGAAACTCGACGATTAATCTTTTAAATATTATTGTTTTTTACAATATTTTTAAATTAGTGTTAACAGATGTGGGAGGACGGTGTAGACCTGTCAACAAGTACCAGCGGTGCTATTCGGTAAAAATCTCGCCGTGAAAACTTAGGTGAAGTCAGCGTGGAGTGAGCTGTCAATAGTGTCAATTCCTAGCCAAAACAAACTCACTTCACCTAAGTTTTCACGGTGAGATTTGTACAGAATCAACCGGCTGGTACTTAACAAAATAGAAAAAACATTTTTACAAAAAAAAACAACCGACTTCCAAAAAAAACACTACAAATTGAAAAATAACTTTAATTTCGGAAGTCGGTGTCTTTGGTTCCGCGTTTTCGTTTATTGACACCGACTTCCGAAATTAAAGTTATTTTTCAATGTGTAGTGTTTTTTTTGGAAGTCGGTTGTTTTTTTTTGTAAAAATGTTTTTATTTTTCACTTTTTAGTGGGTCAGTTCGTAATTTATCTAAGTTACAATAGCCTAAATGCCAACTGTTCATCACCTTTTACAAAATATTGCTTTTCCCGATGCTGGGACGTTAATTGTTGAGGAGTTCTCCCGGTAAGAACCAGGAGATCCTCAACAATCACTCGCAATACGCATTGTGACGAGCATAAATTGCTTAGCAACCATATTAAAGTAATCGAATCGCAACCCGTGAAATATTTGTCAGTGAGTAGTTCCGATGGCCATCTGTGATCTTCATCATCAGCTCCACTTTACCAAGTGATGATTTCCGAGAGCAAATGCTCAAGTTACTTTAAAAAATATCCAAATCGCTGTAGCTTTGCCTATAAAATTTGAGGGTTTCCCTCGATTTCCATGGAATCCTCTCATCAGATTCCAACTTGATGATAATAGGACCACCTCGAAAGTATACCCTTTCAAATAAAAAAAGAACTTTTGGAATCGGTCCAGCCGTCTTCGAGTAATCGGTGAACATACACAAGGTAGCTACTGTAAACTGTTGAGGAGTTCCCTTAACTGTCCTTCGTCTTCATCATCAGACCCCTAATGACAGTCACAACCCATCTAGGTGCAAAGTACACATCAATACAAATTAATCAAGCCCAAACACAAGGTAACTGCTGTAAATCGTTGAGGAGTCCCCTCGACTGTCTTTCGGCTCCATCATCAGATCGACTGCAGGCCTTCATCAAATTGTAGTGCTTTAAAATACTTAATGAAAAAATTAACAAACGCACTAGTCGCTCCTACGATTTTCGAAAGTTCCCCTGGATTCACTGGGATGCCATAATCAGATCCTGGTTTCCTTATCATGGGACCACCCTTGGCATATCCCCTTTCCAACAAAAAAAGAATAATCAAAATCGGTTCATAAACGACGAAGTTATCCGCGAACACACATAAAAAAAAAAAAATATTTATATATATACGGTCGAATTGAGAAACCTCCTCCTTTTTTGAAGTCGGTTAAAAATGGTCTACAAATCTACATTCTACAAGGCCTACAACGTTCTCACATTCACAAAATGGTTGATAAAACATTGGTGTCAATATCATATCGTATCGCTCTCAGTGGATGATGCTCCTTATCTACCTAGCTCGCAAGCCCGCAGCTTCCTGTTTATTAGTCAAATGAACAAGGTTTTAGGGATGCTTCTGTCGGTTCAGGAAATATTGACATCTGCCATCGAGACCTCTGAGACAACGTTACACAAAATTATACTGTGACAAGGTATTCCCTACGGATTTGCTTGCGTCACCTGTGTGCAAAATTATCGTTTTCTTTTGGATATTTAAAGTGTTCTATGATGATGCGCGAAAAATGTCTTTGACAACGACAATTGGATCAATAGTTCAACCGTGGCTCATCACTTAGCTGCCTCGGCTTATTTTTAATTATTTTATTTTTGGATTGTTGTTTTCTTACTATTTGCTGTTCTCTGGACGCTTTTAACGCGTATACTTGTTTTTTACATCGTTCTCACATATATTTATAAATTCAATATTAATGATGTAGGTAACTAATATTTTTGTAAAAATATAATTTATAAGAATGTCCATGTAGTTTCTTGCCCGTTCTTCTCCATAGGTAGCTACGCTTTGGAATGGGCAACTAGCTTCATATTTTCTGACTGACCGACTTCTTGACAATTCAAAAGTGCCTGTAAATGGTTTAATTGAAATAAATGCTTTGAGTTTGAGTGGAAATGTCATGATCATCATTTTAGCCTAAAGACGTCCACTCTTGGAGGTAGGCCTTCCCCAAGCACCTCCACTTCGACTGGTTCGATGTGTTTAGCATCCAGCGAATTCCTGCTGCCTTTACCAGGTCATCGGTCCACCTAGTAGGAGGCCTACCAACGCTACGTCTTCCGGTACGTGATCACGACTCCAGAACCTTTCGGCCCCATCGGCCATATGCCTAAGGCATTAAGTCCGCCTTTGTACAGTATTTCTATTACTTGTGCATAGAGTTTTAATAAATAAATAAATATTCTTTATTTTGGCAATTCTTTGGACTATGTCGGTTACCTTTGTTCTCCTAGGGACCTCTTCATTCGACGATTTCGTAAGGAACCTCCAAGCATAGCCCTCTGCATTGCCCTTTGGGTGACTTTCAACCTTCTAATGAGGCCCATATGGAAATGTACCAACATAAACAAGAGAGGCACTAGTTGTCAGTGTGGTTTTTAGGCATGCAATTGTACTACTGTAAAAATATCATAATATTATGCTTAAAGTGCCTAATTTAAGCCACTAGAAAAGTAGTTGAGAGTGAATGTGAAGACACTTTTCATGAGAATGACTGAAGAAGTACAAAAGAACTTATCACACTAATATTATAAAGGCGAAAGTGTGTGTGTATGTTTATGTATTATGTTTGTTTCTTCATCACGCGCAAACGGCTTTACAAATTTTGATAAAATTTTGTATGTTGGTAGCTGACACCCTTAATTAACATGTAGGCTACTTTTTATCCCGATATTCCTACGGAATCGACACTTATGCGGATGAACCCGCGAGGCGCAGCTAGTTATACATATTTCCATCGCCTTAAATATTTTACACACACATTCCTAACGCTAAATACTCCTTTTACATGGAAGGAAGTAGTACGGAGCCAGGAAGTATCAAAATGACGTCACGTAAGTATGTAACGAGGATAGTGAGTCGACTGTATCCTAAGGAACACGTAGGAAATCTCTAGAAATCACGTACGAGGCACTAAGCTGTAAAATAGCTGGTTTATTTGGCTTCTGAACCGCAATTTTTGAAGTAGCGTTTGTATGAAATGCTTTGAAATATTAGAATGTGTAGTTGTGTAGGTACACATAGTGTACTTTGAGGGTATATTTACCTAGTGTTTATAAAAGCTATGTTATGATTTCTTTAGCGAAAAAAACAAGTAATTAAAAAAACTAGCAGGCGGGACCCATACCATTTTTTTATTATATTTTCAAACTCAAATGGGTCCCGCCTTCTTCCAACTTTTATTTAATTTAAAATGGCCTTGTTTTTAGCTTTTCAGTTTTTTTTAACTTAATTATTTACCGCAGTCGGGTTTTTTAGTTTTTTTAATTACTTGTTTTTTATTTCCAGCTTTTTAGTTTACGAATTTGAAAGATTTCGCAGACGATTTAGTTCTTGGTACGTGTTTTTTACGATTTGTCACTTCGAATTACTTTTAACCATAAAAGTTGTATATATTTTTGTAATCACCTTTAAAAACCCTTTATTTTGATACCCCACTCGATAGGTTTCGAGAAAAATAAATTTTATTGAAGACATATTTTGCGCCAAAAATCGGCCATTTAATATTTTTTCATTTTTTCAATTTTGATATACCCAGTGACACTCGCGCTACCAAGACAAATCTAAAGACGTATAATTTATCCAAATCCGTTCATTCGTTTAGAAGTTACGAGGGAACAAAGAAACGGACATACATACATACATACCTACATACCTCCTTTTGGGCTTCGCCGGAGTCGGGTAAAAATACGTACCAATATAGTTTTCAAACTATGTCGTGTTAATCGTTTCCGTATTTTATTTGGAAACTAGCGGTCGCCCGCGGCTCCGCCCGCGTGGATGTCGGTTTTCGCGACTAAAAGTAGCCTATGTGTTAATCTGATTCATATAACCTACTAAACTCCCCTCCCGCATCCGCACCCCCGCCTTGGTGACGCCTACTTCGCCTGTCGCCACGGGCCGCGGAGCGCAGAAATTTTTCTTTAGATTTCGCCATAACTTTCAAACCAAACGCCCGATTTTAATGAATTAAAGACTAAATATTATCTACATAAACAGTACTTTGTGACAAAATAGTTTATTTTGATAAGTAGTAATGACATGTCTAAATTAAATGCGTTTAAATGAAGTCCATTAGAAAGCTACATAATCTGCGAGTAATATAGGCTATATTTTATTTTAGAAAAAATAGGGGTATTTATTCTAAAATAAAATATAGCCTATATTACTCGCAGATAATGTAGCTTTCTAATGGTGAAAGAATTTTCAAAATCAGTCTAGTAGTTTTTGAGTTTATCCATTACAAACAAACAAACAAAAATACAAATTTTTCCTCTTTATATTATTATTAGTGTAGACTAGCTTAGTGTATGGGTCTTCCCAGAAGAACAAACTGTGTAGGTACCGCATAAGGGTTACAGGTTTTCAATCCCAAGGGAAATCCTGGAACTTCTAAAATTACTGCGGAAACAACGGGTACCGTGTGGTTTTAGTTGGCAGTCCTACATAACTTTTCGACTTGGAAAACACATGAAAAATAGCTGTACCTACATAATTTTGAGCTTTAAATACACTACTGGCTTACATTTCATCCGTTTCATTTTATGATATTGATAGTTGACTAAAGATAATTTAATTGACGCTTTTTAACCGACTTCAAAAAAGGAGAAGGTTCTCAATTCGAATGTTTTATATTTTTTTTAAACTTATCAAGAGTAGAGCAGAGAGGGGCTCGTGGCTAAATAATAACAGCTGCACAGGTCGATCGATCAGGTTAAGCTACGCTTGCCGCGATTAGTCTGTGGATGGGTGACCATCTTTATATACCGAGACCCCTCCGTGCCTCGGAAAGCACGTTAAGCCGTTGATCCCGGCTGTCATTCGTGGATCTTTGACAGTCGTCACGGGTAATCAGAAGCCCTAAAGTCTGACAACCAGTCTTACCAAGGGGTATCGTATTACCCACTATTACTGGGTAATACGATACCCCGATACCCGTGACGATCTGACCTCCACAACCCAGTTGGGTTGTGGAGGTCAGATAGGCAGTCGCTCCATGTAAAATACTGATATTCAGCTGCATCCGGTTAGACTGGCAGCCGACTCCAACATACCTAGTTGGGTAAAGGCTAGGCAGATGATGCAGATGACAACAAGAGCAGAACAAAGCATAAGGAGAGCAATGGTGGCCCAATGATAACGGCCGCGACTTGCAAGCTGTAGGTCGTAGATCGATTCCAGACAGGTGCTTTACTTTGTGTAAATTATTTTATCACCACTGCTCTCAAAACGGTGAAGGAAAACATCGTGAGGACACCGGCATGTCCTAGAACCACAAAATCGAAGACATGTGACATCTCCAAACACGCACTGGGCCCGCGTGGTGGATTTGCAGCCCACTCCCTCTCACTGAGAGGAGGCCTGTGTCCCAGCAGAGGGAACATTATAGGCTGAATATGCTAAACATAACAATAGGAAGATCGGCAAACATCGAAACATGACTCAATATACAGGTTGTTAGGTTAAACGAGGGACAAACTTTGAGAGGAGTTAGGTACTCATGAAAATGAGCAACTTTTACTATGGGGCCAAACCTGAAATCGCAAAAAAAAAATCAGCTGTTCAGTACATTTTGACGAGCTATGCTAACATAAATGTAGGAAACGGCTGATTTTTTTTCGCGATTTCAGGGTTATTCCCATATTAAAAGTTGTTCATTTTCATGATTACTAACTCCCCTCAAAGTATGTCCCTCGTTTAACCTAACGCTCTGTATATTGAGAATATATATAATATGTAAAATCCGATCATTCGTTTGATGCCCTCGCCGTCGAAGCCCGTCGCGACACCCCGTACCATGTCCGCCCCGGCCCTTGCTCGAGCCAGCCCGCGCCGCTGAGCCTGTAGTTTTAAATTCGTCCCAAAAAAATAATTCCGATCCAGCCTGTGCCTTGCTGCCCTCTCCCAGCGACGCCCTAAGCCAAGGTCCGTACCCCACAGGGGGTGCCTTTGGCGTGTAGGCGCTTAGTTTTTAAGTTTATTTATGCCCTGGCTGGAGGCCTTAATTTATTGAGGCATCCACAGAAAAGCCCGGTTAAGCAGTCGACAACCCCTCAGGTTGAACTGCGAGATGCCCATTAAAAAAAAAAAGTTCGTTTGACTATTCGCAACGCTAGCGCCATCCGGTGGCGCTTGACAGAGTCTAGTCTGAGTTCGTGGGGATCGACGAGAGGGTGACAGAACGATGTGGCTCTTGGACATTGGACATCGTACGAACAACATGTGCTCAGAAACTGTCCCGCGTTCCGTATCTGGTTGTATCGTGTACCTACAGTATGTGATTTGCTAGTATGATTTATTTGTTCGTGAAATTATAATCTGATTTCAAATGCAAACGGTTTTTCTATTGCGCAATAACCAACACATACCCTCTGTACGCCCACAGTAGTTAAAATATGGCTGATAATAATGAGACACACATACCTTCTCCGTCATATATTATAATATATAGGTATTATGATATATTTATCTTTAAACGCCACAAACTACGCATTTTAAATTATTGATGTTAAAAATCAATGTCTCTTTAAGGAGCATCATACGATCTGCTCTGGGACATTTTCCCGCTAGATGGCGCTGAAGTCAACATTTTTAGTTTATTTTGTTTTATGTGTAATTGGCACATTATTAAGTCGTAAAAGTAGTGGACGCGGTTATCGGACATTACACTTTATTGAATTTGGTCATAACATTGCCTCAAAATCCACCCAATTCGACACATAACTGTTAGATAAAATCTGCCATTGAATACAGGTCGTTTACACACACAGACGTAAGCGAGTACTTCCATACGTTTATAAGAATAGACCACTAGATGGCGTGTATTTAAAAAATGCGCCGCCTGCTACGATATTTATATGAAAAATGAAATGCGTTTCTTGAGAATACTGTACCTGTGCGTAGTACTCGCAACCAGCGTGCGTGTATGACAAGATTTATGAACGTAAACGAGACAAAGGGAGTATGTAAGGTATCGTAGCAGGTGGCGTTCTGTAGTTTCTACCTACCCCCATGGGGAAAACGCATGAGTATGATGATAGGATAATAAAAGTCAAGCATTTATATAAAATCATTTAATAATCAAACTAGGCTGAGAATCAGCACTTTTCGAATGTCAAAATTACAATAAGACAGTCCCCCAAAACGCCCGCTCTTCACCACTTCCTAGAGCTTTACCTGGAAAGAAGTGGCGCAACAAACTCCCAGCAGCACAGCTGTCTGTTCAGTTACAAAAACTTCAGTCTACACAGTTTATAAAGATAGTTTTATTAGAATACCTTACACCGTAATTAATTATCAAATAAAAGTATTTGAAGTGACACAAATGAAGCCTGATACATGATTAAATTTATAGCATAATCAATTATTACAATAATTACAGATATTACACATAACATACACAAGAAAAAAACAAAAGATAACAACAAATCAAAAAAATACAATTTAGTATGCGATTACATCTACCCAGGTAGGTGAAAAAATATTTTATAATGTCAAAGCCCTCTTATCAGTTTTTAGAAAAATAAAAATCTAAAGACCAGCTTATTGAGTTCACCAGGTGGTTATCTTACATAATAAAGTATTATTTCACCTTTTCATTTTATAGTAAATACAAATAAAAAGTAATATACAATGATAATGTTGATTATAAACAAACTACTACAAAAATAAGCCTCTTGATTTTATAGTAAAATACAAATAAAAAGTAATATAGTGTAGATTCTAAACAAACTACTACAAAAATACAATATAACAAAAATCGTTTGACTTGATGATTTCACCATGTGCCGTGAGTCTTTTTGTCCACTGCTACAAGGCTGCTGCAAAGAAAAATAACTTTACTTAGTATATAATTATGTTACTTTGGACAAATATTATTTCCTATTCATTTCAAAATGTCATTTACCATCAATCTCCAAAGCTGCTTTAAAATTAAAATTAAACTTTACTATTTGCTTGAATTTCCAACTGATGTTGATGGACGATTTTTCACTAGAATAACATAATAATATATTTTAGACATTGAAATTGATACAATTTATGAAGTTAAAAAAATTGCCTTGTGTGCCAGTATATACTGGTACACACGGCTACATAATTAACCAGCTATACATTTCCAGTATAAGCTGATCTCGCATTGTATAAGATTTCCATATAATGGGAGGTCAGCTTATACTGGAAATGTATAACTTGATATCTAGCCGTGTATACATACCATTCAAATCTACACATTTAGCATTTTTTTGACCATGTCTCAATATGATTTCTGGCAGAATACAACTTTGTTCCTTTCGATTTATGTATTTTTTTTAATGTGTCCCTGGGTGTGGTCTGCTTTTTCCATACAGTTCCATACCATTTGTGTCCAGTAGCAAGCGATCATCCTGAAAATAGAATATGTTTTTACTAGAAAATATCAATGAAATATAATAGATGGTTATGTAACATACAAAGAAACAATACTGTACCATGATAATCAAAGCATTTCTTACTGGTACTGACAATTTCTGACTTATTATATTTCCATTTGCAGCTGTTTTATTGACATTGCAGTAATAATGCTTGCAGTTTTCATGTATTCCGAATACAAAAGCGGGCTATTTCGCAAATCTGCTACTCTCACTGATACACATTATAATTTTCCATGCCACTAGTGTAACCTTCATCACGTTTGGCTTCAAAATATTTCGTCCGTAAAGTGGGAGCTTAGTGTTGGCTAACATCTAAAAAAAGTACAAATATGAATACAGAATATGCTTCACTGGTCTTGAGATGTCAATACAAATTTGATTTATTTATTTACCTTGTATAGTTCCCCCTCGCCCTCGACCCTCGACCTGTGCCCTCGTATAGTTTTTGATTACATGATTCTTGCGTTCATTTTTTTTGATTATGTTTCCATCTCAGACCAAAGTTCCTATATGACACTTTCTCTTTCAAGTTTGCAAACAGAGGAGTCTCCGTATCCAATAAAACTCAAATAGGGAAGTTGATGCATTTCTTCTCTCTTTTGAAAGCCTTCCACAATAATTAGTGACACCATTGCTGTAGGCGGTCCAGTAAAATTTTTGCAACAATTATGTGCTTTCATGTCCATGTCTCCTTTTTTCATAATATTGACACGTATAACAATATTTGTTTTGAACACCAAGAAATAGACATTTCTTAGTTTCTTTACCAACAATGCAGGCCTGAAAAGGAAAAGCAACACTTGTAAATATTGCACATAGTAAAAAGTTCATACAGAACCAAATATGTGTTTAGTAACGGAGTAGGTATGTAAGGTATCTTAGCAGGTGGCGTTCTGTAGTTTCTGCCTACCCCCATGAGAAGAAGGTATATGTTTATGTATGTGTGTTTGGTAATACATTAACTTACCATACAAGAACATGAATCAAAGTTGTAGCCATATGACCTTTTCAGCCATCATCCAACTACATACAGTAACATATGGAACACCGTCTGAAGATACATGACCTTTTTGAATAGCAACTGACCTTTCTTGTTCACCAGCAGTTTTAATTTCCTCTGACAAATGTTCAAACCACACACTGCCTAATTTTTTTTCAACACGACGAAATTTAGTCATTTATTTGGCGACATTATTGGAATATTCATGAGACTTGTAATGTGAGCTGATTGAGTGTAATAGCTACCAGCAGTCGCAGTTGCCCACAAAAATGCAGTTTTTATTTTATTACTGCTCTCCGTAGTGCTTCCACGCAATTACCAGACATAGTGCACTTGAAAATTAATTCACTTCTCATCTCACTAACAAATTCAATTTGTGAAGATTCACACATATTTCGGTCTTTCCAATTGGAATGCCCATTCAATTACATTCTTCAGGTCCACAATGCGATACCCAGATATCGCAGATAAACATTTCTTTGGAACAGTTTCCACAGTCAATTGAAATCACAGAACACATAATATACTCCTATCCATTGAAATTAATCAGTTTCAGGATTAGAGAAATCTGAAATAGAAAAACAAAAAAATAGTACAATACTTCTATAAACTCAGTATTTGAATAAAATTTAATACTATCGAATTTCACAACAGTACAATGAGATCTCAGAATTTCCTAGTCGTATTTTATACCTGTAACACCTTTTTCACGTGTATTATGCAAATAAATTATTGGTCAGTGGGTCGATTTGATTTGATTTGATTTGTATTCAAGCATTCTTTCTACTAGAAAAGAATTGCTACCTACTATTAGATTATTATTATTACAGGTACAGCGTACAGACAGATTATATTGAATAAGATACGATTTATGACAAGGTTACGTTCCGAAATCATTAGGTACAGAAAATAGAAACTTAAAAGTAAAATTTTACTTATCTTTATATAAATTCCTGGTAGAATATTAGTCGATGAATAAGAAAAAAAAACATATTAGATGTTTAAATACAATAATAAATCACGTTTGATGTAAGTAACTCAATCATTTGTTTGTTTCTGAACCAATGATTTCAAAAGTCAAAGTTCTGAACCAAAGATTACAATATAATGTGTTCTGAACGCACGTCCAGCGGCGCCGGCGCAAGTACTTATGACCGTCGCCGCCCCGCTAGATGCGACATAACTATCAAACTAAAAATAATGTTTGTTTGTCTGAAACTGACAATATGCGTAAAAGGTATTCTATTTTACAGGTACATTCGATTTCGCAAATGTTTGCAAACTCGTTGGGTTACCGAATTATAATATTGTGTACTTACTTATTTAATGTATTGTTGACCAAAAAATATAAGTAGGTAAAAACACATAACCACTGACTTTGTACTTATGTAATTGAGACATGTAAGTACCTAATTAGTATTGTGACGGGATTTCAGCGTCTAAAATCACGGGCCAACTTGCTGTTTCTAAAACCGCCGAAAGATAGGTACTTACTTACCTACTTACTTTTAAAATTGAATAATTATTAGTTACTATACCTACAAATAATTGCAATACTAGAAATATTGCAATTTGAATTAATGAAAATGCAAAGCATACAAAATAAAATAACACGCAAGAAAATCCGTGTGCAATACTATTGCATACAAGCAAGCCCCAAAATTATATTTATATCATGCATGTCGCTACGGGTCCGTGGCTTAGGCCCCCAGTGGTCGACGCACCTGTGGCCGACGCCCCCGATTCGATTTGTGCCTGACAGTACATTTGATCAAAAATTACTTTGAATTAAATTAATCGTATCGGGGGCGTCGGCCACAGGTGCGTCGACCACTGGGGGCCTAAGCCACGGACCCGTCGCTACGGCGTAAGAGTGGCAACATGGTGGCGCCCGTTTTCTTCGGAATTCTTTCAATGTTGTTCAAGGTTGCGAACACAACTCGGGTGGGTCGGCACCGTCGCGCGTCGCATAAGATGAATGGATAGTCATAGACCGCGAAATTCAAATTTCCTTACGTTTTTTGCAATTTGCAGGTCAGTGTCAGGTTGTATCTTGATCAAAATATGATTCGCGACAATAACAGGTACATATTTACAGAATTATAATCATTAGAATCATTAATACATCTTTCTAAGTTAGATTTCTACCACCAATTAGTGGCAAAAGACGTAAGAGAAATTTGTATTTCGCGGTCTCAACTACCCATTCTAATAAATCCTATCTACGAATAATGATATTTATGTTGCCACAAAACAATATTATGTAATAAAGTTGTTTACGTTGGTAAGGTCGTCAGGTCAGGTTATTGATTATAACGTTTTTTTTTGTGAATCTGTTCATGAAAGGTAGGAAAGGAAATAAATCAATCACTTATTACGTATGATATTGATTTAACAGAATTATAATAACGCGTTTACGCCATCTAGAGTTCTCATCTCTAAACTATCGCAATTGAGTTTGCTTGTCAAAACTCACGCACACTAGTGGCGCAACTGTCAAATTTCGTCTCGATTTCGCGATCGTTTTCCTCAGTAAATAATGTAAGTTATTTCCTAAAAAGGTCGATCGCGGGGACATTTCATTATAGAAAAGTGATAAAATGATTCGTTTTCAACAAAGTGTGTCTGTGTTTAGCGTACAATCCCCAAGAAAAATGTATGGACGGCCCATCGCAACATCCACCTTAATGTGTCTACGTAAAAATATAAATCTCTTTCGGTGTAAACAATACCTAAACAATAAATCCTACTTAATGAAGTATAAACAAAATATACAAGAAACAAGGGCCCACTTAGCATAATCAGCGACTCGGTCGTTTCAACAAGTTTGCGGACCGTTCCCCAAAGCTGGCGTGTTCAATTGAACCTGCTGAAGGAACTCGCCCATTGCCGTGTCCCAAGTTTCGTGATAAAAAATCCCAAATCGAAGATGTTGTGTTTCTAGATGAGGTGTTTCTCGACGTCTCGGTCGCTGACATCGGTCGCGTACCGATTTATATGGACTCGCGCTCCCTGACCGTCGGTGCTACAGTAAACACGTCCATTTATCGTCAGCGTCAGAGGAATTTAGGCCTAATGTCCGTTGTCAACACCAACCGACGACATTAAAAATTCGACTGCGCGGTTTTGTTATTAGGCATTCATTTAGGTCGCCTAGTCTTTGAGAAAACAGATGTAAGACTTGCTTTACATTAGATAACATTCAAAGGTGCTCAAAAATATGATAAGTTTTTTTGGTTGATTTTATTAACTACTGGCTGCGCCCCGCTATTTCAGCTGCGTGAATTTCGATCTCGTGGGAATATCGGGATAAAAACTATCTTATATCCTTTCCCGGCGCTCAAACTATAACTATATATATACCAAATTTTATCTAAATCGGTTCAGCGGTTTAAGCGTGAAGAGGTAACAGACAGACAGACAGACAGACACAGACACACAAACACACTCACAAACGTTCGCCTTTATAATATTAGTGTGATTAAGTATACTCATAAAAAAGCTTGTGTGACAGACAGACAGACGCCGAGGCGTTTCCAAAAAGGTGTGTTTACACACAGTTAAAGAATAAGACATACGTCTTGTGCACTATATTAGTTATGAAAGGGTTATATTCTTCATTTTAAAGCGATTTTTAGGTTATTAAGTTCGGTATTTACGTCACATGAAATTACTAAATATTAATTTGGCTTAAGTAAAATCTTTGGCATTAAAACCATAATCGAAAGTTTTGACTAATATTTTTCCCAGTATTAACTAGGACGGTACGTGTGTATGTTGAAATAGTGTTTATTTCAACACAAACACGTATCGGCTTACCACATCCAGCTTACGAATATCGTTGACCCAAACAAATTCTTACCTAACTGGATTTGAAAATCGTAGCCAGGTGGACAGTACGACACCCGGTCCTGATTACCTCAGAAACACCAAGAACTCATTACCATATATTAAAATTAATTGTTAAAACTAAAAGAGAATTAGATTTCCAACAGATTTGAAGCAAAGGAATAGCAATGAGGGGTAAGGTAGTGCTGCCAGGTTCTCTCTTAGGAATTCGGGATTGGGGGATAAAGATTAATTAACAATTACTGCCTCGTAGGCCTGTAGTGGGTGCAAACGCACTTGCAGAGCACGGGATCCTAGTTCGATCCTCAGATCAGGCAAAATAATATTGAGTTTATCCTATGCGATATTCTTCGTAGCTGTCCGGCACGGGCCTGGTCCTGATTGGACAGTGAGCTACCCATTACTCTCCGTCTGCAGCCCCGCGCCTACGGTGGCCGGGAGTCGTCACGCGGCTCTCGACGCCCTGAGCGTCTCCCGCGGCGGCTAGGACGGGAGGCTCTCTCTCTCAGCCATCCCGCCACCTCCTTCGCTAGCATGACTGCTTCGCAGAAGAAGGTGACTGCCTCCCACTCCCTCTCGCTCCGGACCATCATGGCTTGAACCAGGGCCGGACGCGAGAGTTCGCCGCCGCTGCCAATCGCCTCTATGAGGACACGGCGGTGCTCCGCCCAAGCGGGGCAGACCTCCAAAGTATGCTCCACCGTGTCCTCTGGGCGATCCTCGAATGGTGACGACCGGGCGTTTCCTCCCGCCTGATGATGTGCATGAACCCGAAACCCAACCAACCTTTAAGCAATTTTTCCCACTGTCGGCTATAAACGAGAAGCGAGTAGCGCTAGCAACTACAAACGAGTTGGCCAGCAGCGAGGACCGAGTCCGCGACGGCGACGAGCAATTACTCGCTGGTGTGCGTATGTTTCAAGCGTGAGGCTCTCAGTGAGTGGTCTACCCGCCAAGCGAGCGTCGCTGAGCGAGTAATCCCTTTGATAGCTCTTTGCGCTGCGACAAACGTGTACTCGCCAGCGATGTGAACAGTCAGCGTTCAACTTCTAATATACTTCTTCTTCTTAGCGTGTCGATAGCAATCTAATTGTACTCGGCCCAGAATTCGGCTACTTGTTTGGCGCCTTCATCACCGTCCATCTTCGAAGGGTCTCACGAGACAAATCAGAAATTCTTTCTGATGTCTACCGCAAAACTCACTGCGACATTCTTTGCGTTCAAGAGATCCATCGAGATGAAACACAAGCCGGCCACACATCCCTGGACTTACGCTTATCGCCGAGATCTGTCACCCAAAGCACGGTAATGCAGTGTTTGCTACTCCCGGCGTTAGCATACTATCCACCAAGAGTTCAAACGAGAACGGCATAGAAATCATCACCGTTGATGTCTATAATATACTTATGTATCTCTTGAAGTTCACTGGACCTACAATCTATTGTACAGACGCCAGCAAGCTACCCGAAACTGTCAAATTTTCACAATCAACTTTGAACCTTATAGCGTAGCGATAAAGTTGAAAATCTATCAAAGAAATTTGAGAGATTGTAGTAGCTTGATGTGTTGGTGTCTGTACCTACGTTTCTTGAGCGAGAAAATTGTTGGTACCCATTCGTTTCCTCGACGGCGGTGAAACAGGTGCCTCTTTCAGCCCAACATTGATCATTAATGAGGTCATTGCCGATAGACGTCCACTGCTGGACATAGGCCTCCCCCAATTTTGGGGGGGGTTTGCCATAATCGCCACGCTTGGCAGGCGGGTTGCCGATCGCAGTATGGTATGATGGTGGAATAAATAGAGAACGCTGCTGCCCATTCTCCGGTAATACCCTTAGTCGCCTTTTACGACACCCACGGGAAGTAAGGGGTGGTGCAATTCTTTAAGTCCGGCACCACACAGCGAAACGACACGGTGAAACGACGAGGTCATTGATCAATTGGACATTGGTCAATAACATCATACGAACCTCATTTTGAAAATTGGAGGGTTTGCAACTTTTTTATTGCTTGAGTGTGTATTGTTGCCCCAAACTTAAACCACACACAAGACATATTATTATGCCGATTCCTATTGGTCAGCGGGATTGCCCGAAAGGGTTACCGTTGGCCCGGAACGTAAAGAGCTAAGGACGGAACACGGGTGGGTTTTAGTCAGTAAGAGTCTGACACTCCCTTCCGCTCCGCCCAGAGCGGGAGGAGTCATTTGATGATTTCACACACAAAAACAAAAAAAACATAAGCATAAATCGCAAGATTTCGTCTTCACTCTTACTTTCTTTCAGTCTTATCCTAATAATCCGAAAATCTTGGTCGCACTAGTGGTCACCATCTGTTTTTGTTTGATTAATAATATATGAATTTATCTGTTTTAGTCTCGTTACATAAATTCTTTCGGCCTTATTACAAAACAAGATTTATCTTTAGACCCAGGTTTAAACTATAATCCAACGAAGCTAAAGTTCTTATTACAAAAACTGACGTTAAACCCGAGTCTAAGTTGTCAATTTTGCATTAAGAACTTTCCATTCATCGGAATAAAGTTTAAAATACAGTAACTGTCTCGCAGGTTTAGGCTAGGTCTGAAGTTAGAACTCGTTTTGTAATAAGACGGTTTAAGTCTGGTGTTTTTAAATTATTTTTTCTTTTTCCAATTACATTTAATTTTATTTTGTTATTATTTTGTTTTAAATTTTGTCGGGGGTTTTTAAATTTTCTTTTTACCCCACCGAATAGGAGTATTTTACCGACGAAGCAAAAAGGAGTATTATGATTTTGACCTGTATATATGTACGTATGATCTGTTCCCTCATAACTTCAAAAGTTACTACTTATAATTATTCGCTTATTCCCAGTCGTCCCCGCCCCTTGAAGCGTCTTGACAGTCCGCTGGTTATAGACTCAGATTGTGACGTCACACTAAATTCAATATGGCGCCCTGTAGAGGACATACAAGTAATGAATTTAAAAATAAATATTTTGGGATGGTGCCTTGTGGGATACCTATCAAATAAAAGGGCTCAATTAGCACATTTCAAAAATATAAGTATTACTGAAATAAGCCCCAAAATAATTAAATGAAAATATATATCCTCTTGACATTAATCCATACTAATATTATTCTAAATTCGAAAGTAACTCTGTCTGTCTGTCTGCCTGTATGTTACCTTTTCACGCCTAAACCACTGAACGGATTTCGACAAAATTTGGCAGAGAGGTAGATTGCATCTCGGGGAGGACAGAGTATAGTTTTTATCGACATACCTTGCGGGCGAAGCCGCGGGCGGAAGCTAGTAATAAATAAATAATAAAAAAACTTGATTGCTAAAAAGATAACAGAGATTTTAAATTGGCCCCAAACTAGGCAAGTTTGGGCCATAATCCCTGAGTTGCCTTTAACTACTCTCTTTAAATACCGTGGCGTTTTCCCAGGTCAAAATGGAATCCTTGCAGGCCGTTTGTTTCTGTTGAAACTGGACATTGAGCAAAGCGGTGGTTCACCTGAGGAAAAAGTCGAAAAGTTTAAATGATCTCTACTAAAACACCATTCGGCTTCGGATGGCAGCGCCATTTTTTATCGGCGCCAGATATTTATACAGGTACGTCCCAGTTGGACACGACTGATGGAAGCATTCGGTCACTGTCTTGGAAACGTTTTATTTAATTTGATGCATTATTTATATCGATTTGTTTCTTCTGCGCTGTTTGTTCTGAAAAAAGGATATGAATGATATTATAGGTATTAATCATGTCTTTTTTTGCATTTTTCTATGTACAGACGCCAGCACATCAAACTACCCGAAACTGCCAAATTTTCTCAATCAACTTTGAACCTTATGCTTTGGCTATAAAGTTGAAAATCTAATAGAGAAATTTGACATGTTGTTATTCAAAGATTTGACCAGTATTTATTTTTATCTTCCTCATTGATCTAGTGTTCGGTGCTGAGTGGCTGGTCCTGTGTTCGATCCCTACTTCGGGCAGTATTAGGAGAAAAAAATAATTACATATTATGTTTTCTGCCTTCTGCAAAATTTATGTCATAAACTTTAATAAATTAATTGACAATAATTATGCTTGCCTTTGACCAAGCTATCTCATCTGGTGATAGGCAGTGGGTACGTATGGATGAGGAACATCATTTTAAGAACGTTGTTCAAATCGTTACCGAACCTTAAATAAATACTTTCGATATCTCATTTACTTTTCCTCAGAATTGCTGATGCTGAAAAAATAATAGCAATTAAATCTACAAAAGTTCCAAGACAGAGATTATTTAAAATGATTTAAGTTTTCAACTCAATGAATCATAAATTAGATAATCAATGGAATCCGATTGGAATTGTGTTCAGCGAATTTAAATTTAAAGGTTTCTTCCCACTAGCGAGAATTTTCAGATTCATGCCTGGCGAGCATTCGTTGTAACATTTATAACATTTTGTTTGTCAAACATGGGTACCTAACAACAGTTTAGAGCCGTTACAAAACGCTCGGCACCCTAATTGCGCAACACGTTATCAATCAGAATTTGAATCATTTTGAAGCAAATTTCTAATCCATTGCTTCATAAGTTCGAAAAATGTGTCTGCTCAACTTGTAAATAACGCAATGAATGTTGTTGAACTGTCAAAATGAAACCGATTCCGATTGATAATGTGTTACGCAATTGCCCCGCTGTTTGAATCATTTTGAAGCAAATTTCTAATCCATTGCTTCATAAGTTCGAAAAATGTGTCTGCTCAACTTGTAAATAACGCAATGAATGTTGTTGAACTGTCAAAATGAAACCGATTCCGATTGATAATGTGTTACGCAATTGCCCCGCGGGTCATGGGGCCCGAGGGCTCGTCACCTTTTTAAGGAAATCGACTGATCGACACTTCAGGTGACCAGACGGCTAAGTCGTTCTTTGTCCAAAGAATTTGCATTTGCATCCCACGTGGCATTGCTGCCAGTCTTCTGGGCCGTTTACGGATGACAACGATGCGGACGAATATTTCGACGCCTCAAGTGATCTTTTGTTTTTGTATTTATTTGTACAGTTAGTTAGTTATTTAATTTAGAACCTAGTGTAAATACTTAGTTAATTGTTTTAAATATTTTAAAAGTCAGGTAACAGCTATTTCTTAAACTTGGAGAATGAATCAAATTCATTACTTCATCATTTCAGCCGAAAGACGTCCACTGCTGGACATAGGCCTCCCCCAAGCACCTCCACTTCGACCGGTCCTGTGCTCCCCGCATCCAACGGGTTCCTGCGGCCTTCACAAGGTCATCGGTCCACCTTGTGGGAAGCCTTCCAACGCTACGTCTTCCGGTACGCGGTCGCCACTCCAGAACCTTTCGGCCCCATCGGCCATCTGTTCTGCGAGCAATGTGCCCTGCCCACTGCCACTTAAGTTTGGCAATTCTTCGGGCTATGTCGGTTACCTTGGTTCTCCTGCGGATCGTAGGGAAACTCCAAGCATAGCCCTCTCCATTGCCCTTTGGGTGACTTTTAGCCTTCTTATAAGGCCCATTGTGAGCGACCACGTTTCAGTTCCATAAGTCATCACTGGCAACACACACTGGTCAAAGACTTTCGTCTTGAGACACTGCGGTATGTGGGACGAGAAGATATTGCGTAGCTTCCCGAACGCTGCCCAGCCGAGTCGGATTTTCTAAAATTCATTACTTATGTTTATCTAAAAGAGCAATAGGTACTGTTAGTTCAAGAGCCTTACGTTGACATGGAGCTGAAGCCCAAACAAGTTTTTCTTTAGTCTTCAGCTCCTTATTTAAGATTCTGTTAATAATGACTAAGCAAATGATGTGCAGCCCCGACGAACCTACATAGACAGGAGCTTTACTTTGTATACGTAATTTCATTAGGTACTACTGTACTACTCTGAGGGGCCCGTGGCTAAATAATAACAGCCGCACAGGTCGATCGATCAGGTTAAGCTACGCTTGCCGCGGTGGGTCTGTGGATGGGTGACCATCTTTACATACCGAGACCCCTCCGTGCCTCGGAAAGCACGTTAAGCCGTTGGTCCCGGCTGTCATTCGTGGATCTTTAACAGTCGTTACGGGTAGTCAGAAGCCCGAAAGTCTGACAACCAGTCTTACCAAGGGTATCGTATTACCCAGTAGGTAACTGGGTTGTGGAGGTCAGATAGGCAGTCGCTCCATGTAAAATACTGGTATTCAGCTGCATCCGGTTAGACTGGAAGCCGACCCCAACATAGTTGGGAAAAGGCTAGGCAGATGATGACTACTACTACTCTCAAAACGGTAAAGGAAACCAGCATGTCCTAGAAACAAAAATTCGATGACATGTGACATCTATTAACCCGCACTGGGCCGGTGTGAAACTTTTATTTTCTCTAGACAGTACTTACCCGTCAAAAAGAATAAACCTGGATAATGAGGATAGGACAGATTAAAACAGAAGACGAAATAGCAGGGGATCGAAGAGGCGGGGGTGGAGGGGGGTTTTCAGGGGATCAGACCGGAATAAATCATGGTAGACTATAGCCCAATCTGTCCAGAAGAGTTCTTCGTTCTTCCCAGATGAAAGGTATCCATGAGGATTATTTCGCCACGGAAAAAAAAAGGATAAAAGTAAAGTCATCCGAATGTTCGTTGTTGAACTTACACTCTGACCTAGGCAGACCTTTAAATAAACTTCTTAAGTGATAACAAGGTTTGAGCTCGCGATTTGCTGGTCAGCAGTTTAGTAATCTTTGGGCTATAGAGGAGATTGGGCACTTGACTTGGTAATATAGAAAGTTAAAGGATGGTCAGTAAATGGTTAAAGACGTATGAAACGTGGATCTTTATTATTGCTATCGGTCAAAATGCCATTGAATGCAATTGGCATACTCGCACATGGTAACTGTACAGTAGGCTGAAAACAAAATCCATACTAATATTATAAATGCGAAAGTGTGTCTGTCTGTTACCTCTTTACGCTTAAACCGCTGAACCGATTTAAGGCTCCTACAAACTGGCGCGACACGCGAAATAATCGCGCGCGACACAAAGGCACCGCTCGTTGCGCGACTTGCGGTGCCTTTGTGTCGCGCTCGATTTTATCTCATGTCGCGCCTGTTTGAAGGAGCCTTGTATAGAGTGAAAGGACAATATGGATATTCCCACGGGATCGACACTTATGTGGGTAAAACTGCGGGACGCTGCTAGTCAGTATATAGACTGGCCTCGTATTCTATTAACCGCTTGTGTGCCGTAATTACAGACACAATTAAAAAGCAATTGTGTCTCGCGTAGATCTACGTTCCGGCAGACTAAGGGTTAAAGCTTCGTTCTAAGCTAGGCCAGCTCCAGGTCAAAATGTTACCAATGGCATACAATATAAAATCGGGCGGTTTACTATGCCTAACAAACGCTGACCATTAATGTAGTAGGTACTTGTTTAATATAAGGTCAGTGTAAACAACTTAGACAAAGAAAAGTATAGACGGCGGGTATCTCCGTTTCATTTCCACAAGAAAGGGATAAAGTATTGAGTTATTATAAGTAACAGAAAAGGATAAAGCTATACTATTTCCGTCTCTCAGTGCGTGCCAGTTTTTTCAAGGCAGCTACTCATGTAGCCTATGTTAGTTAAGTTAGTTTTTTGTCTCATGTGCGGCCACGCTACCCGATGCTCTATAGCTTTCTTACTCTAAGGTAAACAAGTATCATTTTAGTGCCTGCCAAAATAAAGACGAAACTAACAAAGTCAAAGTCAAATCATTTATTTCAAATCGGCACATTAAAGGCACTTTTGAACGTCGAAAATTACAACAAAATAGAATTGATTCTAGTCGCCCATTCCAAAAGGTAGTTTTCGTATGGAGAAGAATGGGCAAGAAACTCCACCGTTACTCTTTTAAAATGTTTTACAAGGTTTTGTATACATAATATAATTATATGTGAAGACGATGCACCTAGAATAAAATTTGTCTACCACAAAAAGTAAAAAGAATTAAAAATGAAGCAATGACAGGTAAATCAATTATGTATAAGATACATGGTGCTCACATATTTACAAATTATTTACAAATATTGTAAAAGCAGTTGATTTTCCTAGAATTTTAACAAGTGTGTGAGTTACTGTAGTCACAGATTGTAAAAATCAAAATCATATTTTTTTTTTTATATAAATATACCTACAGGGGGGATTTTTCAAGTGGGCGTGGATGGCCAAATCCGAAACTATGAGGAATAGCGAAAAGTACTCAAAGGAGTCGTGGGCTCGATTTTGATGAAAACTAAAACTGCATCATTGGATTTTTGAAAAATCAATATTACTAGCCAGGAATCGAACCCGTAGATTTTGATTTAAAAAAAAAACACACAATTTATTATTACACCACTCGATAGTGCCTCTAATAAGGATCAAATTCTGGGAAGTAATGACATACGGCAAACTAAAGAAAAGAGCTCATTTTTAACAAAATACTTTTTTTTTATAAACACAAACTGCGTTTACAAACTAAACTAAATTTAAGTTCAGTGCATCTTTTTCTTTCTGAAGAAGATAAATATTAGTTTAGTCCTGTCAAATTAGTCAGCGCCTGACGTAAATTGACGTATTTTTAGTAGTCAATTTTTTAATCTCGTCTAAACTCGTCTATGGAGTATCTTAAGAGAGTTTACGCCGTACGGCATTTCATACAAACTTTCAAACCCTTATTTTCCGAAATGAATGAACCGATTTTAATGAAACTTCATACGCATAAGCAGGATACAAAGGTCTAAAAAGTTAGTAGAGAACATTTTCGAAAAATAGTGTTACAGCCAAATTGGACCGATTTTAATTTTTCCATAGAAACAGAGATTTTTAGTTATCTTTTTTTAAATAAGACATTTCGAAAATGTTCTCTGCTAACTTTTTAGATCTTTGTATCCTGCTTCTGCGTATGAAGTTTCATTAAAATCGGTTCGTTCATTTCGAAAAATAAGGACTTGAAAGTTTGTATGAAATGCGGTACGGCGTAAACGCTCTTAATTTGACAGGATTAAACTAATATTTATCTTCTGTCCTTTTCATAATGAAATGGAAAGATAAAGTTGCACTGAACTTAAATTTAGTTTAGTTTGTGAACAAGGGAATCGGCGCCACTGCAAACTGTAAAGGTTATAAATAAAAACAAAAGTTCATAGAAAATACTTTATTTATAGTTAGGTACTTTAATTTGTTCTTATCAGCTGAGTAGAGTTAGTCTGTTATCTAGATGAGGTACGATTGGTGACGCTTTCCTGATGTACCCTTCTATGACGTCACTGTCGAGTCCTAGCACTGTCTGGTTGCGACCGTGATCTTTGAACATCTGGAAAAAAATGTGTTGAAACTCTCATACTTGTATTCCCAGAAAAAGTTAGCAGAAACGGAACTCTAATTGCGTACACACTATGAATCACAATCTGAATCGTTTCGAAGGATATTGCTAATCCATTGCTTCATATGTTCGAACAATGTGTCTGCTCAACAACGTAAATAACGCAATGAATGTTGTTGAACTGTCAAAATGAAACCCATTGCTACTGGTAGTGTGTTACGCAATTACCCTGCTGGTGGTCATTGCACATCAAGCTACTACAATCTGTCTTTCTTTAATAGATTTTCAACTTTATCGCAACAGTATAAGGTTCAAAGTTGATTGGGAAAATTTGACAGTTTCGGGTAGCTTGATGTGCTGGCGTCTGCACATCCAGATTATCATTCGTGTAGATACAGCTTATTACAATTTTGTGGGCTCAGTTCCAAATATTTATTTAATACTTCAAGCACATAAATGTACAGAACCTTTGGGTGATGCAGAGACAAACAGTGGTAGGTGCAAACATGAAAATTGAGGAATAAATATTTTAAATATAAAAGATACACAAAAACCTATTAAAACTATAAATATAATAATATACCTAAGTGCTAATTAAGATGTTATGCTTACCATAAATCCATTTCCTCCCCTCGTCAGGAAGTCCAAGGTAGTAAGCTGGTAATCACGATCCAAGTCAAACTCTTTGTACTGATCTCCTTCTTTCAGCAGTATTTCCACCACTTTAGGTATCGCCGTGTCTATTGTCGCTTTGACACCTTGAAAAAGAGGATTAAAATAGTTCATTATGATACGTGTGACTTAAGTAGGACATTATTGCACGGTGTGCAATTGCTGTACGCCGTGCATTAATAGACTACCTTATCCTATACTATTTTATAGCAATGTATGACCTAACTTATTCGTAGACCTAAACCCACACTTAAGTCACGCTTGTCTGTGTAAAAATGGACTTAAGTCACAGAAAAGCGTGACTCAGGTTTAGATCACACAGCGCTATAATTTTTTTTTTATATGCAATAGGATGCGAGAATATTTTATTTTATAAGTCTGAACTGCGAGGTAATGCAAGAGCTGCAAATAAATACTATATAATTATCATCTGCCTAGCCTTTTCCCAACTATGTTGGGATTGGCTTCCAGTCTAACCGGGTGCAGATGAGTACCTACCAGTATTTTACTTACAGCAACTGCCTATCTGACCTGCACAACCTAGTTACTGGGTAATACGAAGCCCTTTGGTAAGGCTGGTTGTCAGACTCGGGCTTCTGGCAACCCGTAACTACAGTCAAAGATCCACTAATGACAGCCGGAACCAATGCAACCTTCCCTTGAAAGTGGACGAAATTTCGGGGCACCTTCCCAAAAAAGCAGCAAAAAAAACCAGAAAAAGGACCTACGCCTTAAAAAAATATAAAACTAGAATTAAAATACTACAAATCCTAAAAAATAAATATTTTACCTGCAAAATGTGGTGTATATGAACCAGTATATGGTTTAGCCTTCCAAGGGAACAGGACCGAGTGCTCCAAAGCTTCTATGATGTATTTCCCAGAGATCACCAAAGTCACAACTTTATTCGTAAACGGTGACATATTTATTATAGAACCCTTTGTGATATCTGGAAGCAAAAAACAAAACATAAATGTAGTTTTAGAAGTCTTTTTGAAAAAAGACAGAGACTAAAACAGAAGACGAACTAGCAGGGGGACCTTTGGGGTTGGAGGGGGCGTGCTCACGGGATCAGACCGGAATAAATCCTTGGAAAGCTCTACCACCACACCTATTTTTGCAGCCAGTCGCATTCCTTAGGCAGTGTCAATGATACAGGCACATAGGCCATTTCAACTATGTCTCCAACCAAACTTGTCATCATAGCGGCTGTCGACGAACCTAGTGGAAAGTGGTAAGGTACCACTGCTTATATACCTTCTCAAATACTGGGGTTTGCAAATGCGTTTCTATACTCAGAGACAAGAAGTAGAAACGCCTTATGTGCACACGTAATATTGTTATTTGGATCAGGTGATCAGCACTTTTGGGAGCAAACTAAAAGAAAACTGCCCCTCTTGACGGCAGAACGTGGTGGAATAGCAAGACCATTTACATCTGCCTAACCTTGTCCCAACTATGTTGGAACAGCTTCCAATTTAACCGGATGCAGCTGAATATCAGTATTTAATATGTCCCACTCCCTCTCGAAGAGAGGAGACCTGTGTCCCAGCAGTGGGAACAATATAGGTTGATTATCTTCATAATCAACCTATATTCCTATATTGCTTCCCAATTTTAGCAGCTATGGTCTTCACCATAGCTGCTAAAATTGGGAAGCCACTCTACTGACCACAGACCCCCAAATGAGCAGGTTCCATTAAATAAAAACGTACTCACACACCTCCTTTTAACATAGAACTGCGTATCATTGATCTTTGGATGAAAGAGACGGAAGGAAGGTTTGTTGGGTGCAACTCGTGTGACTGAAAGAGGAAAAAAAAACAATTGTAGTATTAGTTTCAAGCTAGATTTAACAGTTCTCTTCAAGAAAATAATCTGCACATCTGCGTTTTTTTTTTTTGAATTTTCTATTTGCCCCCAAAAATGACCCCCGTATTCAAAATTCATGTAGTTACTTTACACGTGTGTTTGGATCACAGAGATTCAAATGTGTACCAAATTTCAACTTAATCGCTCTAGAGCAAATTGGCTGTGACAGACGGACAGACAGACACACGAGTGATCAAAGGGTTCCGTTTTTTCCTTTCGAGGTACGGAACCTTAAAAATACTTACAGCATTCAAAAATGCCTCGGCGACGAAGTTACCAAGCTCACATTCCCGTGACGTGCACGCTTCCATGTCCAGATCTCCATCTGCGTACCCCACCACTTCATTGACCAAACTGTGGAGTTTCTCTGCGTATGGCTGGAGGAGAGCTTTGATTTTTGGATCTGAGGACAAAAACGTAAAATCATGACAGGTCTCCCAAAGACCACTACTATGAACGAGACCAAAGAAAAATTGCTTTAATGAAACCTAATAGGCAGATTGATTACTACCTGATTTAATAATAGTCATCCAGAACGAATTTCGGATATGGTAGCCAATCTCAACGGAGACTAGCCATCTACATAACATACATAGTTACATACATACATAATCAGCCTCTAATGTTCCCACTGTTGGGATACGGGCCTCCTTTCTGTGAGAGGGAGTGGGCCGTAATCCACCACGCGGGCCCAGTGCGGGTTGGTAGATGTCACATGTCTTGGAAGTTTTGGTTCTAGGACATGCATTCCTCACGATGTTTCCTTCACCGTTTTGAGAGCAGTGGTGATGAAATAATTTACACAAAGTATAGTGCCTGACTGCTTTTTTTTTAAGAGTAAATACCTAATTGAATAGTATTAGTAGGTATATTTTAGGTCATAGAAATAAAACTAAAAGATTCGGCTTTACCCCGTGACTGCACTAATGATGAAATTGGGCAGTGGGTCCAGTCCACCTATTCAAAATGTGATTAGGTTGAGTGATCCCGTGGGTCCTGTTCGAGTGGGTCCAGTTGACCAAAGACTCATAAGTTGCATTGAGATGGTCAAATGTTTTCTGTGGCTGGCAACAGTTCGTTTTTTAACTCAAAGTTTTTTTAATGTTAAATTGAAATGTTTGAGATGGGGTACCACGGGCAATAAAAATATATTTAATAAGAAGATTGTTATTCAGGGGGTTCCACGGGCAAAAATATTTGTTCGTGGTACCCCAAGGGGAACTAGACAGGGGGACCACGGGCAAGTACCGGCCTGCCGAACGGATTTTAAAAACAACCAGGGTTTTACACTCTAATGGCCGAACCCAATTACCTATCTATCACCAGTTTTAACACATGGAGGTAGAAAAACATATATATATCTGTTTTTTTTTCTTCTGGTATTCAAATGTGATTACGTCAATTGGACCCGCAGGTCCAGTTCAAGTGGGTTCAGTTGACCACAGACTCGTCAAAGCATTTATTTCAAATAGGCACATAAAAGGCACTTTTGAACGTCAAAAATTACACTATTGCAATTTGGCAAAAAAAAATGTTTATTCTATTATATAGAATTGATTCTAGTCGCTCCTTCCAAAAGGCAGTTTCCATTTGCAAAGCACCTAAAGCTATAATCATACATACCTTCAGGTATAGACCTGTTTAAGAAGACGGGTGAGCCCTCAAAGGACTGCAGCTCCCCAAGGTTATCGAAGTAAGCAGTCATGTTCCCGAGGTACTTGGTGTAGGCAGATGCTGTTACTACTAAGACCTGAATGAATGAAAGAAAGAAAATTAATAAGATTTGGAGTATTTTTCACTTTTTAGAGTTTTTAACATAATATTAAATATAACATTTTTAACATAATATTGAGCATAATATTTTTAACATAATATTAAGCAAAACATTTTTAACATAATATTATTAAACATAACATTACACCTGCATTTTTCCATAAAGGGTAGATAAGATAGGGATAGAGAAGTAATTTCAGTCATGTTTAAGTCCTTACAGATACATAACTAGCTGCGCCCCACGGTTCCACCTGTACACATACATACACCTCGTTCTAATAATATCCGTTAATAATTTTCCAATTTAATTGCTATCAGTCAACCGATCGCAAATTGATATTGCCTTTAATGTTCTTGTTAACTTGATTATGGCTTAATTAACGGGTTTAATTAATTATTAATACGTTATAATTGACTTGACCCAATTATATTGCATTATATTCTAATTAATGGGTTCGTATCTCATTAATATTTTGGTATACAATTAGTAGATTTCACTTCGTGATTCATACGTAATCCTCGCTAGTAATAATAATACTACCTAGTAGTTCTATTAATTTAGTATCGTTTACATTTTTTATTTTATTGAATGATCCAGTAGTAAATTCCGCATCTAACCTGGGTTCAGTTAATGCTATTCGCGTTGCTGAATTGTAGGCCTAACAATTATTAAAAAAAACTATAGGTACACCGTGTTCTTCACATTATCTAGAAACTTTGTCAAACGCTTCTATAGCTTTTACAAATTAAATCTAACAAAGGACAAAGGAAGTAGTATACTTATAAAGGCTTCGTTACAAAGATATTTGTAATTTCATTTATAGCTGATTTCTCAATCATCTGATAACTTTGTTCGAGAAATAATTTTGGAATTTTGACAGTTATTCATACAAAAGCTGTCAAACGTCAATTTTATACCTCGAATAAAAGTTATCTGGCGATGGAAAAATCAGCCCTTAGAGAAATTTAATTGAGTGCAGTAAGAAAAGGTCTTAAAATATTTTTCACAAGTTTCAGCCCGCCAATTCTTATGAATGAAAATAAGTCGTTGCCAATTCGAATAAAGAGGCATGCATATCGGGTGATTTATGTCAAGGTATTTAGTTTGTATGAAAATTAACAAAAAAAAAAATGTGTCCATAATGAGAAATGCATGGTCGAAGTTTATGTATATCGTCCGGATCACGATCAAATTAAATTGATACCCATCACCAATATCTCATCATCATCTGCCTATCCTTTTCCCAACTATGTTGGGGTCGGCTTCCAGTCTAACCGGATGAAGCTGAATACCAGTATTTTACATGGAGCGACTGCCTATCTGACCTCCACAACCTAGTTACTGGGTATTACGATACCCCTTGGTAAGACTGGTTGTCAGACTTTCGGGCTTCTGATTACCCGTAACGACTGAACACCAATCTCTAAACATGAAAAAACAAAAATTAAAGTTTAGTTAAGCAAAAGAAGACAAGGTAGATAAACTGTTGATATTTTTGGCGGTACAAAAAATCATCATTTAGTGATTTGCGTCAGAAACATTTAAAAACAACTTTACATTCATTTTTTTCTCAAATAATCAAGACTACAATTAATGAATATTCAATTTACCGATTTAATCAACAAGTCAACTCATTAACTTTACTTGAAAACAAACATAAAACACCAGGGGTCTTACCACAAAAACTTAAACACTTCTCCAACGTGTGTCTACAAAAATTTAAGCACTTGTCCAACGTGAGTCTAATGTCAGTTTTACGTCAAAGTCCATATAAAGATGTGTTCTTCGCTTAAACAACTGATAAACACTGTTTTGTGGTAGTAAGAAATGTTTTTTTTTTATCAAAGACGGTTAGGGGATCAAGGTATATGACGTAAAAAGGGGTTGTCATGATTGAACGGACTGCGGACTGATGGTATAAAAAATTCAGAAGTCAACATGTTTCGGATGAGAAGTTTTAGAACTTCTCATCCGAAACATGTAGACCCATAGTGACCATCATTAGTGATGGTCACTATGGGTCCTCAGAAGGAGGAATCGCATATAGTTTACTAAGCTGCAAGCGTCTACTAACCACAATATTATTTGGATATTATCTTCACAAATGATTGGCTCCTTGTCAATGAAGTGAAAATAGGATGAAAAGTCTAAAAAAGTAGCCACCTCCCGACAGTTTCTGCTTATACAGGGTGGCAGCATGAATTCAGCATATGATTCTAGACCCCTTAGGGTAGACATTTTTAGTCGGCTACCAAAAAAAAATTCAGCTATTTCATAGAAAATTGCAATACCTACGCGGTCAGGATCTATGGAACAGCAATCGCAAGCAATCCTACTAATCACACTAATATTATAAAGGCGAAAGTTTGTGAGTGTGTGTGTGTGTGTGTTTATATGTTTGTTACTTCTTCACGGTCAAACGGCTGGACCAATTTTGATAAAATTATTATGGAGGTAGCTGACACCGTGGATTAACATATAGGTTACTTTTTATCCCGATATTCCCACGGGATCGACATTTACGCGGGTGCAACCGCAGGGCGCAGCTAGTCACACTAATATTATAAAGGCGAAAGTTTGTGAGTGTGTGTGACGGTGTGTTTATATGTTTGTTACTTCTTCACGCTCAAACGGCTGGACCAATTTTGATAAAATTTTGTATGGAGGTAGCTGACACCCTGGATTAACATATAGGTTACTTTTTATCCCATATTTCCACGGGATCGCCATTTACGCGGGTGAAACCACGGGGCGCAGCTAGTAATATTAATATAATATTATAAATGCGAAAGTTTTGAGGATGGATGAATGTTTGTTACTCTTTCACGCAAAAAATACTACATGGATTTGGATAAAATTTGGCACATAGATAGTTTATAACCAGGATTAACACATAAGATACTTTTAATGCCAATATTCCCACGGCATCGAAACTTATGCGGGTGAAACCGCGGGGCGCTGCTAGCAATATTTTTTTTTTATAAAGCACTAAAAATAACAATTTTCAGAATCATGCACTGAATTCATGATAACAGCGGGGCATTAGCGTAACACATTATCAATCGGAATCGGTTTCATTTTGACAGTTCAACAGCATTCATTGCGTTATTTACGTGTTAAGCAGAAAAAAATTCAAACTTATGAAGCAATGGATTAGCAATTTGCTTCAAAATGATTCAAATTCCGACTGATAGTGTGTTACGCAATTATGTTGCAGGTTGCGCATCGATGTCCCAACCACCCTGTATTATACATAAACTGACGCCTGCAGGGTAAATGCTCCTTCAAACAGGCGCGACATGCGATAAAATCGCGCGCGACACAAAGGCACCGCTCGTTGTGCCTTTGTGTTGCGCGCGATTTTATCGCGTGTCGCGCCTGTTTGCAGGAGCCTTAATTGCGTAACACACTATCAGTAGCAATGGGTTTCATTTTGACAGTTCAGCAACATTCATTACGTTATTTATTTGTTGAGCAGACACATTTTTCGAACATATGGAGCAATGGATTAGCAATATCTTTCAAAATGAGTTAGATTGAGATTGCTAGTGTTTTACGCAATTAGAGTGATGTTCACCTATGGGAGAAACCCGTAACAAGCAGAAGCTACAGGACGTCACCTGCTACGATCCTAACATACTCCTTTAAATTATCTTTCGGATAAAATTATCTGGCGTTGGAACAATCAGCCCTTAGGCCGCTATCCCACTGGCGTTTTACGAGCGTCGGCGTCTGTCGAACGTCTTCGCAGCGTTAACGTAGCGCAGACGCGACGTTGACGTCGCGTCGTCGCGTGACAAGCATTAACGTCCGCTTAACGCGACGACGTCAACGTCGCGTCCGGATCTGGACCGCCGACCTATTTTGTGTGGACCTTGACTAGACGGTAAAATTTATAACGAAAACTTAATCTAATCTATCTATTTAAATAAAACGAAGTCGGGTTAGTTACACCATTTATAACTCAATAACGGCTGGACTGATTTTTTAACCGACTTCTAAAAAAGGAGGAGGTTCTCAATTCGGATGTTTGTATTTTTTTTTTTATGGTTGTTCGCGCATAACTCCGTCGCTTGCCAACCGATTTGAAAAATTCTTTTTTAGTTGGAAAGGGAATGCTTCCCAAATGGTCCCATGAAAATTTTATCAAAATCGGACAAGCGGTTTTTGAAAATTCAACAAAAACCTAAAAATTTATCTACATTAACGATCGTTTCATATTTCATAACTCCGTCATTTACGAACCGATTTGGAAAATACTTTTTTGAGCATTTGCTCTCGGAAATCATCATTTGGTAAAGTGGAGCTGATGATAAAGACCACAGATGGCTATCGGAACTACTCAATAACAAATATTTCACGGGTTGCGATTCGATTACTTTAATATGGTTGCTAAGCAATTTATGCTCGTTACAATGCATATGGTGAAATGGAGCTGATAGTGACAAACAGCAAACAAACAGCTCCAGTTCTCCTGGCTCTTATTAGGGGAACTCCTCAACAATTAACGTCCCTGCATCGGGTAAAGCAATATTTTGTAAAAGGTGATGAGCAGTTGACATTAGGCTATTGTAACTTAGACAAATTACAAACTGACCCACTAAAAAGTGAAAAATAAAAACTTTTTTACAAAAAAATAAAAAAACCGGGCAAGAGCGAGTCGGACTCGCGCACCGAGGGTTCCGTAACATCCGGGTTTATACGTAAGGTTTATGATTATGAAATTAAATGTTTTTTTTTTTTTTTTGAGTTGATTGAATGAATGGTAAATTGCGGCTTACGATTTATGACGTATTAAAAAAAACTACTTACTAGATTTCGTTCAAACCAATTTTCGGTGGTAGTTTACATGGTACTGTACATCATATATTTTTTTTAGTTTTATCATTCTCTTATTTTAGAAGTTACAGGGGGGGGGACACACATTTTACCACTTTGGAAGTGTCTCTCGCGCAAACTATTCAGTTTAGAAAAAATGATATTAGAAACCTCAATATTATTTTTGAAGACCTACCCATAGATACCCCACACGTATGGGTTTGATGAAAAAAAAATTTTTGAGTTTCGGTTTTAAGTATGGGGAACCCTAAAATTTATTGTTTTTTTTCTATTTTTGTGTGAAAATCTTAATGCGGTTTACGGAATACATCTACTTACCAAGTTTCAACAGCATAGTTGTTATAGATTCGGAGAAAAGTGGCTGTGACATACGGACGGACAGACAGACAGACGGACAGACAGACAGACAGACAGACAGACAGACAGACAGACAGACATGACGAATCTATAAGGGTTCCGTTTTTGCCATTTGGCTACGGAACCCTAAAAACAACCGACTTCCGAAAAACACTATAAAGTGAAAAATAACTTTAATTTCGGAAGTCGGTGGCAAAAAACTAAAAAACAAATCCAAAGACACCGACTTCCGAAATTAAAGTTATTTTTCACTTTATAGTGTTTTTCGGAAGTCGGTTGTTTTTTTTTGTAAAAAAGTTTTTATTACTATTTGATTTGTTGGATTTGCCTATTAGTCATTATTTGCCCATTATTATTTGACCTCGAATAGCAGAATAACTATTAAGGGGCTTACAATTAAGGACCTAAACACAAAAAAAACGCAACAGTAAACAAAATCAGAAAAATATATGACATTCTTCAGGATATAATATGCTAAGTGGATAGTGTGTTGAAAACTTATTATTACAGCTAATTTGATATGATAGAAAAAAATCATGAAGATACCTCTAAAAACTTTCTTTTTACAATAAAAACCATACTAATATACAATCATTCTATTTTTTTTTGTCAGATTATTCTACAAGCAACATACTAAAATACTAGTTTTAATTTTTTCGTCCAAACAATAGACTTTTTGTAATTAAATAATTGCTTCATATTTTGCAATAAATTACCTACCAGTGTTGTGTCATCGCGCTTCTCTTTATTTTCTATGCACTCCAACAGTGATCGCGCTTTCGCGCTCACGAAAAAAAAAACATAATTCATAAAGGTCAGCTAATATATTACATAAAATCAAGATATTGAGCTTATACCAACTTTACCCCAGACTTCAGGCATCACCGTCTGCCTAGCCTTTTCCCAACTATGTTGAAGTCGGCTTCCAGTCATATCGGATGCAGCTGAATACCAGTATTTTAGATGGAGCGACTGCCTATCTGACCTCCACAACCCAGTTACTGGGTAATACGATACCCCCTGGTAAGACTGGTTGTCAGACTTTCGGGCTTCTGACTACCCGTAACGAATGTCAAAGATCCACACATGACAGCCGAGACCAACGGTTTAACGTGCTTTCCGAGGCACGGAGGGGTCACGGTATGTAAAGATGGTCACCCATCCACAGACCAACCGCGGTAAGTGTAGCTTAACCTGTTCGATCGACCTGTGCAGCTGTTATTATTTAGTCACGGGCACAACATAAGCATAATCAGCCTATAAAGTTCCCGCTGCGGGGACACAGGGTTTCGGTGAGAGGGAGTGGGCCATAATCCACCACACGGGCCCAAGGCAGGTTGGTAGATGTCACTTGTCTTTGAATTTTTGCACGCTAATATTAATTACTCACTTTTTAGGGTTCCGTAGCCAAATGGCAAAAACGGAACCCTTATAGATTCGTCATGTCTGTCTGTCTGTCTGTCTGTCTGTCTGTCTGTCTGTCTGTCTGTCCGTCTGTCTGTCTGTCCGTCCGTATGTCACAGCCACTTATCTCCGAAACTATAAGAACTATACTGTTGAAATTTGGTGAGTAGATGTATTCTGTGAACCGCATTAAGATTTTCACACAAAAATAGAAAAAAAACAATAAATTTTGGGGTTCCCCATACTTAGAACTGAAACTAAAAATTTTTTTTTCGTCAAACCCATACGTGTGGGGTATCTATGGATAGGTCTTCAAAAATGATATTGAGGTTTCTAACATCATTTTTTTCTAAACTGAATAGTTTGCGCGAGAGACCCTTCCAAAGTGGTAAAATGTGTGTCCCCCCCCCCCGTAACTTCTAAAATAAGAGAACGATAAAACTAAAAAAAATATATGATGTACAATACCATGTAAACTTCCACCGAAAATTGGTTTGAACGAGATCTAGTAAGTAGTTTTTTTTTTAATACGTCATAAATCGTAAACCGCAATTTACATTTTATTCAGTCAATTCAAATATAAAAATAATAAAAAAAACATTTAATTTCATAAACATAAACCTTATTCATAAACCCGGATGTTACGGAACCCTCGGTGCGCGAGTCCGACTCGCTCTTGCCCGGTTTTTTATTTTTGTCTTTATTACTGAATAAAATAATATGATTTATTCAGGTCTGATCCCCTGAACCCCTCCTCCACTCCCCCCTCCTTGATCCCCTGCTAGTTAGTCTTCTGTTAGGGTTTCTTTTCGTTTCACCCATTTCTTTCCTATTTAAATCTTGGTTACCGCGACAGGAATATTATATTAATTCCTCAATGAATGTTATATTGATACCTCAATGTTCTTGATTGCACCTACCACTGTTTGTCTCTGCATCACCTAAAGGTTGACTGGTAGAAAATGCCTATGGCATTAAGTCCGCCTCTCTGTACATTTATGTACTTGAAGTATTAAATAAATAAATATTATTTTTTTAAACGGACCCCCACTGAAACTAATTGGTGATCCCTTCCTTAGGGTGTAGACAAGTGACACTCGCTGTCAAAACGTTTCGTATTTTCACAACGACTTTTACATTTTTCCATCATCGCTATCGCTACTAGGATATCACATTTTTGATCTCAAAAACATCCATAGGTACTAATATTTATAAATTCGAAAGTAACTCTGTCTGTCTGTCTGTATGTTACCTTTTCACGACTAAACCACTGAACGGATTTCGATAAAATTGGGCAGAGAGATAGATTGCATCCCGGGGAAGGACATAGGAAATTTTTTGCGACATACCTTGCGGGCGAAGCCGCGGGCGGAAGCTAGTATTACATAAATGCGAAAGTGTGTTTGTCTGTCTGTCTGTTACCTCTTCGCGGTTAAACCGCTGAACCTTTTCTCGGAAATGACTAAGTCCAACATCTCTCATACACTCGTTCTACTGTGAGTTGTTATTATCGTAGCAATGTTACTCTGTGGCTGTTTTAATACAAAATGTACTGAAAACAGATATCTCAATAACTCATCCAATATTCATCATTCATCATTTCAGCCGAAAGACGTCCACTGCTGGACATAGGCCTCCCCCAAAAGGGGGGGGGGGGGTGCCATAATCACCACGCTCGGCAGGCGGGTTGGCGATCGCAGTATTGTACGGTGGTGGAATGCATAGAGAACGCTGCTGCCCATTCTCCGGTACGCCCCTTAGTCGCCTTTTACGACACCCACGGGAAGTATGGGGTGGTGCTATTCTTTAAGTCCGGCACCACACAGACATTTGACATTAGCCATCCAATATTATCGACCGTTAATAACGCGCCTGTGGGGAGAGCCCTTACTTCTATTGTTAAAGACAGTCTTTGAACGGTTCTGTCTCGATTAGAAACATATTTAATATGATTTTAGGTTGTCTAGACAACCTAAAATCTCTTTGTCTATTCTATCAAGGAGCAAGGGCACCGCAATTTGTTATAATATTAAGATAAGTCAATAGTAATAGTTCAAATATTGGTATAAGAACGTGAGAGGCCTTTATAAATGCTACTAGCTGCGCTTCGCGGTTTTACCCGCATAAGTTTCGATCCCGAGGGAATATCGGCATAAAATGTATCCTATGTCCTTTCCCAGGACTCAAACTATCTCTATACCAAATTTCATCTAAATCGGTTCAGCGGTTTAAGCATGAAGAGGTAACATATAGACAGACAGAGTTACTTTCGAATTTATAATATTTTATCCGTTCAGTGGTTTAGGCGTAAAAGGTAACATACAGACAGACAGACAGAGTTACTTTCGAATTTATAATATTAGTATGGATTAGTATGGTTATGGATGTCATCGTAATTATTATCATAGATTTAGTATACACTACTGGCGTGTATAATAAATCTATGGTAATCTCTCTCTTTCTTAATTTGTCAAGCTCTTAGTACATCCATTTTCAACAATGAAAATTAACACAACGACGTGCAATTACGCGTAGCAAGTGGCAAAAATAAAAGTGGGGACTTTAATGTTACATGTACGTACCATATCGAACCACACTAAATTTTAAAATGGGTGATTAACATTTCTATAGCTTGACTTTGTAAAACACGACACGTGTCGAATTAGTTCAAAATAATCTGAGAACGAACACGTTCAATTAAACGTGCCACTCGCTAATTCAAGCAAGTGATAAAGTTATTTTGAAAATACCTACCTACTCTAATTGTCAGTTAAACTAATGTGCCTCAGAGAACACGTTCTTCATACAAACAAACGGTTACGTGTTTTGCAAATTTGATCTTTAGTAGCTTCTAAAAGACTAAAATTACCGCACTGACAGGTAGGTTGACAGGTGTCAGGCACGCATTGTCTCGACGGCCGGACTGTAATTTCAAAATACATAAGGTGATATGTTGAAAAAAATGTGGTTTTTCTATTTCGTGTAACTTGTTAAGTATGTATGTATGAACTGCTTCAAGAATCGTCTGGGCAGATTAAATATCTCCAAGCTATACGATACACACGGATCAGCTAATTACCTGCCAGTGTGTTTAACCAAATAATAATAATAACCTCTATAGTTTTGGCTGTCACCGAGGTACCAAAACAAACTAACTAAATCAATATTTTATCATTTTTACGTTTCACAGGAACAATTTTCGAGATCAAATCCCATAAATAACAAAAAGTTTGGTACATGTTGACTCCCTTACCTGCTTTAGCGAAAAAGCAAGTTATTAATAAGTTTTTCAGTTACAAAGTCCTAATTATAAAAAGTAAAGTCCCCCAGACCGAACTTCAGCCAAGGCGACCAATCTCAGCGGAAATCAGCTTTCGGCGCGGGAGATATTATAATGCACAGGTGTGTACACAGTCCCCCAGACCGAACTTCGGCCAAGGCGACCAATCTCAAATCTGGTGCAAGCCATGATCCGGGGCGAGAGGGAGTGGGAGGCAGTCACCTCCTTCTGTGAAGCAGTCATGCTAGCGAAGGAGGTAGCGGGATGGATGAGGGAGAGAGCCTCCCATCCCAGCCGCCGCGGGAGACGCTCCGGGCGACGGGAGCCGCGAGACGACTCCCGGCCACCGCAGGCGCAAGCCTGCGGACGGAGAGTAATGGGTAGCTTACCGTCCGATCAGGACCAGGCCCGTGCCGGACGGCGCGTACGTGTTCCACGCTCGCCTCAAAGAGATGGCAGCATCAAGGAAGGGAGCCCCCCTTCCTTGATGCTGCCATCTCTTTAGGGCCAAAGCCTGCCGGGTCAGCGGGATTGTCCGAAAGGGTTACCGCTACCCCGGAACATAAAGGGCTACGGAAGGAACACGGGTGGGTTTTAGTCAGTAAGAGTCTGACACTCCCTTCCGCTCCACCCAGAGCGGGAGGGGTCATTTGGTGATTCACCACCCGCAAAAAAAAGGCGACCAATCTCAGCGGAAATCAGCCTTCGGCACGGGAGATGTTAGGTACAGTGCATAAGTGTGTGCGCAGACACAGGTGCCCTCTCCCTTCCCTGACTGTCATTGTCCGATGGGACGGCAATCCTATGATTTCCGAGACACGGAGTTATCACACCACCAACTTCCAAACTCCTGTTACTAAGAAATTCCCCACGGAAAAACCCAATAACACTGCCCGACCCGGGAATCCAACCCAGGACCCTCAGTAAACGCACTTGGGACCACGAGACCAACGGGGCAGTCGATATAAAAAATATCTACATAGGTACGCAAAAACAAGCATACAAAATGGCGGTCGCGTTTCCATGCTAAATGTGCACTGCGGTAAAACATGGTAGGTACCTATTAGTTTTAAAATACAGTGAACTTGACACGAGAATGTAGAATGTCCTTACAAGCCGTCACCGTGAAAGGCACAGATAAGCGATCACGTTACTTGTGAATAATTATCATAACAAGCAAGGCTATGGACAAGTATCATAATTATAAGCCTATAAATTGAGGTATTCCACTCAGAGCACTGATTTGAACCGCACTTGGACGAAACGCACCTGAGCACTTCCACTAACCGCACTGAAACAAAATTTTGTAATATGCGCCACGGCAGGTCAAAGGTCTCTTCTCATTCAAAGAAGGCACTGCTTGGAGGATTATAACGGGTGTAAAGAGACACTTTACGAAGCCGAGAGCCACTTCTACTCCCCGTCATTGCAATAATTTTTTTGTACCGGACCATACCTGGGAAATTGCTGGTTGCGGAGATATTCATCTGCCTAGCCTTTTCCCAACTATGTTGGGGTCGGCTTCCAGTCTAACCGGATACAGCTGAATACCAGTATTTTACATGGAGCGACTGCCTATTTGACCTCCACAACCCAGTTACTGGGTAGTACGATACCCCTTGGTAAGACTGGTTGTCAGACTTTCGGGCTTATGACTACCCGTAACGACTTTCTAAGATCCACGAATGACAGCCGGGACCAACGGCTTAACGTACTTTCCGAGGTACGGAGGGGTCACGGTATGTAAAGATGGTCACCCATCCACAGACCAACCGCGGCAAGCGTAGCTTAACCTGATCGATCTACCTGTGCGGCTGTTATTATTTAGCCACGGAGATATTAAAGGTCAAAATTCTAACTTTACTGACGTTTTTTTACGAAAACAAGTTTTCGATGTTATAAAAAAAAACTTTAAATACCCCCACGGCCCCTACGCCCATGGAGCTGAAAAGTTTTGGACTGGCAATCGCGTACCGGGCGACGTAGCGTTGGAAATCCTCCCACAAGGTGGACCGATGACCCGGAATCGGCTGGAGGCGAGAAGCATAGAACCGGTCGAAATGGCGTTCCTTGGGGGAGGGAGGCCTATGTCCAGCAGTGGACGTCTTTCGGCTGAAATTATAATGTTAACGATAGAAACATAATAAGACTGACCTTATGTCCAGGCTTCTCTTGACTTTCTACTATTATCGGGTAGGGTCCGGCGACGTCTTCCTTGCTGGGAGCCTCTCCATTCCAGAGGAGACTGTGTGAGTGGCCTCCCACTATTATGTCTATGTTCTCTCCGACTTGCTTAGCCATTTGCCTGAAAGAAAGAATTACAATAAAAAAATATATTTAATAATAATAATTAATAATACAGGGATACTCGTCGGTTGGTGCCGCATTTCATTAAAATTTCCTAAAGGGCCTCTGCGAGTTGGCTTCGGGCTTCCAAAGGATCGGGACCCGAGATATGTAAAATCATAAAATTATATAATAAAAATAAATATAATAATTGCCGATTGTAGTATCAGCCAATGGACTGATGGCCGAAAGCCTCGATCAACATCTATCGGGGCTCTCGTTAGGCGGTTGGATCAAGGGGCTGATTCAGAAGGCGGTACTCCTTGATACGGCTCGCATTATGAGGAGGTTCCTGTCTCTGGAGCCCTAACCACCGGTAGCTTGGACCCTGCTCCCGAAACCGGCGGATAACTATATTTTTATATTTTTAAATGTTTTTTAAACTTATTTTTTATATTTTAAGAAATATTTAAAAATGTAAGAAAGTAAGATAGCTAAATAAATGAACGAAAAATATAATAAATCTATACCTATAATAAAATTGTAGGAAAGTGGTGTCTGTACAATGGAAATATATTAAAAAAAAGTAGCAGGGGTTGTTATTATATCGATGCCGAACCCGAAAATGTAATTACATTTTTTTTTGTCTGTTTATCTGTTTGTCTGTTTGTCTGCTGTGTTTGTGCACGCTAATATCAGAAACGGCTTATTCGATTTAGATGCGGTTTTAACTATTATATTGTAGTAAGCTTCACTTAACATTTAGTGTTTATTTCATGTCAATCGGTTCATAAATAAAAAAGTTATGTCAATTTAAAGAATCACGGCGAACATTTGTTAAGGTATTCTATCAGAGTACGTAAACGCCTCGCGCCTGCACGTCCGAGGCTATATATACAAGGTGTAACGGAAAGGGGGTATCAACCCTGAAGGAGGTGAATGAAGATGAAAAAAAAAATTTGAACCTCCCATAGTAATAGCACATCAATGATTTACTATTACTATGGGAGGTCCAAATTTTTTTTCATATTTCGACCTATGTTCTTTGGGGAAATTTGTTCAGTTTCATGAGCACATTCACCTCCTTCAGGGTTGATACCCCCTTTCCGTTACACCTTGTATAAAGCGCGCTGAGAGCCGCGCCGCTGCCATAATTCCGATCCAGCCTGTCCCTTGCTGCCCTCTCCCAGCGACGCCCTAAGCCGAGGTCCGTACCCCACAGGGGGTGCCCTTAGCGTGTAGTCGCTTAGTTTTTAAGTTTATATTATGTAGTTAAGTTGTGTATTATGCCCTGGCTGGAGGCCTTAATTTATTGAGGCATCCACAGGAAAGCCAGGTTAAGCAGTCGACAACCCCTCAGGTTGAACTGCGAGATGACCATTTCAAAAGAAAACGCGCCGCTGCCATAAGGATTCAGTTATTCGTAGCGAACGCACGTATCCTGGAGAGTATAGGCGAATAGTTGGATTCGATTATTGCGATTCACTTGAATACTGACTGTTTGCATATTTCATTTATTTATATTTTAGGGTTTGTAGGTTAGGTTCTTTTTCTTAATTTTCTTTAAAATTTTGTAAGTATTTGGTAGAGGTTAGGCGGTTCTTTCCTTGATTATTGGGTATTTACTTATCTTAATTTTTATTTAGGGTTTTGTAAATAAATATTGTAAGCATTTATTATTGGTTAGGCATTTCTTTCCCTGATTTTCGGTATACTTATCTTAATTTGTATTTAGGGTTTGTATATAAATATTATAAGTATTTGGTATAGGTTAGGCATTTATTTTTTTGATTTTCTTTATTAAGTATAAGTTCATTAGCTTAGGTTAGTAATTATTTTTTCTAGCAATTCTTTTGTTTTATAAAGTTAGTACGTTTGTCTGTGTAGAAGAATAGCACCACCCCTTACTTCCCGTGGGTGTCGTAAAAGGCGACTAAGGGTCTCACCGGAGAATGGGCAGCAGCGTTCTCTATGCATTCCACCACCATACCATACTGCGATCGCCAACCCGCCTGCCAAGCGTGGCGATTATGGCAAACCCCCCCAAAATTGGGGGAGGCCTATGTCCAGCAGTGGACGTCTATCGGCTGAAATGTTGATGATAATGACGTTTGGTTTACACGTCTTAACACTTATTACTTAAACTGTGATAATTTTAGACTGTATAATAATCTGTAAGTATTTATAATTTAATTGTTTACGATAATACGTGTTTACTAAATAACTGTGTGTTAAGTAGTAAGTACTATTTTATTGTAAGAATGCCTCGAAGAAGATCCAACCTCTCCCAATGTAGCAGAAATGCTAAAAGGATGAGATTAGTTCGATCACAGGAATCTGAGGAAGGTCGTGAGGCAAAAGGCTCTCTGCACCAGGCTAGGTTTCGTGCTGCAGAAACTTCGACTCAGCGAGAATCTCGACTGAGTTCAAATCGTTCTCGAATGATGACAACTCGAAATAGGGAAAACGGGGAACAACGAAAGGCACGTTTATCTGTCGATCGCGAAGCTCACGCGCTATCGCGTGAGTCTGAGACTTTTGCTGTCAGGGAAATCCGCCTGAGCTCCCAGAGAGTACGGACAACAAATGCTCGATTCCAGGAGACACAGGACGAACGGGAAATACGTCTCACTGCCGATCGTGAAGCTCATACACTATCGCGAAGCTCATACACTATCGCGTGAGTCTGAGACTTTCACTGATAGGGAAATTCGTCTGAGTTCTCAGAGGGTTCGGACAGCAAATGTTCGGTCTCAGGAAACACAGGAAGAACGAGAAATACGTCTCACTGCCGATCGTGAAGCTCAAGCACTAGAGTCTGAGACTTTCACTTAAATTCGCCTGAGTTCTCAGAGGGTTCGGACAGCAAATGCCCGGTCTGTAGACGGTATATGTAATTCAAAATATGCTGCCCGAAAAGTCACTATTCCACGCGGACGAAGTCGCGGGCACAGCTAGTTAATTATAAATTTGAACCCTGTCAGTCAAAATAGGACAGTTTAAAGACATTTCATTTTTGTTGGTGGTAATATCAAATTGTTTTTTTTTTATAATGACCCCGAGTATGGAAATAGTGACTACTTACATTGTTGCATTGAGTTTCCACCTATAATAACTAGTTAATATATTTTAAGTGGTAATAGTAAATAAATAAATAATTAGCTGGTATGTAATTTTGTTTCTACAAAAACCATATTATACAAATTATAAAGGCTTGGTAGTTTTATCTTGGGCTAACAAAATATTTGGTGCTACAATATTATATCGGTTGGTCGACTCCTCACGTGACCAGAGGGCTGGCCTATTTTTTGGCCAAAGAATCAGCATTGCCATACAACGTGGCAATACTGCCAGCCTTTTGGACACGTTTCCTGTTGACAGCGATGCGGACGAATTTTTTGATGCCCTTTGATTATTTCCCCTCCTTTTTATATACTTGTACATATTATTATTATTAAGACTGTTAGCTTCTCCAATATAGGTTCTGTATGTTCTTTCTACAAAACTTATCTCATCTATGTACATTTCGCCGAAAATATAAATTTTGGATTTTTCCAAAACTTTTACCAACAAATTGATAAACTTAGGTACTTTTCAGTCAAAAATTCTCAAGTTAAGCTTCTTCCTAAAACAACTAGGAATATTTGGAGAAACAAAGAATATTATTGTATTTTTAATACAAGCTAAGCCGTCCAGCATAACTACCTACTTAGTAAGAAATACTTTTCGAAACAACCTTGTTACTTTTTATTTTTTCTCCGACTTAATGGTGCAATTCACAACAATAATTTTGCACCTAAACGACTTTAAGCTACATTAACTTAAATAATATAAACCTGCTTATTTCCTTTACTTCCTCACTAAGAAAATCCGAGAATAATGCTACAGTAATCTCTGGAAATTGGAATAGAAATGATTGATTGCAGTTCTGTTTATTAAATATCTTTTCCAAGACATGACCAGACAGAAGAAGCTCAAAACTTGGTTTTAATGAATTGTTATTATTAAAATAATATTTACGTAAATAACAACTATTTTAAACTACCTAATTGATTAATAAAAATAACAAAATTATATTATCTTTAAAATTAACTATAACTTTTCACAAACTATACATAGCGTCGAAAAATTCATATGCATCACGACTGGTAATGGCCACTTTGTATGGTAATGCTTAGCTTCTGGGCAAGGAAAAAATGCCAGCCGTTGGGTCACGGGAAGTGTCATCCATCCGTTTCCAGATTTCCATAATGAGACTATGAGCACTCGGATCCCACGGCCCGAGGGTTTCAACCCATATTGTCATTTGTTTAATTTTCATTTGGTCAGACCGTTCTTGATTTAAAACCACTCAAATTATTGTATAGCGGTGTATGAACTCCTCCGTCCTAGCAGACCTTTATGGTGGACTGTTACTAACATGGCAGCCTGACAGATTGACATATAAGCATTGCCTTTTTTTTTTTCGGGTACTGCAATAGTCTTTTTATTCGTGGAAGCATTATCTTATATATTACTAGCACTTGTGATTTGAGCTTGCCAAGAGGCCCCGACATGCACGTTACGTTGTGAGAAATTTGTGGCGAAAATATAAAAGTTTAACCCTCAACGGTAGCCTTTCCTGATCCACCCCGACCACATGCATTACAATTTCATCCACGAGAATCGTGGCTTAAGTATACGATCGGTGAACCCTGGATACACTGGATAGTCAGCTCCACTAACCTTGCAGACTGACTACTATCTTTGCCACCTACTCAAGTAGGTACACTTGAGGGGCAATTCTCGTAATATTAAGAAAGTTCACAGTCTGATCTCAGTTTCAATCTGTCAAAAAATACCTCTAATTTCCCTACATTTTGACAAGTTTTTGACATTTGTTTGTCGCCGAAATGAAGTTGCGACCAGATTTTGAACGTTTTAAAGCACGATAACCGGCCTTCTGATATTGTTTTTTATTTTATTTTATTTATTAAGGGATAACAAACAACTACAACATATATAATACATAAGGTTAACAAAATTAAATGTAGTAATGTTGCAGTCCACTGCATTATCCGCAGATAGGACATGTTGAAATATCAGAGGTTGCCACTAGACGAGCATTACCAAAATTAACAAATATTTTGAAACAATAACATATATAATTGTAAGTTACTATAAGGCTAGCTATAGCTACAAAACCAAATCATATCAGTAACAATTTCATTTACTTACTTAAATTATGCAATAAATAAATAATAACAATAAGATTACAATTAAGATAAAATTCTTATAATATTAGATTTAAATTTATTTTTCGAACACGCAAATATATCGATATCAATGAAATTAGAATTATATGATTCCAACATTCTACGAATAGGGCAGCGTGAGCCAGAATTTGTACGACAAGAATTTAGCGCGAACAGAGTACGTGCGCGAACCTGTCGCACATGAACCGTTCGGGGGACAGAATAACACAGTTTACTCGTCAGATCAATGGCATCAAAATGACTGTGCACTATATCATGAAGCACGTTGGCCTCCAGGTATTTGCGCCGGTTCTCCAAGCTGATAAGCTTGTACTTATCAAGGAGTTGGGAGTATGACAGATAAGTCTTAGTCCCATAGCATCTGTAGTACATAGCACGGAGGTACTTGCGCTGAACCCTTTCAATTTGTACTACGTACTTTTGGTAAAAGGGGTTCCAAATAGGGACCGCATATTCCAACTGGGAGCGAATGAGCGTCTTATATAGATAAAGATAGGTTGAGGCACGCTTAAATTCTGTTGAAGATCTCATCACAAATCCATACATTTTAAAAGCATTATTGACTATGGCTTCGATATGGTGGTTCAAGGACAGTTTGCCATCAAAGAGAACACCTAGATCCTTCACTATAAATATATTATTTAAGGGGATACAATTAAGGTTGTAATTGAAATTGATGATGTAATTATTCTTAGTAAAGTGTATATAGTTACACTTGGGGATACTAAGATGCAGCTTATTGTCAATACAGTAGGCAGTTAGTCTGTCTAGGTCCTCCTGAAATGACTGGCAGTCGTCCATAGTACGTATTGCTTGAAAGGCCTTCAAGTCATCAGCGTACATCAAGAATTTGGACTTTCTAAAACATTTCTTAATATCGTTGATATAAATAATGAATAATAGCGGTCCCAGAATAGAGCCCTGTGGAACTCCGGAAGTAATATTAACAGAGACAGACTGATGACCATTAACCACAACCCTTTGTGACCGATTTTCTAGGTAAGACACAAACCAACGCAACAAATTTCCGCGTATTCCATTGTAGGCAATTTTATTCAGGAGAATTTCATGATCGACCTTGTCAAACGCCTTTTTGAAATCAGTATAGACCGCATCTATTTGTACTCGCCTATCAACATTTTCAAAAAGGTAATTAGCAAATATTAACAGGTTTGATGTCGTAGATCGGCGCTTAACAAACCCATGTTGTTCAGGAATGATAATGTTATGCAGAAGAGGGTAAATCTCGTTGTGGACTAGTCTTTCAAAAAGCCTTGACAAGGTCGGCAGAATCGAGATGGGTCTATATTGTTCTACGTCATGCCTTGAGCCACCCTTATGCACTGGAGTAATGTTAGCTCGCTTCCACACCTTCGGGAACACACCTTCATGCAGACATCTATTAAAAAGGATATAGATCGGCTCACAAATACTGTCAGCCGTAGCCGTAAAAAAGGCCGCCGGAAGACCGTCAGGACCTGCCCCCTTAGAGGGGTCCAACCGTTTCAACTCGTTGAGTATTTTTGATTTATCAATATGCAAATTACTAATTAAGTTACCATTTTCTGCGCACTTCTGCGGTGGATCCCACGTAGAGAGCGTTGGTGACACGGGCTCAAATACGGACAAGAAAAAGTCCGAAAACATATTGCAGACAACATCAGGATCACTTGACTTGACATTCTGGTACTGCATCTTGGACGGAATGCCAGACTTGCTTTTACGGTTAGAGATATAGGACCAAAAATGCTTTATGTTACTAGTGAGACTATCTTCAACCGAGTTAATATAGTTGGAATAACAGGTTTTGCACATATGTTTGAAGATAGACCTACATTCCGAGAAGTTATTATAGTCTTTGGCGTTGCTGTATTTTTTCCACTTTATCCAAAGACGTTGCTTCTTCTTAAATAATTTAACTAATTGTGGCGTAAACCAGATTGGGAAATCAAGTGATCTAGTCCTTGCCGGGGGGACTAGTGGGCTAATTATGTCACTCAACATACTATAGAATGCCTCCACCGCCTCTTCCGATGATAGACTGTCAAACAGTGTGGACCAATCGACCTCATCCATGTGTTTATTGATGAGATCGTAATTAGCTTTACGGAAATTATATTTATTAATCGGTTTTCTCTTTAACATTTGTGTGGATAAGCTAACAGGTGCGATTATAACAAAAGGGGGGTGGTAGGGGTCGACTGGCAATAAAGGATCTTTAAGGTGGCCAGTCGAACAGCAAGTGTTCGAGATAAACAAATCCAGGGTCTTTCCTCCACTGTTTAGCGTGCTATTATATTGGTGAGCATCTAGCGAAGACATGAGATGCATAAGTTCCGAGCAAATAGGGTGTGTGCAGACACATGCCACACAAGCCTCATGCCCCGCCGATATCGCGCTCCACGCAACATTAGGGAGATTATAGTCACCGACGATGTAAACATTCATGACGTTAGGTGCATTTAAGGTGTCCTGAAGAAAGTCAAAATGAGATGAATAGACATCGGAGCTGGTCCCCGGAGGAATGTAAGCTGCGCTGATGATATGAATCTTATGTTTATCGTTTTTGCTAGGCAGTGCAACCATGAGGTGTTCAATACACGCCGAGGGCCTACAATGCGGGCTACTGAAAATATCGAGTGAGGCCGATTGAAGCTCACGCAGTATTGCAATGAGCACCCCACCCCCATCTCGCTTCCCCGTGGCGTCACGATCCCGATCACAGCGGAATACAGTGTAACGCGGGTCAATAAACTCGCTATTCGCTATTTCTGGTATCAGCCAAGTCTCTGTCAATATTATGACGTCATATGAGGATGCCAAGATATTCACAAGCAACGAGTGTAGCTTAGTTCTAATTCCCCTACAGTTCTGGTAGTAAATTAATAAATTATCAGTACTATCCATTATCAGAATGTACTGCAACATATTTATATAGATCTCGCGTTCTTTTGTAAAACTTGATAAATTGAGGAATCCAATGATTTCTAACCATTGTACATTTATAGCTGTTGAAATAAATTAATAAGATAACATTAAAACTTGTATATAATTTAAATTTACATGTCATAGTAAGTAGAAATGATTTTATAAAAAAAATATTTAAAATTGATTTAAATTTTATAGTAAGTTTGTGTAAATTTGGTTTTTTGTTTTGTATAATAAGTAGATTTAGATTGATTAAAATAGTATTAAATTTCATAGCATGCACAATTTTATAAAAGTAGATAACGCAACAGATTAAAACATAAAAAATATAACAGTAAAAACAAATAATGATACCTGGTTTTTTGTTTTGTATAATAAGTAGATTTAGATTGATTAAAATAGTATTAAATTTCATAGCATGCACAATTTTATAAAAGTAGATAACGCAACAGATTAAAACATAAAAAATATAACAGAAAATACAAATAATGATACCTATGTGAGTTAGACACTTATTCGACCGATTTGGATCGGATTTTATCGAGGTCTCTTTCTCCGCGTATAGCAAACGAGGATTCGCCTTCACGCTCTCGGACAAGTATTGTAGCATTTCTAATCCACACATATTTGTAGTCGTGGCTTTTGGCGACATCCCGGGCTTTACGAAATAACTGTTTCTTCTTCAGGGTTAAATGCTCATTAAGGTAAATAGAAGATGTCGTTCCAGTTATGCCAATTTGTTCTGTCTTGAGAGAAGATGCCTTACGAAAGGCACTGAGTAGGTTATCCCTGTGTATACACGACGTGAATCTGACGATGACGTTTTTAGGTCTAGTGCTTTGTTGGTGTGCATGTGGTACTCTATGAACGGCAACAATGTTCTGCTGTGTCACAGGTGAGTTAAGTGCAAGACCAATTGCTTCAATGAGGGCCGGCAGGTTCTCGTTGCGCCTTTCGGGCAAATTACCAATTTCAACATTGCATTGACGAGCCTGTTGTTCCAAGGTATCAATTTTGGTCTCAAGAGCATTGACAATCTGCTCTACATCAGCAGATTTAGTGCCATTTAGTTCGCTGGTACGCTTCTCAAGGATGTCGTAACGCTGCGTCAAATCATGAGTAGTTGTTTGGAGGCTTGCAACATCATTGCGCAGATCATGCACATTCTGCTTCAAAAGGGACTGCTCAGTACGCAGCGAATTTATTTCCTTTTGTATATTAGCCATAGTAGATTTGATGTCATCGCGAATTTGAGTCAGATCTTTATTCATCTCATTTCGCCAGTTGCTAAGGGTTTTGTGTAGGTCACTTGTGAAACTTACAAAGTCTGAGCTAGAGATGGTTTGACTAGGTTTACCCGCCACTTGGCTAGGATCACTGTACGTACGAGGAGGACTGCGTTCCTCTAAGGTGTCATACGACATGTCCATGGAGTTATCCACGGTCGCAGATTCCGTGTAGCTGCGTACAGGCGTATTAACATTCGACCTAAGACGCCGGGTTACATTGTTGCACGGTGGGCACTTCCATGAAGCCTTAAATTCAGCGCTTAGTGCAGCATATTGGCTATGCGTGACATTGAGACACTCGAAGTGATATTTTCCTTCACATGCACAGCACAGAAGGATATTATCACAATCAGCAGAAGGTTCGCCTTGGCAGCAATTCATTATAACTTGATTAAATAAAGTTTGAGTAAGGGACAGCGCCACCTAGTTTGCTTCGTTGAAAGAATGTGGTACACGGTAGCAGTGAGATAATCGATCGTAGTAATGTGTCAATACGATTCGATCACAATGGGCAAGGCGCAGTAGTACCAAGAAAAATCAACAGATGGCGCCAGGATCGACAAATGACTTGCAAATTTGATAACATCAGCACTTTAGATATGATGGTAAACAAAACATCTCAATTGCCGTGGGAACACTGTAGAAGCTTCGTATATAATTATTTGCTAGTCCAGAGACAATTATTGGAGTTTCCGGACCGATTACTTAGTTTTTAAAAGAATACTTTGCTCAACACACGAACCACAGAGAACAGCACCTATTAGTTTAGTCACAGCACAGATACTTCTTGTAGCACTGGGGAACGGTATTAATTATGACTTCCAGCAATCACAGTCACTAATTATTCACTTTCCACTATTTTTTATAATTGTTAAATACGGAGCTGCGCTCAAGGTAAACTGTAGTTATCGCCCTCTAGCGGCGGTGAATGTTCTGAATTTCACAAGTGGACATAGAACACCCTAGAATAGACCAGTCACCCAAAAGGTGCCAATGGGTCTCTATTTCTAACCCTCCGCTATCCGTCCGTCCGCCCATCCGTTCATCCGTCCGTCAGTCTGCCTGTCTGTCAGCGGGCTATATCTCATGAACCGTTATAGGTAGACAATTGAAATTTTCACAGAGGGTGTATTTCTTTTGCCGCTCTAACAACACATTATAAAAATAATAATTTAATTTATTATAATAATTTTATATTCCATACAAGAAACGCATTTTATTCGGCGTTTTTTTGCCTTGTGGTACGGAGCCCTTCGTTTGCAAGTCCGACACGTACTTTTTTCGCCCGCTTTTTTTTATAATAATGTAATATCATACGTTTCAATAGCTTGCTAATCGAAAAATAGCTTTAGTCATAAATCCGATTAAACCTTAGAAATAAGCTATATGTCAGAATTATACCCTGACAGAGTTACTTTATCGAGATGAACGATTTAAATGCATAGGTAGCGACTATCCACTATATTTTCTAATAAAGTTGTCATAAGATGATGCACTGCATAAGACGGGTGCTCCAATATCACAGATATGTATATCTATATCTGTGTCCAATATATACTGATAAAATATCGCCTTGAAGTGAATCGGGTGGATGGTGGAAATAATGGGTTCAGATGACGTCCGTATTATGGAGGATTTTAATATGTAAGATAGTTTATCGTGATCGGGGTCGGAATTTTGTGGCTTTGTAGAGTGTGGGGATGAATACGTGGGGACTCTATTTTGGAAGGTAATCACGTAATATTCTTAGCGTAATGGCTGTAGATGAAGATGAACGAAAGCATATTGTATTTAGTTTTTATTCATTCACTAGTAACCCGTCCCGGCGTCCGTTGAGAAAACATCGAGATTTATGTATTATGTAAGTTGAATGAAGTATCTACGTACAGGGTTATTGGTAAAACATTAACAACCTCTTAAGAGGTCATTGTACTCGTCATTATGAACAACTTTTACTATGGGACCAAACCAGAAATCGCGAAAATAAAATCAGCTGTTCCCTACATATTGACGAGTAAGAGGTACCTACGGACATAAATGTAGGGAACAGCAGATTTTTTTTTCGCGATTTTTCGAGACGCATGTTTCCCCTAACCCTTTCTTATTTTTGTGTCTACGTTCTTTATGCGTCATGTTTACCGCGAATAAACGTATTTCCTGTCTTTATTTTCGTTACGGGTAGAAGCAGAAGCCAAAATCTGACAAACAGTTTTGACAGTGTTTGTCAGTGTGTGTGATGTGATGTGTGGGAGTGTGTGATGTCTGTTTGTGGGGGTGTGATTGTGTGTGTGTGAGTGTGTGTTTGTTTGTTTGTGGTTATTTGTTTGTTACTTTGTTGTAGTTGGGAGAAGGTTCGACAGATTGATTGTTGAAGTGAGTTGGTACCACTATTTCTTTCGAAATGAGACCTATCACTGTTATAAAATGGTAATACAACAATAATTTATTAAGGCTTACCTATACTGTGCCTCACCACATAACTATAGTCGGACTTTTTATTAGCTGCAGTAAAATGACAGCTTATGAGTAAGGGCTGATTTTTAGGGTTCCGTTGCCAAATGGCAAAAAACGGAACCCTTATAGATTCGTCATGTCTGTCTGTCTGTCCGTCCGTATGTCACAGCCACTTTTCTCCAAAACTATAAGAACCACACTGTTGAAACTTGGTAAGTAGATGTATTCTGTGAACCGCATTAAGATTTTCACACAAAAATAGAAAAAAAAAACAATACATTTTGGGGTTCCCCATACTTAGAACTGAAACTAAAAAAAATTTTTATCGTCAAACCCATACGTGTGAGGTATCTATGGATAGGTCTTCAAAAATGATATTGAGGTTCCTTATATCATTTTTTTCTAAACTGAATAGTTTGCGCGAGAGACACTTCCAAAGTGGTAAAATGTGTGTGTCCCCCCCCTGTAACTTCTAAAATAAGAGAATGATAAAACTAAAAAAAATATATGATATACAATACCATGTAAACTTCCACCGAAAATTGATTTGAACGAGATCTAGTAAGTAGTTTTTTTTTTAATACGTCATAAATCGTAAACCGCAATTTACCTTTTATTCAACCAACTCAAATATAAAAAAATATAAAAAAACATTTAATTTCATAAACATAAACCTTATGCATAAACCCGGATGTTACGGAACCCTCGGTGAGCGAGTCCGACTCGCTCTTGCCCGGTTTTTCAATCATCTGATAACTTTATTCGAGGAATTATTTTGAAATTTTGACAGTTATTTCATACAAAAACTGTCAAACGTCAATTTTATTCCTCGAATAAAAGTTATCTGGCGATGGAGAAATCAGCCCTTACTTAAATAACTGGAATTGGCGTCTTTTTGTTTTTACGCGGCCATCAATCAAATCTTGTTTTTCTAGTACAGAATAGTGTAACATCATCATCTGCCTAATCTTTTCCCAACCATGTAGGGGTAGGCTTCCAGTCTAACTGGATGCAGCTGTATACCAGTATTTTACATGGAGCGACTGCCTGTCTGACCTCCACAACCCAATTACTGGATAATACGATACCCCTTGATAAGACTGGTTGTCAGACTTTCGGGCTTCTGACTACCCGTAACGACTGTAACAAAGGAAACTTATTTGACATGCATAATCTCTAAACTCAGTCCGAAATGAGTTATTAAGAAGTGTCATGTTAATGTTGCAGCTAACTATAAGTTTAAGATTTGCCAAGTCTGCGGAAGATCCTAGGGCATTAAAATCCTTAAAAGCCAGTTAGTCCTACTATCCTACTTCCTACTAATATTATTAACGCGAAAGTTTGTGAGGATGGATGGATGGGTAGATGTTTGTTACTCTTTCACGCAAAAACTACTGAATGGATTTGGATGAAATTTGGCACACAGATAGTTTATAACTTGGATAAATACATAGGATATTTTTTATCCCGGTAGTACATTGCCGTGGGATAATTTCTGAATACGCGGGCGAAGCTGCTGGCTTAAGCTAGTGTGAGCGTTTTATTTACAAACTAGCAGCGCCTCGCGGTTTCACCCACATAAGTGTCGATATAGTTCGAATATCGGGATAAAAAGTATCCTATGACCTTTCCCGGGACTCAAGCTATTTCTATACCAAATTTCATCTAAATCGGTTCAGCGGTTTAAGCGTGGAGAGGTAACAGACAGACAGACACACTTTCGCATTTATAATAATAAGTACTAGCAGCGCCCGACGATTTCACCCTCATAAGTATCGATCCCGTGGGAATATCGGGATAAAAAGTAGCCTATGTCCTTTCCCGAGACTCAAACTATCTCTATACCAAATTTCATCTAAATCGGTTCAGCGATTTAAGCGTGAAGAGGTAACAAACAGACAGACACACTTTCGCATTTATAATATTAGTATGGATGGATATTAATTAACTTAATAAATGCTTTCCCATCAACCATGTTCAGCTTCATACCATTTCAAGTTACATGAAGCAAATAATTCTAGTTTTGAAATTAATTGAATTTGACAATTAATTTACTAATTGTAGTTGGAAACAATTAGTAAATTAATTGATGAACAAATGACAAATAATGTGGTTTTTATTCTACTGTCGTGGTTATAGTACCTACATTATGATACATGTGTGCTATGTTGATCATTATGCTCGAGGCGGTATTATTCGCGCGAGCCGCAGGCGAGCGCGATAAGAAAGCCGAGAGTCTAATGATCAATGCACACGCGTTTCATACGACGTTTTTCAACACACTTGTGAGGAAAAAAATAGACTTGTATTGTTAAATATTAAGTTGTTTGGAAAATGGCGCGCTAGTTTTGTTTTGTGATGCGCGCGCAGGTGTAAATAAGTGCTTACTCTCATTTTAAATATATTAGTCTAAGGCTTCGACAAACCATCTAAACAGCCTATAGAAAAAATATAATAAACACAAAATAATGTTTAGACTGATCGTAGTGTTGTCGTATGTCAAATTGTAGTTTATTTATGGAAAAGTTCTTAGAGAAAAAATCTAACTTGAAAGATTCTATTCTAATGACTATAATTATGTAAATACATAATATATTATAGTCGCGAATCATATGTGATCAAGATACAACCTGATACTGACCTGCAAATTACAAAAAAACGTAAGAAATTTTTAATTATCCACCTTAAATTATCCGTGATCCATTCCGAAACCAAACGGAAAAGACCCTGACTGGCGTTCTATTATTGCGGATTCTCACTGAAGTAATGTATAATTCTCTATGCCAGTAGTACTTTCTAATTCCATACTAAGTAAACTACAATTTGTCTAAGAAATACAAACTTATTTTTGCAGTCGATCAAATTAATGATGTGCATTGTGCATGCGTAAAAATTCAACCCAACTACGGAACCTTTCACTGTACGTGGTCTGACATAAGCATGGCCATTTTATTTAAATTTCGTTGGGAAATTATCACAAAAAAAACAATTTCTATTACTCAAGTAAACTAATAGAAACAAAAACTACCAAGCTCATTCAACTAACAAAACATATTAAAATGTATAGTGATTGTGGAATACCCAATTTATACTATTAATTTATCACCATTCCCACACTTTTGCTAAGCCTACCTAAAAAATGTATACCGGGCATTCTGTAGCAAACTATTAGAAAGTATCAAAAATAAATATGTAGTAAGTACAATAAATAAAAATAATTTTGCACGGCGAGCGCATTCCGAAGATTAATTCAAATATAGAAACAATTTGGCGCGAAATTCAATAATTGATGACTATGGTCAAAGGTCCTCAGTTATTGACTCAGTTTCAATATATAGTCCAAAAACACTAAAAATAACATTACAAAAGCATAAATCATTATTATAAACAATGCTTATTGTATTTAATGCTTAAAATAATTTTATTTCAGTTTCCGAGTATCGATTTCCGTAATTCTACATATTAATTACCTGAGTCAATCGAAGTTAAAAAAAATCGTTTAGCATAGTCGGTTTCGCACATCATTACTATCAATGATATCATTGATTACTATATAAAAAACAATAATGGACGGCGATTTTGAACACAAATTGAGTAGCGGTAATGAATAATACGTGTTATTGGACCTGTGCTTCAATATTACGTTAACATTTGGGCATTTTCGTGTTGTTTATAATATTGTCAATAATATTTTGTCACATTTTAAATCTTACCTACATGTGTGTGCGTGATATTTGTGAAAAGTTAAATGTAAACACGCAGATTGGCGCGAAACTCGACATTAGATATCAAAAATCTTCATTACCGCTACTTATTTAACTAAAACAATGGATGAATTCGTCAAACAATTAAATGATGTATTATTCACTGCCCCTGTGGTGGAGTTTGGATGTTCGAAATCCCCAATTTTTATGTTTTTTAGCCTCGACCACCACTGTCAACAAAATGGCGATTATCGCATTTAGAGACTTGAATTTAATAAAGATAAATTAATATGCTTGCGCGCTAAATGTGAAATATTTAATGGCGTTAACTTAAGAGTTTTTTTATCCAACTCTCTTAGTTAACGCATATTCATAAGATTGGATGGGTTGCATAACAAATATTTACATGATCAATGTAGGGTGTCGTATGTCGTAATTCCTGGGTCCAATAGGACCCAGTACCGAGCCGGCGGAGGTTCGTGTGTTCGGGTCCATTCGGGGGCACTCCCGAACTATACGGTAAAATTGTCCGGTTAAACAAATATTAGTTAATTTTGGGACCAAGGACAATACAGATATTAAAAAAAAAAAGTGAATTGATGAGATTAAAAAATGGGGAATCTCCGACTAGTAAATAGTTATCTGTGGAAATAAAGCACTTGTGGATTAAAGTAAAGAAAAAGCACGCGTTTTTAATACACTGCATTATGGGCCTAAAAGCGGTTCAATAAGAGCCACTTTACGAGCAAGTGTGTTGAAAAAGTTATTATGCCACAAAACCACAAATAATAGTGGAATTTCATTTTGGACTAAGTACAGACGCCAGCACTTCAAGCTACCCGTAACTGTCTTTTCCCAATCAACTTTGAACCGTACGATTTAGCGATAAAGTTGAAAATCTCTTATAGAAGTTTGACAGATTGTAGTAGCTTGATGTGCTGTACATGCTTTTAAGGGAATGTAATTTATTAGTCTAACATTAGCCTTAATTTTAATATTACATCTATATTGGCCCGGAGGATGCAGTTTCAAACATGGAGACGATCCATATACAAAATGTATAAGGATCGTAGATCGTATCTGTAGCGTGGGGTCCCGGGTCGGGCAAAGTATTATTGAGTTTTTCCATTAGGAATTTCTTAGTAACAGCCCGGAGTTTGGCACGTTAATGCGGGTTGCAGATCAAGAGCTAAGCTAAGTTAGTCTAGCTTAGCTCGTATAGCTGAGGTAATTTTTCACATAGTTTGCGGTCTGTACATAAATTTTGATATCACATGATAATTATCATCCTACAAGAAGATGAATAAGGTATACTAAATAAATAGAAAAGGCCGAAAAACTACATCAGCTATGCGAGCTAAGCTAGACTAACTTAGCTTAGCTCTTGGTCTGCAACCCGCATAAGCCGTTGGTTCTGTCGTGTCGGATTGCCATCCCATCGAACTATGAGAGTGAAGGAAGAGGGAGTGCACCTGTGTCTGCGCGGACACTTGTGCACTATAATACCTCCCGCGCCGATGGCTAGTTTCCGATGAGATTGGCCGCCGTGGCCGAAATACGGTCTGGAGGACTTTATTTATTGCATCACAGTCAAAATCACAGTTATGTTTTCTGTCGTTAGAAAAAAAAACTTCCGACCGATTTCGGCCACGGTGGCCAATCTCAACGGTGACTAGCCAGGCACGCAGGAGACATTATAGTGCACAAGTGTGTGCGCAAACACAGGTGTACTCCTGTTCCTTTACTCTCATAGTCCAATGGGACGTCAATCAGACACGACCGGAGGGAGATCAGGCGCACGACCAATAGCTTTATGTACATGTACGGTCACCTGCAAAAGTGGTTGGATACCCTAATGGCTATTTGCCTGTGAACGTTTGAGTTCAAGTTTTCTTAAATAAACTAGATGGCGTTGGTTTCTTCACAACTGTGACTAATTTACGAAACGTAAGTAAGCAGTTAGGAAGAAACGTATTGAGAAAGGAGTTACACAGCTAATATATTTATCTAGCTATTACATTACATTTGCTAGCACATGAAAAAATAATAAAAGAAACCGATAGGAATGATTAAGTATGCGCAGTGGCGCCCTCATCGTTTGTTTGGTTATTTCTTACTTACTACTAATAAATTGATATTCAATTTTAACATAGTAGGTTAATAGTTAGGAACAATTTTTTTTTAAAGTAAATATTAATTACTAGCTGCGCCCCGCGGTTTCACCCGCGTAAGTGTCGATCCCGTAGGAATATCGGAATAAAAATTAGCCTATATGTTAATCCAGGTTGTCAGATAGTCCAGCCGTTTGAGCGTGAAGAAGTAACAAACATATAAACACACACACACACTCACACACACACTCACAAAGTTTCGCCTTTATAATATTAGTGTGATAAATTGAATGTTTGAAGAGACAAAAAGAAACTACAAAAATATTTCGTCATAAAAAACAAAGCAACGCCATCTAGTAACATGGCGTCATTTCTCGCTTCACACGATTATATTTCTGAAATAACCATGCACTTTTGCAGCCCTACTGTACCTACTGAATCCATAGTTGTACGTCGATGTCACTGTCATCCTGTACGATAGTAGTGAATACTTACTTATCAACTGCCAGTCCACAATGAGATAGCACTATAATAATATCGACTCCTTGTTCTGTCAGTAATTTTGCTTCCTTTTGTACTACTGGAATTGGTTCCAAGAATGTGACTCCTTCTGCATTTGATAGAAGCTGAAACAAAGATTCTAATTTAAAGTTTGACTTTCGACGGTATTAACATGCTTGATATAAAACAAATGGGGTGCAGATGCCAGCACATCAAGCAACCCGAAGCTGACAAATTTTCCCAATCAACCTTGAACCTAATGCTTTAGCGATAAAGATGAAAATTTATGAAAGAAATTTGCCAGATAGTAGTAGCTTGATATGCTGGCGTACGTACAATAAATAAGGTCACACGTCAGTCGTCAGATGTTACCAACATTTTGACCTTGAGCCGGCCTTGCGCATTACGGAGTTTCTATAGAACAAGCGGCCATTTTATAATGGTTTGTTACCACGGTCAAGCGGCCTGCCAGAGAGAGGTGGAGGTAGGGACGTAGGGAGACCTTTGCCCAGCAGTGGGACACAAAAGTAAAAAAAAAAAATGAATACTATTCAGCCGAAAGTCCTCCACTACCGCAAATGGGCCTCTCAAGCATCGCCACAACGACCTGCTGCTGATGCTTGATGGGAAGTTTGTTGTGCCACTTCTTGTTCCTCAGCTAAAACGCTAAGAAGTTGTGAAGGCTGGGTGTTTTGGGAGACTGTCTAATGTTGGACCCTCAAAAGTTATGCTGTTACTCAATATCACACTTTTTATACATACCTATTCGTTACTGTTTGTATGTGACAGAAATGTATTTTATTTATTTATTTGATTATGCTTACACACATCACGATGCAGTATACCTACAACTGATTTACATCCGTCACCTTACACATCAGGTCCAGTTAAAAACCAACGTCAGGCACTAGTTGTCTGGCATTTTTGCTGAACTGGGCCTTTTTGGCGCAGCCGTGAGGCACACATTCCTGCTAATTTCTTACATCGGACTTTGCACTTTTTTTTAAATCTTTTATTTTTATTTTTATCTGATGTACGACTATTATCTAAACTGACTATTATCTGGTGTATTGTGTGTCTTTTAGTCTGTGCTAAATAAATTTATGTTCTTTCTTTTTTCTTTCTTTCGGTCTAATTAAAATAAATTGTTGTGACCCGCCCCGTGCTTCCCGCATTCAGTGGACTCCCGTGACTTCCACTATCACTGTTAATAAGGTAACAGAGGTATTCTAAATGTCTAACATACGAGTACATCACGATCAGTAGATGCATTGGCGATCGCAGATTTTCCTACAACATTCTTCTGTTTGATAAAACACCAAATCTATGTTTAGTGTTTACTCATTTCAAGTCTGAAATCGGAGATATGACTATTTGCCGTGTGAAAAAGGCGAAACACAAACATCAGTATTGGTACTTGTTACCATTGACTTTGGTATAGCGAGCAGCGTGAGAAAACCATTAATCCGTATCCACATTTAATCCGCATCCGCTTATAATCCAATAAAGTGCGTCCAAAAAAAGTCTTAACAGGTGTGTCTGTTTTTTAAGGCTATCAATGACTTGGGTTCCGAATACCGTGAGGAACACCTTTACAATCATAAGTCTGGACACGGGTTTACGTTTTATGTAAATCGATACCAAACATCCAATGGCCCACTTGGTTGCAAACCCCCGCACGTCTCTGTCGTTGAAGAAGAGATGAAAAAAGACTACTGGTAGCAAAATGTCCCTTTCTCAGAATGTCCCTTTCGCAGAATGTCCCTTTCTCAGAATGTCCCTTTCTCAGAATGTCCCTTTCGCAAAATGTCCCTTTCGCAGTATGTCCCTTTCTCAGACTGTCCCTTTCGCTAATGTCCCTTTCGTAAAATGTCCCTTTCGCAGAATGTCCCTTTCTCAGAATGTCCCTTTCGCAAAATGTCCCTTTCGCAAAAGGTCGCTTTCGCAGTATGTCCCTTTCTCAGAATGTCCCTTTCGCAAAATGTCCCTTTCGCAAAATGTCCCTTTCGCAAAATGTCCCTTTCGCAGTATGTCCCTTTCGCAGAATGTCCCTTTCGCAGTATATCCCGTTCGCAGAATGTCCCTTTCGCAGAATGTCCCTTTCGCAAAATGTCCCCCGCACGGCTTGATCATCTGCACTACCTTCCAGAGGTGTCTTAGATGCGAGGTAATTACATGACGAAGATGCCTCACTGCGATACCTCTCGATCGTCGAATGCGACACACACGCACATGCGCATCGAGGTACTCCCACAAGCAGCCCGCGATGTATCGCAGTGAGGGATACCTCAAGGAAGGATGTGATGATGATATGATGATATAATATACAGGGTGTTTGGTGCATCGTTTGCCAAATGGAATTGGCCGAAAGGAGAGGTCATTTGCTATCTCTTAAGGCCCAGTAACTCATTCCTTGTTACACCGGTTTTTTTATTATGACATTTTAATTTTTATTTAGGAAAATCTAAGAACTCTGCATATAAGCTCAAATTTAAAAAAAAGTTATGAGTATAGCCTTCAAATTTCATTTTAATTCTTATGTTTACTCTTGTATGGTTCTATGAAATTAAAAATTACTTGCTATTAACATCTAGTTTCTTTTTAATAAATCACCAAGTTTTTGAAAAAAGGAAAAATACACTTAACACTCAATTTTAAATTGCTGTAAAAAAAAAACTAAAAGCGATCGGGATCTTCGAATTCTTTTAAAAAGTTCTCTAGTTTGTCCCCTTTCCAACGGTGTGCAATATACAAAAAAAAACTTTTAATAGCTTCAGTAATTCGCTAAATGTGTAATCGAGACACATCAGGCTGATATTCGATATTACGGTAAGAACACTAGTTTTCACATAAATAACATCATTTAAGTAGGTGGATAGTGTTATCTCACTCTTACGCAGTCTCTTATCTCTTTCTAGGGTTCTAACTTTCCTCGAATTTAATATAAAAATAAACTTTTATTTAATAAGTACCTAATTATAAATTTTGTTTAAATTGTCCTCCACTATTACATACACACGCGCGACATCTTCATCTTATCTCGACTGTAGTGTATTTCTGCTTTGATAGTGACTTACAACCGTATGCGCTAACATGCAATGCAAACCCATTTTAGCTCTACTTCGTACCTCACCGATGTTCTAGGTAACGGCTTTGACGTCACTCTGCCAGATGTCATGTTATCCCGCACGGATTGTACTTTCTTCTTATTCATTACGCAATAGTGGAGGACAATTTGAACAAAATATAAATTTTGTACAAATTGTCCCCTTTAAGTAAGTACTTATTAAATAAAAGTTTATTTTTTTTTAAGTTCGAGGATAGTTAAAAAGTCCCTATAAAGAGATAAGAGACTGCGTAAGAGTGAGATAACACTATCCACCTACTTAAATAATGTTATTTATCTGAAAACTAGTGTTCTTACTGTAGTATCGAATATCAGCCTGATGTGTCTCGATTACACATTTGATTACTGAAGTTATCAAAGTTTTTTTTTAGTATATTGCACACCGTTGGAAAGGGGACAAACTAGAGAACTTTTTAAAAGAATTCGAAGATCCCGATCGCTTTTAGTTTTTTTTCTACAGCAATTAAAAGTTGAGTGTTAAGTGTATTTTTACTTTTTTCAAAAACATTGTGAGTTATTACAAAGGAACTAGGTGTTTATTAGCAAGTAATTTTGAATATCATAGAACCATACAAGAGTAAACATTAGAATTAAAATAAAATTTGAAGGCTATACTCATAACTTTTTTTAAAATTTGAGTTTATATGCAGAGTTCTTAGATTTTTCTAAATAAAAATTAAAATGTCATAATAAAAAAACCGGTGTAACAAGGAATGAGTTACTGGGCCTTAAGAGATAGCAAATGACCTCTCCTTTCGGCCAATTCCATTTGGCAAACGATGCACCAAACACCCTGTATATGATGTGCGTGCGTGTCTATTAGCATGCATTTGTTTTAGATGGAGGTATAGTTAGGGCTATGCTTGGTGTTTTTCTGCGTTATCAAATCAGGAATGAGGAGATCCGCAGGAGAGGTAACCGACATAGCCCGAAGAATTGCCAAACTTAAGTGGCAATGGGCATGGCACATTGCTCGTAGAACAGATGGCCGATGGGGCCGAAAGGTTCTGGAGTGGCGACCGCGTACCGGAAGACGTAGCATCGGAAGGCCTCCTACAAGGTGATCCGACGACCTTGTGAAGGCCGCAGGAACCCGTTGGATGCGAGAAGCACAGAATCAGTGGAAATGGAGGTGCTTGGGGGAGGCCTTTGTCCAACAGTGGATGTATTTTGGCTGAAATGATGATGATAATGGACACATTATTTATTGGGGGTCGATGGGCAAAGAGTGGACTAAACGGTGATATTGAGGTAGCGAGTTAAACCGCGACCGCGAGGCATCGCAGTGAGGCATCTTCGGCAAGTAATTACCCTTACCTTCCCAGATACAAAGTCTCGTAAACCTGTAGATAATTAAACATGCAACATACTCTTCAAACCGGAATACAGAATTGTTGCTTGCACAGAAATAGGCACAGAAATAGGCCAACAATTAAGGTGGTAGTAATTCTCCGGGCGAGTTCCGTCACTAATTTCTCTAGTATGTACCTACTAAATGATAATTAACACTCGTTTGAAAAAGTATATACTGACTTTTTTTACCGTCTGGACAAAAACAGGGTATATAAAGTGAACGTAGTAGAAGCCTGTACACACATTTATATAAACAGACAAGAAAAAAACAGAACAGAAAAATAGGTACAAAGGTGATGCTCTTCTTTTTTTCAAAAAAAAAAATATAAACTGTTTTTTTTTGCGAATCCATTGATAATTTCCGCTTTTTTTATGTAGGTTATAATTTTTTAGTATTTTATCCATATATAAAATACACAAAATAATAATTTTATTGGTCTTGGGGGAGGCCTATGTCCAGCAGTGGACGTCTTTCGGCTGAAATGATGATGATGATAATTTTATTATCAAAAAAAAAAGATTATTATTATAGGCTTCTACTACGTTCACCTTTTATACAGACGATAAAAAAGTCAGCCGATACTTATAATATCTACACGCTGCAGTAAACTGCCATTTGAATCTCACCTCTGTGCCCTTAGTAATAAGCCCTATGATTCCGATCTTCCTTCCGTTCTTCTCCACCACCACATGGGGCTGGTACAACCCATTCAGTGGCGACTCCTTGCTGCTGATTAGGTTGGCAGCAACTACTGGCGCTTTGAGAGCCTTGATGTATGGCGCTAGACCTGCCACGCCATCGTCGAACTCGTGGTTGCCTAAAGCCTTGAAACAAAAAGGTTTTATGAGAAAACTATAAACTGGTAATCTTTAAACAGGGTTATTGGTAAAACATTAACAACCTCTTCAGAACCTCTTAAGAGGTTATTGTACTCATCATTATGAACAACTTTTACTATGGGACCAAACCTGAAATAGCGAAAAAAAATCTGATGTTCCCTACATTTTGACGAGTTACACGAACATAAATGTAGGGAACAGCTGATTTATTTTTCGCGATTTCAGGTTTGATCACATTCGAAATCCTGACTGGCTGATATATCAACGCACAGCCTAAACCGCTGGTCCTAGAGACATGAAATTTGGAGGGTGTGTTCTTTGTGAAGAGTAAGTGTCTAATAAGAACAGGTAACGTTTTTCGAAATTCCGCCCCTAAGAGGGTGAAACTTCACGCGGACAAAGTCGCGGGCAGAAGCTAATTTAATAATAAACGTTTTGTTGGTACTTTAGGTTCGCACCGTTTTTTTTCATGAACTGAAATTCAATCAATTCAATTCAATTTTTTTTCATTGTGTTTTCTTAACGCACTGGGGATACGCTCTCTTTGATTTTCAATTCTCGGCTCAACACCGAGAGTTAAAAATCAAGTGCGCGATAATATACCGCCCTGATATTTTTATGTATGTGTGAACGTGGGCTTCCAAACCGAGAAAAGACGGGTGAATTCAGTATTAAACCAATGGCGACTGGTCCAGCGTGACGCCGTATTGAACGGAGCCCGCGTGCGACGTGACGCTACTACAGAGAGTCTCGGAGTCTCTGGGAAACCTGTGCGCTTCTTTGTAAACGAGCGGCTGACTAAATTGAACCAGCAGTTGTTTCGTCAAACCAGGGCCGCTGCGGGTATTCATGGATGGCGATTCGTATGGACCAAGCGCGGTCGTATCTTGGTTCGGCAGAAGCCTGGCGACTCCACACAAAGGATTGCATCTGAGGAAGATATACTGCAGTTTATTGGCCCATACACAGATAATAACAAATAGGCTATTGTTCTATGCTGCATACTTTTTCTCTATAGTTGATAGTTTCTTAGATAATAATCGGTTGGCATACATGGTATCTGTGTGTCGTATCTGTTGCAATCCAGGGAGGTCAGAATATGAAAGTGAGTACTACAATAACACGAAGAACATAGATTTATACATATTTACACATATTATCATTTACACACTAACAATAGGATTATTTACAAACAATACATATATATTATTTTCAGCTCATAGTTATTGTAACATACTTATTACTATACTACCAGATTTTAAACTTATGCGCAAAAATTACTTATTCAAAAGAAATAAACAAAATTACAATAATACATATTATATGAATAAAATACTATCATTACTATATAAATACACCTATACAGCCACTACTCCTAATATAACATGACTAAGTCAAAATTATTAAAGTTTGGTTTATTCAATGCAGGCTCTCTGGCAACTAACCAGGATGAGTTTCTGATTGCCATGGCACAACACTCAGTGGATATAATGGCAATTAACGAAACATGGCTGAGACCTGGGGAGGAGGGACGCGCGCCTAAGGTTCCCGGATATAGGTTGAAGCATGTGCCGCGCCCTGCCACTATACGTGGGGGGCGAGGCGGAGGAGTAGCGTTTTACATCAAAACGGGGGTAAGAGCGCGCGTACGGCCGCACTCAGAGCAGTCTGATATAGAACAAATGTGGTTAAACCTAACTATCAATGGTAGAAAGTTGTTAATTGGCACTGCATACAGGCCACCCTGGTTTGATTTAGCAACATTTCTGGATGGAATAACTGACAGTATTAGCGCGTTGGCACCTTATGATCACTTGGTATTGCTTGGGGATTTCAATGTTAATCTACTGGATACAGGCAATGCAAAAACTAAAGATATGATGGAATTCCTAAATTATACTAGTCTAAATCAGGTGGTACAGTCACCCACTCATTTTGTGGGGGATAGTAGTACTCTCATAGACGTGATCTGTACCGATGTAGGAGTTCGTAATGTACTAGTGAATCATATCAGTGAACTTGGTCATCATTCGTTTATTGTATGCGATACAGTCATTAAGAAGGTAAATAGCAAACCTAGGCTGGTTGTGTATCGGCCTTTAAGGGATATATTGATGGATTACTTCATAGTCGATTTAAAATTAATGCCATGGTTTGATATAAGCTCATTGCCGGATGTTAATAGCATGACTCAACATTTTAATCTCTGTATCACTCAATTGTTTGACTTACATGCCCCCATAAAGAGTAAGATTTTTAGAGACCGGCCCACGCCATGGATAACAGAGAATATAAAATTAATGATTAGGCTGAGAGACGAGGCAAAAAATAATTATCATAAGGACAAATTAGATACTACAAAAAAATATTATTTGGACTTAAAAAAACAAGCTTTTACAGCACTAACGCAGGAAAAAAAGGTATACTTTGACGGGAACATTAATAGTCAGCTAAAAAACCCAAAAAAGCTTTGGAAAAATCTTAAAACTGATGTATTTGCTGAACATAGTGAAGGTATGCTTCCCGGACAATTTAATGACCCAGACGAAATTAATAAGGCATTTCTGAATGTCCCTGGACAGAGTATACTGTCCACATCGCAGCTTACATATTTTGACACAAATAGATTTGGTGAAACTCAATTTGATTTACGGAACGTTAATGAGGAAGAAATTTTAAAAATTATTAAAAGTTTGGGGTCAAATGCTAAAGGGATAGATGGAGTGAGTCTGGATATGATAATGCTAACATTACCTACCACCCTTCAGGCTATCACCACAATAATCAACAAGTCGATAGATACCCATACTTTCCCTGACTTATGGAAGTGTGCTATTGTGCGTCCTCTACCAAAAATCAGTAACCCAAGTACTTTCAAAGATCTACGTCCTGTTAGTATTTTGCCTTGTTTATCTAAAGTACTAGAGAGGGTGGTCTATAACCAAATGCTGGAATATTTAGAAAAAAACAATATGCTCCCCGATCTACAGTCTGGTTTTAGGAAGGGCCGTGGGACAGCCACAGCCCTTTCTGACGTAGTAGGGAATATCCTAGAGGCACGGGACAGGGGGGAGGGAACAATCCTTGCACTCCTTGATTTTTCGCGGGCCTTTGATGCAATAAACACCACTCTGTTACTTTCCAAGCTAGCCTATTATGGTTTTACAACGAAAACAATAGAGTGGTTTGCTAGCTACTTGCAAAATAGGTCACAGCTCGTTGAAATCCAGAAGGAGGATGGATCAAAGCTGTCATCCCCTCCTCGCCAGGTGCCACGTGGTGTGCCTCAGGGATCAATTTTAGGGCCCCTTTTGTATATCCTTTACAGCGCAGACATTATTAAGTCATTCCAGCATTGCATGTATCACATGTACGCAGATGATATCCAGTTGTATATAACCTTTAAACCAGCTGATACATTGGAGGCAGTGGAGAAAGTCAATAAAGATCTTGAAAGAGTGGTAGCATGGTCTGACGATAACTCTCTGGTATTAAACCCGCTGAAATCTAAATTTATGGTTTTAGGAAGCAGGAAAATGATCAGTGCTATACTGTCAGCCAAGCCAGAAGTTGTTATCAGGGGGGAAAAGATAGATAGGGTAGAGATAGCATGCAACCTTGGGTTAACCATGGATCCAGAACTACGTTTTGAAAAGCACATCAGTAACTGTATGAGGAATTGTTTTTATAGATTGAAACTCCTATATTCAATTAGAGACTACCTGAGTGTTGATCTTCGTAAACAATTAGTGGATAGCCTAATTTTATCAAGACTTAACTATTGTGATACTGTGTATGGCCCATGCCTGTTAGCAAGAACAGAGAAGCTGATACAACGCATACAAAATGCATGTACACGGTTCTGTGTAAAGATACCTCGTAGAAGTCATGTCACACCTTTTATAAATGAAAATAATATTTTGAAAATGGCTGCTAGAAGAAGGTTACATATGGCTGGTTTACTTTTTGGAGTAGTCACTACACAAAAACCTCACTATCTGTTTGAGAAGTTAAGTTGGAGACAGAGCAAATACGAACCACGTTTTTCTACCAAACCTCTTTGTACAGCAACACATAGGACTGCAGCATTCAGGGGGAGTTTCAGGTATGCTGCCACGCACTGTTGGAATAACATTCCTCCACCAGTAAGAGTCCTGAGAACAAAAAAGCATTTTTTGAGTATATTAAAGAAATATTTCATGCAGATACAGCAATCTACATGATTGTACACACTATATCTAGATTTAATAATAATAGCTGCTCTTTTTGTACTCACCTCGAGGGTCACGGCCTACGGGCAATGGATATGGCTTTCCAACGGTGTGAGTGGCCTGTCTGATTCCTCCCTGTTTAGGTCCGGTCTGTGTCATTGTCACAGGAGGAATGGTAGTCCTCAGTTATCTGGGGTGTGTTTGCTGTGTGTCTTTCTGAAGCTGCATTATCTAAGATCAGATACGAAAGGTAGAATATTTAATGAACTATCATAAGGATTACCTACCAATTTTTATTTAATGTAAGGCTTTGTTTCTGTCGAATGCATGGATAAATCTTACCATTAAGGTCATGGAGAATTCGGAGGCGACATGGTTTTGAATTCCTTGGGTAGGTATGTCGGAAAAGCAGGGTGTAGTTTGCCGACGACATGCACGCGTCGATGCATGGCCGTTATGCAAATGGCCGCTATCGCGATCCCAATTCTCCATGGTGTATACTGTATTCAAACCATAGATAGATCCAAACTAAAAAAAAAAATTTATGCGGCGATAATGCTTTGCCTAGATAAGGAGTATCGAAGTCATTGAATAATTACTAAGTTATCATAAACATAATTATTATAGTAGGAAAACACACCACACTGTACAAAGAGATAATACTTCAGCATTTTTGTTCTAATAAAATTGTAATATGGTTATATATTTTTAGTTTATTTAAGTATGTATTTATTTATTTTTAACGCTTATATACAGATATATATTTTTCTTTATTTTAGTTTATATGTACACACTATGTTCACTTGTTCAGCTAGAATCATACTTGTTTCGAAAAACTAGACTTACCCGATTTACGGTGGGACGTCATTACGTCATTCGAGAGGTAGTTGCTGAAAATCAGCGCTGTACGATAGGTTCGTCCGAAGTCACAGCATTTTGCTGAGCAACGACCTGTTCTTGCACAGATACGACGCACGGCTTAAATTGTCCTTAATATTGTTTGTTTGTGTACTTTTGTAAGTAGTTAATTTTCCACTCTGCAATTGGCATTTTGTTTTTGTTTGATTGTTATTGTTTTCACGTTTTGTTGTCCTATTGCCAGAGTCGCGGGCGCATCACGGATTGATTTGTTTTGTCAATGTCAATGTCAAATATGTCAATTATTATTGTGTGTTGTCTTGTCTTTGGTGCCTGGTTCTGACATCAAGCAATGAACAAAATTGTCAACATTTTTTAAGCTTGAGTACGAGTCTTTTTACTACGTTGTGTGTGTATATTTAGTCTTTTTTTATATTTTTTGTTTGCAATGTGCGTTTTGTTTGTGCAGAATAAACAATTTTTCTTTCTTCTTCTTTTTTTTCTTTGGTCGGATTCTGGTAAAATGTAGCACTCCTTGAATGCAAATATCGAATACCTGACCAAGTGACCATGTTTTCTGGGAATTCGTTTCAAAGCAGTGCATAACTTTATTTAGAATGTTCTTAGTAACGGTAGGTAGGTACATACAATAACAGTTTCTCGACATATATATATCTAAATATAAATTGTTAAAACTAATGAATGACGTATTTTTTTATGGTTCGTTGACACTAATTGTTATCCGAGGAAATTTAAACTCTACTAAGTAAATATTAATTTATTAAGTTTTTTTTTAAATAAAATATACAGGGTTATTCGTAAAACATTAACAACCTCTTAAGACGTCATTGTACTCATCATTATGAACAACTTTTACTATGGGACCAAACCTGAAATCGCGAAAAAAAAATCAGCTGTTCCCTACATTTATGTTCGTGTAACTCGTCAAAATGTAGGGAACAGCTGATTTTTTTTTTCGCGATTTCAAGTTTGCTCCCATAGTAAAAATTGTTCATAATGATGAGTACAATGACCTCTTGAGAACTTGTTAATGTTTTACCAATAACCCTGTATAGGTATAATATTATAGGTAAATTATATTTTATTTAAAAAAAAACTATAAATATTATATAAAAACGATTAAAATATAATTTTCAATTAATTATTTAAAATATATAACGCTACAATAAATGTATTAATTTATTATCTCTTTACCAGAAACTTCCTCTACTTACATGAGCATCATTCGGCAGCATATTAATAAACCTCTGCGTCACATTCCACTTCAGCAGGGTATACCAGTAAGTCCCCTGGTACGTGTCCCCTGCATTCAGGAGCAGAGCCCCGGGCTTCTCCTGGAGTAAGGTATGAATCTCCTGGTAGAGGCGCGCGAAGCCACCCAGGCATGAGGTATCGTTTGACTTGCATACTGGGTAGACTACTGAAGTTTCTTCGAATCTGGGTAAGAGAAAATACTGTTATTGATAGCTGTAATAAAGACGCTAAGGCCAGGTCTCTCTTATTAATATCTATATAATTAATTAATATAATTATTTATTTCTGTTTCTGTAACTGCCCGTGACATCACAGCGGGCCCTATCAGACACAGACAAAGACTACAATATAATGCGGTGACTAAGAAGAGAAGTTACCTTCTATCAGAATACCAGCGCTGTGATATATATTTTTTAAATGTCGCAGCGTCATGCTGAGATAGGAGCCTTTTGGCCTCGTATAGGACTTTCTGTTTGATTTTCCTTTAGTTTTTTTTTTTTTTTATATAGCTTTGTTTTTTTTTTAGTTTACTTTGTAATCTTCCAAATACTTTTTCTTTCTTTCTTTCTTGATTACCAATCTATTTTGTTTGGTTTGTTATATGGCCTGCACCCTAATTGCGTTACACAATATATTGGAGGTTATTGCTAATCCATTGATTCATATTTTCGACAAAATTTTGCTCAACAACATAAATACACACATCAAAAGTGTCTAGGGATCAAGCATTTTTATGCGGATTTCTTGAGATTGAGATGTGGCTTTGTAATAAATTTATGATTTTATAAATTTATATGGATCCTTTTTGGTGCATTTCATAATTTGAATCAGGAACTGTGAATCAAATTCGAGTAAAAGATGAAAATCAGCTGTCAATATTTTCCCTATAAAAACATACAACGCATTGAAGACATTATTAGTGCTACTGTTTCCCTACTACTGATTAAAACCAACGTTATTATGGAGCGGCGACGTCATTTAAGCAGGGAAGAAATGCTCAGAGCCGTGGGAATGATAGAAGCTGGTTCCCGGCAACGTACTGTGGCTTTAGCTCTGAATACAAGTCAGAGTGTTATCAGTCGACTTTGGACACGTTACCGAAGCACTGGTACCGTGGCTGAGCGCCATGGAGGACGGTATCGCTGCACCACACGGAGACAAGACCGATACATTCAAATCTTAACTCGAAGAGCTCCAACAATAACCGCCATGATGTTAGCCGTGAGGCTTCATCACTCTTCAGGGAACTTAATTAGCGACCAAACAGTCAGAAACCGCTTGCATGAAGTGAACCTTCATTCCCGAAGACCGCTACGGGTACCACCTATAGCAATGCACAATCGTAGGATTCGATATCAATGGGCTCTTGAACACAGAAATTGGGCAGAAGAACAATGGCGTTTCGTGTGCTTTTCTGATGAGTCTCGTTTTGGTATGAGACCGGATACAAGACGTATACGACACTGGAGAACCCCTGGACGCCAACAGCGATTAAAATCCTGCCAGGAAGTCCATCCTTATAGTGGTGGAACCATCATGGTATGGGCGGGTATTTGGATCGGCGGAAGAACTGAGTTGATTTGGATCAGAGGCAACCTCAACGCTCAAATTTATGCTGAGACGATTGTGATGTGGTGATGTGATGTGATCAGACGTCATCGTTCCTCTACAAGTGCAAATCGGTCCCTTATTTCAGTTAATGCTTGATAATGCACGACCGCACACCGCAAGAGTTGTAAGACAGACTCTCGCCGCAGCTAACATCAATGTCCTGCCCTGGCCTGCTCAGTCGCCAGACTTGAACCCGATTGAGCATGCATGGGATATGCTACAGAGAAGAGCTCTGCCGAATATGGAGGGTATCCAGTCGCAAGAAGACCTTTTTTTGTTGTTGCAACGAACATGGGCGGCCATTCCACAGCGTGATTTGGATGAACTCATTTTGAGTATGCCAAACCGATGTTCTTGTGTTGTTAGTGTTCGCGGTAGAAACACGGATTATTAATTGTTTAAGTTACCCAATAAAATTTTAAAGAAAACTGTTATTTCAGTCTTTTTTTCGAACTTTTGTGTTAGTGGTTCAAATGTCAAAAATCCCTTTATTAGGAAAATGGCAAATTTCTTTATTAATGCAAAGGTGACTTGGTTTATCGTTACTGTGACAAACGAAAACACTTTATTTGATGAATCCTTAAAGAAAATTTTAATTAATATCAATCAGGAGAAAAGTTATTGCAAAAATATATGTTGATCCCTAGACACTTTTGATGTGTGTAGAATGAATGTTGAACAATGAATGTTAAACTAAAAGTACATAAAAAAAACTAAAAGTACTGTCAAAATAAAAGCCATTGCTTCTGTTAGTATTACGCAATTACCCCGCTGCACCCCAATTGCGTAACACACGATATACAGGGTTATTGGTAAAACATTAACAACCTCTTAACAGGTCATTGTACTCATTATTATGAACAACTTTCACTATGGGACCACGCTTGAAATGGCGAAAAAAAATCAGTTGTTTCCCTACATTTAAGTATGTACGTATAACTCGTCAAAATGTAGGGAACAGCTGATTTTTTTTTTCACGATTTCAAGTCTGGTCCTATAGTAAAAGTTGTTCATAATGATGAGTACAATGACCTCTTAAGAGGTTGTTAATGTTTTACCAATAACCCTGTATATCACAATCTAAACAATTTTGAGGGAAATACCTATTCCATTGCTTCATATGTTTGAAAAATTCGTATGCTTGACAACGTAATTACGAATGTTGTTGAATTGTCAAAATAAAAATAGCATGAACGATTTGGCTAGGTGGAGGACCTTTAGAGTAAACTAGCTGCGCCCGAGGCTTCACTCACGTGATTAAGTATTGGCATCACGGGCGTAGCCAGGGGGAGGGTTTTGGGGGTTCAAACCCCCCCCGAAAAGTTCAGATACTAACATTCATAGAATCAAAATAAGAACACAACAAGTAAAAAAACAGACTGAACGGCTTGGCTCTCCTGAACATTCACTTTGGGATAGAAATTGATGCGAATGAAGTAGTGGACATATTTAAAAAGAAAAACAGAAGATTAATTTTCTAATATTCTGTGTTTCTGTGATATACAGGATGTTTGGTGCATTGTTTGCCAAATGGAATTGGCCGAAAGGAGAGGTCATTTTCTATCTCTTAAGGTCCAGTAACTCATTCCTTGTTACACCGGTTTTTTTTATTATGACTTTTTAATTTTTATTTAGAAAAATACAAGAACTCTACATTTAAGATCATTTTTTTTTTTATTTATGAGTATAGCCTTCAAATTTTATTTAAATTCTTATGCTTGACTTTTGTATGGTTCTATGAAATTCAAAATTACGTGCTAATAACATCTAGTTCCTTTTGAATAACTCACAAACGTTTTTGAAAAAAGGAAAAATACACTTAACACTCAACTTTAAATTGCTGTAAAAAAAGACTAAAAGCGATCGGGATCTTCGATTTCTTTTAAAAAGTTCTATAGTTTGTCCCCTTTCAAACTTGAAATAAAAAATAAGCTATTATTTAATAAGTACTACCTAATTATAAATTTTATTCAAATTGTCCTCCACTATTGCGTACGCACGCGTTAGTCCAACGCATTGAGGCGGCTTTCATCACTATCAAAACAGAAATACGTTTACACGCCACACACAGGAGGACAATTTGAACAAAATTTATAATTAGGTACTTATTAAATAAAAGTTTACTTTTTATTTCAAGTTCGAGAAAAGTTAGAACCCTAGAAAGAGATAAAAGACTTCGTAAGAGTGAGATAACACTATCCACCTACTTAAAGAATGTTATTTATGTGAAAACTAGTGTTCTTACCGTAATATTGAAATCAGCCTGGGCCTCAAGTCTACTATTACAATAGTGTCAGAATGGTCTATCATTGATTTCATAATTGTTGATTTTGACAAGTTTGGTAATCTACTAATATAATGGCGTCATTATGACTTTCCAATGGTCAACCACTGACACTCCATTGAAAGAAATGACATAGAATGGTAATCTCGTACATAATGAAAAATGAATTACTCACCTAAGCGGTAATCTGCTATAATTTTGACAGTTTCTTTGATCAGTGACCTACCATTAGAACGTCATTGTGCAGTCATTGCTTTTAATTCGTTACGAGTATCGTATAATTTCTGTGCCATTGACCGACCAATGATCAACCATTATGAATTTAGCAGATTACGAACTTTTAGCAAAATAGCAATGGGATGGTGGTGGGATCGTGTTGGAATGACGAATTTATAAATATAGCAGACTTGGGCCCCAGATGTGTCTCGATTACACGTTTAGCGAATTACTGAAGTTATTCAAAGTTTTTTTTTGGTATATTATACACCGTTGGAAAGCGGACAAACTAGAGAACTTTTTAAAAGAATTCGAAGATCCCGATCGCTTTTAGTTTTTTTTTTTTACAGAAATTTAAAGTTGAGTGTTAAACAAGTGTATTTTTCCTTTTTTCAAAAACTTTGTGAGTTATTAAAAAGGAACTAGATGTTATTAGCACGTAATTTTGAATTTCATAGATAGAGTAAACATAAGAATTAAAATAAAATTTGAAGGCTATACTCATAACTTTAAAAAAAAATTAAGCTTAAATGCAGAGTTCTTGTATTTTTCTAAATTAAAATTAAAAAGTCATAATAAAAAACGGACTAGTCTGTGTGGTGCCGGACTTAAAGAATAGCACCACCCCATACTTCCCATGGGTGTCGTAAAAGGCGACTAAGGGGCGTACCGGAGAATGGGCAGCAGCGTTCTCTATGCATTCCACCACCATACCATACTGCGATCGCCAACCCGCCTGCCAAGCGTGGCGATTATGGCAAACCCCCCCTTTTGGGGGAGGCCTATGTCCAGCAGTGGACGTCTTTCGGCTGAAATGATGATGATGATGATGAATAAAAAAACCGGTGTAACAAGGTATGAGTTATTGGGCCTTAAGAGATAGCAAAATTCTCTTTGGGCCAATCATTTATATATAATATCAGTTTTTGGTTTATATGGACGTAGCTTCATTGTAGAGTTCAGGCTCCATAATTTCGCCAGCAGGGGGGAAGAATGTTATAGTATCAAAATAAATAAAAACATTCAATTGACTAATGCACAGTCACACAACTTCCTAATTCCAAACCCTTCCTCCGTTCATTCATTTCCTTCCGGAACCAATCAATCCCTTAACAACTCACAAGAGAACTCAACGGAAAAATGGCGCGTGCGATCCTCCGCCGGCTATAAAACATAAATCAACCATGTACTAACAAAACCTACCTACAAAGACCTTCAACAATTCTGTGTCAGTGTTAAGTGTAAAATCAGGGACGTCCCTGGACTGTAGTGGAGTGGCGCCACGGAAAAGCCGTCGACCGGGAAAACCAGTGAGTACCTTTCCTTCAATCCCAGTTTTCCAAGTGATTGTGCACGACTAGAGGCTCGCCTATGGCCACAGTTCCATCGAAGGGTTTAATTCATCAATAACATTAACATTTTGGTCTCTCCTTTCGGCCAATTCTATTTGGCAAACGATGCACCAAACACTCTGTATAACAGAACGTTATTTTTTTATTTAGCTCATAGTTTATATTGTCCCACTGCTCGAAAAAGGACCCCCAATTTTTTCGAGGAGATTTTTTCTGTATCTATTTTTCACATCTTTAATATTTTTCTTATAGAAGGGTTATTTTATGTACTTTTAGTCGTTTTATTTTCTTGAACCCTCCCCGATACTAAAACCTGGCTACGCCCGTGATTGGCATGATAAGTTAACCTTTTAACCGCTTTTGGCTAAATATCAATTGCCTTGGGTAAATAGTAATTGACTCTCGTCGCTTCAGCCGATAGACGTCCACTGCTGGACATAGGCCTCCCCCAATTTTGGGGGGGGTTTGCCATAATCGCCACGCTTGGCAGGCGGGTTGGCGATCGCAGTATGGTATGATGGTGGAATAAATAGAGAACGCTGCTGCCCATTCTCCGGTAAGACCCTTAGTCGCCTTTTACGACACCCACGGGAAGTAAGGGGTGGTGCAATTCTTTAAGTCCGGCACCACACAGACAATTGCCTCTCACGCGGCTACAAATCGATAAATAATATCTACTATAAATAAGAAGGAGCAATCGTTGAATAGAACTAAAAAATCATAAATGTTCTCTGTCGCAGAAATACGACACGAGCGGTAGGGGCACGAAAATATAACGGTTAAAAGGTTGGGAACGAGAAGTCATAGTATCCTATTCATAGGGAAATTATCCTCTACAACAATAATGATAGGGATATTATCCTCTACAATAATAATGATAGGTACTGTTTTTAACTAACAAACATTGAACGAAAGAATAGTGTAAATGATGGGCTTTTAAGTGGTTAATTTGAAATTAACTACTTAATAAAAACTTGATTGGTGATTTGAAATTATTTTGTGTGTGTAGCATAACCTTGTGTAGTTAAAATTGCGCTTTTTAAAGCATACTGCCAGACATTTTATACCTGCAGACTGTGGGTCCGCTATACGCGTAGATCTTTCAATGCCCTGCTGGTCTTGTACAATAATGGTTTTAGGATGCTGTTGGGGTTGCTTCGCTTTTGCAGTGCATCAGGTATGTTTGCTAAGGCTAGCACTGACTTCTTTAACGCTATCGTCGTCGTCGTCGTTTCAGCCGATAGACGTCCACTGCTGGACATAGGCCTTCCCCAATTTTGGGGGGGTTTGCCATAATCGCCACGCTTGGCAGGCGGGTTGGCGATCGCAGTATGGTATGATGGTGGAATAAATAGAGAACGCTGCTGCCCATTCTCCGGTAAGACCCTTAGTCGCCTTTTACGACACCCACGGGAAGTAAGGGGTGGTGCAATTCTTTATGTCTGGCACCACACAGACGTCCGGCACCACACAGACGCTATATAGTAAGGAAAAGAGTGGCCTCCCTGATGCGCCGCGTGCGGGGCAGCACCAACAGCCTTCTGAATACCATATTGGAAAGGGTTGATTGTCCGGTTGTGAGGCACTGGAATACCGTTCGTACCGATCTGGAGGGGTCCTTTTTAATGTAAAATAATGTAATAATGTATGTGTATGTTTTTTTTAGTGTAATAATGTATAAATTAATAATGTTGACATTCAATACTAATATACTGACACAGTTAAAAGTATGATTTACTAACATTGTCTGGAATATTTTTTGATTCTGTAATAAATGAATAATAATAACGCCGTATTTCGCGTTGGTAAGTAATTCAATTTGGGTTATTATTTTGGTTCAATATCGCTTTGATGTTATTAATAAATAATTAGATTTATTCCGTTCTGATCCCTGAACCCCCCTCCTCGATCCCCTGCTAGTTCGTCTTCTGTTTTATCCACTTTATCCTTTATTGGCATAAATAATTGTTAACAAAGTAGTAAGGCACTGAGTCCTGCGCAAGGCATAGTACCGGTCTTACAGAAGCCAGTGTCTTCTCCCAATTACATGAATCGAGTTTTATGCAATAAGAACTTGTCTAATAGAAAACACAATTTTAAAAAAAAATCAAATTAAAGTTAACAAAGACAATTAAATACATGAAAACATTATTTACCTGGAATAAATTGTTAGAGTGTGCTTGGTGTGTAGTGTATTTGGTGTGATATAATAAATGTATGTGTAAAATGGAATGGGGCTCTCTCGGACCCATATACTTTGGGATGCGGGGTGAGGCAAGGGGGTATATGTATCTTCTCCACTTCTTTTCAACCTGTACATGAATAATCTGATAGATGGACACAGCAGAAGATCTGTCGGATGCCATGTTGATGGAGTTTGTGTAAATAACATCAGCTATGCAGATGACATGGTGCTGCTGGCTCCATCTATCAGTGCTCTCAGAGAACTGTTGCAAATGTGTGAGATGTATGCTGCCAGTCATGGCTTGCAGTATAACGTGAAAAAGAACGAGTTCATGTTTTTTGCTCCTAGAAGCAGGAGAATGGATAAGGTTCCACCTGTTATGCTGTGTAAGACTGAACTCAGAAGAGTATGTGAATTCAAATATCCGGGGCATATAGTCACAGACACTTTGAATGACGAATGTGATATGGAAAGGGAACGCAGAGCGTTGACGGTCAGGGCTAATATGCTGGCCCGCAGGTTTGCCCGCTGCACAAATGAGGTAAAGATTTTGTTATTTAAATCCTTTTGTCAGACTTTTTACTCAAGCAGCCTGTGGACAGTATATACGCAAAGGGCTGTCAATGTTCTGCGGGTCCAATACAATAACGCATTCAGGACGCTGCTGAGGCTTCCTCCGTTTTGCAGCGCGTCCGCCATGTTCATGGAGGCACGCGCAGATGGTTTCGCGGCGATCTTACGCAAGAAAGCGGCGTCACTGCTGCACAGAGTGCGTGTGAGTAGCAACAGCATCCTGAGTATGATAGCGGACAGGTATGACTGTCCGTTCTTTAAAAATTGTATGCGTTTATGTGTGAACTAACATAGTTTTAAGCATTTTTCTACTAACAAAATGGATCTTGTTGTCTGAATACTAAATAAATGATAATAATGTTTGTGGTGGGTATGAGTGTGTATTGTGGGTCTTTGGTGTGTGATTTTTATAGTTATGTGTGCTTGTGAGGGATGTTGTAGGTGGTATAACCAGTGATCGGAATAGGCTGAGTATATTTACCTAAAGTTCAAAGAACAGAGTCGGAAATCGGAGACTTCATCATCATCTGCCTAGCCTTTTCCCAACTATGTTGGGGTCGGCGACTAAATCGGAGACTTCCTTATGACTAAATTTTTTTTACCGGTAAATTTACCGGAACTTTAATTATGTAACTTTAAATATCTTATTTTATCATTAACACTAGCTTCTGCCCGCGACTTCGTATGCGGATCCTGTTACTTATGCCAGCGACAACGGGGTCGTCAAAATCGAAGATCTGAAACGTCTGATGTCGAATTCTAAGAGCCCGGGGACGGGACGGGTTGTAGTGTCTAGCCGATACCACAACCCGTTAGAATTTCCGCCTCAATGATATTTCTCTGCAGCGAGACGACTTTGAGCCGGGTCCCATTGCACAGTTTCGGAGGAGTGAGTTTCCGGAGAAGCATATTTGGGACACCGACCTTTAACTTAATGGTGTGCGCTGGTAGTCCACTTGCACTGAGGGAATTGAGAAATTGTACGGGGTAATGTGTGGCGTCATCTTGGTCGACAACAGTGTTTATTGAAGTATAGATCACTTCATTTCCCTCAATTTCCGCGAGAATGCATTCATTGATCGCTGAAACTTGGTCGTTTCTGGGTGTTAAAATGGCTCGTTCACACACCCAAGAATTATGTTGGTGCGGTATCCTATTGATGTCCCCGTACACCAGGCGAATCAAATCTAAGGTAGACACCACTCTCCCAAGTATCTCAGGTAGAACCACCTGGCCACCGTCTACTGGTAGCGTTCCCTCACCCAATTTTGAGAGCACATCAGAAAATTCTTGGGCGTGTACATTCCCGCCAAGATGTGCTCTCATATTCATCGTTAAGCGCAACCTATGAATATGTGGCCATAAGAAAGAGTATTTCAACAAAGCATTTACCTCATCAGCCCTAGTTCCTCGCGTCACCACAGGAAGCGTTTGTCGGAAATCGCCACTAAACAGAACTGTAACGCCACCCATCATTTGCTGGTTCCTGCGGATGTCCTGCAAAGTCCTGTTTACCGCCTCTACTGCTTTTCTGTTCGCATTAATGCATTCATCCCACACGATTAAACAGCAATCTTTAAGCACGCGCCCTTTGTCACTGTTGCGTGACACTCCACAAACAGGTGTTTCATTACTCTCTAAATCTATGGGAATCTTAAACATTGCGTGCGCTGTTTTGCCACCAGGAAGCAGTGTTGCGGCGATTTCTGACGATGCTACTGCAATGTCAATCTTGTCTTGCCTCCTGACCTCTGCGAGAATGCCAGCGGTGACAAATATTCTCTCTGTTCCACCAGGAGCATCCTAGAAAAACATTTTACCTTGGCCGAGCCGAGTCAAGGATGGTGTCAAAATTTGCTTTTGCTCTGAGGTAAACTTAGAGACATGGTCATTGACGACGGTACTCATAGCTCTTGGATCATAATTTATTTCAGAGTTGTACTCTCTGTTTCCAAGCTCTTGTACATCCAGATGTTGTGGAGTCGGTAGCCCATAATCCACCAGAGAACTACCGCAGATCGAAATGACCATATCTTGAAGTGAACTAAGGCAACTGTTTAGAATGCGCTCATCAGTTGCCTCAGTATTATCTTCAGTAGTGCGTCTCATACTTCTTAGGAAGTCTTCGGACAGAAGATGCCGATATTTCTCCCACAACAGAAGCGGATTTGCAATACCGCAGAACACCAACATGTCGACAAACAGATGTCGCAAACGACTGAGATTGTCACTAATGCTGGCCTCCTCAAGTGCGTTGTCCCAGTGCTGATCACCGTCGAGAAGGTGGCGTGCTACGCAAGCAGTGCGGTATGTGGGATACTCAATGTCATCGACTGTCCTTAGAAACGCAAATGATGTTGGGCCGTTCACTGTGTGCAGTAACATTCGCAAATATTAGCACTCGCCATTATTTGGGTGCACAGTGTAAACCCGTCCCAATGCGGTGTCCTTAAAAATTCCCGGAAACCCGTCCACGGCGTGTCCGCATCGACGTCGATTAAATACACCTCTTTGCTTGTCGTACGTGTAGTATGACGGCACCTCATCATAGGTGAGTGATCTAGCAAAGTTGTCCCCTTCACAGAGTCTGAAAAAGGCCAATTTCAGTCTATCAAAAAGTACTCTGTGAAGGCCAACAGGAAAATTAAACACATCAACCAACACAGACAACAAAGGTAACCCCCGTTTCTATAGGATGAGAGCAGCACATCGGCACCTATAACATCACATTTTGGGAACAAAACCATAGCGCGATCTAACTCGACGCCATCTAGTTAGAAAACGGAAACTACATATTATTTACCCAAATTAATTAAATTATGAATAAAACTAAATTGTCGTTAATTTAACAGACAACTACATTAGTTTTGCATTAAAAAAAATATGGTAACAGCAGCAAGGATCAAAACTAAGAATTACATGTTTAAATGAATTACCTACAACAAATGTGCTTGGTAATTTATAGCTTAGAACCAAAAGTTTGACTTGACTTCATGATAGTGTAGCTTGTTGTACCGCCAATCAATGGTGTGAAACTCTCCATACAATTAGATAAGACATGTGAAGTTCTCAGATTTCATAACAGTATCGTTCCTAATGCATATAAAAAATGCAAACACTAAACAAAAAAAAAATTTTACGTTTTCTAAAAACAATATTATGGGATTTGAACTCGCACCATTTAGTGCGGTAAACGGTCGCCTGACCTTACCGCTAAATTCCCCGTTGACATATTGTTGAAATAGCTGTTCCCTTGCAATTTATAATATTACTGCCCCGCTCCTTTATAAAAATAGCGTGATTATTATGTTCCCAGAGTTAAAGTTTTATTTTTAACTAAATAAACTAAATAAATAAATAAACATGTCATTTTGTGCATTCAATTATTTTGTGCATTCAATTACGAACAAACACATTTTAAAATCAATATTGCTTACCTCCCATAACATACGGCGTGATAATATATAGCCTAAAGCCTTCCTTGGTTTACTAAGAACATTTTTGCTGAATTTCAATTCAATCTATCCAGTAGTTTTGGCGTGAAGCCGTACCATACACACAGACAAACAGACAAACAGACAAACAGACAAAAATTCTAAAAAGTCACTTTTTGTCATCAGTTACGTTTTTATAACAAAAGCCACTTATTTTTTCTCGAAAATTCACAATGTACAGTTTTTCTTTCGTTACTGTTTTATTATTATGTATAGATTATAAATGCTAAATAAAAAAAAATAACCAATATTAAAAATATATCTATTTTTAATATTGATTATTTTATTTATCAAAATATTGATTACGATTTATTATGATTACGAGATGCTGGGCCGTGAAGAAGACGGATGAAAAAGATTGCATGCAGCGGAGATGAGAATGTTGAGATGGATGTGTGGAGTGACGAGAATGGATAAAGTAAGAAATGAGTTATATACTCATTTCTTCGAGGAAGTTTGAAAGTGGCGCCAGTGACAGAAAAGTTGAAAGGAAATCGTTTGGCTTGGTATGGGCATGTGATGAGAAGGGATGAAACGCATGTGACTAAAAGAGTGATGAATATACATGTTGATGGATGGAGAGGAAGAGGAAGGCCGAAGAAAAGATGGATGGATTGTGTGAGGAATGATATGAAAGAGAAGAGAGTGAATGATAGCGTGACGGTTGACAGGGGAGAATGGAAGAAGAAAACGTGTTGCGCCGACCCCAAGTGACATGGGATAAGGGCAGGAAGATGATGATTTATTAAAGCTTTCAGTCTGGTCGGAGGATCCTCCCTTTTCCATGGATGATGAGTAAACTTTACACCCTGTTCCTCATATCTGTATTAAACCACGGTTTATCGCGTAAGTTCAATAATTGTTCTTAGAAATCATTCTACATGTTTTACATCTTTTTCCTTCTCATGTCATCCAAAACTGACGAGGAGCAATTCTCGTAATATTAAGAACGTTCACAGTCTGAATCAGTCTCAATCTCAATCTGTCAAAAATAACACTAGTATCCCTACGTTTTTGACAAGTTTTTGACATTAATTGTCGTTGAGATGAGATTGCGACTAGATTTTGAACGTTTTTAGGGTTCCGTACCCAAAGAGTAAAACCGGGATCCTATTACTAAGACTCCTCGTCCGTCCGTCCGCCTGTCACCAGGCTGTATCTTAGAAACCGTGATAGCTAGACTGTTGAAATTTTCACATACGATGTATTTCTGTTGCCGCTATAACAACAAATACTAAAAACAGAATTAAATAAAACAAACGTGTTTTCTTCGGCGTTTTTGCCTTGTGGTACGGAAGCCTTCGTGTGCGAGTCCGACTTGCACACTGACCTCTATAATACAATAGAGGTCAGTGGACTTGCACTTGGCCAGTTTTATTTCTGGTTTCCGCCTTCTCAATTTGTATTGGCGTTTATCTTATATGCCAGTAGTTATAATTGCTAAAAAGGTTGCATGCCACAAACCATGCAGATCATAATCTTCGCAGTAGGTACCTATTCAAAGTAATAAAAAAAACTGGCCAAGTGCGAGTCGGACTCGCACACGAAGGGTTCCGTACCACAAGGCAAAAACGCCGAAAAAAACATGTTTGTTGTATGGGAGCCCCCCTTAAATATTTATTTTATTTTAATTTTATTATTTATTATTAAAGTTAAAATACAACTGAGTATTTTGTGAATATTTCAAGTGCCTACCTGTTGCCATTTTTGATATCGAGCAAAAAAGGGCAAAAAAAATCGCGTTTGTTGTATGGGAGCCCCCCTTAGATATTTATTTTATTTTGTTTTTAGTATTTGTTGTTATAGCGGCAACAGAAATACATCATGTGTGAAAATTTCAACTGTCTAGCTATCGCGGTTCTTGAGATACAGCCTGGTGACAGACAGACAGACAGACGGACAGACGGACAGACGGACAGACGGACAGACGGACAGACGGACAGACAGCGAAGTCTTAGTAATAGGGTCCCGTTTTTACCCTTTGGGTACGGAACCCTAAAAAGTATCAAAGGTGGTTCTTGCTAATGATAACTTAATGAACAAATACAAACCTTGGTAGGTACTTGGTGCATATTTTTTTAAACAAATTGTGCTGTATTGTATCTGAGTAGTGGTGGCTCAGTGGTAACGGCCGCGACTTGGGAGTTGTGGATCTTATGTTCGAACCCAGACAGGCGCTTTATTTTGTGTAAATTATGTCATAACCACTGCTCTCAAAACGGTGAAGGAAAAGATCGTGAGCAAATCGGTATGTCCAAGAAACAAAAATTCGACGAGATGAGACATCTACCCACCTTCACCAACCCACAATAAGTTCGCGTGGTGGATTACGGCCCACTCCCTCTCCCTCTCACAGAAAGGAGGCCTATGTTCCAGCTGTGGAAACATTAAACCTGAAATCGCGAAAAAAAAAATCAGCTGTTCCATACATTTTGACGAGTTATACTTACGAACATAAATGTAGGGAACAGCTGATTTTTTTTCGCGATTTCAGGTTTGGTCCCATAGTAAAAGTTGTTCATAATGATGAGTACAATGACCTCTTAAGAGGTTGTTAATGTTCTACCAAAAAACCTGTTATAATGTATTTTGCGTGAATGATGGCGATGTTTTAGAGGTAAAAATAGATATTTTGTCAACAACAAAAATAAATGAATACCTAATTTTTGTTTTGGTAGCGTTGGAAGGCCACCCACAAAGTGGATCGACGACCTTCTGAAGGACGCAGGAACTCGTTGGATGCAAAACAATCAATAAATCAATCATTTCAGCCAAAATACGTCACTGCTGGACATAGGCCTCACTCAAGCACCTCCACTTCGACCGGTTCTGTGCTTCCCACATCCAACGGGTTCCTGCGGCCTTCAGAGGCCTTCCAATAACACTACGTCTTCCGGTACGCGGTCGCCACTCCAGAACCTTTCAACCCATCGGCCATCTGTTCTGCGAGCAATGTGCCCTGCCCACCGCCACTTAAGTTTGGCAATTCTTCAGGCTATGTCGGTTACCTGGGTTCTCTTCATTTCTGCTCGTTCACGTAGGGAAACTCAAGCATAGCCCTCTCCATTGCCCTTTGGGCACCGTTTAGCCTTCCAGTAAGTCCCATTGTGAGCGACCACGTTTCAGTGCCACAGGTCATCACTGGCAACACGCACAGGTCAAGACTTTCGTCTTGAGACATTGCGTTATGTGGGACGAGAAGATATTGCGTAGCTTTTCGTACGCTACTCAGCCGAGTCGGATCGAAATACCTACGTCAATTGGATTCTAAGTCAATTGTTAGTATTGTGACCAAAGGAATGGTAAAAACTCGTAAAATTCATAACAAAATTGGATTCCTAAAACAATAGTGATATACTGGTGTGAAGGGCGACACTCGAATGTTTGTCGTCATCACGCATCCGTTGTGTGGCGACCACAGAAATCTTATTATTAAGATTTCTGTGGTGGCGACCATAGAAATGTAAAATTCATATATCTATGGTGGCGACCGGACCGTACAAGTGTACATATATAACTAAATCCGATCCCAGATTTATTTGACTACTATTTAAGGGGCTTACAGGACCTAAACACAAAAAACGCAAGTTTTAGAAACAATAAAAGTATAAAATTATGATCGACTACAGTAAATAAAATCAGAAAAATATATGATATTCTTCAGAATATAATATGCTAGTGTGTTGAAAACATATTAAAACTAGTTTAATACGATAGAAAAAAATCATGAAGATACCTCTAAAAACTTTCTTTTTACAATAAAAACCATACTAATATTATATATTAATATTCTACAGGCAACATACTATGTTTTAATTTTTTAGTCCAAACCATCGATTTTTTGTAAATAGATAATTGCTTCATATTTTGCAATAAATTACTAGCGTTGGGTCATCGCGTTTCTCTTTCTTTTCTATGCAGTCCGACAAAGACCCCGCTTTAGGTCATGTAGTCGCCTTAAACATAATATCACGTCTGTATTCTCCGAAGGAAAGGTTTTTCTATTCACACACGAATATTTTAAGAGAAACATCTACAGGGTCAATTTGATTTGCTAGCGAAACTCTGCAAACGGAATGGGTATCGCTAACTAAACATGATAGTTGTATTTTCGATTCAAAAATCGTTCAAATTTATGCAGCGTTTACGTCGAGCGTTCGGTGCTATTCTGTAAAAAGATCACCGTGATAACTTAGGTGAAGTTAGCTCAAAGTGAGCTGTCATTCCATCTGATTGACACTATTGACAGCTCGCTTCACCTAAGTTTTCACGGTGAGATTTTTACAGAACAGCATTACTGCCGGTCGATTCTGTAAAAATCTCACCGTGAAAACTTAGGTGAAGTGAGTTTGTTTTTGCTAGGAATTGACACTATTGACAGCTCACTCCACGCTCACTTCACCTAAGTTTTCACGGTGAGATTTTTACAGAAAAGCATCACTGTATCATATGCACGGCTACATTGTACAAAGATTCATGTCGCGTTGTGGCTATAAAACTTCGTGTTCGATCTACGACAAACACGAAGTTAGCACATATTGGAGACATTGTTAAAAAACATCGTAGTTTGGACATTCGAGTGTGGCTGAATGATTCGCGATGTGGTGAATTGCTTGTCCAGACGTGTCGAAACCACGCAAATCTTCGGTTTATGGTGACAATGTAGCGGCAGTGCGACAAATTATAAATAACCTTCATTTTTAAGATCCCCGAAACTATCAATTGCAATCCATACCTTTTCACGCCTAAACCACTGAACGGATATCAATAAAATTTGGCAGAGATATAGATTGCATACCGGGGAAGGATATAGGATAGTTTTTATCGACATACCTCGCGGACGAAGCCGCAGGCGGGAGCTAGTTGTCAATATTTACTTGATACTTTGATGCGCAAATCGATCGTCTACTTAATGCAATTGAATCAATTGACAATATTACTACAATAGCAATTGACTGCAATTGATCGTTTCCTTTTAGAATTTTCCATGATAGAGGGCACTTAGTTTGTGAAAACATTTTCGCTGTAATTAAATACTCCAACAAACAATTAATTTTAATGTGAAGAAGGCCGCGGGGAGGTAAGTACACAACTTGAATTTTCGTGTCAAAGTCGATATCAAAGTTTGACACTTCAAAACTTCTTGTTCTATTCTAGTAGGTAGAGCATATGTACATATATTTAAAAATAAAACTTTTTTAACACAAAAAAAACTTTTTTACAAAAAAAAAAACATTTAAAAAACATTGACTTCCATCATCGATCACTTAATAGTGATCGATTACTTCCATAAAAAAAAACCGGTCAAGTGCGAGTCGGACTCGCGTACCGAGGGTTCCGTACATAGGACGATAAGCAAATTACTTACTTTATACACCCCGTTCCCAATTTTTTTTTGATCCAACAGACATTCATCATTATCATCATTTCAGCCGAAAGACGTCCACTGCTGGACATAGGCCTCCCCCAAAAGGGGGGTTTGCCATAATTGCCACGGCGATCGCAGAGAGAATGCTGCTGCCCATTCTCCGGTACGCCCTTAGTCGCCTTTTACGATACCCACGGGAAGTATAGGGTGGTGCTATTCTTTAAGTCCGGCACCACACAGACACTATTTTTCAGCAACAGACATTATTTTTGTCATATTTACACAGGGTGAAATTGAAAACATGAGACAAATCGAAATGGGAGATTGCACTTATCATTATAAATAACTTTTATTATGGGACCAAACCTGAAATCGCGAAAACAAAATCAGCTGTTCCCTACATTTAAGTTCGCAGAACTCGTCAAAATGTAGGGAACAGCTGTTTTTTTACGCGATTGCAGCTTTGTTCCCTTAGTAAAAGTTGTTCATAATGATGAGTACAATCTCCCATTTCGGTTTGTCGCATGTTTTCAATTTGAACCTGTATTTTTCGCTACGGGCTACAAAACCACAAACCGTTTGTTTCAAGTCTTAAATATATGGAGTTTCCTGGAAAAAATCATCTTTCAGTTTCATTTATGTAACGAAAACTGGATGTATGTTTTCTAGTTTTCGTCACAATAAAAGAGATAAAACATTTTAATGGCCGTCTTATGGTCCATCTATGTGCCAATTTTCATCCAAATCTGTTCAACGGTTTACACATGATTGAGTAACAAACATCCAAACTTCTTCACAAGCTTTCACATTTATAATATTATTAGTAGGATAGTAGGATTTAGCGATGTAATCTATACTATTCATTTTACCTTTATACGATTATTACTTATTTTTTAATTATCACACTAATATTATAAAGACGAAAGTTTGTTAGTGTGTGTGTGGGGGTGTGTTTATATGTTTGTTTCTCTTTCACTCTCAAACGGCTGGACCAATTTTGATAAAATTTTCTATGGAGGTAGCTGACACCCTGGCGACATTTACGCGGGTGAAACCGCGCGGCGCAGCTAGTCAAATATATTTTGTACTACAGTTGTACCATTAGGTACTTTCCATCTTTTCCCTGAAAACCCCATACTTTTAAAGAATGATCAGTAACCCAAAATCTTTTAAATCCAGACCAAAACCTTTTAAATCCAGCGGGATTGTCCGAAAGGTTTACCGCTCGCTGGCCCGGAACATAATGGGCTAAGGAAGGAACACGGGTGGGTTTTAGTCAGTAAGAGTCTGACATTCCCTTCCGCTCCACCCAGAGCGGGAGGAGTCATTTGATGATTTCCCATCCGCAAAAAAAAAGACCTTTTAAATGAAATATGTCTCGAATCAAGTCTGTTGACTAAGTTTTGAATCCGGGTTGTACACAATCTCTACCTACACTTACAGGGTACATACAAGCGTGAATATGTTATTTTATGGAAAATTAAATACAATATGAGTACCTACCTTAAGTAAAAAAAAATACGATTTTCACTTCGTTTATAATAATCAAACATAATTTTGGACTATCAATAAACCGGACCTTTTAAATGAGATACTTACGTCTCAAGTCTGTTGACCAAGTCTCAATTTTGGGGACGCTTAAGTCCCATGTAAATAGCTTGGCTATTAACTTTTTTTATCCCCGTCTCAGTGCCGACAAAAATATCAAAGGTTAACAAAGTACATGATGAAATAATAAAAAACCGAGCAAGAGCGAGTCGGCCTCGCGAGGGTTCCGTACCATCATATGTTTTTAAATTTTCATCGGCGAGGCCTATATTCGTTAGAGAATTTTAACACTGCGCACTGCGGTGTAGAATATTGCAGTTTTAGGCCAGCGCCATCTCTTGACCGATAGTAGAGCTAATGTAACTTTTGTTGATGATTTCTGAAAAAGTGTGCTATTTAGAGACATCGTTTTATTTTTCCTGTAATCTTTACATACATTTCTATCACATAGAATAATTTCAGATTTTTCTCTTTGCAAACTTTGGAGATAAGGGGGGAGGAACGGTATTTTTTTTTACATTTTGCATCAAAAGTCGAAAACTATGCGGCCTTAAAAAAAAATTGTCGGAAAATGTGCAAACTGCGCCCTTTCAGTCCTTGATACAAAAAAAAAATTCTTATTTGCTAAATAGTTGGGCAAACGTCATCTAAAACTAACAAATTTTAAGTTGATAGCATTAGTAGTTCTTGAGATATCCAGCTGTGACAGACAGACAGACAAACTGAGTCTCACCATAAGGGTTCCGTTTTACCATTTTGGTACGGAACCCTAAAAACATTACTACATAATATTTGGCTCATTATTCCGTAACATAATAATTAATTATTCAGTGCAAGGGTTTGACGAATCAACACCAAAGATATCAAATCAGAAGGTATATCAATTTCAATTCAATTGATCCGTTCAACATCCAATGATAATTTTCCATGGCATTGTTCGACAAACACAGTGCTAAAATCGTTGTGACGTCACGCCGTTGTGTAACTAATTTACTTATACAATTTTTTTTATGGAGATAGGTACTGTAACTAATTATAATTACCATCGTGACACGAAGAAAAATTAAAGAAGACTCGTGATTGAATTCCGTGAATTGCACATTCGTGTTGAATTTTAAGGTGCTGAATGACGTTTGAAGGCCTACGCAGACCGGGACGGCATGGCAAGGGATTTTGCCGTCAGTCAGCGCACACTAGCCGCTTGTATACCGGGCTTTCCAGCGGCTTCCCCGCTTCTCTACCCCCGCCGCCTCACTCGCGGTATGTCACAACGAGCGCCGGAGCCCTTGGCATGCCGTTGCCTACCGCAGGACGCCACGGCATTCCGCCGCGGGAGCCCGTGGCGCGTCTTTCAATGCCGTGCAATGAAATTCCTTTCGATGCCACGGCATCATTTTGAAGCATAGCAATTTAAGTCGTATTTCTATATCGATACGTTTGAATGTCCATTAGTAAAAATTTAAAACCCTTGCCATGCCCTCTGCGTAAGCCTTAACATATGTAGCTGTGCCATACATTTAGAAAGGTATTGCTCTTTTGTTTGAAACGGCAGTTTTTTTAAATAACTTTAGGTACGTAAAGTTTGTCTGTGTGGTGCCGGACTTAAAGAATTGCACCACCCGTTACTTCCCGTGGGTGTCGTAAAAGGCGACTAAGGGTCTTACCGGAGAATGGGCAGCAGCGTTCTCTATTTATTCCACCATCATACCATACTGCGATCGCCAACCCGCCTGCCAAGCGTGGCGATTATGGCAAACCCCCCCCCAAAATTGGGGGAGGCCTATGTCCAGCAGTGGACGTCGATCGGCTGAAACGACGACGACGACGACGACGTAAAGTTTGTACCCATTTTTTTTTTTTTTTTGAGGATGGGAAATCATCAAATGACCCCTCTCGCTCTTGAAGCGGAAGGGAGTGTCAGACTCTTAGGGTCAAATCACACCGAGATGGCAGCGAAGCGGCGAGCACTTTTAGTGTCATATAATTTTAAACTTTATATTCATTACTATAATACATAGTATCACTTGAGAAACTTGAGTCGTCGGAGTGCTCGCGGCGCCGCGGGCGGCCGCGCGCCTTTTTAAGTTTCTCAAGCGATACTATGTGTTATAGTAATGACGATAAAGTTTAAAATTATATGACACTGAAACTGCTCGCCGCTTCGCTGCCATCTCGGTGTGATTTGACCCTTACTGACTATACCCACCCGTGTTCCTTCCTTAGCCCTTTATGTTCCGGGCCAGCGGTAACCCTTTCGGACAATCCCGCTGACGCTTTTTTTAAATAACCTTAGGTGCGTAAAGTTTATACCCTAGGTCTTGTTTGGGACGAACCAGGATTTTTTGGAATGTGGGACAAAACTTCGGGACGAACAAAGAATAAATCCTAGAATTATGTGCAGGATTCGTGGTAACAATATGTTCGTCGATGACCACACCGTGGTTATTCTGCTACAAACTCAATTTTCTTCATACTCTGTGTTTAATTTTGGGCAATTAATAATAGGTACTTACAGCTGTGAATATTACAACCGCTGTTTTTCTTAGAACAAAAAATTAAAAACACAATTATTTTAGTTTTTTTCCTAAAATAATGATGATTGATTGCTGAATTTTTTTCCAAAATTAAATTATGCGTAAGTTTACAATAAAACAAAAACAATTTGGTACATACATATTATCTATTCTATTATATTGTCTGTGTGGTGCCGGACTTAAAGAATAACACCACCCCATACTTCCCGTGGGTGTCGTAAAAGGCGACTAAGGGTCATAGGTCAGGAGAATGGGCAGCAGCGTTCTCTATGCATTCCACCACCATACTATAGTGCGATCGCCAACCCGCCTGCCAAGCGTGGCGATTATGGCAAACCCCCCCTTTTGGGGGAGGCCTATGTCCAGCAGTGGACGTCTTTCGGCTGAAATGATGATGATGATGATGATATTATCTATGGGAAGTATCAAATTATTATTTTTTAGAAGCTTGCACTAAAATATAAGTAAGTACCTATCTCTTGCTACTAATGAGCAAAAATGCAACGTTAATGCTTACTTAACGAGAACCGTAAAATACTAATCGTTTATCCTATGAATAACAGGTATAACCCGTCCGACTTAACTGTGCACTTGGCGCTGTGACGTTACTCTGTCGTAAGTACTGTTTGAAGAAAAGGTTAAACTTTTTTTTTAACATGCATACTGTATAGGTATAATTTTTTTCGCAATGATAAATATAATAAACTAACTTCCGCCCGCGGCTTCGCCCGCGAGGTATGTCGATAAAAACTATTCTATGTCCTTCCCCGGGATGCAATCTATCTCTCTGCCAAATTTTATCGAAATCCGTTCAGTGGTTTAGGCGTGAAAAGGTAACAGACAGACTGACAGAGTTACTTTTGAATATACAGGGTTATTGGTAAAACATTAACAACCTCTTAAGAGGTCATTGTACTCATCATTATGAACAACTTTTACTATGGGACCAATCCTGAAATCGCGAAAAAAAATCAGCTGTTCCCTACATTTATGTTCGTATAACTCGTAGGGAACCGCTGATTTTTATTTCGCGATTTCAAGTTTGGTCCCTTTAAAAGTTGTTCATAAAGATGAGTACAAGAGGTTGTTAATGTTTTACCAATAATCCTGTACTTATAATAATTGGTACCTATGGATATAAACATTTCTCGCATAAACGCATCCCAGCGAGGTGCATTTTAAGTGGGTGGTAAAATTATCAAAGAACCTATGACTCTTATTACTTTGTAGGTACCTACTGTTCGTTACAGCACAGAATAACTAATAGTACTAAGGGCAAATTTTTCAATCGACAGATAATTTTTATTCGTGGAATAAAATTGACGTCTGACAGATTTTGTATGGAAGAACTGTCAAAATTCAAAATTATTTCTCAGATAAAATTATCTGGCGTTGCAATAATCAGCCCTTAGTGATATAGTCAAAACTGTTCGATATTATGTTTTAACACGTTGTCTCTATTAAAAAAAAATTTTTTTACGGTAACGCCCGATTTACCTAGTAGTTAGAATCCCTTTAAAAAAAAACTTGTGTTCAAAAGAGTCACAAATTACCTACCAACCTGATAGGTACAGACTCCAGCACATCAAGCTACCCGAATCTGTCAAATTTTCCCAATCAACCTTGAACCTTATGTTTTAGCGATAAAGTTGAAAATCTAAGATTGTACTAGTTTGATGTGCTGGCGTCTGAAGATACCTAAATTTCTAAGTAAAATGTTAGTCAGTCGTTAAATAGTTTAAGCCGGTCAAAAGTAGTACTTATTGATATTTTTTTGCAATAAAATGTGGTTTTAAACGATTAACAATAAAAAAATAAACTCGGGGCTAGCTGGACCGAACCAACACGAATGTATACGTACATCCGTGGTGGAGCGACCCAGACTGCCGGGCACTTCTTCTCCTGCAACCGAGCGGGTGGGCAGGTTGCGGATAGCCCAACTCCGGCTGCGGGACCGACTGCATAAGGTTGATCTCGCAACCGGAGCATCTTGAAAGAGATCCCGGACAAGAGAAGTGCCCGAACACCAAGCCCCAGGTTTAGGGTAACCCATATACCTTATCCCATGTACCAATTAATCCTGATCATTCCAACCCTTCCATATCCCTATAATTCCGTCAATCCCTAAATCCCTAGGCCAAATCCCAGGCCTAGGGTAACCCCCCAGTAACCTATACCCCACCACCAAACACCCTCCCTCCTATCCCTACATCCCTTCGGTCCCAGAGGACGGGTAACCTCGATTCCAAAAAAGCCCACCCCCTCATCAATGAAAAATGCAGCAGGTAAAAGTAACTACCCAGGTGGGTCCCGGCCAAGCCGGGGAATCCCACACCGCTACGGCGGTCAGCCCCCAACGTATTCTGGGGGGGGCAACCGACTGCACAACTTTGCCGTGCTCCTCAGCACGGCCGGCTGCTGATCTAGCGCCCATAACACACACTACAACTCCGGCTGCGACTAACGCGCCATTAAACCCTACCACGGCTGCGACCCACGCGCCAATACCCTCCACGACGTGCATGCCTCCCTCGAGCCTCTGGCAACAGAGCATCGTGCGGAACAGCATCACCAACCCAGACTTAGAAGGACACGGACAGAGAGTGATGGGGAAGGTTGACGAATCTGGCGACCCTACCACTCTCCCGGTTGATAGAGTACGCCTGCTGAAAAAGCGCGGAAAAATCACAGGCCGGGGGAGGAAAGTAGGCGACCGAAAGCGCAGCACCCGCGAAGGCACTAGCCAGCGCGATGCGCGATCGGACGCTGAAGAGGTAGTACGCGACCAGCCCCGAGTCCGCGACGGGGAAACCAGGCGCGAAAACGGGCCGGACGCGGAAAAAAGAGAACGGCCGCAAGTCCGCGAAGGGGAAACCCAGCGCGAAAAGCGGCCAAACGTGGGACCACGCGACCAGCTGCGAGTCCGCGAAGGGGCAACCCAGCGCGAAAAACAGCCGGACGCGGAACCGCGCGTGCAGGGGCCAGTCCGCGAAGGGGAAACCCAGCGCGAAAAACCCCTGCACACGACAGAGTCTGCCGGGGGCGCCGACCGACCTCATCACACCAACACTGACACGGACAAATCCCGACTCAAACACCATAGGGGTAGGCGAGGTGGATCCTTGCGCCCAGACGCCACCACCCTGACAGGCACCTCCATGCCGCAGCCTGGACCGAGCGGTACAGGGCCGGCGAAGAGGGAACGCCCTGACGACTCGGCTTCACCGAGTACGCTCCAGGGGGACGCCAAACGCGTAAGGGTCCACTCTGCCCAGGGGGAGCTGAGGACCTACGCGCGGGCCACTAAGGATATTCCTGCGAGGCTCGCCGTCGCAATCTGCTTCCCTCCCCCCTCCAGAGACTTGACAAAAGACGAGGCCGAGCTGGTCAAAGCAGGCCTGGAAAATGCACTGATTGACTCGGACCCGACAGCACCACTCCCTGCCTTCCGCGGATACCCACGGGTAGCGGAGGGCACAGTACAGATTTGGTGTGAGGACGATTACGCCCTGACATGGTTGACCCGACACGTACCCCTCCTCAAACTCCCCGATACTGAGCTCACACTGACGGTACTTCGACAGTCCGATGTGCCCACCCGCGTCAGAGCCTCGCTTTTTGTCCCTCGCTATAGAGGTGACATACAGAGGCTCCACGGTATTCTGATTCGTCAGAATACGTGGTACGACATAGCCCGGTGGTCACTGTACAGGGCAACTACCGTCGGTGGCGACAACTACGGGACTCATTTGACCCTGGGTGTGCCACCGGAGGAAGTGGAACGGGTCATGGGGCGGGAGCGACGGATATCGTACCTACTGGGTTCGATATACGTGCGCTTCTGGCCCACGACCCAGCCCTCGGACTGCACAACGGACCCGACGACGACACTGACAGCGACACAGACGGACGACGCAGACATCGCCCAACTTGAGGAGGTCATGGCCCGCGCGGCGATGGCTGACGACGTAGCCAGCATACCACCCGCATCCCCCGGCTGGAGCGAGCAACTTCTTGCATCGTCGCCGGGTGGTCAACACGACGACCAGTACACGACGGAGACGGCGGAGGTTTTGTCCGATGGATCCACCACTGACTAACCTCCCCCCCTCATCACCGTCACCACCACTCAACATCATCCAGACTAACCTCCAACATAGCCAGACTGCCACGGCTAGCTTACGCAGGGCACTGGAGGTTAACCCCCGAACAATTGCACTGATCCAAGAGCCGTGGATCAGGAACAACAGAATCTGCGGCCTCAGTAACATCGGAGGTAAGCTAATCCTTAACACGCACAGTTCAGATAAACCCAGAACCTGTGCCTATATACCCAAAGATATCCCTACCACGCTACTCACTCAATTCTGTTCCAGAGATCTGACAGCTGTCAGGCTCCAGACCGAAGGAGAATTCCCAGATGTTGTACTAGCCTCGGTATACATGCCGGGCGAGGATACAGACTGCCCGCCGAAAGAAATGGCCGACCTGGTACAGCACTGCGAGCGCACCAAGTTAGACCTGATCATCTGCACCGATTCGAACGCCCATCACCCGCTCTGGGGCAGCGACGCATCGAACTCCAGAGGAGAGGTACTATCCACCTATTTATTCTCTACTAACCTTAACATCGTTAACCGAGGCTCTGAACCCACTTGGGTCACAGTCCGAGGACAAACGATCATTGATTTAACACTTGCTACAGAAAACGCGACAAATTTTATAACAAATTGGCACGTATCGGACGAACCTTCTTGCTCAGACCATAGAAGAATCCGCTTCACATTAAATAACATTATAGGGAAACCAACATCGAGGCGAAATCCACGGCGCACCGATGTGCCCGGGTACAAGCGTCTCCTAGCCGCCCTACTAGCTAGGCACTTATCACAAATAACTATAAGAGAACCTGCACAACTTGAATACACTGTGACAAAGCTGTCAGAGTACCTAACCGAAGCATACCACGCATGCTGCAAACTAAGGGCACCGCGTACCAACAGTGAAAGAAATCCTTGGTGGAACGCGGAACTTAGTAAACTCAGAAGCACACTTCGAAAACAATTTAACAGAGCCAAAAACACCAGACTTCCGGAAGACTGGGAACTATACAAAGAAACCCAATACACATACAAAAAGCAAATCAGAACCGCCAGAAGGACAGCTTGGCGGAAATTCTGTGAATCCATCGAAACCAATAATGAAGCCGCAAGAGTAAGGAAGATCCTATCAACAGATCAGGACCGAACCCTTGGCGCGCTGAAGAAACCCGACAACTCATACACACTAACAGACCATGAAACCAGCAAGGTCCTTCTCGAGACTCACTTCCCAGACTGCAAACTCCTGGAGGACAGGACCTGGGAAGATGTGCCAGATTGGTCCCCAACGGAACAAGACTGGTCCAGTGCCCACAACCTAGTAACAGAAGACCGAGTAAAGTGGGCCATTAACACTTTCCAGCCATATAAGTCCGCAGGACTAGATGGCATTTTCCCAGCTCTCCTACAATGGGGTGTTGACCATATCACACCACGCCTGGTAGAAATCTATCGGGCCTGCATAGCACTAAGATACATACCCCTAGCCTGGCGCGAAGTGAAAGTCATCTTCATACCAAAACCGGGCAAGGCCGACTACACACAACCCAAGGCCTACAGACCCATAAGCCTCACATCCTTTCTACTAAAGACCCTAGAGAGGCTCTGCGATCGACACATCCGAGATGGACCTCTTCGGGCAAAGCCACTCCACAAACAACAGCATGCGTACTCCACAGGCAGATCAACGGAATCTGCGCTACACAGCGTGGTATCCAAAATTGAATGCGCAGTGGACCACAAATGCTCAGCACTGGTAGCCTTCATTGACATCGAGGGCGCCTTTGACAAAACCACTTTCAACAGTATCAGCACGGCCCTAGACAGACACAATATAGACCCGTCTCTGAGCGGCTGGATCACCAACATGCTCAAACGAAGGGCAGTACAAGTGACCGTAAACGACACCACAAGAGCCATAGTGGCGAAGGGCTGCCCGCAAGGGGGCGTCCTGTCGCCGCTTCTATGGAACCTGGTCGTAGACAGTCTAATAAAAGAACTCAACGACAAAGGTTACTATACCGTAGGATACGCCGACGATATAACCATAATAATAAATGGCACCCACGAAAACACACTGTGCAATCTAATGCGCCAGGCCCTGAAAATAGTGGAAAACTGGTGTGGTAAACACCAACTATCAGTGAACCCCACAAAAACTGAACTGGTTCTCTTCACGAAAAAGAGGAAACTGACAACACTACAACTACCACGTTTCTTTGGTACAACCCTAAGCCTATCAACTGAAACCAAATACCTGGGCATCTTTTTGGACAAACAGCTGAACTGGGCAAAACACACGAGCTATATTACCACGAAAGCCAGCATATCCCTGTGGCAATGCAAGCGAATGCTTGGCAAGAATTGGGGGATTAGCCCCAGGGTTACTCACTGGCTATACACCACAGTCATCCGACCAATCATCACATACGGCTCACTAGTCTGGTGGCCCAGAACAGACCTGAGCACAGCCCAAAAAGACCTTGGAAAGCTGCAGCGGTTCGCGTGTGTGGCAATCACTGGCTGCATGAAAACTACACCCACTGCTGCCCTACAGGCTATGCTTGGACTGCCGCCTCTACACCTCATAGTGAGGGAGGAGGCGACCCTGGCTGCCTTTAGGCTCTTCAAATCAGGGACCCTGAGCAAAGACTCTAGGGTCAAACACATACGTCTAAAAGAAGATGCGATCAAACTGCAGCCAATGATGGCATCACCCTGCGACAGAGCCCCGAAACAATACTGCTTCCAAAAGCATTACAACATAGTGCTTGAAGAGGAGCGGTGCGACCACTCAGGCCCGAAAGAACTGAGGATTTACACTGATGGCTCAAAGACTGACTGCGGAACTGGAGTCGGAGTCTTCTCACACGACCTCAACATAAAAATATCCAAACCGCTGGGAATGCTCAACACGGTCTACCAAGCAGAGTGTGTGGGCATAATGCAAGCGGCTTATGCCATAGCGGCCAGGAGAGTCACGGACACCCATGTTCGCATACTCTCTGATAGCGCCTCAGTCCTCCAATTCTTAGACAAAAAATGCATCACATCGGACCTAATACTAGAATGTCACAATGCGCTCGAGCGGGTAACTGTATCGAACCGCAATACAGTGACACTACAATGGATAAAAGGACACAGTGGATCGCTAGGCAACGACGCAGCTGACGAGCTGGCCAGAAGGGCTTCCAGTATGTCAGTCTGTGGACCAGAACCTATCGTGCCCATCCCCTTCAACCAACTACGCAGGTGGCTACAGGAACACACCCACACACAAGCAGAAAGCTGGTGGACGTCGTCACCAGGCTGCAGGCAGTCCAAAGAAGCCATGCCGGTATTGGATGGCAGGCTAACCAGGCGCTTACTACGACTGGACAGGAAAGGCCTGCGCCTGGTGACGGGGACCATCACGGGACACTGCTCACTAAATAAACACTTTTACACATTAGGCATAACAGACAGTCCCCTGTGCAGGGCTTGCATGGAGGCTGATGAAACCGTTGCGCATGTGCTCTTTGAGTGCACAGGCGTCACCCAGATAAGGTCAGAAACCCTCGGGACACCTAGATCGTATACAGATGTTCTTGACAGACCAGGAGATTTGATCAGCTTCTGGAGGGAGGTGGGCTGGTTGGAATAAAACCACCGACGGCCGCCATGGCCCACGCACAATGGTCCACTGAAGGACTAAGTGCGGAAACCAAACCCATAACATAGAACATAGAACGATTAACAATTTTGATTGTGACAACATTTATCAACGAACAAAACAAATCGGCCTGCTTTCGGCATTCGGCGCGTGACCTCGACAGGCAGTGTTCATGAATAAGGCACCGGTCAAGGCCGAACCCACTCGGGCATCCCCAGAAGCAGAACGCATGAGAATAAGGCCATTGATGTTTTGTCGCGAATGAATGATAGAACGAGTGAAAAGACTCGTTCATTCGAAATAGAATTAGACATATTTTATTTTTAGAACGCCGTCAGCAAAAGATTGTACTAACACATGTGGCCTTTCACTATTTTTTGCTGTAAATTATTAATTATGTATGAAGGAGATTGTTGAGATTATTGACGTTACTGACTTTTATAATAATTATAACAATTGCGTATATTAACCACTGTTTACCTAGTCAGTTTAAAATAAATCATTTTTTTTTTTAATAAAATTGATTTAAGATCGCCACAAAGTACTTCTTAAGCTATAAAATAAATAAATGAATAGAGAATAAAGCATACCTAACATGTCCAACGGAAATGTAATAAAAAATAAAAAATGTAAACAAATTAGTAAAGAGAGTAGGGAGCCCTTTGCCTGGAGCAGTGGGCCATTAAGCGCTAATAAAAAAAAATTAAAAAAACCTCACCTGTCATGGAAGTCATTGTAATGCACAATATCCAATTGATACAAATCATTCCCGCGCAAAACATTTGCACTGACTGCTAATAAACACACACTTAACAAATAATTGCACAACGAAAACATTTAATAAACTTCCAAAAGGACGAAAACTAAAAAAAATATTTAAGTAGGTACTAAAAACAATTAAAAAAAAAAGTAAAAATTAAAAAAGAATGTTCAGTGTCTATATTTAATTTGAAGTACTATTTTTGCCACGACATTCGCCATTCGAAGTTTAAATACTACTGCACGACCATTCTGCGTTGTACCACTACTCGATAGTATCTTTAAAAAAAAACACAGCTGACCGTTAAATACGCGCCATTTTTCAACTTTATTGCGATAGGCATAAGGTTGAAAGTCGAGAACACTTTTGTTTTGTAATTAGGTAGCAAAACTTTGTCATTTTTATCGTACACGGTGTACTATTGAAAATCGTTGATTGTCCATCATTAAGATTGCTAAGCTTTGAATGGTCGGATGCAGTTATTAGAAAACCATTTTTTTGTAGAGTCAAAAAAATCTCAGTATACAATCTAGAAAGTTCGCGTTTGAGTAACAAGAATACTTTTTTCTTATTTTTATATACTAATTTTGTTGACGTATTCCACATTGGGCACCTGCTTCAATGGCACCTAAATAAATGTGCCGCGGTGTGACAGGTGCATTCACTCAGGTGCCATTTGCCCAATGTGGAATACGTCATTTTGTTAAGTATTTTATTATGCGTTGGCAGACCAATGGCCAGCGAGGCAATTGCGTAACACACTGACAGTAGGAATGACTTTCATTTTGACAGTTCAACAACATTCATTGAGTTATTTACGTTGTTATGATGTCAAATGTATGAAAACCACAAAGTTTTTTTGTTTTTTTTTTGCCATGAGATTCTGGTAGACCTATAGTTACCCTTAAGCAGACAACTTTTTTGAACATAATTATGAAGCAATGGATTAACAATATCCTTCAAAAATAATAATAATAATGATTTATTTTCTCACCACAACACATGTATGTACAATATAGAGATAACAATACGCAATAATTATACTGTGGGAGACTGGTGCCTAAACTAGACGTGAGGTCTGTATTTCAGGTCACCAGGTCTCCAGCCCTTGGACAGTGCTTACATTTTAATGTTAGTGTACCTACTTTGAATAATCAGTGCGGTAAGAATTTAGAAAAGTTATAGACAAAAATAAAGAGAAAAGAAAATTTGTTGCAGTCATCATTGTGCTTGGTGTTAGTATGTTAGTAGGTATTTGTATGATTGTGTATTTGTTTAATGAGGAAGGTGTATGTGTGAGGATAGTGTGTGCCCCCCCCCCCCATAATAGAGGAATATAATGTTTTAGATTGGCTATTTTGGGACAACTCCTGGAGCCAGCTACTTAGTATAGTTTTGCATTTGGTTTTGGAGAGGCTATAAATTGGGAGTATCCTACTTATTTTATTATAAAGGAAGCAGCCAAGATAGCAAAAGAATCGTCGGGAGGAAGCAGTCGAGAGCCGGATGTGGTGGCGGTCTATGGGATCGAATCGTCTACTTCTGTGGGAGAGTGAGTGGTTGAAGGTGGTGAGGCAATGCTGTTTTATAACCGTTTGCTACATGAACTGCTGACGAACAGTCAGCACGTTTGCTTCCTTATATAAGTAGCATGCGTAACGTAAAATGATTCAGATTCTGATTGATAGTGTGCACAGCCTAAGTACTTAGAGATAATAGTGTGTTACGCAATGATTGCATGCAGTGGAGATGAAAATGTTGAGATGGATGTGTGGAGTGACGAGAATGGATAAAGTAAGAAATGAGTAAGAGGAAGTTTGAAAGTGGCGCCAGTGACAAAAGTTGAAAGGAAATCGTTTGGCTTGGTATGGTTCTCTTGAGTCTTGACCTCGATCACGCCTGATGGAAAGCGATGGATGAGGTCTATGATGGAACGAGCGTGCCCAGAAGATGCCTCTTCACTCTTCACTGTTCACTCTTGTTTTGAATGCATACGGGTTAAATGTGGCGATGTGATGATTTTATATTATCTCAGTGAAACTAGGAAATAACTGGAAAAGATTCACATCACGCTAAAAACGAGATCCTATGACGTGAACGTGACTACGAGTCATGCCAAATGTAATTATAGCATTTGGCAGGAGTACAAAAAATAGTATAGGTACTATGATGTCGCGATAAAGGGTACTTATACAAAATTAACACTGAGTAAACAAACAAATGTGCTACGCCGAAAAAAACATGTTTGTGTATGGGAGCCCCCCTTAAATATTTATTTTATTTTAATTTTATTATTTATTATTAAAGTTAAAATACAACTGAGTAGGGGAGGTAAGCCTAAAACGGGTAGCCCGCCTAAAACGGGTATGCTTTTTAAATTGCGCACCTTTATTGCTAATAAGAATGTGTGCGTGCAGTGCGCGGCGCCTGCCACTCTCCAATCACAGAGAGCCGGCGCGCTTCTCTGGCGGACACTAGTTCACGGTAAGATAAGAAAGAAGTTTTTTGCTATTTCCACTAAAAAAAATTGAGTTACATTACTTTTGAATACTCGAAAATGGTTTACAATATGTTCTTACTAGTTTTGTGTTATGATTTTGCAACAAGTAGACGTTTTATTTGTGTAATAGGTTGGCGTTTATTATTTCGGTTTTAAGGATATGAGTCGATTGAAAAAAATACATGCTTGAGGGCAAAAAGGGTAGGGGCAAAGCGGGTGCCCGTTTTGCCCATACCCGATTTGCCCTGTATAATTTCATTGACTGCTTATTAGTTCTTTTATTTTTGCAGATGGTTAATAAATACAAAAGAAAAACTGCAAATGCATCGTGGGATGAAGGAGTTATGAAGCTTGCGATAGAAGAAGCTCTCAAAACTTCCGTCAATGGTGCAGTAAAAAAATATGGCGTCAACCTTTCGACTTTACAGATACATGTAAAGAAAGGATGTCAAAAAAAAACTAGGAAGATTCACAACAGTTTTTACAGCAGCTCAAGAATTAGAGATGGTTGAGTACCGTATCTATTTCACATGGACAATCTGTTTACGTTGCCAACTCATTACGTTGTCTACAAAGTGCCGCAACCATTCCAAGAATACTGGTCCATTGATCCAAGCATTGTCACTGCAAGTAGCTGATGATCCTGGTGGAGCTCCATCTGAGTTATGATTGTCATGAAACAGTTCTAGTCATTGATTGACGTTAATCTCATGTAATTCAGTCCCTACCCGCTTTGCCCAAAAGCCCTACCTGCTTTAGGCCCCCCCTACGGGCAAAACGGGTAATTCGAATGGTAAAGATTTTTGTTATTTTTTTATTCTTAATGTACAAAACTACTAAATATGTCATTTATTTTATAGTCCTTGATAACTAAACATTTCAAAATATAAGTACAAATAAATTTTCTATTTGTATCTATAAGTTGTTTTTTTTTACCATCAACCTTAGCTTACCCGTTTTGGGCTACTCTCCCCTATTTTGTGAATATTTCAAGTGCCTACCTGTTGCCATTTTTAATATCAAGCAAAAAAGGGCAAAAAAATCGCGTTTGTTTTGTGGGAGCCCCCCTTAAATATTTATTTTATTTTGTTTTAGTATTTGTTGTTATAGAGGCAACAGAAATACATAATTTGTGAAAATTTCAACTGTCTAGCTATCGCGGTTCTTGAGATTCAGCCTGGTGACAGACAGACAGACAGCGAAGTCTTAGTAATAGGATTCCGTTTTTACGCTTTGGATACGGAACCCTAAAAAACTGGTCAAATGCGAGTCGGACTCGCACATGAAGGCTTCCGTACCACAAGGCAAAAACGCTGGAAAAAACACGTTTCGCTGGTTTGCGAGAATAGTGACGGAACTTAAAAATTATTGATTTTAGAGAATGGCATTTTTTAATTTCTTTACAAATGTTTTAGTCACTGACCTGCACCCTAATTGCGTAACACACTATTACTATCAATTTGAATCATTTTGAAGCATATTGCTAATCTATTGCTCCATATGTTCGAAAAATGTGTTTGTTCAAGAACGTAAATAACGCAATGGATGTTGTTCAACTGTCAAAATGAAACCCATTGCTACTGATAGTGTGTTACGCAATTACCCTGCCGTACTATACAAGTATGATAGCGCAAAATTTAAATGATTAGACTTTACTGATTAAAGGAAAATTTATTGTTAAAATTGAAAAATTTATTGTGAAAATTTATTAAAATAAAGAAATTAATTAAACGGTCACAGAGATTAATAAAAAAACAAAAACTCTTAAAATTAAATCTTACACTTAGAAAGGAACGTGTTGTCTTATCGAAAAGTTTAAATATTTGTACAATTGAGTTAGATAAATGTAGGGAAAAGTATGACACTGATATCCAGCTCCTCTATAATGATATATTACACAAGGAGCAATTGCTGAAGGATATTTTTGAAAAATATGAAAGTTCACAACGACAACTAAGTGACCGCTTGTTTGAGGCTGGAGAACTAATGGATTTGGTGAAGTACAATGCTGAGAGGTATGAGTCTCTGACTAATGATCTTTCATGCAGCTGTGCCAACCAACCACCACCTCTTCAGCCCCAGTCTGACTTGCCCCTTCCAGTATTAGCTCTTCCAGCAGAGACCACACAGATAAATAAATCAATATTTTTTTGTGACGAGTTAGGTTCTGGCTTAGGAAAAATTTTACTCAATTACCTAAGCCATAGTTTTACCAATCATAGTTACCATAACATAACTTTTAAACAAATGATAAAAAGAATTGCTAATGTAAATCTAGATAATTATTGTACTATGGTTTTGCTATTAGGTAATAGCACTGGTATTACCAAAAAGGACATAGTGGATGGTGTGAACACCTTAGTAAAGTTAAACGTAGGTAAGCTAATGTTGTGTGCTTTTCCTTACTCAAATACTTTATCATATAACGAAAATAATTATATTTATAAGTTGAATAATACTATTCACAAGCTGACTTGTTGTCATAGTGACAAATTATTGTTTTTTGACACTAACAAGTTTGTTAGTGGTTTTAAGTTAACTCAGAGAACTTTATCTCTGTCTGGGGAATGTAGACATCTGATTGCTATGTTGATAGCATATAATATTAACGAGGTTATAGCTAATATAACGAATTCTAGTATTAGTGACGAGTCCGTGTTGCCTAGTTATACTAACAACATAGTGATTAATTATGAATCGTCATGTAGTACGAAGGAGGATCCACCTATAATACCAACATCCTTGGAGACCACTACCAGTCAGATAGGATATTCTCCTCCTGCTGGAACTTATTCGGGCAATCTAGACTCTCCAGTTGTAGTTGTGGAGGTCACTCCGGATAACCATTTAAACTAGTCAGTGGGACAACAGAAGTTACCCCTTCAAATAACCAATTACTATTACAGAATAATAAAAAAGTATCTTCTGGCAATATAATTAATAATAATAAAAAACCAAAGGGAGTGCAACATATTTTAAAATTATTTAATCAAAATATCCAAGGTTGCGCTTCCAAATTACTGGAAATAGAATTGTTTTTGGAAAACACCAAGTTTTATGTCATTTGTCTAACAGAGCATTGGTTGAAAGATCATCAAGTGATGTCAATTAATTATGAAAATTATTGTGTAGTTAGCCATTTCAGCCGAAAACGTATGTTACATGGCGGGTCATTAATATTAATTAAAAATTCTATTAAATCGAAAGAACGAAAAGACATAATCGGGTTGTCTGTTGAACACGCCATTGAATTGTCCTGTGTTGAGCTTGATAAGCATGTTATAGTATGCGTATACAGACCTCCAAGTTACCAGAATCTATTGGTGTTTGATTCTGTAATGGAAGATGTGTTAAAGAAACTTAGTACTAGTAGTAAGTCAATAATCGTATGTGGAGATTTTAATATTAATTTATTGGAAAATAACTCGAATACTGTCAGATTGTTAAGTCTTTTTAAGTCATTTGATTTGTCAAATGTTTTTATTGAACCAACCCGAGTGACAGCTTCTTCTGCCACTTGTATTGATAACGTTTTTTGTAATTGTGATTACTTACACAAAGAAATTGTAAATAAGTTGCCATCTGATCACAGTGGACAAACAATTACATTTAGCTCCTACATGCCTTTACAAAAAATTCAAATAAGGTTTAGGACAATTACATGTAAAAAGTTAGAGAAATTAAATAATTCTTTGGCCAGTAAATTATGTGATCAGAATTTTAATAATATAGGTGACCCAAATGAGTTCTACGCCGAGTTCTTTTCAATATTGAACGCGCAGTTTAATAACACTTTTCCATTAAAAACTAAAAGTATTTACACTAAGTTTTTATTTAGTGACTGGGCGACTCCAGGTATTCGTAAAAGCAGGGAAAAACTTTTTGAACTCTATGGCTTAAAGCAACATATGAATAATACAAACTTTCATCAGTATGTTGCAAAATATTCAAAAACTTTTAAAAGTGTGTGTCAAATAGCTAAAGCTCTTTATATTAGCAATAAAATAAAATCAGCTGATGATAAAATAAAAACTACTTGACAAATAATAAATAACGAAACAGGTAGGAAAAAACAGCGTAATACTGAATTTAATTTAGATACTGCACATGGCCCCATCAACTCAGATGTAGAAATAGCTCAGGAATTTGAAAACTTTTTTTCTAATATTCCCCTTAAAACTACTGAAGCTTTAAATTCATCCCCCACGCTTTCTGCTGCCTTACTTAAAAAGAATGTAAAGGCATGCCCTTTGGAGTTTAGGTTTCAGCATACAGACCCTCAGGCTGTTATAAAAGCTTTTAAAGATCTTAACATTAAATCAACAGAAGATCTCTGGGGAATGTCTGTAAAAATATGTAGATCTTTCATCGAAACCATTGCGCCCTATTTAGCTTTCATATTTAACACCAGTGTTGATCAAGGAGTCTTTCCGGATCTTATGAAACATAGTAAAGTTGTACCATTGTTCAAATCCGGTGATAGTAAAGAACCTAACAATTATAGACCTGTCTCAATTCTGCCAGTTCTCAGTAAGGTGTTTGAAAAGTTGATGCTCAATCAAATGTTACGTCACTTTAATAAAAATTCCATCTTTCATGAACACCAGTACGGTTTCACCAAAGGGCGTTGCACTACTGACGCCGGTGTTACCCTAATAAAGAACATTTTTAATGCCTGGGAAGAAGCAAAAGATGCCATTGGAATCTTTTGCGACCTCTCTAAGGCGTTCGATTGCGTAAACCATGAAACACTTCTGATGAAACTGGAGCACTATGGAATTAGAAAAACAGCACTTGATTTGCTAAGATCATACCTGAAAGATAGAAAGGTTAAAGTTCAAGTAAACGGCGTAAACTCATTAGGGTCTGAAATGACAATGGGTGTTCCTCAAGGTTCGATATTGGGTCCATTCCTCTTTTTAGTTTACATTAATGATTTACCCCAATTACTTCAAAATCAACCGAAGATGGTGTTATTTGCAGATGATACGTTATTGATCTTTAAGATAGACAGACGGGCACAAAATCTTGACGATGTGAATAACTCTATTCTTCAGGTCCAAGATTGGTTCACGGTAAATAATTTGGTACTGAATGAAAAGAAAACCAAATGTATTAGATTTAAATTACCTAATGTTAGAAGTAGCGAATGTGACATCATACTTAATGGAGAAAAACTGGAATTTGTTGATCGAACGGTTTTTCTGGGAATCACGCTAGACGAGAAATTACAATGGGGACCTCACATAACATCTCTTGCGGGGCGGCTTAGCTCGGCCGCTTATGCTGTTAGAAAGATTAGACAATTAACTGATGTAGAAACCGCGCGTTTAGTCTATTTTAGCTACTTTCACAGCTTAATGTCGTACGGCATTTTACTATGGGGTCGAGCTGCTGACATTGAATCCATCTTTATTTTGCAAAAGAGAGCTGTCAGAGCCATTTATAATCTACGTCGCCGCGAATCTCTCAGGGAACTTTTTAAAAAGATTAATATTATGACGGTACCTTGCCAATTTATTTATGAAAATATTATGTATGTTAGAAAAAATCTACATCTTTTTAATAAAATAAGCGATAGACATAATTTTAATACTAGAAATAAAGATAAAATACATCAACCATTTTTTAGATTAGCCAAAGTAAATACATCTTTTATGGGGTACTGTGTTAAATGTTACAATAAAATACCTTGTGATATATTGCAATTAAATGAAAGAAAATTTAAAACTCACATTAAACGTACACTTTGTAAACAAGCATACTATAAATTAGAAGATTATATCCAAGATAAGAACGCTTGGAAACATGCTGGTTCTGCTCCATAGGACAATCTAGAGTCTAGACAAAATCAAACTGGTTGCTAATTTAATTGTAAAATTGATTCTTTCTTCTTTTTTTTGACGTTGATTTATATTCTGTAATTACTTAAACTCACACCCTGACTTATTACTTGTAATTTTTTATTTTAATGAAAATCGTTTATTTTTACCATGTTTGTAAATATGTGAGCACCATGTATCTATTAGATAATTAATTTATGTCATGTTTTCATTTTTAATTCTTTTACCTATTTTGGTATAGTAATTTTATTTTATTTTAGGTGCATCGTCTTCACATATTATTATATAATTAATGTATACAAAATATTGTAAAACATTTTAAAAGAGTAACGGTGGAGTTTCTTGCCCATTCTTCTCCATACGAAAACTACCTTTTGGAATGGGCGACTAGAATCAATTCTATTTTTTCGTAATTTTTGACGTTCAAAAGTGCCTTTTAAGTGCCTACTTGAAATAAATGTTTTGACTTTGACTTTTGACTTTGTTGCTCACGTTAAAATATCAAAGAATTATGACCGTTTGGCATACAGTATTCAATTTGAAAGAATTTTGAATTACGTCATTATTCTCGCAAACCAGCGGCTTGTTGTATGGGAGCCCCCTTAAATATTTATTTTATTCTGTTTTTCACATTTGTTGTTATAGCGGCAACAGAAATACATCATCTGTGAAAATTTCAACTGTCTAGCTATCAAGGTTCCTGATATATATTGCCTGGTGACAGACAAAAAGACAGACGGACAGTGGAGTCTCAGTGTTATGGTCCCGTTTTTACCCTTTGGGTACGGAACCCTAAAAAAGAGTTAAACATAATTATGACTATACATATATACTATGACTGAGCAAAGCAAGAATAGCTAATGGATCCATCACTTCATAATCAGCCTGTAATGTTCCAACTGCTGTGACACAGTCCTCCTCTCTGTAAGAGGGAGTGGGCCGTAATCCACCACGCGGGCCCAGTGCGGGTTGGTAGATGTCACATGTCTTCGAATTTTTGGTTCTAGGATATGCTATGATATGATATGTTTCCTCACGATGTTTTCCTTCACCGTTTTGAGAGCAGTGGTGATGAAATAATTTACACAAAGTAAAGTACCTTCTGGGTTCGAACCTACGACCTACAACTCGTAAGTCGTGTCCGTGACCACCACTGCTCCATATCCATAATCATGATCTGGCAGTTTGAGTAATTTACGCGGCCTACCCAAATGTCCTTTCTTTGGTATTGTTCGTCGAATCGTTGAGCTCCTCAATTTCTGAGTTGAGCTGCACGATTTTTGACAAATGCGTGCACTGATTGGACAGGTCTGCTCAATCTGTGTGGTTCTTTCCTCAAAAGACCATTTCAGACATCAATCTACATGGTCTTTACACGATCTGACCAAGATTTTGTCTGGACTTTAAAAGAGTCTGTGACCTCTGAGTTTTTTTCGGCCTTTCTTCTCAGAGTAGTCAGATAGGAAACGCCGACCACATCTAGTTTAAAAAATATGATGACGTGTAAAAGTGTTTGTAAAAACCTACTTACAGAAAATAAATCATTTATCATTTATCATTCCATCACTTACAAAATTTAAAGTTGAAAGTGTAAAAAATGTAAAAGAAAATTGTAAAAAACTGGCCAAGTGCGAGTCGGACTCGCACACGAAGGGTTCCGTACCACAAGGCAAAAACGCCGAAAAAAAGAATACGAAAACTACCTTTTGGAATGGGCGACTAGAATCAATTCTATTTTTTCGTAATTTTTGACGTTCAAAAGTGCCTTTTAAGTGCCTACTTGAAATAAATGTTTTGACTTTGACTTTTGACTTTGTTGCTCACGTTAAAATATCAAAGAATTATGACCGTTTGGCATACAGTATTCAATTTGAAAGAATTTTGAATTACGTCATTATTCTCGCAAACCAGCGGCTTGTTGTATGGGAGCCCCACTTAAATATTTATTTTATTTTAATTTTATTATTTATTAGTAAAGTTAAAATACAACTGAGTATTTTGTGAATATTTCAAGTGCCTACCTGTTGCCATTTTTGATACCGAGCAAAAAAGGGCAAAAAAATCGCGTTTGTTGTATGGGAGCCCCCCTTAAATATTTATTTTATTTTGTTTTTAGTATTTGTTGTTATAGCAGCAACAGAAATACATCATGTGTGAAAATTTCAACTGTCTAGCTATCGCGGCTCTTGAGATACAGCCTGGTGACAGACAGACAGACAGACGGACAGACGGACAGACAGCGAAGTCTTAGTAATAGGGTCCCGTTTTTACCCTTTGGGTACGGAACCCTAAAAAAGATACCAATGAGGAAGGCAATTTTCACTACAACAAGCAAAAAATACAAGTCGTGACGAGGTTTTTTCTTTATTTTTGCGAAAATGACACGTTGTTGTGTTTCTACATACTTCGAAATTGGAGACCACCATTTCCCGAAATTCTCCAATTTCGGGAATTGATGGAGAATTTTAATTAAGGGGCTTACAGGACCTAAACGCAAAATACGCAAGTTTTTAATTTCGAGAAATGATGGGGAATTTTAATTAAGGGGCTTACTGGACTTAAACGCAAAATACGCAAGTTTTAGAAACATTAAAAGTATAATATCGACTACAGTAAACAAAATCAGAAACATATAAGATATTCTTCAGGATATATGCTAGGCAGACAGTGTGTTGAAAACATAATACAACTAATTTGATACGATAGACAAAAATCATGAAGATACCTCTAACAACTTTCTTTTTACAATAAAGACCATACTAATACATATGTATAAATATACAGTTATTCTGATTTGTTGTCAGATTAATCCAACATAATAAAACACTAACGTTTTAATTTTTTTGTCCAAACAATAGATTTTGTAATTAAATAATTGCTTCATAGTTTGCAATAAATTATCAGCGTTGTCATTTGTAATCGCGCTTCTCTTTCTTTTCTATGCAGTCCGACAGAGTGGGACGAAACTGCTATACAGGAAAAGTTTTTAACCAGTGCGCAAATTTTGACATAATAAACTTGAATATATTTTAATAAACACGTATTTTTTGTTTTGATATGTTTCAATAGTAAAAAATTAAGTTAACGCTTACGAGACTTGTTTACTCAGAATTTTATTTTATGGACGTCGCTTGCCAGTCCGTCGACCGGTCGCCCGATTCACGCCGCGCGTCGACCGGTCGCCTGACGCGCCAGCTGCTATCAGAAGTACTCACGCGCGCGCGGACGGCGGATTATTGACCCCAGTTTAGCGCTACAATTTTTTAAGTTTAGACTGTGTAAAGTTATTTGTAAACGTAATTTTTCGTAAATTCCAATTTATCCTTCATAGTTTCATGGGCTTAGGACCATCAAAATGCAAAAAATAAATCATAATAAGTAAGAAAGTAATACGTTTTAGTCCATTCAAAATAAAACATTTAGGTATGATAGGTACTTACACATGATACAATTTGCGTCAATGTCTAATCAAAGAGAACCTAAGACACTAAGATTGTTTATAATTTCTTCTTACCTCTACATTTTATTAATCACAATAATTTTAGGTATTGTTCGAAGTGACCTCCTTTTTTAAGGCATAAACGTGCACGTTTAAATAAGTAAGCATTTAGTTTGTTTAGGACACTAACACCACTTTTTACTTCATTGAAAGCGTTAATTATTTTTTCTTTCAAGTCATCTAGGCTCTGAGCCTCTTCTACATACACACGGCATTTCACTTGTTTCCATACACCTTGGTTTGCTGCTAAAATTGTCCTCTCATTAGGGACCGTGGGATTGAGGATCCTTTGGGCTCGCATACGAGGTACGCTCTCCCTTTCGTATCTTCTTCGTGCTGCTCGTAAATTTTCATTGCTTAACAAATTCACTCGCACCATTTCATAATACTTGCGGTGAGTAAAATGAGACATTGTCACTACGCTAGTCTAGTACGCGACTACGCGGCACGCGCGCAGGTACGGCGAAGGGACATCCGACCTCCGCTTCCGCAAGTGACGTACTGCATGTGCATGCGTTTTGTTTATCAAACGCCGGCGCCGCGCCGCATGCCCCCGCACCCCCGTCTCATGCACTGGGCGTCCAGCGGCCGGCGGGCGGCCTTCGTGTTTTCATTCATGCTCATTCATAGTATTACTATTAAATTATATCCATGTCTTGCTTATTTCAAATTGGGACAAAGTGGATAAATGAAAAAAAAAAAGTCATAAACTAAAAATGGAAATGTGTTCTATTGCTTACACTAAGCCACCAAAAAAAATTTGCGCACTGGTTAAAAACTTTTCCTGTATAAGGGACATAGGGATTTTTTACAAATTCCAGTTTTTTTAAATACCTATCGTAAGATCTGATATTCTGATGAATAATTGTTATGAAACGTTTTTCTCCTAAACTGGTAGTTTGCCCGGAAAAAAATATTTTCAATTTTTGTTGTATGGAACAAAACAGAAACTGCTAAAATTTGGCCAAGTCTTGACAGATCCTGTTTTAAAACTAATTAATTCTTATTTTTTGGCTTGTTGGCTATAATTCTACGCTATCAGCGCGTGCCCATAGTTGCCCGTTCAGGAGTTATGAGGTTCAGTAAAATGAAAAAAACAATAAGTAAAAGGTACTTTTTAGGGTTCCGTACCCAAAGGGTAAAAACGGGACCCTATTACTAAGACTTCGCTGTCTGTCCGTCTGTCCGTCTGTCCGTCTGTCTGTCTGTCTGTCACCAGGCTGTATCTCAAGAACCGCGATAGCTAGACAGTTGAAATTTTCACACATGATGTATTTCTGTTGCCGCTATAACAACAAATACTAAAAACAAAATAAAATAAATATTTAAGGGGGGCTCCCATACAACAAACGCGATTTTTTTGCCCTTTTTTGCTCGATATCAAAAATGGCAACAGGTAGAGGCACATGAAATATTCACAAATTACTCAGTTGTATTTTAACTTTACTAATAAATAATAAAATTAAAATAAAATAAATATTTAAGGGGGGCTCCCATACAACAAACATGTTTTTTTTTTTACCTTGTGGTACGGAACCCTTCGTGTGCGAGTCCGACTCGCACTTGGCCAGTTTTATTAATAATATTATAGATAAAATTATTTTTCATGTCTCATACTCGGAAAGTAGTGCTTGTTTGATCCGAATAGCGGGTGGAAGACGCTGCTTCCCACCCTTGGGCGGGAAAGACTCATAGTAATTGCTTTCCCTCCCTAGGGCGGGAATGAAATTTAAAAATAGAACTAAATTTAGTTAGGTAGTCAGCTCAGTCAGACATACGACACTATGATTATGTAAATATTTATAATGCTACCCATCAAAACTTATGAATGTGCGTCAATTAGGAGAGTTGGATAAAAAGCTCATATGTTAACGCCATTAAATCTTTCATATTTAGCGCAGAAGTTAATAATTTACCTTGAATAAATTCAACATACATAGGTACGATAATCGCCATTTTGATGTCAGTTGTGGTCGAGGATAAAAAACATAAAAATTGGGTTTTCGAACATCCTGACTTTACCATATATGGGGCTGTCAATATACATCATTTAATTATTTGATGAATTTATCCATAGTTAAAGGTAAATAAGTAGTGGTAATGAAGTTTTTTTGATATCTAATGTCGAAGTTTCGCGCCAATCGTGTGTTTACATTTTTACTTTTCACAAATTTCACATACACAGATGTAGATAAGATTTAAAATGTAACAAATGTTATTGATAATATTATAAACAACACGAAAATGCCCAGGTTTTAACGTAATATTCAAACACAGGTTCAATAATACGTATTAATCATTACCACTACTCAATTTGTGTTCAAAATCGCCGACCATTATTGTTTTTTTTTATTGCAATGATGTGTGAAAGCGATTATTCCAAACAATTTTTTTTTTAAATTTCAATGAGAGGTTTTTCTTTTCAGTATTTAAAAAAAAAAATAGTTCCCAAGAACCCTGAAGATGGCGTTGAACTGACTATGTTACTAGATGCCAAAGTCAAAACGCTTGGAAAAAAAACATTGCGTCACGTCATATACGCTCGTTGAGTGACAGTTTCGTTTGCTTTCGTTTTACGATCTTAAAATTACATCCAAGTGAATTAATAAAAAAATTATGTAACTTCCGTTCCTTGCAGTAACTTAGCAAGTTCAGCGCCATCTATCCAGCGACTAGGGAAGCGTTAAAAAAAAAGAAAAAGAAAATCCCTCATTGACTCGAGTAATTAATATGACGAATGTAATCGATATTTGAAAATAAAATAAAATTATTTTAAGCAATAAATACAATAAGCATTCTTTATAATAATGATTTATTAGGGTTCCGTAGCCAAATGGCAAAAACGGAACCCTTATAGATTCGTCATGTCTGTCTGTCTGTCTGTCTGTCCGTCTGTCTGTCTGTCTGTCTGTCTGTCTGTCTGTCTGTCCGTCCGTATGTCACAGCCACTTTTCTCCGAATCTATAAGAACTATACTGTTGAAACTTGGTAAGTAGATGTATTCTGTGAACCGCATTAAGATTTTCACACAAAAATAGAAAAAAAACAATAAATTTTAGGGTTCCCCATACTTAGAACCGAAACTCAAAAATGTTTTTTTCATCAAACCCATACGTGTGGGGTATCTATGGGTAGGTCTTCAAAAATGATATTGAGGTTTCTAATATCATTTTTTTCTAAACTGAATAGTTTGCGCGAGAGACACTTTCAAAGTGGTAAAATGTGTGTCCCCCCCCTGTAACTTCTAAAATAAGAGAATGATAAAACTAAAAAAAATATATGATGTACATTACCATGTAAACTACCACCGAAAATTGGTTTGAACGAGATCTAGTAAGTAGTTTTTTTTTAATACGTCATAAATCGTAAACCACAATTTACCATTCATTCAATCAACTCAAAAATAAAAAAAACATTTAATTTCATAAACATAAACCTTATGTATAAACCCGGATGTTACGGAACCCTCGGTGCGCGAGTCCGACTCGCTCTTGCCCGGTTTTTGCTTTTCTAATATCATTATAATCTCTTCTAATATCATGTCAATAACAGACAGACAATTGGTACCTCATTTACTGAATTTCGCGCCGAAATGCTTCTATAATTGAATTTATATTCGGAATGCGCTCGCTGTTTAAAATGATTTTAATTTATTGGACAATTATTTATTGTGGATTTTATTTTTGATACTTTCTAATAGTTTACTACAGAATTCCCAGTAAACATTTTTTAGGTAGGCTTACCAGAAGTTTTTTTTTGAGAATTATGATAATTAATTAATTCTATAGATTGGATATTCTGCAAACACTTTACATTTCAATACATTTTGTTAGTTTAAAGAGTTTTTATTCAGTTTCTACAATTTTTTTTCATTTTTTTTATTGCGAGTATCGATTAGGCTGTATGCAAGTTTTGAATAGAAATAAGAAAGTTGTGTGGACGGTCAGCACTAAAAAGTGTCACGTCGCAACACAATTTTTAGTAAATTTTATCAAGATTATCGTGTTTTCTAAGTAATTTATGAAAAATGGTAAAAGTAAGAATGCAGACAGAATGATAATAATACGGGCCCTAGTAAGCGGGAATCTACTCATGTGGCGGTGACGTGGTGTGTTCCATACTTCAAATTTAAAAAAGACTAATAAATAGGTAGGTAATTCATGTAATTATTATCAATAAATATTTTAGAAAAACTACTATTTTTGACTTTCCTTAAATTCGAAATGAAAAGTAGAGTGTTTAACGCGGGTGAAAGTCATCAATTCCCACTCGGACTAGCCGCCCTCGCTGCGCTCGGGCGTCTAAATGCCTCGTATGGGAATTGATTCCTTCCGACCCTTGTATAACAATCTACTATTGTTACATTAAGTTACATCCAATAAAGAAATATTAATCATTTCAAAACATGTATTATCGAAACAAAGTATAAAAAAATATATTTTCACTTACTATTTAGTAATAATATCATAGATAAAATTATTTTGTTACATTAAAATACTTATAATTAAAACATATTAATCACTAGCTGCGCCCCGTGGATTCACCCGCGTAAATGTCGATCCCGTGGGAATATCGGGATAAAAAGTAGCCTTTATAGTAGGTAATCCAGGGTAATCTACCTCCATACAAAATTTTATCAAAATTGGTCCAGCCGTTTGAGCGTGAAGAAGTAACAAACATATAAACACACAAACACACTCACAAACTTTCGCCTTTATAATATTAGTGTGATTTCAAAACATATATTTATCGAAGAAATATTTTTTCAGAATTAAAACAAAAAATAAATTTAAACAAAACTGACTGTGATGTTGGAAAGTAATTAACTACAAACTGAAAAACCGGGCAAGAGCGAGTCGGACTCGCGCACCGAGGGTTCCGTAACATCCGGGTTTATGCATAAGGTTTATGTTTATTAAATTAATTTAATTTTTTATTTTTAAGTTGATTGAATGAATTTTAAATTGCGGTTTACGATTTATGACGTATTAAAAAAAAACTACTTACTAGATCTCGTCCAAACCAATTTTCGGTGGTAGTTTACATGGTAATGTACATCATATATTTTTTTTAGTTTTATCATTCTCTTATTTTAGAAGTTACAGGGGGGGGGGACACACATTTTACTACTTTGGAAGTGTCTCTCGCGCAAACTATTCAGTTTAGAAAAAAATGATATTAGAAACCTCAATATCATTTTTGAAGACCTATCCATAGATACCCCACACGTATGGGTTTAATGAAAAAAAAAAATTTTGAGTTTCGGTTCTAAGTATGGGGAACCCTAAAATTTATTGTTTTTTTTATATTTTTGTGTGAAAATCTTAATGCGGTTCACAGAATACATCTACTTACCAAGTTTCAACAGTATAGTTCTTATAGTTTCGGAGAAAAGTGGCTGTGACATACGGACGGACAGACAGACAGACAGACAGACGGACAGACAGACAGACAGACAGACAGACATGACGAATCTATAAGGGTTCCGTTTTTGCCATTTGGCTACGGAACCCTAAAAATTAGCTAATCATCAGATAAGCTCATTCAACTTTTCTTTGTCCTCACCCCCTTTTTTTTTGCGGATGGGAAATCATCAAAATGACTCCTCCCGCTCTGCGTGGAGCGAAAGAGAGTGTCAGACTCTTACTGACTAAAACCCACCCGTGTTCCTTCTTTAGCCCTTTTTAAAATCTATACGGTAAGCTGAAACAAAGCACGCAATTCAATAGTATTCAAAAACGTAACTTCTACAAAAAATATTTATTGCAAAATGTATAATACGAAATAGTTATTAAATTATGATTTATGATATTAAAGATTCTATACCTTTATGAAGCAAACATTCCATGCACCGAATCCACGCACGTAATAAAGACAATCCGTATTGGTAACCACATTTTTTGTTCTGCGGTCGATGTCTTCTAGATTATTCATCTCTGATGGCCTTACAAATGTCACACACAGCTGTCAAAGTTTCCGATATGTACGAAGTAATCTTCCCATCGATAATTGTCATTAACAGTTGATGTTTGACAGTCACTTCCTGAAGTATATACGGTTGAAGTGCATATATCTGCAATTCTATATGGCTTCTTTTTCACATTGTACTGAACTTTCACACTCCTTCATGAACTTGAATTGAATAGGGCGGCAGTAAAACGTTGCATACGGACGAGCATTTTCCCACGCACTGTATTTCTTAGTCACGCATCAGCCTTATGGGTATGTAAACGCATGTTTGACAAATAAACTATCTTTATCTTTAGCGATAAAGTTCCAATCCAATTCCAATTTTTATAATAATGGCTCCATCGTTTTATCGATGATTCTGCCAATGTCAAGATTGAAGGAAACAAAGGGAAAAATTCGCTGAGATTGATCGGTTATACTGCATTAAGTTCGGTTTAATATTCAGCTGCATCCGGTTAGACTGGAAGCCGACCCCAACATAGTTGGGAAAAGGCTAGGATGAATATACAATAATCACCACGATTGGCGGGTTGGTGATTCCCGGACTCGCTTATGAACTTTTAAAACACCCACGTAGTGCTCTCACGCCCCACGGACACCTTAGACTTGTGCCCTTTTTTGTCTAATTATAACTGGATCTGTTTGAGTAGCCTGTAAGGACAACACGATAATTATATTTATTATGATAAATTGTTAATAACCAGACAACACAAATTAATTTTATTATGGGACAAACTATCTGTGTGGTGCCGGACTGTCTGTGTGGTGCTGGACTGTCTGTGTGGTGCCGGACTGTCTGTGTGGTGCGGGACCCCATACTTCATAGCACCACCCCATACTTCCCGTGGGTGTCGTAAAAGGCGACTAAGGGGCGTACCGGAGAATGGGCAGCAGCGTTCTATGCATTCCACCACCATACCATACTGCGATCGCCAACCCACCTGCCAAGCGTGGCGATTATGGCAAACCCCCCCCCCCCCTTTTAGGAAAGGCCTATGTCCAGCAGTGGACCACTTTCGGCTGAAATGATGATGATGATGACATAGCTTGATGTGCTGGCGTCTGAGCATACATAGTAGGTAGAAATGTAGCCGCCAATGTATCTACTTAGATATACAAAAGAAGCGGCGGCGGGTACTAATGTAGTACGAACACGAACTAGGCACACATCTTGACGTACGTCAAGAGAAAGTCATACTTTTACACACTTTGCATTTACAGTATATTTTTTATACCAGACTATAATTACGTAACATACTATCGCAATATATTTTATTTTATAGCACAATACATTTCATTCTGAACATTTCATTGCCTCGACGGTCTAGTGGTCGCAAGCGCTCTTACTGCTGAGCATGAGGACCTGGGTTCAATTCCCGGGTCGAGCAAAGTGTTATTGGGTTTCGTGATGTAGGTACTATTAAATGTAGCACACAACTCAGTGGCAACACTGCTCGAGTCAGTCACGGCTTACCCCCGTGTCGACTGGACGTGCCCGTTGAGTGGTTATCTACTTACTGATAATCTGGTAGTTTTACTTTAGCTTTAAGCCCCATATAAGAGACTATAGCCAGAACGCCACAGGTTTTTATCTGGAATTTCGTAGCCTGGAGTCTGGATTTGTGCCCAGTTGATGGCAATAGGCTCGCCCCCTATTAAATAGGACTTGAACATAACTGGTGAAATGTGGGTGTCTACTGTCCGAAAAGGCTGGACCGATTTTGACGGAGACTTTCACTGGCTGATAGCTGTTGTTATAAGGAGTAACATAGGCTTTTTGTCTTTTTGTCCCGGTAGCATGTTCCCATGGGATAAATAGCACAATATTTTTAGGGGAACTAATTTTTTGAGCTGTTAATTAAATATTCGAGATGTTATTATGATCAGTTGAAAAACATATTGAGCAGTTATTTAATTTAATGGCGGTTGATTAATTATTGCGACAGTAAAACATGGACAGTAATAAAAGATCAATTAGACTGTTATTTTATCATACAATGTCAATTCTAAAAATAATTGAGCAGTCCAATAACTAAATGAGCGGTAAAAATGATGGAATAGGCGGTTCGCTAAATAGTTCGGCAGATCATAGCGGATGCAAGAGAGAGCGAAGCGAGCTCGGGACTTGGGGCACCCCGACTCGGACAGGTTAGGTTCGAAGGGGATGACGGGGGCTCGAGTGAGCGAGCAAAGCGAGCGAACGAGCCCCCGTCATCCCCTTCGTGTTAGGTTCCTTTAAACCCTGTAGACAGAAATAGGGGCCCCGCGAAGCGGGGCTCCGTCGACTACACACCCAAAACTACTTTACCACCTCATTGTTTATAGAATTGCTTAGAATGAGATTTATTACCGACAAATTCCGATTTATTACTGCCCACACGTAACTGCCCATTCATTCATTTTTACCGCCCATTTAATTATTTTCCCACTCAATTATATATTCACTGATCCATTTCATTATTTTTTATTACTCATTTTTGTTTACTTTACTGCTTAGTTTTAACTGCTGAACAAGTTATTAAACGTGCCATTTATAATTTTTAACTTACCAAAACCGCTATTTACAACTGCCTCTTTAAATCAGTGCCTATTTTTAGGGTTCCGTACCCAAAGGGTAAAAAACTGGCCAAGTGCGAGTCGGACTCGCACACGAAGGGTTCCGTAAAACGCCGAAAAAAACATGTTTGTTGTATGGGAGCCCCCCTTAAATATTTATTTTATTTTAATTTTATTATTTATTATTAAAGTTAAAATACAACTGAGTATTTTGTGAATATTTCAAGTGCCTACCTGTTGCCATTTTTGATATCGAGCAAAAAAGGGCAAAAAAATCGCGTTTGTTGTATGGGAGCCCCCCTTAAATATTTATTTTATTTTGTTTTTAGTATTTGTTGTTATAGCGGCAACAGAAATACATCATGTGTGAAAATTTCAATTGTCTAGCTATCGCGGTTCTTGAGATACAGCCTGGTGACAGACAGACAGACAGACGGACAGACGGACAGACGGACAGACGGACAGACAGCGAAGTCTTAGTAATAGGGTCCCGTTTTTACCCTTTGGGTACGGAACCCTAAAAACGGAACCCTATTACTAAGACTTCGCTGTCTGTCTGTCTGTCACCAGGCTGTATCTCAAGAACCGCGATAGCTAGACTGTTAAAATTTTCACAAAGTATGAATTTCTGCTGCCGCTATTACAACAAATATTAAAAACAAAATAAAATAAATATTTAAGGGGTGCTCCCATACAACAAACGCGTTTTTTTCGGCGTTTTTGCCTTGTGGTACGGAACCCTTCGTGTGCGAGTCCGACTCGCACTTGGCCAGTTTTGTTTTTTGTTTTAAAACGGTTATTTTAACAGAAAGCAACAATAGGTAACGCTTTTTAATGCATCAGGATGCAGATCAGATAGTAAATTATACAGAAGAGTTTCTTAAAACAAACTTTCATAAAACACACATGTGTCTGTGTGTCTTTTCCCATTTTGGGGTCGGCTTCCAGTCTAACCGGATGCAGCTGAATACCAGTTTTTTACACGGAGCGACTGCCTATCTGACCTCCACAACCCATTTACTGGGTAATACGATACCCCTTGGTAAGATGGTTGTCAGACTTTCGGGCTCCTGACGACCCGTAATGACTGTCAATGATCCACGAATGACAGCCGAGACCAACGGCTTAACGTGCTTTCCGAGGGGGCGGAGTCTCGGTATGTAAAGATGGTCACCCATCCACAGACCAATCGCGGCAAGCGTAGCTTAACCTGATCGATCGACCTGTGCGGCTGTTATTATTTTAGACACGGGCCCCTCAGAGAGTTTCAGAAAGCATAAAACAATAAAAACAAAATACCCATACGACGCACGTAATGTTTATTAATAAAGTAATTATTTAAAATTAGAGGCAGTGCTGCGATCTGAGATTTCTCTTTTGAATTACGTTGCTAGAATAATTTAGAATGCGTCAATTATTTTTATTAACAAGAATGAAGTTTGTTAGAAATTGTGAATTTTAGGTAACTTTTTCCATCACAATTAAGCGAAGAGTGTTTTACTGGTACACATATTTTCGCTTTAAATTTAAAAAAAAACATTAAATAAAATAAAATCAGGAGAAAATATCCCGCTTTTTCGACCATCGTTGTGAAGATCACACTAATATTATAAAGGCGAACTTTGGTGTTTATATGTGTGTTACTTCTTCACGCTCAATCGGCTGGACCAATTTTGATAAAATTTTGTATGGAGGTAGCACACCCTGGATTAACATATTGGCTACTTTTTTCCCGACTTATACGCGGGCGAAACCGCGGGGCGCAGCTAGTTGGAAATAAAACAGTCCTACTGGTGTTTTATTGAGTGAGACCGCGTATCGACAAGCAGTGTTGGACGCCCTCCAGCTAGATGGACATTTAAAAGGTGGCTAGGACAAACTGCATGGGGAGGGTAGAAGACAGAGTGTTGTGGCGCCACCTGGGAGAAGTCTATGTCCAGTAGTAGACTGTGATTTTTCGCCCCAAAGGAAAGCCAGCTCTAGCTTATGAACAGTAGCGGCCCTAGGGTGGTACGAGCGGTGCCGTCATGGGGGGGCGCTGAAATCAACCGAAATGCGACCACCAGGCACCAGTCAACGAATAGTTACTAATAGTAACTATTAGTCGATGACCGATGATAGTAACTTACTATAAAGCGCGGACGCGGAGTATCGACCGAGTCGTGATGATCATTTGGGCGCGCAAAGGGTGCGGGCGGCGCGGAATGGTCCGTATTGGAAAAAAAGCTTGTTTTTTCATGATTTACAAATCAGTTTGACAGGGGCACCACATTAAGATTTAGCGCCACCTAAAAAAAAGTCTGTGTGGTGCCGGACTTAAAGAATAGCACCACCCCATACTTCCCGTGGGTGTCGTAAAAGGCGACTAAGGGTCGTACCGGAGAATGGGCAGCAGCGTTCTCTATGCATTCCACCACCATACCATACTGCGATCGCCAACCCGCCTGCCAAGCGTGGCGATTATGGCAAACCCCCCCTTTTGGGGGAGGCCTGTGTCCAGCAGTGGACGTCTTTCGGCTGAAATGATGATGATGATGATGATGATGAAAAAAAATTCTAGGGCTGCCGCTGCTTATGAACACAGTCATTGGGAGGTCAAAGTTTTTCGTATGTTGTTTTAGTTCCTGTTCAGTTCTTATCAGTTAGTGTGTAGCGGTATCTACAACGACACATGGGAACTACGAGTCATACTGACGTCACGCAAAATCCTGCATCTCGCAAGCAGAGTTTACCGCGCAACTGGCATAATCAATTAATCATCGCAGTTGCTCGCCAGACACGACACCCGTCTGGTCGTAGGATCCTCCCTTTTCTATGGAAGATGAGTGATCTATACACCCTGTTCCTCATACCTCTATAAGTGGTTCACTCGATTTAACTATTGCGACTCTTCCAGGCGTCTTCTTAGAGAGAAGCTAATAGAGCAAGCAACTTAAAACGAGTTGGCGAGCAGCGAGTAATCGACAACGACGAGCGATGCGTAGGTATGTGCCAAGCGAGAGTCAGTCTCTCAGCGAGTGTGCTGAGTATTCGCTGTGTGTGGCTGAGACTTTATCGCTGAACGAGTGCCCTCTTTGTTAGCTGCAACAAACGAATACTCCCCGGAGCAATGATATTCTAATAAACAGATATGTTATACACTTACAAAACAACAGAAAAAAGTGTTCCGCGCCGAGAGGCAGCACACATACACACTTTTCATTCATTTTACATTTCACTACAAGTAAAAAGTATAGAAAAAGGATAGCTTGATAAAACCAATAAGAAAAAAAGTGACAGCTAGATGTTATCAATTGCGCGTGAATGTAAACAAACATTATTCGGGCTACCAATCACCGCACGCTGGCATCATAGACTAACAAATTAACTAGGCAGAAAGTATAAACCGCGTGTACAGAATCTGTAGTCGGGATTTGTGCCTATGTAACGAATAAACACTATTAAAAGGTAGGTAGGTGAAAAATAAAACACGTTTTAAAAAGAAAGAAATACAATTGTAAAAATAATCATACACCTTCGAAAAGATTTAATTTTAATCTCAATGGTAGGTTTATTTTAACACTATCTGTGACATACTATGGTAACGATAAGCTATTAATATTTTCTTTTCCTACATATTATGACATGTTTAATTTATAATTAAATATATCAAACAAAATTATAAAGAAAAGTTATTAAAAGGGAAACTAGAACTCTGCTGTAAAGATGACTTTACTGCCTAATATTCGCATCTGTACTTTTATTCTATATCCGGAGTGCTAGCATCCTTGTCGTTCTTACGACAAAAAATGTATTTTCCATCTCTTTCTTTTTCCTAACCTCCAAATATCAGAATATTAGGAAAATAATTGAAATATATTAATAAATCGAAGTATATTGTGTACTTTCGTGTGGTATGAGATCCCTTGTGTTTTATTAACTTTGGTATCATAATTGGTACACTTTCTAAATACACAAGATGGCATTTTGGATGGTAATTACGTAGCTGCGCGCACCGTCTCACTCGTAGACGTGCGTGACACAGACTAAAGGCAATACATCCCAATTAGGACGTTTTCTAGTCTTCACAATTTGCGCGCTCATAACATATCTGTTACTAAAATATCATTGCCCCGGAGGTTATAATTATATAACTACCCACTATAGTTCTAGTTAAACAAATATCAACTTTATTGTAAGTAATGGTAATTAAGTTGATTTCAGAGTGGCTAGCACTATTGAAAAAGTTATAAAAATATTTGAAGTTGTAGCGTAAACTGCACTTTATTGTGTTGGAATTAAAGTTACTTTTCCATAAACTCATATTTGTTTACATTTTTGGCAAATAAGTCGCGAATGCAGATATATAATCTTTTGTACGGTTCTTGAGCGAGAAAATCGTTCCAGGTCCCTAATTCCTCACATCTTATAGAGGACTAGCTTCCGCCCGTGGCTTCGCCCGCGAGGTATGTCGATAAAAACTATCCTGTGTCCTTCCCCGGGATGCAATCTATCTCTCTGCCAAATTTTATCGAAATCCATTCAGTGGTTTAGGCATGAAAAGGTAACACAGGTACTGACAGAGAGAGTTACTTTCGAATTTATAATATTAGTATGGATGTCATTTTCAGTCTCTTATTTGAATTTTTCAATGAAACACTTTTTGACCGAACTGCAATTGTTGCAAGTTCCGTTGCACAAAAAATAATAAACTAGTTCTAACTTTAGATCGTACATTCTTTATTGTCTGAATATAGCCAGCCTTGGTTCTGAAAAGTATCTAAGTAGGTATTGGTAATTTTAAACTAATGCCTTCCGAACCGTAACAAGACTGAGCAGTTTTCATGGACAAGAAATCTTTTGTGTTTCATTTACAAAAGTCTTTAAATATCTAAGTAGTACTTAGCTGTTTTTAGAATAACAAAAAGTGTTGCTACTTTTGTCTAGAATGTTTACAAAGACACACAAATTCTATTAGGCATGGCTCTATGAGATGTAGGCAATGGATACTGTCAAACTGACTGACTGATGACAGCACAGCACAGATGTGAGTTCTATGTATGTACTATGTACCATTTACCGGGTAATATGTCTTTCTTTGACTTGAATGTGCCCTGGGGCCTTATTACGAACTCTTATTTCCAGACAGTTTACGGCGTAAACAGAACTGCATGGCAATTTCGTAATATGAACTAGTCAAACAAGCCAGTCAGCGGTCACGTGACATCCTGGCCGACTTCTGCCCGTATATTGCCGAGCAATACCGTATTATGAACGTTCGTTTGACATTTCTTTTCCTATTACAACTGCCAAAAAGTAACCTCACAATCCATTCTGTTTACGCTGCGTCAGAGGAGCTTTTATTGAATTGTTTTGTGTTTATTTGGCGAAATTGTTCGAGTGCTATCTAGATATCAAAATAAAATATAATGTGTGATGAGTATGAACTGTTTGAGTTCTTGGAAAGTGACTTTTCTTACGAAAATAGTGCATCAAGGAACAAAAGAAGACGACTTCATGATGAATGTAATGCGTTCGACATGGATGATGTGCAATTTATTCAAAGATATCGACTAAGCAAAGCCTTGGTACTGAATCTTTGTGAGGAGCTGAGACCTCACATGTCGCGGCCTACAAAATCCACGGATTTATTTATAGTAAATAAACTTTTCTGTAAATACAAACCTATCAATTTTATCTACAATTTTATTGAATGCATCTAGCATTTTAATCAAAGTCTGGCTGTTCCTAGTTTCTATGTCCAATCGGGACCTGCTGATATCAGTGTACGCCGGGTCGCCTCTTGACTGACGTGACCTTCTCTGTGCGGCGTTGACGTGTAGGACGTGAACTAGCAGGTTCACGTATGTTGCTGTTTGAAACCTGTGGCTGTGATGCCTCCTGTGGCTGCGATGCCTCCTGTGTTTCATGAGACTGTTGTTCCTCATCCACCACTGGTGGTTGCTCTGGTAAATGAGGATCTATTGCCTTACTGCCACTAGGTAGAAGAATACCAGCGTCAATTTCACCAGTGCTTGAGTTCTGGATGTCTGAGACAATTTAATACATTAGACATAATAATAATAAATTTTGATTTTAATTGTATAAGTTTGCGATTTTATTTTGATTTGGTTTATATGAATATTTATCTATACGTTTATTTATACTTAACACGTTGAACGCCAGACAGCAGACACAATAGGAAATCTATTGTTCGCGGTCACCAGTGACCGCGTTGGCAGTCAAAGCCTTAAAAAATACTCACAGCTAGGAATGGTATAGGAACTTGAGTATGAGGCATGCCAGTCCCATAACCACTTCCGAGTAGACTTAGAAATTTTTTTTCTATGTCGTTAAGGGGGGGGAACATCCGAAGGTCCTCCTCCAGTACGGTTTAGGGATGCTCGTACTGCTGCCGCTCTTCTCTTTAATTTTGCTTTATAGTCAACCCAATACTGCAACAGCATTAGGTTTTCTAAATGAGATGCATAGAATGAATAACTAATAGATAATCATAAAAGCTTGTAAAAAAATACTTACGTTCGACCACCCTTTGCAATTTATTAAAGCACCTTCTCCTTGGGAATTGAGGGCCTCGGTGACAGATTCCCACATCCGCCTTGAATACTCTCTTGCTTGCACAGATTTGTTGTACCCCATCGCCACTTCTCTGTTAGAATACAAGAACTCCCACAATGTTTCTAACTGAACATAGGTTACACGCCGACGCTGATGAGAACTCTCATCGACTGAACTATAATAATTACAATAATGGTTAATGATAATAATGGTTATATCATGCTTAAACTGAATTCATTGAAAACACTCAATAACACATACGCCATATTTTTGAATAAACTCCGAAAACAATGAAAAAATACTTCCTTCATGAAAATTGTGGGAGTGGAAATTTGGATATCGCCGCTGAACTTGTGGAGTGCGTTCGGAAATTTAATCTCGCGTTACAGTTTACAAACACGAAAATTATATTATGAATCAATTGTATTATAATTATATTGCACAATATACATTGCGTTCATTAAAACCAACTTTTATACTAGAGCAACTAGATTATTATATATTAATATTATTTTTATCATAAAATACGTGACTTAAATGTAACCGTAATTTACCGATAAATATTTAATTGTGTTTCGGAACGTTACGGCGGAGAAGTACAGGCCAGCCATAGACAATCTACCCAGCGACAAGTCGCTCAGAATTAGGAATGTCATAATACGAAATTAAACCAGCCAGTGAAATGAACTGCCTGGAACTTGTCTGGTTTTTTAAAAGTTCGTAATAAGCCCCTGGCGGCTGATAGTATGTCATGCTCACACAAATGTCTCGCTGACGGTGGCGTGTGTGTTGGATCATTTAGCTCCCTTCAAAATGGTTGAGCTGAATGGTGCTGACCTATGCGTCATGTTCGTGAACGGGCGCCGTCAGTTGGGGCTGGTCATCACTCAGTTACCTCGGCTAATTTTTAATTATTTTATTTTTGGATTGTTGTTTTCTTAGTATTTGCTGTGCTCTGGACGCTTTTTACATCGTTCTCACTCTAAAATTATAAATTCAACATTAATGATGTAACTAATATTTTTGTAAAAATATAATTTCAAAGAGTGTCCATGGAGTTTCTTGCCCGTTCTTCTCCATAGGTCTTAGGTATATACTCTTGGGAATGGGCAACTAGCTTCATATTTTTTGACATTTCAAAAGTGCCTGTAAATGGTTTAATTGAAATAAATGCTTTGCGTTTGAGTTTGACACACATACACAGTGTGCACTGCGCCGTATTAGGGGTTCTACACACATGTTCGGCTCGGCATATGATTCGGAGCAGATGGTGGCCCAGTGGTAACAGCCTTGACTTACGAGGCGTAGGTCGTGCGTTCGAACAAAAACAGGCGCTTTACTTTGTGTAAATCATTACATCACCACTGCTCTCAAAACGGTGAAGGAAAACATCGTGAGGAAACCGGCATGTCCTAGAACCAATTCGTAGACTTGTGACAACTATCAACCAGCACTGGGCCCACGTGGTAGACAACCCACTCCCTCAGGAAGAGAGGAGGCCAGTGTCCCAGCAGTGGGAACATTATAGGCTGCTGTGCTATGCTGTGCTATGATTCGGCACAGCTGGGCGGCAAGATCAAATATATATATATACAGTCAACAAAAGAGATAATTATGCAGGATCGTCGCCAGGGGCGTGCACAGGTTTTTCGAAGAAGGTAGGCAAAAAAAAAATCTCACCAAAAATACTGCACTTTGGTTTCGGTTCGTCGTCTTGTCGATCGATGATGTAGGTAATTGCCAAATGCCAGCTTAAATATCCATAGATTGACGCTTATTGGCGTCTCTGTCGCTCGTAGTTCCGAGTTGACGCGAAAAAAAAGGATATTATACTTACGACAAATAAAAACATTTTACAAAAAAAAAAAACAATCGACTTCCAAAAAAACACTACAAATTGAAAAATAACTTTAATTTCGGAAGTCGGTGTCTTTGGTTCCGCATTTTCGTTTATTGACACCGACTTTTCAATTTGTAGTGTTTTTTTTGGAAGTCGGTTGTTTTTTTTTTCGTTCGGTCCGTTTGTAATTTATCAAAGTTACAATAGCCTAATGTCAACTGCTCATCACTTGTTACAAAATATTGCTTTTACCGATGTTGGGACGTTAATTGTTGAGGAGTTCTTCTGGCAAGAACCAGGAGAACTCCTCAACAACCACTCACCATACGCTTTGTGACGAGCATAAATTGCTTAGCAACCTTAATAAAGTAATCGAATCGCAACCCGTGAAATATTTGTCATTGAGTAGTTCCAATGGCCATCTGTGGTCTTCTTCATCAGCTCCACTTTACCAAATGATGATTTCTGAGAGCAAATGCTCAAGTTATTTTAAAAAATACCCAAATCGTTATAGCTTTGCCTATAAAATTTGAGGGTTTCCCTCGATTTCCATGGGATCCTCTCATCAGATTCCAACTTGATGATAATGAGACCACCTCGAGAGTATACCCTTTCAAACAAAAAAAGAATTTTGAAAATCGGTCCACAATTGGCGGAGTAATTGCGTAACAAAGACACAAAAAAAAAAGTTTATTGAAATGAACTAATGCTACTTTCTAAAATAGGTACTTGCATTGCATAGCCAACTTCCGTTCGGGCGAGTTCGGTGCGAGTTCGGCAGTTTTCGTGTTCTGCTGTATGAAAAACTACAATAAATAAAGACACTGCCTATTATCGTAGTTGTGTGCGTTATTTTTTTCATTGCGTGCCACGTAGTTATAGGCGCGCACACACTCATAAAATCGTATGAGCACGACTGACCGCGAGAGCACACATCTAAACATTTAGTGACGAATAGTTTGTGTCTTCGCCGTTGAGATTGTGTGGTGGCGCGACTGCAGCGCGAATCAAGGAAATTAGTCAAATCTTAATAATACTACCTACGCTCGGTAGGTGGAGCTGATTTATGATTTAAGAATTTTTATATTTTGTTAAGTTTTGTTTATTGACTTACTTATGTAATATTAGATCAGTTCTACGAGGTAGACACTCTCTTTATCACTCTATGGAATGCCCGCCCCTGATCGTCGCATATAGTTGAAGTTTCGTAAGAAACCGATGGATGTTGTCGACTGAAATTTAATTTGATGAAGGAGATTTTATTCGAGAACATCCACCTGTTTCTTAATAAACTTCAACTACATCCAACGATCCTGCATATTTATCTCTTTTGTTGACTGTACTTAGATACATATACAGGATGATTGAAAGATGGGTGCAAAGCTTTAAGGCAAAGATAGTACAGATAATTTAGTAGGTACCATTTAAGCCATGGTTGTCTCAGACGAAGTCTTACCAGTTTATTTTTACCAAAATTTTTATGTTGTTTTGTGTCTAATGACACAGAGGCCTAAAACATGTTTTGCTACACATTAGGTACTTTAGTAAAATAAAAATGAATTCATTTATACTTCAAGTTGACCATAAATAAGCAGTTTACTTAAAATTTTGGGAATTTCTGAAAAAAAAACATAAATTATGTAAAAAAAATTGGTAAGACTTCGTCTAAGACAACTAAGGCTTTAGTGGTTCTAAATTGTCTGTACTATCTTCGCCTTAAAGCTTTGCACCCATCTTTCAATCACCCTCTATATATATTATGTTCGGGAAAAAACAGCTCGGCTTAGCTCGAATCGTGCCTAGCCGGCCCGAACGTGATTGGGCGAGGGTAGATGCTCAATACAGTTAGACGATCGGCACGAACCGAACGAAAGCTAAATAGTTGCTCTGGGTCGGCATTGTTGTTCAACAAATACAGCCGAATCGAAAGGGCCGATCCGAAAATATGTGTCAAAATTATGTGTAGAACCCTATGGTACTTATCAGGGCCTGCAGTCTCGACAAACACAAAAAATTCGCTTGCCGTAACAATGCTAGCGACAAACGCAAGTCTCTACATCCGAGACACCGAGTAAAATACATCCTAAACTTTACGAAAATCGTAAAGTTTGCGACAAAGTTCGGTAAAATACCGATGACAGTCGATAAATTCGAGTGTCGAGACTACCAAACCGACCGACCGACAACTGCAGCCTCAGCTCAGAGAATAGCAATACAATACAATTACTGTAAAATTGTTAAAATAGACTCGACAAGGAAAAAATTTGGTTCTTTATGAATAAGGAAAACTTGTCTCGGTTTGAATTGAATTATCTTGTCTTCCCTGTGACACTATAATTTCGCATTAATCTGAGGCAAATGATATCGTGGTGGTTCGGAGGTTAAGCGAGAATCATCTCAAGAACGAGGTCGTGAGTTCGAAGGCAGAAGAGATCGCTAATAAGGACTGACAAAAATGCCTTACGAGTCACCACTCGTGACGGCATTTTTGTCAGTGTACCTGTTACATTTTAACACCTTACACATAAAATGTAACAGGTCCAACCCAGTCCTTGCTTACCACCTACTTAAACAGGATGACAAGGAAATTCGGCTTGAAAGGGGTTATACTAGAGGTAATTAGCAACAAAGTAAGTACAGTTTAACTAGGGGTCAAAACTGGATGATTAACAAGCTGTGTCGGTTCTTCGATTTTTAGAAATTTTCTGACTTTTGCTATGGGACCAAATCTGAAATCGCGAAAAAAAAAATCAACTCTTCCCTACATTTTGACGAGTTATACAAACATAAATGTAGGGAACAGCTGATTTTTTTTCGCGATTTCAGGTTTGGTTCCATAGTAAAAGTTGTTCATAATGATGAGTACAACGACCTCTTAAGAGGTTGTTGGTGTTTTTCCAATAACCCTGTATAATAATAAGATTACAATTAATCTATTTTTATTTTTGCTGGACTAAATTTGTTGCTAATGACCTCTAGTATAACGCCTTTCAAGGAATACTTAGGCTGTATACAGCAACAGGGAACCTGTAATTCCTGCAGGTTTCCTGTATTTTTGCAGGTCTTTTGTCAACACACACCTTTGACAAAAGTTAATCTTAAAGATATCGTACCTGATATACAGATATCAGGGACGATCAGACACGCTGTACGGTCAGCAACACGCATTGTTATCATGATTTCTCTTCACTATCACCATAAGTTCAATTCACCACACGTTCACTCATTACTTCTGCCCTTTAAGACAACAAGAGAAAAGGCTTTTGCCCTAAAATGTTACAATAACAGACAGATATAAATACATATGTACCAACCAAATGTGTTGTACGTACCTATTACTGTAATAAATAATGCAATACGCAATTACTATAAGTGCTTGGTAAGGCAAGGTCTAACGGATACTCTCAGATAAAATAATAATGATGATTGTCTCACTAACCTTGAGGTAACCCTTCTGTCCTTTCACTGGAAGTAACTGGTATTTAATATTTGTGCAACATAGCTTTAACATAACTTACAGGGGGCCTAAAAAGGTCACTTTGGCAGAATCATAAAAGGATAACATAATGGACAGTTAACCGTTAAGTTAATCGTAACAAATCCCATTGGTGAAGTATTTTTCAGTAATTTTTTTTTTGTCTGTGCTAAAATACCAATCAATCCGATCCAAATCCAATCTCAACCTCTTTGATTATAGCTACCTACGTAGTGCAACGAAAAAAAGAAAAGCACGGATGTCTTCGCCATATTGCGATTCATAATGTTATCCTTTTATGATTCTCCAAAGTGGCCTTTTTAATTGATGCTAACATCAATCAGTATTTCAATAAGTTATTGATAATCTACTCCCTAATTGTGGAACACACTATCAAACACTATCTGATTCGTTTTGAAGATTAATGCTATCGTTTTTAGGGTTCCGTACCAAAATGGTTAAAACGGAACCCTTATGGTGAGACTGTCTGTCTGTCAAAGCTGGATATCTCAAGAACTACTAATGCTATCAACTTGAAATAATTTTAGGTAACGTTTGCCCAACTATTTTGCAATTAAGAAAGAAATAAAAATATGTGTATATTTTTTGCAACAGGGACTGAAAGGGGGTCTGAAAAATTCGAAGTGGGGCTACTAGGGCATGTGGGGTCTCACATAAAAGAGCGCAGTTTGCACATTCTCAAACATTTTTTAACCGACTTCAAAAAAGGAGGAGGTTCTCAATTCGACGGTATGTTTTTTTTTTTTTTTTGTGTGTTTGTTACGCGATTACTCCGTCAATTGTGGACCGATTTTCAAAATTATTTTTTTGTTTGAAAGGGTATACTCTCGAGGTGGTCCCGTTATCATGAAGTTGAAATCTGATAAGAGGATCCCATGGAAATCGAGGGAAACCCTCAAATTTTATCGGCAAAGCTATAACGATTTGGGTATTTTTTAAAATAACTTAAGCATTTGCTCTCGGAAATCATCATTTGGTAAAGTGGAGCTGATGAAGAAGACCACAGATGGCCATTGGAACTACTCAATGACAAATATTTCACGGGTTGCGATTCGATTACTTTAATATGGTTGCTAAGCAATTTATGCTCGTCACAATGCGTATGGTGAGTGGTTGTTGAGGAGTTCTCCTGGTTCTTCCCAGGAGAACTCCTCAACAATTAACGTCCCAACATCGGGAAAAGCAATATTTTGTAACAAGTGATGAGCAGTTGACATTAGGCTATTGTAACTTAGATAAATTACAAACGGACCAACTAAAAAGTGAAAAATAAAAACTTTTTACAAAAAAAAAACAACCGACTTCCAAAAATAATACTAAAAATTGAAAAATAACTTTAATTTCGGAAGTCGGTGTCAATAAACGAAAATGCGGAACCAAAGACACCGACTTCCGAAATTAAAGTTATTTTTAAATTTTTAGTATTATTTTTGGAAGTCGGTTGTTTTTTTTTGTAAAAAGTTTTTATTCTTTTTTTTTTTCGACTTTTGATGAAAAATGTAAAAAAAACACCGTCTTTCCCCCTCCCCCCTTATCCCCCTTATCTCTGAAGTGTGCCAAGAGAAAAATCTGAAATTATTCTATGTGATAGAAGTTTATGTAAAGATTACAGGATAAATAAAACGAAGTCTCTAAATAGCACCCTTTTTCAGAAATGATCAACAAAAGTTACATTAGTTCCACTATCGGTCAAGACATGGCGCTGACATAAAACTTCAATATTCTACACCGCAGTACACAGTGTTAAAATTCTCCGACGATTAAAGGCCTCGCCGATGAAAATTTAAAAACATATGATGGTACGGAACCCTCGGTGCGCGAGTCCGACTCGCTCTTGCCTGGTTTTTTATAACGGGAATTGGTAATTAAAAACGTTCAAAATGTAGCTGCAATCTCATCTCAGCGACAAGCAATGTCAAAAACTTTTACAAAAATGTATGTCAATTGTCGTTTCAGCCGATAGACGTCCACTGCTGGACATAGGCCTCCCCCAATTTTGGGGGGGGTTGTCAATTGATTGTAATTCAATTAGTTATTTTTGACAGATTGAGACTAAGATCAATTATTAGGTACAAGAATTGCAACTCTACGCTTCCTCTACATTCTATGGAAATCACCGTGTACTTGTACATTCTACATGGAGAGTTGGACTGGAGACTGGTATAAATAATTATTAGCATCAATATAGATTCTATTCTACAACGTAACGACGCGCGACGGTGACGTTTCCATTGTTACTCTACTTTTAAACACAGGGAATTCTGAGGGGGACGGCGCGAACGCAGTCCCCACTACCAAAAATTACGCATCCGAGTTATCCACATTAGGGATAATCGCAGGGGTCAACCCAACCGCAGTGCAATGGGAAGGCCTCGCCCTGGGGGAACCGCCTTAGTGATCACGGTATCCCCTATGCCAGGTAAGTATGAATTCTATAGATAATTTCGCGAGGGTCGTTCAACGGCGGAGAGTCATAACACCGCGATTCAGAAACGTGACGTAATTGTACAGCGCCATCTAGTTAAAAAAGTGGAACTAATTCGCGCGGCTATAGATAGAAAGGTAGTACTTAGTGTCATTTTTAGGGTTCCGTATAAAAACGGAACCCTATTACTAAGACTTCGCTGTCTGTCCGTCTGTCCGTCTGGCCGTCTGTCCGTCTGTCCGTCTGTCCGTCTGTCCGTCTGTCTGTCACCAGGCTGTATCTCAAGAACCGCGATAGCTAGACAGTTGAAATTTTCACAAATTATGTATTTCTGTTGCCGCTATAACAACAAATACTAAAAACAAAATAAATTAAATATTTAAGGGGGGCTCCCATACAACAAACGCGATTTTTTTGCCCTTTTTTGCTCGATATCAAAAATGGCAACAGGTAGGCACTTGAAATATTCACGAAATACTCAGTTGTATTTTAACTTTAATAATAAATAATAATAATAAAATAAAATAAATATTTAAGGGGGGCTCCCATACAACAAACATGTTTTTTTCGGCGTTTTTGCCTTGTGGTACGGAACCCTTCGTGTGCGAGTCCGACTCGCACTTGGCCAGTTTTTTTTGTACTTTGTAGATAGGTATATTATCTTATAGAATAAAATAATGACTACTTATGCATAATACCTTTTAATATACATTACATTATATCGCACAAGATCGTGACTCGGGAAAATATCTGACGATCTAAATGGCTTCCGTCCGAGAAGTCATAATGATGTTCACATTATACTTTGTTTACATAGGTGCAAAAAGATAAAGTGATGTACTGCTGATCTAAGACATCTTATTTTTTCTTTATTTGTACAGGTCCAAGCACATCAATTGGACTTAAACCTGTCTGAACAAGCCATTTTATCTTTTCGTGGTGAAATCCTCATGGATACCTCCGTCTGGGGAGTACAGAGAGTGCACTCCTACCTACTAAAACCGCTAACCACCAACACCATGATTGATTTAGACAATGATGTTCTAATTCATAGGTACTTAGGAATTTAAATCTTACCATGGCCAATGCTTGTCCCGTCTCTGTTTGGAGATAAACCATTGCTCTGTTGTTAGTCAATCATCAGGCCATCTGGGGGCCTAAAAAGGCCACTTTATCAGAATTATAAAAGGATAACATTATGAATCATAATGCACAGTTAACTACTTATTAAGTTTTTTTTTTTTTTTCTTAAAACTTATTAGAGGGTTTTTATCCACATGGATACGCCAACCCCGTTGTGTACCTTATCACTACTCTTACACCACTAAAATTAACATATAATAACACTATTCTTATAATCCTTATTGTTTAATAAATTTAGCTAGGTATTCATTGACCAAGCTGTTGTACTAGACCACACAATTTTTTTGCAACATTTGATTTAGGTTTCGCTAAAATAGTGAAAATAAGCCCCAATCTAAAATATTTAAATCAAACTCCCTAATCAATGAATCTCTTTCATTTTTGTTCTTAACGCATTCCATCAGCAAATGTTGCACGTATTCTATTTTGTTGCATACTTCGCAGTTTGGAGATGCTGTCTTACGCATTAGGAAAGCGAATTTTGCTGATGGAAAGTGCCCAGAACGCAGTCTTAAAGCTACTTTGACGTAACTCCTACTTAAATTAGTGTCATCAAACCAGGGCACGCGAGAAGGTTCACTCTGAATTACTTTGTACCATATACCTATTTTTTTCGAAATCTCGTTGAAATGATCTTTCCATTTATCATAACAAGACTCCTTGATTTTTGAGACATATTCCCAGTGATCAGGTAGGTAAGAAAATTCATTCCCTGCGTTAATTGCCAATTTTGCCAACCGGTCAGCCTCCTCGTTGCCGTGTAATCCTATGTGTGCTGGAACCCATTGCAATATGATTCTAATTTCGTCTTTATTAATAATGTTTATAATTTTAAGAATGTTGTAAGCTATCGATGCACCTCTGCAACCAGAGGCGCATTGAGCTACATGCTGTAAAGCGCTTTTACTGTCGGTAAAAATAGCTGCTTTGTGTAAATTTTGATTGAGAACATAAGCTACTCCTTCGTAAATTGCAATGAGTTCCAGTGACATTATACAAGTATTTGCATCGATTTTAAAGCTAGCTTTAAAGTCTATTTTTTTATGAAAGAAAGCTGCACCACCACCACTAACAGTTTTCGATGCGTCCGTGAAGATTTTATCCCAATCGTTATATTTATTATTTAATTCTGCTACCACTTCATTTACCAATAAATTAGGGTCATAATATTTTTTTTGATTATTTGACATATTCTAGATCACATTTAATAACTCCTTTAGTTTCTATGGCGGACACCCACACATCGAGAGTAAACATTTTCAGAACATCTGAGGAGACAATATGCAGCTGACTTAATTCGTTAAGCGTAGAAGCTAGCAACGGTTTCTTTTTATTTTCCCAATAACTATTATTTATAAGAGAACTTAATTCAGAAATTACATTAATATTTAAATTATTTGTCCGTGATCGAGATTTTAGAATGTGCTTATAGCAGAGATATTGCCGCCTCAAAAACAGTGGTGGTATGTGCAATTCGCTTTCCATCACATGAATTGGTGAGCTTTTAATGAAGCCCCCTACAACTCTTAGGGCTTGGTTCTGTACTTTATCCAATTTAGAAACATGTGTCTTTGCAGCAGAATCATACAAATAACAGCCATAGTCAATCCGACTTCTTATGACGGAAATATATAATCTTCGCATGTGTTTGGTGTCAATTCCCCAGGAGCTATTAATATGTTTTCTCCAATGTAAACTTCTATCAACCCAAAGCCCTAAATACTTGATACATTCCACCATATTTAATGGTTGACCATACACTTTTAAAGCTGGCCATATTCGTCTTCGACCCCTACTGTAAACACTATAATTAGATTTAGTTGATGATAACGTCAGTCCAATCTCACCTAATAAGGCTATAATGCAATTAAGGGCATCTTGTAACTCATGTTCACAAATTGAGATTTAACTATTAAGTTAATCGTATCAAATCCCATTGGTGAAGCATATTTCAGTTATTTTTTTTTGTCTTTGCTAAAATATCAATCAATCCAATCCAAATCCAATCCTAATTTCTTTGATTATACCTACGTAGTGCAGCGAAAAAAAGAAAAACACGGACTGTCTTAGCCATATTTTAATTCATAAGGTTATCCTTTTATGATTCTGCCAAAGTGGCCTTTTTAGGCCACCAGGTAATGGTTGTAATGTGTCATATACAACTAACATTTTGGAGTGACGAGAATATTAAAAAGTAAGAAATTTGTAAATAAGGGGAAGTTTGAAAGTGAAGCCATTGACAGAAAAGTTGAAAAATCGTTTTGCTTGGAGCATGTGTTGAAGAAGGAGGAAACGAGAGTGATGAATATAAAATGTTGATGGACGGAGAGAGAGAGAGGAATGATATGAATGAGAAAGGAGTAAATGATAGCGTGACGGTTGACAGGGCAGAATGGTAGAAGAAAACGTTTTGCGCCGACGCGCGACCCCAAGTAACATTGGACAAGGGCAGCACTCTAATTGCTAACACAATAACCCCCTTTCCTAATAAACGTTGTATAGCGTCTGCAAAGTTACACAACACTGTCTTCTTCTTTAGAAAGTTAAATTACTGACGACTGAAAGAGAGAAATCGGTGTGTAACTATTCATCTTGTATAATACGTTTATTAGGAAGGGGTACTAAATATAGGTAACAATCTGATTCATTTTGAAGAATATTGCTAACGTTTTTAGGGTTCCGTACCAAAATGGTAGAAACGGAACCCTTATAGTGACACTAAGTCTGTCTGTCTGTCTGTCACAGCTGGATATCTCAAGAACTGCTAATGCTATCAACTTGAAATTTGAAATGGTTTTAGATGACGTTTGCCCGACTATTTTGCAAATAAGAAAGAAATAAAAGTATGTGTATATTTTTGCAAAAGGACTGAAAGGCGGTCTGAAAAATTCGAAGTGGGGCTACTAGGGCATGTGGGGTATCATATGAAAGAGCGCAGTTTGCATATTCTTGAGAAAAAATGTTTGAACATTTTTTATTTTTTTTTAGGTCTCATAGTTTTTGACTTTTGATAAAAAATGTAAAAAAAAAATACCGTCCCCCCCCTCCCTTATCTCCGAAGTTTGCAAAGAGAAAAATCTGAAATTATTCTATGTGATATAAGTTTATGTAAAGATTACAGGAAAAATAAAACGAAGTCTCTAAATAGCACCCTTTTTCAGAAATCATCAACAAAAGTTACATTAGTTCCACTATCGGTCATGAGATGGCGCTGACATAAAACTTCAATATTCTACACCGCAGTACACAGTGTTAAAATTCTCTGACGATTAAAGGCCTCGCCGATGAAAATTTAAAAACATATGTCGGAACCCTCGGTGCGCGAGTCCGACTCGCACTTGCCCGGTTTTTAATTACGGGAATTGGTAATTGAAAACGTTCAAAATGTAGCTGCAATCTCATCTCAGCGACAAGCAGTGTCAAAAACTTTTACAAAAATGTATGTCAATTGATTGTAATTCAATTAGTTATTTTTGACAGATTGAGACTCTTCAATTACAAGAATTGCAACTCTGATTACGGTTCCTCTACATTCTATGGAAATTACCGTGTACATGTACATTCTACATGGAGAGTTGGACTGGAGACTGGTATAATTAATTATTAGCATCAATATAGATTCTATTCTAGAACGTAACGACGGGCGACGGTGACGTTTCCATTGGTGCTCTACTTTTAAACACAGGGAATTCTGAGGGGGACGGCGCGAACGCAGTCCCCACTACCTAAAATTACGCATCCGAGATCCACATTAGGGATAATCGCAGGGGTCAACCCAACCGCAGTGCAATGGGAAGGCCTCGCCCTGGGGGAACCGCCTTAGTGATCACGGTATCCCCTATGCCAGGTAAGTATGAATTCTATACATAATTTCGCGAGGGTCCTTCAACGGTGGAGAGTCATAACACCGCGATTCAGAAACGTGACGTAATTGTACAGCGCCATCTAGTTAAAAAAGTGGAACTAATTCGCGCGGCTATAGATAGAAAGGTAGTACTTAGTGTCTTTTTTGTACTTTGTAGATAGGTATATTATCTTATAGAATAAAATAATGACTTCTTATGCATATTACCTTTTAATATACATTACATTATATCGCACAAGATCGTGACTCGGGAAAATATCTGACGATCTAAATGGCTTCCGTCCGAGAAGTCATAATGATGTTCACATTATACTTTGTTTGCATAGGTGCAAAAAGATAAAGTGATTTACTGCTGATCTAAGACATCTTATTTTTTCTTTATTTGTACAGGTCCAAGCACATCAATTGGACTTAAACCTGTCTGAACAAGCCATTTTATCTTTTCGTGGTGAAATCCTCATGGATACCTCCGTCTGGGGAGTACAGAGAGTGCACTCCTACCTACTAAAACCGCTAACCACCAACACTATGATTGATTTAGACGATGATGTTCTAATTCATAGGTACTTAGGAATTTAAATCTTACCATGGCCAATGCTTGTCCCGTCTCTGTTTGGAGAGAAACCATTGCTCTGTTGTTAGTCAATCATCAGGCCATCTGGGGGCCTAAAAAGGCCACTTTGGCAGAATTATAAAAGGATAACATTATGAATCATAATGCACAGTTAACTATTAAGTTTTTTTTTTTTTTTTCTTAAAACTTATTAGAGGGTTTTTATCCACATGGATACGCCAACCCCGTTGTGTACCTTATCACTACTCTTACACCACTAAAATTAACATATAATAACACTATTCTTATAATCCTTATTGTTTAATAAAGGACATGGATAAAGTGTGGCCCTGCACGGACAAAGACTTAAATATATTTTAAAAAAAACTTATAATTTCTTGAATTTCTATCATGACTTTCATTTCTCCGCACATGTGTGTGGGAAAATATCTATTTAAAAGGGTATTATTTTGTTTGTTTTATTTTGACTTCCATCCGTGAGTTTCAAATGTTGCAATTATTTGAAATAAGATGGTAATTAGTACATGTTCCCCAACTAGCAAAATAATCCTGGAATGCGATTTTATAATGCTACGTGGACTTATAAAACTCCAATGATGGTTTTGGTGGTTGCTACTACGCTTTTAACAGCATAAATACATGCTGTTTTTACTCAAGTACGTTGTATCCTATAATTTGTACTTATATCCGTATATAGGATCATATTTCCTGACAAATATAGGATCAAGACTCCTATAAAAGCATGAAATAAGAGTAATTATACTCAAGAGTAATTACTCTGGTAAGTCAGACTTAAATGCGCCTATAAGATAACATCTGCGGGCCATTTAAATCTTAATACTCCTGTAAGAGCATGTACCAGGAAGACATGCACTGAGGAGCAATTACTCTTGTTATTTTTACTTATAGCCTCATATAGGCTAATATTTTGTGGCCAATATAAGTAAATTAAAGTTAAATTACTGTAAGTCATTTATGAATCTGGTTTGGTTTAACAAAAGCTTAGAAGTAACTGTTAAATGAATTTCATGTCCACGTTTTAAAAATAATAAATCACCAAGATTATAACAGCACTCGGTAGGATAAAATGTTCTCTATATTTATTTTTCTAGATTTATCGTATGCCGTTTTAAACCTAGACATATTTATATAGGCATTCCACAGTAGTGTTATTGTCTAAGTAATCTCAATCAATCCTGGTTAAAACTCTTAAGAAGCCACTTTTGCTTGTAACAACCCGTACAGTAATCGGTAACAATGGCGAATCTTCTTCGGTTTTGAGATAACCCAATATAGAACCAATATACTTATATTGGTATTATGTCACACTTGGAAATGCTAAAAATACTTATTTTAGCATTATGTCACACTTGGAAATGCTTACTAAGAAAATGTCAGCTGCCTTCATAATATTAATTTAATATTAATTAATACTAAAATGTAAATAAGCAAATTTCAAGAGGCGCTTTAAAATTGTAATCAAAACCATGATAGATTTCACAGAAAATTCATGATCCCCTACGAATAAGCTATAAGACTAACAATTTGACAACAATAACATTTTGTTTTTCTACTATGGTTGACATTAACAAATTCTGATTCATATATCTATTACTTGCCCTCAAGATTTTAAAAATATTTTTTTCACAGAGCACAATAATGTCCGATCCACACACTTCGACTGTTCACAATATATGAGCTTAAGGAAGCATTTCTAGGCGCGTATTAATCGAATTTTTTACTATAACTTACTTATATTAAGATTAACAGGAGTATTTGCATTGACGTAATTCAATTACAGGAGCAATATAGGCGTATTTATGGCATTTCAGCGGTCTAATATAAATACGTTATAAGCAAAAGTAGACTTATAAAGTGGGCCCTTTTCGCGACTTATATGTGGATATAAGTCTCATATAGTCCTCGATAGATGATGGTTCTAGGACAGTATAAAAACCACTTTTTGCTAGTTGGGATCATCGTTCGAAACAACATGTATTTACCTGTATTTTAGATAATAGAGTAAGAAAAAAAAATATTTTTATGCGCGTTTAGTGATAACGGAAGTAAAAGTAAAAAAGACACATTTTATTTATCTCTAATTAAAAATCAATAAATCAAGTAGGTGGTAGTAGTTTTCTTCAAAGTAATGGAAACACTGTATTCTTCTGTTAAGGCAGTTACAGACGAAGCAATAGATGTTTTCAAAATAAATCTTAATTCGATATAGTGTTTGACCCAATATTCACATAAAATCACGCCTGTAATCCTCGAAGGGTTAGGCAGAGGTATACCTATAGCACCTACCCCCCATTTCAACAGTTATATTCAAGTCCCATGACATACCTAGAGGGCGAGCCTAATGCCATCAACCGGGACAAGACAATATCCATACTCCGCGCTGCTACTGAGAAACTCAATACAACATAACATAATTACATAGAAATTAACAGATAGTGTCTAACAGATATTTAGTGCAGGACACATTATTGTATTATTATAGTAAGGTGATTTAAAATATATTTTGACATATTTTTGTGACATTTACGATATTATAATTTCTGTTATATTAAACACATGCACAGCTATACCTAATAATTATATATTTGACTGCACCTTATGTACAACACAATATATCAGTTTTATTATTGTGACGCGCCTAAATGACTAGATGTATGAACGTGGACAAACCAAAACGAGTAAGTAGGTAAGGGTCATAATACTTAGTAGAGGGCGTTTTATAGTTTCTGCCTTCCCGCATGGCATAAGCAGGTAGTTTATGTATGTTTGTATACATATTGCAGCTAGGTACGTGTGATATGGGTTTTATGTCGATTGTCATGACAAAGTCAAGACATTTGCCTTTCATTAATAATTTGACAATTTAAGTCATTCCCAGTCATTCCTGTGTAGGTTCTTGTGGCTCGCATATTGAATGATTACTTGTGGTGTTTTACGATGACCTTTGGCTTTGTTTCTGGATATCTGTTGTTGTACCTTGGCTACTTGCACTTTGGACAACTGATTTTGCCCTATTTCTAATGGAGAACCAGCGCTGCACTAACTATGGTATAGCAACGTTTCGCATAAGGAGACATTTGTTGGATTCGGATGAAATACAATCTGTTATAAGACAGTGGATTACTCCGCGATTGGTGAGTTTTAACACGCGTGAGTTTTCAGTAACGTCTTCAGCACGTCTTTTAAGGGTAGCTATTTGTGTATACTTATGTAAGTTGTTTATTTTAGGTCACTGCGTCTGATAATGTGTGCCATTCTTGCTAGTTACTGGCTAGGCAGACATTATCACAGTCTGGTACAAGTGGAAGACCAAACCCTAGTGTTTGCCATCGTAATGTGTGTGTAAACTGTGGAAGATCCCTGATGCGTGTTCGTTTTCACACACTGACACGGAACTCTGAGAGCAATAGACACATTCATGATGTTATATCTGAAAGGATTTTTCCTCAACAAGTTAGTATGAAAAATGTTTGTGCTTCAATATGTTTATACAATTATTATGTTATGAAATGATACATTATGAACTTTTTCGTTTATATAGGTGAGACCGACAACCTCTATTTGCCACCCATGCCGCCAATGAGCTTACAGAGCGCAATCTCCAGTACCTAGGCGGCCCAACAGCGTCAACGACGACGGTCAGCAACAAGAAAATATAAATGTGCCACCAGTCCCCGAGGTTCTACCGTTCCCTGAAGTTCCACCAGTCCCTGAAGTTCCACATGTTGAAATATTTGTCACATTGCCAGATTTCTCTAGAGCTAATAGTACAGAAACAAATTGCTTTGTTTTAGGATGCCAGAACATAGATATTAGAAAAATGTCTTATGTCGGGCGTTTTGGGGGACTGTCTTATGTAATTTTGACGTTCACAAAGTGCTGATTCTCAGCCTAGTTTGAATAAATGACTTTTGATTGGATTTCCTCATACAGAGAAAGAACGAGCATTGATCACTACGCTTATTCATATATTACGTTCTTACAAACGAACTAAAGAGTTTTCTTTAAAATAATAGTCATCATCATCATTCAGCCAAAGAAGTCCACTGCTGCTCATAGGTACCTAAGCCTCACATGCTGAACAATATGACCTGGTAGAAGTCGCAGGAATTCGCGAGAAGCACGGGACCGGTCTATGTGATACCTATACATTATTGTACACACGTAGTTAAATATGATTAAAAGTAAATAATAATAATACCAGTCTATTATTATCTCATCTCGTACCGAAGAGACACGAGCATTGCACGTTTGCTCAAGACCGGGTTGGCGATATCTACTTTAACTAGAAGTCCAGGTTTCCTCACGATGTTTTTTCTTCACCGATGTCAGTAATGTCCAAGATAATCTCGGAAACTACATAAGAATTTAAAAAAGTGACACTGGTACTTGCCCGGAATTGAACCCACAACCTCGTGCATGAGAAGCGAGGCATTAACCACTGGACCATCACGACAATGTACATATTGTCTACTGTATTTAAACGTCAAAATATCATACCAGAATGTTCACCTAAAATGTCTTATATCTCGTCACCACCGACTTCTGGAGTAATAAAATATAAACAGGACTATTAAGTACAAATATTCCTTCATGATATACTTATATTGTTTTATTAATGTCCGTGCTGGACCATACTTGTATGGGAGCGTTATCCTTCTCCTTTAGCTAGGTATTCATTGACCAAGCTGTTGTACTAGACCACACAATTTTTTTGCAACATTTGATTTAGGTTTCGCTAAAATAGTGAAAATAAGCCCCAATCTAAAATATTTAAATCAAACTCCCTAATCAATGAATCTCTTTCATTTTTGTTCTTAACGCATTCCATCAGCAAATGTTGCACGTGTTCTATTTTGTTGCATACTTCGCAGTTTGGAGATGCTGTCTTACGCATTAGGAAAGCGAATTTTGCTGATGGAAAGTGCCCAGAACGCAGTCTTAAAGCTACTTTGACGTAACTCCTACTTAAATTAGTGTCATCAAACCAGGGCACGCGAGAAGGTTCACTCTGAATTACTTTGTACCATATACCAATTTTTTTCGAAATCTCGTTGAAATGATCTTTCCATTTATCATAACAAGACTCCTTGATTTTTGAGACATATTCCCAGTGATCAGGTAGGTAAGAAAATTCATTCCCTGCGTTAATTGCCAATTTTGCCAACCGGTCAGCCTCCTCGTTGCCGCGTAATCCTATGTGTGCTGGAACCCATTGCAATATGATTCTAATTTCGTCTTTATTAATAATGTTTATAATTTTAAGAATGTTGTAAGCTATCGATGCACCTCTGCAACCAGAGGCGCATTGAGCTACATGCTGTAAAGCGCTTTTACTGTCGGTAAAAATAGCTGCTTTGTGTAAATTTTGATTGAGAACATAAGCTACTCCTTCGTAAATTGCAATGAGTTCCAGTGACATTATACAAGTATTTGCATCGATTTTAAAGCTAGCTTTAAAGTCTATTTTTTTATGAAAGAAAGCTGCACCACCACCACTAACAGTTTTCGATGCGTCCGTGAAGATTTTATCCCAATCGTTATATTTATTATTTAATTCTGCTACCACTTCATTTACCAATAAATTAGGGTCATAATATTTTTTTTGATTATTTGACATATTCTAGATCACATTTAATAACTCCTTTAGTTTCTATGGCGGACACCCACACATCGAGAGTAAACATTTTCAGAACATCTGAGGAGACAATATGCAGCTGACTTAATTCGTTAAGCGTAGAAGCTAGCAACGGTTTCTTTTTATTTTCCCAATAACTATTATTTATAAGAGAACTTAATTCAGAAATTACATTAATATTTAAATTATTTGTCCGTGATCGAGATTTTAGAATGTGCTTATAGGAGAGATATTGCCGCCTCAAAAACAGTGGTGGTATGTGCAATTCGCTTTCCATCACATGAATTGGTGAGCTTTTAATGAAGCCCCCTACAACTCTTAGGGCTTGGTTCTGTACTTTATCCAATTTAGAAACATGTGTCTTTGCAGCAGAATCATACAAATAACAGCCATAGTCAATCCGACTTCTTATGACGGAAATATATAATCTTCGCATGTGTTTGGTGTCAATTCCCCAGGAGCTATTAATATGTTTTCTCCAATGTAAACTTCTATCAACCCAAAGCCCTAAATACTTGATACATTCTACCATATTTAATGGTTGACCATACACTTTTAAAGCTGGCAATATTCGTCTTCGACCCCTACTGTAAACACAATAATTAGATTTAGTTGATGATAACGTCAGTCCAATCTCACCTAATAAGGCTATAATGCAATTAAGGGCATCTTGGAACTCATGTTCACAAATTGAGATTTAACTATTAAGTTAATCGTATCAAATCCCATTGGTGAAGCATATTTCAGTTATTTTTTTTTGTCTTTGCTAAAATATCAATCAATCCAATCCAAATCCAATCCTAATTTCTTTGATTATACCTACGTAGTGCAGCGAAAAAAAGAAAAACACGGACTGTCTTAGCCATATTATAATTCATAAGGTTATCCTTTTATGATTCTGCCAAAGTGGCCTTTTTAGGCCACCAGGTAATGGTTGTAATGTGTCATATGCAACTAACATTTTGGAGTGACGAGAATATTAAAAAGTAAGAAATTTGTAAATAAGGGGAAGTTTGAAAGTGAAGCCATTGACAGAAAAGTTGAAAAATCGTTTTGCTTGGAGCATGTGTTGAAGAAGGAGGAAACGAGAGTGATGAATATAAAATGTTGATGGACGGAGAGAGAGAGAGGAATGATATGAATGAGAAAGGAGTAAATGATAGCGTGACGGTTGACAGGGCAGAATGGTAGAAGAAAACGTTTTGCGCCGACGCGCGACCCCAAGTAACATTGGACAAGGGCAGCACTCTAATTGCTAACACAATAACCCCCTTTCCTAATAAACGTTGTATAGCGTCTGCAAAGTTACACAACGCTTTGTCTTCTTCTTTAGAAAGTTAAATTAGGTACTGACGACTGAAAGAGAGAAATCGGTGTGTAACTATTCATCTTGCATAATACGTTTATTAGTAAGGGGATCTAAATATAACAATCTGATTATTGCAAACGTTTTTAGGGTTCCGTACCAAAATGCTAAAAACGGAACCCTTATGGTGAGACTGTCTGTCTGTCTGTGACAGCTGGATATCTCAAGAACTGATAATGCTATCAACTTGAAATTTGGAATGGTTTTAGATGACGTTTGCCCAATTGTTTTGCAAATAAGAAAGAAATAAAAGTATGTGTATATTTTTTACAACAGGGACTGAGGGGGTCTGAAAAATTCGAAGTGGAGGTACTAGGGTATGTGGGGTATCGTATGAAAGAGCGCAGTTTGCACATTCTCAACATTTTTTTTTCTTTTTTTAGGCCTCATAGTTTTCGACTTTTGATGAAAAATGTAAAAAAAAATACCGTCCCTCCCTTTATCTCCGAAGTTTGCAAAGAGAAAAATCTGAAATTATTCTATGTGATAGAAGTTTATGTAAAGATTACAGGAAAAATAAAACGGAGTCTCTAAATAGCACCCTTTTTTAGAAATCATCAACAAAAGTTACATTAGTTCCACTATCGGTCAAGAGATGGCGTTGTTATAAAACTTCAATATTCTACACCGCAGTACACAGTGTTAAAATTCTCAGACGATTAAAGGCCTCGCCGATGAAAATTTAAAAACATATGTCGGAACCCTCGGTGCGCGAGTCCGACTCGCACTTGCCCGGTTTTTAATTACGGGAATTGGTAATTAAAAACGTTCAAAATGTAGCTGCAATCTCATCTCAGCGACAAGCAGTGTCAAAAACTTTTACAAAAATGTATGTCAATTGATTGTAATTCAATTAGTTATTTTTGACAGATTGAGACTAAGATCAATTACAAGAATTGCAACTCTGATTACGGTTCCTCTACATTCTATGGAAATTACCGTGTACATGTACATTCTACATGGAGAGTTGGACTGGTGACTGGTATAATTAATTATAATTAGCATCAATATAGATTCTATTCTAGAACGTAACGACGCGCGACGGTGACGTTTCTATTGTTTCTCTACTTTTAACACAAGAAATTCTGAGGGGGACGGCGCGAACGCAGTCCCCACTACCAAAAATTACGCATCCGAGTTATCCACATTAGGGATAATCGCAGGGGTCAACCCAACCGCAGTGCAATGGGAAGGCCTCGCCCTGGGGGAACCGCCTTAGTGATCACGGTATCCCCTATGCCAGGTAAGTATGAATTCTATACATAATTTCGCGAGGGTCGTTCAACGGCGGAGAGTCATAACACCGCGATTCAGAAACGTGACGTAATTGTACAGCGCCATCTAGTTAAAAAAGTGGAACTAAATCGCGCGGCTTTACGTAGTACTTAGTGTTTTGTTTGTAGATAGGTATATTATATGCCTACTTATGCGTAATATCCACACCTTTTAATATACATACACATGTGGCACATAAAAGGCACTTTTGAACGTCAAAAATTACAACAAAATATAATTGATTCTAGTCGCTCTTTCCAAGAGGTACATTCGTATGGAGAAAAAAGGCCAAGAAACTCAGCCGTTATTCTTTTAAAAACGTTTTACTATATTTTGTACACATTAATTATATATTTGAAGATGATGCACCTAGAATAAAATGACTATGCAACAATAGGTAAAAAGAATTAAAAATAAAACAATGACAGGTAAATTAATTATGTGACAGATACATGGCGCTCACATATTTACAAATACCTATTATAAAAGTAGACGATTTTTTTGAAGGCCAACAGAATTTTAAACACCCAATTGAATCCGTGATTCGTGAGCTATTATTATATTTAGACTCCATTAATTTCTAAATGATTGTCTAGCACCAAGGTCTAAGAGCAAGGTTCTCTTCCAAATTATATCAGGGTACGTGACATTAGAATAACAGTAGTGTGGACATGACTTGGCTTGATACGTGCTTCATCTTAATGTAAGTTGCATCATCTTGTCCTGCGGGGTGATTACGTAACACAATAGCACTAGGAATGGTTTTTATTTTGACAGTCAAACTCAAACTCAAAGCATTTATTTCAATTAAACCATTTACAGGCACTTTTGCATTGTCAAGAAGTCGGTCAGTCATAAAATATGAAGCTAGTTGCCCATTCCAAAGCGTACCTAGGTACCTATGGAGAAGAACGGGCAAGAAACTTTATGGATATCCTTTTAAATTATATTGATTACATCATTAATGTTGAATTTATATTATACTAGCTGCGCCCCGCGGTTTCACCCGCTTAAGTGTCGATCCCGTGGGAATATCGGGATAAAAAGTAACCTATATGTTACGAGCTTCACGAAGATCGCCGATGCGAGGGGTTGTGCCCCACAGAGCTGCGTATCTTCACGGACGGATCCAGGACAGGTAGTGGCACAGGAGCTGGAATCTTCTCGGAGGAATTCAACATACATATAGCCACACCATTGGGGGTCCACAACACAGTGTTCCAGGCCGAATGCTTGGGCATCTCTCTAGCCGCTTCAGCCATTATGGCCAGGGAAGTTAAGGAACACTCAATCCGCATACTCTCAGACAGCATGGCTGTTCTGCAAGCGCTGAACAGTTACACAGCTGACTCTGGGCTAATATACGAGTGTCACCAGCGCCTCAACCAGGTGGGTAACCTCAATAACATAACCATTCAATGGATCAAAGGACACAGCGGTTCGCTAGGCAACGATGCAGCCGACGAACTTGCCAGAAGAGGGTCGAGTATGGCACCCGTGGGACCCGAGCCCATCGTGCCACTCCCCTTCGGGTACATACGCACTCTGGTAAGGAAACGCACAAAAGAGCAACACAATAAACTATGGACGGACCAAGGTGAATGCAGGCAGGCGAGGGAAGCACTTCCCACATTAGATGGCCGCCTCACGAAACAGGTTCTCCGTCTAACAAAACAAAAGCTGCGTATAGTTACCGCAGCTTTAACTGGCCACGGGTCATTCAATAAACACCTCTTTGTCATAGGAGTAACGGACAGTCCGTTGTGCAGGGCCTGCATGGAGGACGACGAGACAGCGGCACATGTGCTTCTAAACTGCCCGGTGATCGCCACGTACAGGGCAAAGTACTTCGGTAACCCAGGTACCCTACGTGAGATGGTCAGTAACATCAAGGCGTTGCTGGCCTTCTTTGAGGAGCTGGGGTGGATCGAATAGTCGATTTTCCCACCCATACGCAAAATACGCGCATTGACGTGGAGTTGCGGACACCAGCCCGTAGTACCTATTACCTATTAACCTATATGTTAATCCAGGGTGTCAGCTACCTCCACACAAAATTGAATCAAAATTGGTCCAGCCGATTGAGCGTGAAGAAGCAACAAACATATAAACACACACACACACACTCACAAACTTTCGCCTTTATAATATTAGTGTGATGTGAGAACGATGTAAAAAAGACATACGCGTTAAAAGCGTCCAACAACATTCATTGCGTTATTATTTACGTTGTTGAGCAGACAAATTTTTCGAACATAATGAAGCAATGGATTAGCAATATCCTTTAAAATGATTCAGATTATTATATTTAGATCCCCTTACTAATAAACGTATTATATAAGATGAATAGTTACACACCGATTTCTCTCTTTCAGTCGTCAGTAATTTAACTTTCAAAAGAAGAAGACAAAGCGTTGTGTAACTTTGCAGACGCTATACCACGTTTATTAGTAAGGGGGTTATTGTGTTATACAATTAGGGTGTTGCCCTTGTCCAATGTTACTTGGAGTCGGCGCAACAAGTTTTCTTCTTCCATTCTCCCCTGTCAACCGTCACGCTATCATTTACTCCTTTCTCTTTCATATCATTCCTCTCTCTCTCTCCGTCCATCAACATTTTAGATTCGTGCCCATTCCAAGCCAAACGATTTTTCAACTTTTCTGTCAATGACTTCTCTTTCAAACTTCCCGTTATTTACAAACTTACTTTATATTATTCTCGTCACTCCAATGTTAGTTGCATACGACACAGTCATGTACAGACGCCAGCACATCAAGCTAACTACAATGTGTCAAATTTCTCTAATAGATTTTTCAACTTTATCGCTAAAACATAAGGTTCAAAGTTGATTGGGAAAATTTGACAGTTTCGAGGAGCTTGATGTGCTGTCGTCTGTTCAACAATTACCTGATTGCCTGATGATTAACTAACTACAGAATGGTTTTTCCTCAAACAGAGAAGGGACAAGCACTGGCCATGGCAAGATTCAAATTCCTAAGTATGAATTAGAACATCATCGTCTAAATCAATCATGGTGTTGGTGGTTAGTTGGTAGGAATGCACTGTAACTCTCTGTAATCCCCAGACGGAGGTATCCGTGAGGGTTTCACCACGAAAAGATAAAATGGCTTGTTCAGACAGGTGTAAGTCCAATTGGTGTGATTGGACCTGTACAAATAAAGAAAAAATAAGATGTCTTAGATCAGCAGTACATCACTTTATCTTTTTACACCTATGTAAACAAAGTATAATGTGAACATCATTATGACTTCTCGGACGGAAGCCATTTAGATCGTCAGATATTTTCGCGAGTCACGATCATGTGCGATATAATATGTATATTAAAAGGTGTGGGTGTTACTTATATATTAGTAGGCATTATTTTAGTCTATAGAATTGGTTTAAGATAATATACCTACAAATACAAACAAGACACTAAGCACTATGTATAGCCGCGCGATTTAGTTCAATTTTTTTAACTAGATGGCGCTGTACAATTACGTCACGTTTCTGAATCGCGGTGTTATGACTCTCCGCCGTTGAACGACCCTCGCGAAATTATGTAAAGAATTCATACTTACCTGCAGCGTTGCCAGATCGTTCCTTTTGGAACATTTTGCGTTCTATTTTACGGTCATGCGTTCTCATTGCGTTCCCATCTTTTGTGCGTTCTCTTCGTTCCTTTTTGTATAAGTACTACTTCATCTCTAGCGACGACGCCGAGGCTGTAAGTACTTAGAATCCTTTGCCTAACCAGAAAGGGTGGATCAAACAAAACTTGAAACCCAAAGATTGATCACAATAAAATTCTCTCTTTTCGTAGAGCGTGTCATTAGCAAACTTAAATTAACTAAAACGGAAAACCGAAATAAATTAAATACAGACACTTTAACAGCTCTTAGGCCTGAAACTGCGTTAAGCGGGCGCCCGCGCGGTTTCATACAAAAGTGCTCCGTCGCGGGGACCTGCGCGGGCGTCCGTCACGGGAACGCGCGCCCCGCACCCACGCAACGGGGCCCGCCTCCGTGCGACGGAAACCGTCGCGGGGGCACGCGCGGTGCCCGCCAGCGGTAACACACGCTCGAGGAGTGCCCTGCGTGGGCCTCTGAGCGGCGGGTCCTGGTTGCCAGGATCGGGCGAGACCTGTCTCTGCCGGCAGTAGTGAGGGCTATGCTGGCAGAGACAGACATTAGGACGGTAGTAGCCTCCTTCTGTGAGACCGTGATGGCCAAGAAGGAGGCCGCCGAGCGGGATCGGGAGAGGGCTGATCCTGCTCGGAGAAGGAGGCGTTAGGGTGGCAACCGCCTTGGCGCCTAATACGCTGAAACCCGCTTACGAAACAAGGTAGGTGGACCTTCGAGGTCGCGGGCGCACAGAGTGGGGACTGTCCGCCCTCCAAGTGACCCCAGGGAAGACGGTGGCACAGTGATCACGTGCTGCCATGCAAAGCGAGGCTCACAGTGATCACGTGCTGCCGTGCAAAGCGAGGCTCACAGTGATCACGTGCTGCCGAGCAAAGCGAGGCTCAGAGGCCCCTTTACAGTCTCCCCAGGGATGTGCCTTTCCTTTCAGGCGTTGCTCGGGGAGGTTCCGGAATTGGTCTTTTAAGAGGAACTGCAACCACCCCTATGTGCTGATAGTGATCACCGGGGTGGTTTTAGTGAACTAAAAATCCCACACTCCTCGACCTCCCTCCCCGGAGGTCTGGTGCCTTTTGAAGGTTTCACCCCGACAAAAAAAAACTGGTGATACGGGTCGCACGCACGCTCGGAGAAAAAATCTAGTTCTCCATCGACACGACTATACATGCACACCGTTAAAATTGAACTAGCGACACTGCGTAAATAAAATAATCCGGTCTCCGCGACGGGTGCCCGCTACGGGGACCGTCGTGTTCCAACGGAGCCCACCCGCGTGTCCACGCGCGTAGACACGCGACGGTTGCCCGTCGCGGGCGCCCGCTTAACGCAGTTTCAGGCCTTATGCACGCCAGTGACGGCATAAATCTTCAAGGTAGAGAAAGAAAATATGAACCTACACAAAATCTTCTACAAAAGAAAATTTCTTATAAAAATAAGCAGTAAGCTGTAGCACCTGTATTTTGTGGCTGTAGTATAATTAGTATAGCTGTAAGGTGTTTTTTTAAATAATAATTTGATTGAGGCTGCCATCAAGCTATATTTTTTTAAAACAAACTACCAGTATTGTACATAATTATGTAAGTATTTTGTGAGCGATAATGATGAATGATCTGCAAAAATAATAATAAAAGATTCATTCATGCATTTCCGACGTTTGGCCCCCAAACTGGAACGGGCCGGGGCCGCCTTCAAACGGCTCTTGCCCAACCTAAGGGAGCAAAACGCCTCCTGCCGGAGGCTTTACGCGGGGGTCGTGCGATCCATGGCCCTATACGGGGCCCCGGTGTGGGCGCGTTCACTGCGGCGGCGAGCCGCACACTACCTGAACGCGCCCCAGAAGGTGGTAGCCATAAGGCTTATCCGGGGATACGGCAGGCGAGGCGGCAAGCCTCCTTGCCGGACTGCCGCCATGGGATAATATAAGATGTGATGTTTGCCGCCTGCATGATACTGACAAACTAAAATACCTAATTAACACAACTTACTACAAAAATTGATTCTTAATGAATAAATAGATTTTTTTTACATATTTTTCATTTGCGTTCCTTTACCGCTAATTTCGTTCCTTTTCAGACATCCCAGCGTTCTAAATTTTAAATCACTACTGGCAACACTGCTTACCTGGCATAGGGGATACCGTGATCACTAAGGCGGTTCCCCCAGGGCGAGGCCTTCCCATTGCACTGCGGTTGGGTCACAGATTACTAAATAGTTACTTCGTAACAGATACATCACTCCCATACAAAAGCGAAAATACCTACGCTATAATAGCCTACAAAATCTTACTAATAATACCAGCTGTTTGCAGCGAGAAGAAATGTACCTTAAGCTCGCACACAGAGAGTTGAGATTGTTTTGCCCGCCGCGTAACCCACGTGCGAGCGCGTCATCGAGCGAATGTGCTAGGGTCGTACCTATGATGATATTGGTAATAAAACGAATGTTGTAGAAAAACAATTATTTTTTATTTGTTGATCAAATATGTTCTATTTTAATAAAATGATAGATGCATTTTTTTACTTCCCTGAATTCCCGATTATTAAATTTTATTGTCGAAAATATCCGAAACCGCGTAAATAATTTTAATAAATAATCAAAAGGGAAACAGGAGCAAAGCGGAGGAAAATGAATTGTTTTTAAAATTTCCAAGACGGTACTGCCAGGCCGATCCATTATGACGTTGTCCAAATTATTTAAAAAAGCTTTTTTTAATTCTTCAATATAATTATTAAAAGTTTCTGGTGGGACTTAAGCCCGCCATAAAAAGACGAATCCTTATTATAGGCTTTGAAATGAGTAAACAGTGCTGTTTCGTCAAAATTAGGTTTCTCCTATAACAAAGCATTGAAGCTAGTGCAGTTATGTTTTTTGCTACACTTATATAATAAATATCCTGATACATAACTCAACGCTCTTTACTTTGACACTCATCCACTGCACAATAATTACGTGGTTTTGGCATTTTGATACTCAGCGCGGTAACCGTGACGTGCGAGCGAGCGCTCAGGCGGCGTGCGGCAACCCGCTGTCGGTTGTACCGCCGGCGGTACGCGAATCGGTAGGCATATAACGCGTGGCCTTGAGCGAGTGACGGACGCCTGGTTGGGTTGACCCCTGCGATTATCCCTAATGTGGATAACTCGGATGCGTAATTTTTGGTAGTGGGGACTGCGTTCGCGCCGTCCCCCTCAGAATTTCCTGTGTTAAAAGTAGAGTAGCAATGGAAACGTCATCGTCACGCGTCGTTACATTCTAGAATGGGCATCTATATTGATGTTAATAATTATACCAGCGTCCAACTCTGTACACGGTAATTTCCATAGAATGTAGAGGAACCATAATCAGAGTTGCAAATTCTTGTATAATTGATCTGAGTCTCAATCTGTCATATATAACTAATTGAATTACAATCAATTTACATCCATTTTTGTAAAAGTTTTTGACATTGCTTGTCGCTGAGATGAGATTGCAGCTACTTTTGAACGTTTTTAATTACCAATTCCGATAGTTAAAAACCGGGCAAGAGCGAGTCGGACTCGCGCACCGAGGGTTCCGTACCATCATATGTTTTTAAATTTTCTTCGGCGAGGACTTTAATCGTCAGAGAATTTTAACACTGTGTACTGCGGTATAGATTATTTAAGTTTTATATCAGCGCCATCTCATGACCGATAGTGGAACTAATGTAACTTTTGTTAATGATTTCAGAAAAAGGGTGCTATTTATAGAATTTGTTTTACTTTTCCTGTAATCTTCATATAAACTTCTATCACATAGAATAATTTCAGAACTTCACCAATACCATTTATCTCACAATTATTGCTTAGTCTATTAACTATTAAACTTACGTAATCTGTTTGTTTGATCGTCTATCTATCTGTCACGATAACCGTAATAGCTAGCCAGTTTAAGTTCGCTTGGCAATTTCTAGACATGACGTCATACTAGCTTTTGCGATTTTCGAAGTCAAAATAGCTTAGTTTGCCATATATATACATTCATAATGTTATTCTTTTATGATTCTGACAAAGTGGCCTTTTTAGGCCCTCTGATCTTTGAAAGTAAAAGAAGCAAAATAAATATGTAGGTAAGGATCCTATGAGGTCAGATGAAAGTAAGGACCAGGGGGGTTCTAGTAGTTTCTGCTTGCCCCCAAGGGAAGAATTATGCATGTGTGTGTTGAATAAGTTATAACTTTTCCACCCTTTGATTCAGTCACCAAAGGCCAGCCAAACGCCTTTCACATCAAACCTTTAAAGATTCCTCATAAAGTAGTCATTTCCTGTCTCATTACGCTTGCTGATCACGTGCATTCAAAGGAAAAACTGAGAAAAGAACCTTTGATTCGAGCTCAAACGGCCGAGACGAATGTCAATGTGTTTGATAAAGAATCTTTATATTTTGACTTCCGTAAGACGATAACCTACTGATAAGTTATCAGGAGAAGCGTGCAATATATTTGTGACCTAGTTCGATGGTCACGATGACCTAAGTTCCGTGAGTATTATATTATCTGTGCTTCCGTATTATATCCGTGGCGGGGCCCCTTGGCTAAATAATAACAGCCGCACAGGTCGGTCGATCAGGTTAAGCTACGCTTGCCGCGGTTGGTCTCAAATCAAAATCAAATCAGTATATTTTTATTTCACTTAAACCTACGTGGGCACTTATGAAACGTCAGAAGCTAGGTGCACGGTTCCAATTATTCTTTTCCTATGGAGAAGTACCGGCAAGAAACTCCACAGTTACTCTTTTTAAAAATAATTGGCTTTTATAATGTTTCCAGATTACAGTAGGTATGGGAGGACAGCGTAGGCCTGTCAGCAAGTACCAGGTACTTGATAAAATAAAAAATGGCCTACAGATCTAAAGTCTATGGGTTTACTGCTTGATTTCGAATGTCATATGCCCGATGGCTAATTCCCCGAAGTCATCAGATCGTATGTCCGGATTGCCGAAATTCCATAGCATCGATGTTCCACAATTTCGAATAGCCAGTAGATCGAGCGTCCGTTTCACCGAAAAGCCATTACAACGATAGTCCTATCCATCGAATGTCTATTGGCTCGACGTACCAGTCAGTCGAAAGTTATATTCGATTGAACTAGATAGAGGTTAATTTTCATGTTTGTTTTAGTCGGTATAATTTGATTCCTTGCGTAAGAAAATTAACGGTTGTACCTAATCATTTAAAAACGTGTGTATTAAAATTAATTGATTACTTAAACTTGTGATTTCATAATGCTGTGTTGTTTTTTTTAAACATCGTTTGAAAAAAACAACACAGCATTATCTAGTTCAATCGAATATAACTTTCGACTGACTGGTACGTCGAGCCAAAAGACATTCGATGGATAGGACTATCGTTGTAATGGCTTTTCGGTGAAACGGACGCTCGATCTACTGGCTATTCGAAATTGTGGAACATCGATGCTATGGAATTTCGGCAATCCGGACGTTCGATCTGATGACTTCGGGGAATTAGCCATCGGGCATATGACATTCGAAATCAAGCAGTAAACCCCTATAAGGCCTACAAAGTCCTCACATTTACAAAATAAGAATCTATCAAAAGGATAAATAAAACCTACTAAAACCAAGCCACCTCGCAGAGGCCCCTTAGGAAATTTTAATGAAATGCGGCACCAACCGACGATTATCCCTGTATGCACTTTGCAAGTGCACCCAAGAATAACCCCCGGTCGGTGTAGGACTATTGCAGGATATGGAAAAATAAAAAGTTGGACTATGGGTTTAGGTGGCTAAAGTGGACAGGTTACCAAGAACTATGGAATAACTATGACCCCTGCCTGATCAATGTTATATATATATACACGGATAAAATGGCAGGGGGTGACTTGCACACTCAATAATGGGCCCCCGGAAACGGTCGCTAGCACATAGTGATGTAGCAACAAGGGGGCAACATGTCCTGAGGTACTTATGAGGAGTGGAGAGGTATTCCACGGCTATCAGGACAATCCCGGAAGTACGGTCAAGATCCCTACCAGCATCTTACTGGAATACTTCCACCGAGCACGTTTGCTCTTGCGAATCTCCACTCAAGCCGGCCAATAAAGGCAAGAATGAAGTGGGAGCTCTGTTCCTCGTCATGTTCACTCCAGCCGGCCAATATAGGCAAGCCAGAGGTGAGGAACAAGACTTCTCCCTGAAGATAGGGTCCGTGGGGTCGCTACTGCCCAACAGCTCGCCACATGCTGCCCTGCGGATTTCTGTATCTCTCTTAGTCTGGCTCCTCACCTTAGACCTGTTCCAGCAAAGTAAACTCTTCCGGCATAGGCCTAGAGTTCGGAGCGCGCAAGCCCCACCACGGCGTCAACGTAGAGATACGGCGGCGGGGTTATATTATTATTATTTTTATAAATTATACACCTGCCTGTTAATTGGATAACACACTATATCAGTACACACATTTGACAGTTCAACAACATTATTTTACGTTGTTGATTAGACGAATTTTTCGAACCTAAAAAGCAATGGATTATCAATATACTTCAAAAAGGATTCAGATTGTGATTGATAGTTTGTTACGCTATTTTGAACCTTCCTCGTGAATCACTCCGTCCATTCGCGAAAATCGTATTAAAATCCGTTCGAAATAATAAGGGGGGCGAATATTTAAGGGGGGCTCCCATACAACAAACATGTTTTTTTTCGGCGTTTTTGCCTAACCCTTCGTGTGCGTTTCCGACTCGCACCTGGCCAGTTTTTTTATAATACGAGTATGTAGTGATATTCTAAGGAAGAATATTATCAATGTAGAAACGTCGTAGCGTACTTAACTATAATTATGTGGTGGGTAAAAAAAAGCAAATTGCCCAGAAATTGTGAAAACCATCTATTTATTATTCCTCGTCATAAACCTCCTACCATTTTTATCTTTTCAAAATATAATGTTGTTTTTTTGAGCATAAAGTTTAAAGGCAATAGGTTCATAAATTATAATTTAAATAAAAAGCTCATTCTCTTTTGCACTGTCCATATACCTAACATAATTATACACATTGCATTAACAAAGCATTTCTTCTAACTCACAAATGGCTGCGGTGACGTCACAAAGGATATAGTGCTTTTGGAAGCTAGAGACGCTCTGTGTTAAAAACCACTGCATTACTGACGAGGATTTTTAGAAGTATATTTTATTGCATTTTGTAAAAGAACACACGCTGCGATACTAATTGACATTTTTGTCAGTAGCAGTAGCTCTACTGTGGAGCTCTATTGTGGAGTTTTCAATACAACCAGTAGCTCTACTGAAAAATGTGAATTAGTATCGCAGCGTGCGTGATGACTCTACAGGGTCAAATTAAATTACCTAGCGGAACTTCACAGACGTACTTTTTTTTTTGTCGGGGTGAAACCTTCAAATGGCACCCGACCTCCGGGGAGGGTGGGATTTTTACCTCACTAAAACCACCCCGGTGGTAGTCCCGGTTCCTCTTAGTGGAACATGACAATACAAAAATAAAATTAATTTGATAAAAAACATTTTAGGTCAACGACCGTAGTAGTTATTTGAAATATCATTTAAAAAAAAACAGTTTTTCTTGTGTAAACTTCACAAGCGTGATGGGAATCGATATCTAATAACGATTTAAAAAAATACTTATTTTCACGATCCATATACTTTATGTAAATACTGGCTGCACCCTGCGGTTACACCCGCGTAAATGTCGATCCCGTGGGAATATCGGGATAAAAAGTAGCCCATAAATGAATCCAGGGTGTCAGCTACCTCCATACAAAATTTTATCAAAATTGGTCCAGCTGTTTGAGCGTGAAGAAGTAACAAACATATAAACACACCCCCACACACACACACCTCACACACTCACAAACTTTCGCCTTTATAATATTAGTGTGAAATATGCTACCAGCGGCCGTTGACCCCAATTTTTTTACCACCATGTTTTTTTGTATTAGGTACTTTATCCATCACGTATAAGGAGCTTCGCCAGCTAATTGAATTAATTGATCCTAATACCTTTGCGGAGTAGGTACATAAGGACTTGACTTGGGTAAAACTATACAAAAGCTCTACTAAAAAACCAAAAAAAATACAAGGTTGTCGAAAATGGGCAAAAATACATCTGCAATACTTTATGTTGGAAGAATATATCGCTATTTCTTTTTTACAGTAAAATGGAGAATAAGCTAATCATAATCAAGCATAATCTTATGGTTAATAATGCCACCAAAAGTCAAATTGAAAAATCTAGAAAATTGAACAGGGGGCCTAAAAAGACCAATCATAAAAGGATAATATTATGAATTTAAAAAAAGTATTTGCAAAAGGCATAACCATAATCTTACGGTTATTACAAGCAAAAAAAAAAATTTACTGAAAAATCCTTCACCAATGGGATTACGATTAACTTAACAGTTAACTGTCATTATGATTCATAAAGTTATCTTTTTACGATTCTGCCAAAGTGGCCTTTTTAGTCCCCAATACAATTCCCTCTTGCGTTGAAATCTAGAACATCAGCCTTAACAGGCTCCTTTTAAAAACATGAATGCAATGTTCATACTTCATACAAAATTCATAGCGGAGAGCATTAAGAGAAATTGTCGCCATCCCCCCGTCCACATAACGCGAATAAAAAATAATAAGTAGACATCAAAAAGGCTTGGGGTTTTGAAGGATGTTAGATGTGGTATATAAATTCATGACTTCAAAATTTCGACGAACACCAGGCACTATGTCATAATCACAATTTTCATACAACCTAATATGAATTGAGAGGAATTATTAATCAGATGCATTATGAGCATTTTTGGCGCATGCTTAATAATTCTACCTACATACGTAGTATCTCTAAATAGTATGTGCTACCTACAGTCTTTAGTCGGTTTAAGATAAGTCTTCTACGGCTAGAACACTGCACCGAGTGTGGTTGTGACAGATTTAAATCTCATCATCATAATCAGCCCATAATGTTCCCACTGCTGGGACCCAGGCCTCCTCTCGGTGAGAGGGAGTGGGCCGTAATCTACCATGCGAGCCCAGTGCGGGTTGGCAGATGTCACATGTCTCCGAATTTTTGTTTTTTTTTGGTTTGGTTCCTCACGATGTTTTCCTTCACCGTTTTGTAAATTTCATCATGTAATCTAATTTACAAATCATATTTTTATTCACATTTACAACACTAGTGTCTGCTGATACTTTGTTCAACAGTATTATTTTATTTATCTTTTATATAGAGTCTTTTAAATATTTTGAGAATGTGAGAACGTTGTAGGCTCTGTAGACCTATTTATTCTACCTATTTTCTATTTTATTAAATACCTGGTACTTTGCTAACAGGCCTACACTCCACATTTATACTGTGCCTCCACTAACCTCTCATACCTGTTACCACTGTAACTTGTAAAAGCCATTTTTTTTTTATTTAAAGAGTAACCGTGGAGTTTCTTGCCGGCTCTTCTCTATAAGAAACGACCAATTGGAACCGTGCACCTAGCTTCTGACGTTTCATAAGTGCCCATGTAGGTTTATGTGAAATAAAATAGTTTCATTTTAATTTCGTGGCACAGTTTTCTTTGAGAAAGAGAAGAATGGGCAAGAACCACCACAAAATTTTTCAAAATTTTGCATACATTAATTATGTATTAATAATATGTTAAGACGATGCACCTAAAATAAAATTACTACTAATTACTATTTTGTGGGGACCACTCTTTACATATAGAAAACGATAATAGAAACTCGATCATCGAACTCATCTACAGTTGATTTTGTTGAACCAAGACAGTTTTGAAATATTTCTTTAGCATATCCTCCTTTCAACGATCCACGGAGAGAACAGTTCTTTATTGCAACATATAATTAAATTTCAGAAGGAAATGTGGATTTTTACGAGCACTATGCTCTAAAATTAAAATTCCTAAGAAAATATACTAGGAAGAGCTTTCTTCATGAAACGGGAGTTTATCATTCTACTTAATTAGCTTCTCATTGTACTTAGTAAGGGCTCTTCGAAGAAGTAAGTATGAATAGATTCTATTATGGGTAACATTGCAGCATTGTGAGGAAACCGGCATGTTCTAGAACGAAAAATTTGAAAGCCTGTGACATCTACCAGCCCACACTGGGCCCGCGTGGTGCGTGGATTACGGCCCATTCCCACTCACCGAGAGGAGGCCTGTGTCCCAACAGGGGGAAAATTGTTCACAATTTCCTCCGAATTTTCATTGAAATATGGTGGAGGATGCTCATAATTAGCTGGTTTTTGACTGATTTAATATATGAAGGAGCAACAATTTACCTAAAACCGGGTCTTTGTCGGAGGCTTCGCAACAAAATCTATGTCTAAACTAAAAATATTAAATCAGTATTCTAGAGGTAAAATTTTGGGAGGTCGACGACCGTTGCTGTTGTTACTTGAAGTATGATTTGAGAAAAACTGTTTACCTAAGTTTTATCGTCTTTAGATTGTGATGTTTACACGAAAAAAAACGACTTTTTGAATATTCAAGTGACTACAATAACTACAGTCAATGATCCGAAAAAGAAAAACAAATTTTTTTTTTTTTCATCATGTTTAAATATCGATATACAGGGTTATTGGTAAAACATTAACAACCTCTTAAGAGGTCGTTGTACTCATCATTATGAACAACTTTTACTATAGGACCAAACCTGAAATCGCGAAAAAAAATCAGCTGTTCCCTACATTTATGTTCGTATAACGCGTCAAAATGTAGGGAACAGCTGATTTTTTTTCGCGTATTCAGCTTTGGTCCCATAATAAAAGTTATTCATAATGATGAGTGCAATGACCTCTTAAGAGGTTGTTAATTGTTTACCAATAACCCTGTATACCCATCACGTCTGCGCAGTTTCGCTACCTAATTTATTTTAACCCTATATAGTAGTTTCAAAGACACTAAAATCAACCCACATTTGACAGCAACCCCATTGATTATCACGACAATATTTTCATTGAGTTATTCCGGTCTGATCCCCTGAACCCCCCCCCCCCCCCCACCTCGATCCCCTCCTGGATCGTCTTCTGTTATAATCTTTGTCTTATCCACATTATGTAAGTGTACTCTTTATGACAGGTAAGTACAGTCAAAAGAAATTAATAGTTTCATGATTTACGAAATTAAATAAAGATTCTTTTTTTAAATGTCTCATGCGTGCTCGATGGGATTTGAGGCAACGGCAATACAAATGTTTTCTCCAGGTACTCTCTGGTGCCCCGAGCTGTGACCTAAAAATTCCGTCCCACCGCAGCCTATTTTTCATTCCGTACGCCAGTTTCTCATAAAACACAATGAGGACGGGTGTCAAATATGGATGCGTCTTCACTCTCATTAGAGCCGCGACACCCACCATTTACCTGATGGAGTTTTTTTTGTTGTATTTTTGCATAAATATACGCCCCTCACTACCCAAGTTGGGATGGAAAAAACTGAAACAGGCCTTTTAGAAGAGGAAAAAGATTTTTTTTTTACGGTAATGACCAGCGTTTTTGATGGGACGTGGCGTTATTTTTTGCCTTTTTTTTATAATAAAGGCGATGTGGGTTCCGTGTTGAGCCTTTATGCGTGTACTGGCTAAATACTGGCTGAACGCTGATTCGGTGATTTTCTGAAAATGGATTATGATCGTGGATTTTAGTTTGAGCCGAATTTTCGGCCTCGTCTAAAATGTTTGTGTGAAAATGAAATATTTGACATCGTCCATTTTGCTGTGTTGATGGATTTTTTTTTGTTGTTTACCTAGTCTGTGGAATTATGGTTTGGGTTACTTTTTTTATAGCAGTATCATTAATCCATACTAAAATTATAAATTCTAAAGTTACCCTGTCTGTCTGTATGTTACCTTTTCACGCCTAAACCACTGAACGGATTTCGATAATATTTGGTAGAGAGATAGACTGCAGCCCGGGGAAGGACATAGGATAGTTTTTATGGACATACCTCGCGGGAAAAGCCGCGGGCGGAAGCCAGTACGTACG